>CM060189.1:58920077-60156952 GCA_030549335.1 Pontederia crassipes | reverse complement strand
CGGACAAGGGTCGGGTCGGGTTCGGGTTGGAAAATTCCAACCCGAGTCGACCCGACCCGACCCGATAGACCCGGTTTTTTCTTTTTTTAAAAAAAACTTTTAAATGATTTTAAGTTGATTTAACAATTTTATATCATTTAAAATTATTAAAAAAATATAAAATAAATTATTTTAAATGTAGAAAAGTATATACATATTTAAAATAATATTTTTGGTATTTAAAAATATTTTATTGTTGTATTAAAAATATAATAATAAATTATTTTTATATTAAAAAAGAGAAAAAATAAAAAAATAAAAATGGTGGTCGGGTAATCCGACCACCCGATCCGACCCAACCCGACTAGGCCCACGTCGGGTTGGGTCGGGTCATGACCCAAAATAAAGAATAATCCGTGCTGACTCGGGTCGGATCCGTTCATGGGTCGGGTCAAACCCGACCCATGAACACCCCTAGTTTGTCATGACATAAATCATAATAAAATATGATTCTCAAATAATTATAGTGGAAATATAAAACCATTAATAAGATAAAAGAATCCTTGAATTAATGTAGAAAACTTCGTGAAAACATCAAAAGTAGTGTTATAAAACTGTAACATAACTAGTAATATTTATTAAAACATCTTTTGAAAAACATATATAGTCAAAAGACTCTAAAAAATCATGACTCTTGACCTAGACCATACTTTCTCGTCATGAGCTGAGTCATCATCATCCATACTTTAGTTACATGCACGGATCCAGAGTGCAGGGTTTCTCAGTTAGTGTATGTAAAGGTCATGCAATGCAATGCCATGATTCTAAACATGATACTACATAATATGCATCATCATTTTCATATAATAAGAATGAAATAATATGCATGTCATGTACTTAACATGTGATCTACATGTCATTCAACAATATCATTCTATCATCATGCATTGATAATATAACAACATGGGAAACATGTAATCATATCATCATATGGAAAGTATGAACATTTATAACAATCATCAATTCAATATATAGGCATATAAGTGTTCTACATTTACCATTACTATTGCCTCATTAACGTTCCTCAGGGTTGTTTCATAACCCATTCAGACTTCCACTTTCGTGGGACATCATTCTATTCAACCGATCATTGACTCTTTTCATTAATGTTTATCTTCCGATAGTTAGGATTTATGTTGTTGACCTCTCAATAGGCTAGCTAAGCTTTGGAGACAATGCTCCCCTCTCGCCCGAAGGCGATATCAGAATGCACATATCGTTGTCGGTGTGTGTAACGATCATTAAATCTGGACTCTCGTTCGAGAGCGACATCAGAATGACACATCGTTGCCGATGTGTGTAATGATCATTCCAGAAAAAATTTGATAAAGTAGGGTCGACATGTAACATCATTCACAACTGAGTTCATTTTGCTTTTCAATCAACAATAATTAATGTCGCTCAATGTCCATGTTTTAACCTAGTTACATGGAAAATATGCATATACGTGTATTTAGATTTTTATACAATAAACAAACATCAATACATACTATTTAAGGTTCAACAATCGGTCGTGATAGAAGCCCTGAAACATAACCCCCTCTGTTACGGTTGTGCCAGAAGACTTTAGAGCCATGACTGGCATTGTCACGATCGTGACAATATCTGTCACGACCGTGACAATATCTGTCACGGGCGTGACGATCTCTAGGCTTGTGTTCACGGGCATGACATTGTCAATCAGGGCCGTGACCGAGTCCTGGAACTCATCGTCTAGCCCGATTTTACACGATTTTTTTTCCAAATTTTGGGGAAAATGATATACAACATTTAGAATCAATCCAAGCATATTCTCTAGGCATTATGGTATCAAAAGAATATCAGAAATAATATTAAAAACATTTAATTTCAAAGGTTAGAGCTCATCCCCCAAATCATGAACAATACAAATTTATGATGCCCTAATAGTTAGATCTATGCAATTCTAAGCATCTGTTCATATAAATCCATGCATAAACATGCAGACCTGTAATCAATATGCCCTCAATCACAATCCAATATAAGGATAGAGTGTTCTCATGCTTTCAATCCAATATAGGAAGAACATTGAGAGAGGAGAGAGGGATTTTGAATCCCCTTTACATCCTTTCAATCCTAGTTTTTTCTTGTCCTCTTTCTTCTTGTTCTTCACCTCTTTGTTCCTCTTGTTCTCATTCCTCAAGCCTCAGCCATTAAGAGATTTAGGTGGTGAATAAAGGTAAAGAAAGAGAATAGGAGTCTTTATATAGGGACACCATGAGGGTTTGACCAAAAGTTCAAATTGCCCTCGATAAAAAATCTAAGGTATTACATCCTCCCATCCTTAAAAAAAATTTGTTCTCGAATTTTAAACTATAACATAGAACACTTACCAAATAGTCT
Source organism: Pontederia crassipes (assembly GCA_030549335.1). Lineage (NCBI taxonomy): Eukaryota > Viridiplantae > Streptophyta > Magnoliopsida > Commelinales > Pontederiaceae > Pontederia > Pontederia crassipes. The sequence continues at coordinate 60,154,552 of CM060189.1, read as the reverse complement.
AGAAAACTGTCCTTTTATTTCTTCCTCTAGTTCCCATGTTACTTCGGTTCCATTGTGGTGCTTTCATGCAATCTTCATCATCTTCATCACTTTGTTCCTCAAACGACGCTCATCATACTCTAGTATCTCTGTCAGATACTCTTTATAAGTGATGTCATCTTTGATGGTTGGCTTTTCAACCATCACTACATGGGAGCTGTCATAGGTGTACTTAGAGAATTGATACATGAAACACATTATGAATTCTGGCATATGAAGGATGCAATGCAAATTTGTATGCTCCTTCTCCCACCCTTTCCAGAATCTCATATGGACTTATGTATCTAGGATTCAACTTGCATTTCCTACTAAACCTCATGACTCCTTTGGTAGGAAATACCTTCAATAATATGTTGTCTCCAATTTGGTAGATATGTTCTCTTCTCTTTCTATCTGCATAATTTTTCTGACGGCTTTGAGCTACCAACATTTTTTCTTTTATTAGATCCACCTTCTCTGCATACCTTTCTACTAGTTCAGGTCCTAATAGTTTTCCTTCATCAACTCCACTCCAACATATGAGAGACCTGCAAAGTCTTCCATATAGTGCCTCAAATGGAGTCATCTTGATGGTGGAGTGATAATTATTATTTTATGCAAACTTAGCTAGAGTGAAATGATCATTCCAACTGCCTTGCCAATCAATTACACATGCTTTGAGCATGTCTTTCAAGGTTTGGATAGTTCTTTCACTTCATCACTCTGAGGTGAAATGCAGTGCTGTAGTGTAACATTGTACCAGATGCATGCTGCAGTCCTATCCAAAACTTTGTAGTGAAATTTGATCTCTATCCAATACAATGAAAATAGGAATCCCATGCAATCGAATAATTTCATCCACATATAACTTCACCATACTTGCAGTTGATTGTCTCACATTGTAAGATAAGAAGTGAGCTGACTTCTGTCAATGATGACCCAGATGACATCGTGATACTTCTGTGTCTTTGGGAGACCCACAATGAAATTTATTGTGATCTCCTCCTATTTCCACTGTGGTATGAGCAATGGATTTAACAATAGGTTTCTAGTGCTCAATCTTGACTTGTTAGTAGACCAAGCACTTGAAAACAAACTCTGCCACCTCTCTTTCTTATGTCTTTCTACTAAAATGTTCTTTTTCATATCCTTGAATATCTTAGTGGTTCCTGGATGGATGATAAACTCTAACTTGTGGCACTCAATCAGAATATCTTTCTTGAACTCTCTATCTTCAGGTACCTATAACCCGTCTTGAAACATGATGGTCCCATCTTCATCCATCCTGTAGTCTGAGTGCTCTTTTTCACATAGAGCCTTTATATCCCTTTACTCTAGATCTTCTTTCTATGTCTGTACTATTCTTGCTATCATGTCAAGCTGAATGACACAATGCATCATCAGCTTTACCTAAGTACTTCCTTCAATGGGAGTCCATTTATAGATCTTTAACCATGCTACTGACCCTTCCCATCTTCTACTTAGAGCATCTGCTACTGAGTTGACCTTCTCTGAATGGTAAAGAATGCCAAACTCATAGTCCTTCAGAAAGTCTAACCATCTCCTTTTCTCATGTTGAGTTCCTTTTGAAAGAACACATACTTGAAACTTTTGTGGTCAGTGTAAACTTCAAACTCTCCTCCATATAAGTAGTGCATCAATATTTTCAGGGCAAATGCTGTTGTCAACTCCAAGTCATGAGTATGATAGTTCCTCTCATGATGCTTAAGTTGTTTGGAGATATAGGCCACCACTCTTCCATGCTGCATCAACACACAAGCAGTTCAGTTCTGTTGGCATCATTGTACATTGTGTAGCCTCTAATTTCTATGGGAATTGTTAGCACTAGTACAGTAGTTAATCTCTCCTTTAATTAACTCTAGGAAACTATCTTCACACTTCTCTATCCAATTTCATTTCTCCCATTTCCTAGTCAGCTTGGTCATAGGGGCAACAATCTTGGAAAAGTCGGATAAATCTTCAATAGTAGTCGACTAATCCAAGGAAACTTCTGATGTCTGGTACTATGTTTGACCTTTCTCAATTGATAACTTCTACTTTGCCTTGGTCCATTGAGATCCCTTCTTTTGAAATTATGTGGCCCAAAAATATAACTTGTTCCAACTAAAACTCACATTTGAAGAACTTTGCATACAACCTGTGTTGCTTCAAAGTCTCCAGAACAATTCGCAAATGCTTCTAATGTTTTTCAGGACTTGATGAGTAAATCAATATGTCATCTACAAACACAATTACGAATGTGTCGAGATGGAGCTTGAAAATCATGTTTATCAAATCCATAAATGTTGTAGGAGCATTTGTTAGTCCAAAAGGAATAACCAAAAATTTATAATGGTCATACCTTGACCTAAATGTCATCTTTGCAATGTCCTCATGAGCTACTCTGAGCTGATGGGACCCATTTCTCAGGTCAATCTTTGAGAAGACAGACGCCATGGACAATTGATTGAACATATCATCAATTCTTGCAGAGGGTATTCGTTCTTGATGGTCACTTTGTTCAACATTCTATAGTCTATGCATAATCTAACACATCTTTCTACTTCACAAATAGGACAGTTGCACCCCATGGCGACACACTTGACCTGATAAAGCCTTTGTCCAACAATTCTTGCAATTGCATCTTCAATTCTTTCATCTCTATTGGTGTCATTTTGTAGGGAGGTTTGAAAATTAGAGTCGTCCCTGGAATCAGCTCAATCTGAAAATCAACTTCCCTTTCCAGAGGTAATCCCGGGAGCTCAACGAAAAATGCATCAGGAAAGTCTCTTACCACTTCTAGCTCTTCTAGTGGTTGGGTTTGTCACCACTCATGATGATGCTTGTTAGAAATTCTCGACAACCACTGTTCAACATCTTTGTTGCCTTAGCTGACAAATTCATTTTCTTCTTCTTTGATGGTACTTTGCGAAAAATCACAAAAATGCCATCCTTCCTGTCAATCTTGACTTTCTTCTCTCTGCATAACATATAGGCATTATGGTATGATAACCAATTCATTATCACATCATAGTCTACCATAGGTAGTACTATGAGATCAACAGTGTAGTTCACTCATTTTATCATCACTGATGTCTCTAGAAGACATTGGTTAGTGGAGATTCTCCCTAGTGGCGTTGCCACATCTCGCTGCCACTTTATTCTTTCCATCTTAACATTTAACAAATTAGCAAATACAAATGATACGAAGAAATGGGTAGCACCCGAATCAAACAATACATTTGCATATTGATCAGCCACAAGGAGTTTACCTTGGATCACGTCGTTGGATCTTTGGTCCTCATCCACCTTCATGGTGTAGACCGTTCCAGATGCTCTTTACTGGTTCTCAACTTGCTTGCCTTTGCCCTTGTCTTGGTAGTCAGCCTTCTTTTCGGTGCAGTCTTTGGACCATCTTACCATAATTTAGACAAGCTCTTGTCATCATCCTATATTCACCAGGATAGAACTTATGTCAAAATGAATAGGCTTTGCGGCCTTGTCCACCTTCGCCTCTAGAGGAAGTCTCTTTGTACTTCTTGCCCTTATCCTTCTTAACTTCTTTTGTGTGTCAATCTCCCGAGTTAGGTTGATTGCCTTTGCCATGGTTTCAGGGTCCCCACACTTCACATTCATCCTCAGGCGAGGATTCAGTCCCTTCAAGAAATGGTCGACCCTGATATTCTCATCTTCCTTCAGTGGGCTAAAACTCTCAAGCTCTAGAAACTTGTTGAGATACTCTTTAACAGACATACTTCATTGCTGGAGATTCATAAATTCTATTGCTTCTTCCCCTGTACATTGGGGGAAGGTAATGATCTCTGAAAGATTTCTTCAATTCCCTCCAGGTGACCTCTTCATAATCATTAAACTGGGTCTTGTTGACAGACTTCCACTAGTGACGAGCTTGGTCAACCAATTGATGAGGGCCAAGTTGACCCTATAGAGTAGTCCATTGCTCTGAACTTCTCGGTGATCACGTCCAGCCAAGCTTCCGCCTTGTCTCGATCTCTATCCTCATTGATGGTAGGGGGATGAAGCTTTAGGAACTTCTCGATTCTTGAACTCGACCTACTAGAGTGGTCCGAGTTCGCATTCCTCTCCATTGTCCGCGCCATGCTGGTCATGCTCTCAATGAGCTCTCTCTAGTCTCCTGAAGCATTAGAGAGACCACCTTCTTCCATCTTCACATAACAATAATCAATCAAATATTAGTTCGTCAATTTAAATAATACAACCAATGGCACAATACTTACACACTCAGCTTTGGATGGTTGCTCATGACGATTGCACATGGACCTAGACTTTTAACAATTCTATAACATAGTTAGCATAGGTCCTAAGCATATTATGATACCAAGGACAATTAGGTCATTTGGCTGTATTAGCCCGTTCGTCATGACATAATCATAATAAAATATGATTCTCAAATAATTGCAGGGGAACATAAAACCATTAATAAGATAAAAGAATCCTTCAATTAATGCAAAAGACTTCATGAAAACATCAAAAATAGTGTTACAGAACTGAAACATCACTAATCGTGTTTATTAAACATCTTTTGAAAAACATAGTCAAAAGACTCTAAAACATCACGACTCTTGATATCTTAGACCATGTGTGCAATCTTTCTCGTCACGAGTTGAGTCACCATCATCCATACTTTAGTTACTTGCACGGATCCAGAGTACAAGATTTCCAGTTACAATATGTAAAGGCCATGCAATGTAATGCCATGTTTTTAAACATGATACTATATAATATGCATCATCATCTTTATATAATAAGAAGGAAATAATATACATGTCATGTACTTAACATATGATTTACATGTTATTCAACATTCTATCATCATGCATTGATAATATAACAGCATGGGGAGACATGCAATCATATCATCATACAAAAAGTATGAACATTTATATCAATCATCAATTCAATCTATAGGCATATAAGTGTTGTACATTTACCATTACCGTTGCCTCATTAACCTTCCTCAGGGTTGTTTCATAACCCTTTCAGACTTTCACTTTCGTTCTATTCAACCGATTATTGGCTCTTTTCATTAATGTTATATCTTTCGATAGTTGAAATTTATGTCGCTGCTCTCTCAGTAGGCTAGCTAAGTCTTGGAGATAATGCTCCCCTCTCGCCTGAAGGCGATATGCACACATCGTTGCCGATGTGTGTAATAATTATTCTAGTGAACTCTTGCCCAAGGGTGACATCGAAATGACACCATTGTTGATGTGTGTAACGATCATTCCGAAAAAAAATCCGACAAAGGGCTATAGAGGGTCGACATGTAATATCATTCACAATTGAGTTCATTATTTCAATCAATAATCATTAACGTCGCTCAATGTTCATGTTTTAACCTAGTTACGTGGGAAACATGCATATACATGTATCTAGGTTCTTATACAATCAACAAGCACCAAATACATACTATTAATAGCTCGAAAATAACATTTAATATATTATATAAGGCTTCATCAATTGATCACTGATCACGATCATGAAAAGGGTCATCACGGTCGTGAAGAAGCTCTGAAAAATAATCCGCTCTGTCATGGTTGTGCTCGAAGGCTTATTGTTACGGTCGTGACAATAACTATCACGGGCATGATAGTGCCTGTCGCTCAGTCGATCTCCAGGCTTGTGTTCACGGGTGTAACGGTGTCCGTCACAACCGTGATCGAGTTCTGGAACTAGTCGTCTAGCTCGATTTTACATGCTTTTTTATCCAAATTTTGGGAAAAATGATATACAACATTTAGGATCAATCAATGCATATTCTCTAGGCATTATGGGATCAAAAGAACATCAGGAAATGTATTAAAATATTTAATTTCAAAGGTTAGGGTTCATCCTCCAAATCATGAACAATATAAATTTATGATGCCGTAATGGTTAGATCTATACAATTCTAAGCATCTGTTCATATAAATCCATGCATAAACAGGTAGATCTAGACCTGAAATCCATATGCCCTTAATGACAATCCAATATGAGGATAGGATGTCCTCATGCTCTCAATCCAATATAGGAAGAATATTGAGGGAGGAAAGAGAGATTTTGAATCCCCTTACATACCTTTCAATCATAATTGTTTTCTTCTCCTCTTTCTTCCTCTTCTTCCTCCTCCTTATTCCTCTTGTTCTCCTTCTTCAAGCCTTAGCCGCGAAGAGATTTAGGTGGAGAAAAAAAGTAAACAAAGAGAGATCACGAGAGTTTGACCATATGTCCAAATTGCTCTCGATAAAAAAATATGAAGTATCCCATTAAAAAATTCAATCATTTTAACAATAAATTTTCAAAGATTGTGTAACGTCTTTAGAATTGAAAAAAGTAATTGACTACAAATAATTAAAAACAAAGTAGAGCTAAAATTAATTTGATTAGGAATAGGATTTTCGGTTTTGTAAGTGGATTTTTGTTGAGTAAATCTAATGATGTTATTATTATTTTTGAATATATTTACAAAAAATAAAAATATATTATAATAAAAGTTGTTAAATTAGACAATAACATTTGCGGAAGTAGACAATAACATAGGTTCAAATGAGAAAAAAGAAATAATTCAGAATAAAATATAAAAATAAATTTAATTTATTCTCATTGTAATATTTAGAAAATAACATTTGGAAGATGAAAATAAAAAAAGAGATTAAATCTACAAGGTAAATATAGTTTGATTACGAGCGATAAATTTTGTATGAGTAAATCTGATCATATTATTATTTTCAGATTTATTTATAGAATATGAAAATATCTTATAAAAAAGTTTGTCAAATTAGGTAACCACATTTCTGAAAAAAGGTATTTAAGTAAAAAGGTAAATCTAATTTGATTAGGAGTAGAATTTACAGATTTGCAAAAATAAAAGATTAATAATAATTTTTATATAACCCAATAATATATGTTCAACATAAATGAAATTTCTTGTGAAAATAAACAAAATTAATTTGAGTAGAAGGTCTTAATGGGTTCGAATTGATAAAACAAGCAACGGGAGTTAAATATGAAAAATAATCTTTTATTTACATGAAATAAAAATTGTTATTATAACAAAGTTTGTTAAATTGGTTAATGACATTTGTAAGTTGAAAAATAAAACAAATATTAAATTTAAAAATTAAATCTAATTTTTTTATGAGTAGACTTTTGGCTATGAGTAAATCTAATCATAATATAAGTACAACTGAAAATTAAAAGAAATTGAATATAAAAAAAATAAAGTTATCTGAAACTGAATAGAACGTTCGGTATTAAATCAAGAAAGATAGTAAAACATAATTAAAAAACAAGTTAGATTAAATTTAGAAGAAAAAACTAATTATAAGTAGAAATGAGAGTTTCCATATTTTATTTTTTGTTTCTTACTTTTGTATTTAATTAATAATTATAGAAGTTTGTGATATAAATAGGATTCCGTGTAAAAATAAATAATATTAATTTGAATAGAAGCAGAGTCTTGTCAGGTTTAATTTGAGGAAAACATTTAAGAAAACTAAATAAATTTATCATTTTAAAGTTAATATATACATATACATAATATATATGTATGTATTAGAACTTCTAAAATTAAGGAAGGACCAAATCATATATGTTTTACTTAAGATTTTTTATTGTTAATTTTTAAAATATTTTTATAAAATTCATTAAAAATATTGTAGGAAGCTTGATAGTGATATTTGGGATTGAGTAGTGATAACTTGCTGAAATTAAAGAAAGGGTCAAAATTTTAAATTTTTGGTCTCCCAACTCACTAGCTGCAAGTGCACAGGTAAGTTGCAGTAGACTCAGGTTGTCGTATCCACAAGAATTTAAAGTCTAAGACACCCTCAAACAATCTAAATTAGTTCTACTCTAATGGCTAAAAACAGATTTTTAAAGGAAAATGAAAATAGATTTTAAATAGAAAGTGAAATGATAACTGATTTTGGGTGGAACTGAGTTATAAATGCTAAATTGAAGTCTAAAAATGTTTAACTATCAATGAGGAAGGTTCTTCTAGGAGTTGGGGTTCATCTAAATTAATTAAGGATTGAATGGATCTAGTTATCATTAATTGTCCAAATATCACTATCAAGTTTTTGACGCCGTTGCTGAGGATTTGAGGTCAATTAGGCTAACTTAGATAGTTTAGATTAGTTTTTAGTTTATTTGTTAGGCTAATTTTCAGTTTTTGCAAGTTATCATTTTCAATTTATCACTTTTGTCTAGTTTTCATTTCTTTCTTGAATTTGATACTTCTGAATCTCTTTATGCAGAACTTGGACCATCAAGAGAAACATTACCAATCAGATCCTGAGCCTAAAAGAAGATTTCTAAGAAGAAGGAGATTGCAAATGCTTGAAGGAAGGAAAATGATATTTGAAGAAGAAGAGGAAGAGGCACACAACCTTGAATTTGAAAGAGTTATGAATCAAAATATGGCAGCTCCTAGGACTTTTAGGGACTGTTATTCACCAAGTAATGCCAAGAATCAGCAAGGGGGAGGAGCCTTAGCACCTGTGGCAAATTTTGAAGTTAATCCAGCCTTGATTTCAATGATTAGGCAAAGTTAATTTTCTGGACTTGGGACTGAAGATCCAGCCTCTCATTTGGATAATTTTAAGGAGATGTGCAGCACTGTGAACTTCAACAACATTCCATGAATGCAGTTTATATGAGATTGTTTCCCTTCTCACTCAAAGACAAGGCCAAGACATGGTATAAAGGATTGAATCCTGAAGAGGTGGCCATTTGAGAATGAATTGTCCAATTGTTTCTTTCAGAATTCTTTCCTCCTTCAAAGACTGATAACTTAAGGGATCAAATAGTCAAATTCTATCAGTTGGATCAAGAAAACATTTGTGAGGCATGGCAAAGGCTCCAAGGGTTGTTAAGGGCATGTCCCCACCATGGATTTGAAAAGTGGCAACTAGTTAACTATTTTCATAAGGGATTGAACTACCCTAGCAAGGTGGCATTGGATACTGCTGCACGAGGCATCTTTGCATCTAAAAACATTGATGAAGCTTATCAACTCATTGAAAACATAGCCAAGAATCACCACTTCCTTACCCATGACAGAACCAAGAGGCCACCCATGGACAATTTAGTGAATCAATTGTCAACTCAACTTGAGAAGGTGTTGTACAAGGCTTTGGAGAGGCTGAACTTAACTCCTAATGGCAGTAGGGCCTCTAATCCTGAAACCAGGTGCTGTGTATGTGGTAATCAAGGCCTTGTGACAGAAAATTGCAACTTAATTATGCAACAAGTGGAGCAAACTGTGGATCAAATTAATGCTGTGGGCAATTATGGAATCAAACCTCCTGCTGAGTTCTATACTCCAAAGAATAGGAACCATCCATACTTTTCTTACAAGAACAATCAATATCAAGGGGCTCCTATGCAGAATTCAAATTGGCAGCCTAAAATCCTGCCAAGGAATCAGCCACCACCCTATGGAAATCAAGGCCAAAGTGCACCAATTCAGAGGAATCCATATGAGCCACCACCTCAAGTCCAAGCACCTCAATTCCAAAATGAAATGAATGAGATGCTCCAACAGATTCCGAAGAAGCAGGACAACCAAGGAGAGGAGATATTGAAGATAAATTCAAGATTGGATGCCATGAATGCAAATAAAAAATTGTTGGAAAGCCAAATTGCTCAACAGGCTAGTACATCCACTAGACCTCCATTATTCTTTCCTCGACAGCTAGAAGTAAATCCAAAGGAGCAAGCAAAGGCCATCTAGCTCAGGAGTGGAAAGATGGTGGAGGAACCAATGAAGAAAGTTGATGAAAATCAAGTCAATTCAGACTCAAAAATTGCTGAAAAGTCAAGTGAACAGCCAAGTGAGGAAATCAGGAATTCAGGCCCTCAAATTGAAGCAAATACAAGGGTTTTTGACAAAGTACCTTTCCCTCAAAGGCTATCAAGGCAAGGCAAGACCAGCAATATGAAAAGTTCTTGGAAATCCTGAAGAAGCTATACATAAATGTGCCTTTTGTTGAAGTCATCCAGGAGATGCCATCATATGCCAAGTTCCTCAAAGAAATTCTAACCAAGAAGAGAAGGGTATTGGAGCATGAGACTATAGCATTGACTGAAGAGGCTTCTGCAATTATTCAAAACAAGTTGCCTCCTAAGCTCAAGGATCCAGGAAGCTTCTCAATTCCATGTGAGATAGGGAATAGGAAAATTCAAAGAGCCATGTGTGACTTGGGAGCTTCTGTGAGTGTCATACTCTTATCATTGTGCAGGAAACTTGAAGTTGGAGATTTAAAGCCAACAAATATGTCCCTTCAGCTGGCAGACAGATCCATCAAATATCCACATGGGATTATTGAGGGCATACCCCTCAAAGTTGGTAAATTCTATATTCCAGTTGATTTTGTTGTATTGGATATGGATGAAGATGTGAATACCCCCATTCTCCTTGGGAGGCCCTTTCTAGCCACTGCAGGGGCTGTAATTAATGTCAAGGAAGGGAGATTGACCTTTCAAATTGGAGAGGAGAAGATTGAATTCAATTTGGCACAAGTTATCAATAGGCCAAGTTTTGTAGAGAATGACTTTGAAGATGGACAGCTAGATCAAGTGGTGGAGCAGGTTTCAGCTATAATCCCTATTGAAGATCCATTGCAAAGGTGTCTAATGTTTGACCATTTGAGAGAATTGGAAGATCCAGAGGCTATGGCATATAAATCAGTGCTAAACTCTTCAATATCAGTGGAAAATACAAGAATTCAAGGGGAGTTACAGCAAGTTATCACTGCTGAAGTCCAAGGCAAATCAGCTCAAGTCAATTCCAATTTGGAATTCAAGCCTCTTCCTAGCAATCTAAAATATGAATTCTTGGGAGAGAATTCAACTTTTCCTGTTATCATCAATGCTAATTTACCCCAGGATCAGGTTGAAAAGCTGCTGAAAAGGTTGAAACTGTATAGGGAGGTGATAGGCTACTCAATTGAAGACATCAAGGGTATTAATCCCTCAATTTGCATGCATAGGATCCCTATGGAGGACAGCTACAAACCCTCCATTGAATGTCAAAGGAGACTCAATCCAACCATGAAAGAAGTGGTAAAGAAAGAAGTATTGAAGTTGCTGAATGCAGGAATCATATACTCCATTTTAGATAATGAATGGGTCAGTCCAGTGTAGGTGGTGCCAAAGAAGGGAGGAATCACAGTAGTGAAGTCAGATTCAGATGAGTTGATATCTACAAGAACCATTACAGGTTGGAGGATGTGCATTGACTTCAGGAAGTTAAACAAGGTCACAAGAAAGGACCATTTTCCATTGCCATCATTGATCAGATGTTGGAGAGGTTGGCTAGGCATTCACACTTCTGTTATCTAGATGGGTACTCAGGTTTCATGCAAATTCCAATTCACCCTCAAGATCAACACAAGACTACATTCACTTGTCCATATGGGACTTTTGCCTATAAGAGAATGCCCTTTGGCTTATGCAATGCTCCTGCCACCTTCCAAAGGTGTATGATGTCTATCTTTTCAGACTTCATTGAAGAAATTATGGAGGTCTTCATGGATGACTTTTCAGTATATGGAGACTCATTTGATGCTTGCCTAGAAAATTTGACTAAGGTGCTACAAAGATGTAGAGAGTCCAACTTGATTCTCAATTGGAAGAAGTGCCATTTTATGGTCCAAGAAGGGGTTGTCTTAGGACATGTGGTCTTAAGCAAAGGCATTGAAGTGGACAATGCAAAAATTGAGGTGATTGAGAAGCTACCACCACCCACAAGTGTCAAGGCAGTTAGGAGTTTTTTGGGGCATGCAAGCTTCTACATGAGGTTTATTAAAGATTTCTCCATGATAACTAGGCCCCTCACCAAGTTGCTGACCAAGGATGTTGAGTTTAATTTTGATGAAGAGTGTATGAAGGCATTCAAGAAGTTGAAAGAAGCCCTCAACTCAGCCCCTATTGGGTTGAGTCTCCTTTGACATTCAATGGAGGGCTTGTAGCTGTCCTCCATAGAGATCCTATTCATGCAAATGGAGGGGTTAATACCCTTGATGTCTTCAATTGAGTAGCCTATCACCTCCCTATACAGTTTCAACCTCTTCAGCAGCTCTTCAACCTGATCTTGGGATAAATTTGCATTAATGATAACAGGAAAAGTTGAATTCTCTCCCAAGAATTCATACTTCAAGTTGCTAGGGAGAGGCTTGAGTTCCAAATGGAATTGGCTTGAGTTGAATTGCCTTGGAGTTCAGCAGTGATAACCTATTGTAATTCCCCCTGAATTCTTGAATTTTCCACTGACATTGAAGAGTTCAACACTGATTTGTATGCCATAGCCTCTGGATCTTCCAATTCTCTCAAATGGTCAAACATTAGACACCTTTGCAATAGATCTTCAATAGGAATTATAGCTGAAACTTGCTCCACCACTTGGTCTAGCTGCCCATCTTCAAAGTCATTTTCTAGAAAATTTGGCCTACTGATAACTTATGCCAAATTGAATTCAATCTTCTCCTCTCCAATTTGAAAGGTCAATCTCCCTTCCTTAACATTAATTACAACCCCTGCAGTGGCTAGAAAGAGCCTCCCAAGGAGAATGGGGGTGTTCACATCTTCATCCATATCCAATACTACAAAATCAACTGGAATATAGAATTTACCAACTTTGAGGGGTATGTCCTCAATGATCCCATGTGGATATTTGATGGATCTGTCTGCCAGCTGAAGGGACATATTTGTTGGCTTCAAATCTCCAACTTCAAGCTTCCTGCACAATGATAAGGGTATGACACTCACAGAAGCACTCAAGTCACACATGGCTCTTTGGATTTTCCTATTCCCTATCTCACATGGAATTGAGAAGCTCCCTGGATCCTTTAGTTTAGGAGGCAACTTGTTTTGGATAATTGTAGAAGCCTCTTCAGTCAATGCAATTGTCTCATGCTCCAATACCCTTCTCTTCTTGGTTAGAATTTCTTTGAGGAACTTGGCATAGGAAGGCATCTCCTGAATGGCTTCAACAAAGGGCACATTAATGTATAGCTTCTTCAGGATTTCCAAAAACTTTCCATATTGCTGGTCTTGTCTTTCCTTGATCAGCCTTTGAGGGAAGGGTACCTTGTCAAAAACCCTTGCATTTGCTTCAATCTGAGGGCCTAAATTCCTGATTTCCTCACTTGGCTGTTCACTTGGCTTTTCAGCAACTCTTGAGTCTGAATTTACTTGATTGTCATCAACTTTCTTCATTGGTTCCTCCACCATTTTCCACTTCTGAGCTGGATGGCCTTTGGTTGCTCCTTTGGATTCACTTCTAGCTGTTCAGGAAAGAATAATGGAGGTTTAGTGGATGTACTAGCCTGTTGAGCAATTTGACTTTTCAACAATTTCTAATTTGCATTCATGGCATCCGATCTAGAATTAATTTTCAATATCTCCTCTCCTTGGCTGTCCTGCTTCTTCAAAATCTGTTGAAGCATCTCCTTCATTTCAGTTTGGAATTGTGATGGTTGGACTTGAGATGGTGGCTCATATGGATTCCTCTGAATTGGGACATTTTGGCCTTAATTTTCATAGGGTGGTGGCTGATTCATTGGCAGGATTTTGGGATGCCAATTTGAATTCTGCATAGGAGCCCCTTGATAGTTGTTGGCCTTGTAGGGGAAGTAGGGATGATTCCTATTCTCTGGAGTATAAAATTCAGCAGGAGGTTTAATTCCATAACTTCCCACAGCATTGATTTGATACACTGTTTACTCCACTTGTTGCATAATTAAGTTGCAATTTTCTGACACATGGCTTTGATTACCACATACACAACACGTGATTTCAGGATTAGAAGCCCTATTGCCATTGGGAGTCAAGTTCAACCTCTCCAAAGTCTTGTACAACACCTCCTCAAGTTGTGTTGACAATTGGTTCACTGAATTGTCCATGGGTGGCCTCCTGGTCCTATCACGTGTGAGGAAGTGATGATTCTTTGCAATGTTCTCTATCAGTTGGTAGGCCTCATCTATATTCTTGGATGCAAAGATACCTCCTGCTGCAGTGTCCAATGCCACCTTGCTAGGGTAATTCAATCCCTTATGGAAATAGTTGACTAATTGCCACTTTTCAAATCCATGGTGGGGACATGCCCTTAACAACCCTTGAAGCCTTTTCCATGCCTCACAAATGTTTTCTTGATCCAACTGGTAGAATCTGACTATTTGATCTCTGAAGTTATCAGTCTTTGAAGGAGGAAAGAATTCTGAAAGAAACAATTGAACAATTGATTCCCAAGTGGCCATCTCTTCAGGATTCAATCCTTTGTACCATGTCTTGGCCTTGTCTTTGAGGGAGAAGGGAAACAATCTCATATATACTGCATTCATGGAAATGTTGTTGAAGTTAACAGTGTTGCACATCTCCTTAAAATTGTCCAAATGACAAGCTAGATCTTCAGTCCCAAGTCCAGAAAATTGACTTTGCCTAATCATTGAAATCGAGGCTGGATTAACCTCAAAATTTGCCATAGGTGCTAAGGCTCCTCCCCCTTGTTGATTTCTAGCATTACTTGGTGAATAACAGTCCCTAAGAGTCCTAAGAGCTGCCATATTCTGATTCACAACTTCTTCAAATTCAGGGCTGTGTGCCTCTTCCTCTTCTTCTTCAAATATCCTTCTCCTTGCCTCAACCCTTTGTAATCTCCTTCTCCTTAGAAATCTTCTTTCTGGCTCAGGATTTGATTGGTAATGTTCCTCTTGATGGTCCAAGTCCTGCATAAAGAGATTCAGAAGTATCAAATTCAAGAAAGAAATGGAAACTCGACAAAAGTGAAAAATTGAAAATGATAACTTGCAAAAAAACTAAAAATTAGCCTAACAAATAAATTAAAAACTAATCTAAAACTAATCTAAACTATCTAAGTTAGCTTAATTGACCTCAAATCTCCGGCAACGGCGCCAAAAACTTGATAGTGATATTTGGGATTGAGTAGTGATAACTTGCCGAAATTAAAGAAAGGGTCAAATTTTTAAATTTTTGGTCTCCCAACTCACTAGCTGCAAATGCACGGATAAGTTGTAGTAGACTCAGGTTGTCGTATCCATAGGAATTTGAAGTCTAAGACACCCTAAAACAATCTAGTTCTACTCTAATGGCTAAAAACAGATTTTTAAAGAAAAATGAAAACAAATTTTAAATGGAAAGTGAAATGATAACTGATTTTGAGTTTTTAGAAACTTGTCAAAACTGAGTTATAAATGTTAAATTGAAGTCTAAAAAGGTTTAACTATCAATGAGGAAGGTTCTTCTAGGAGTTGGGGTTCATCTAAATTAATTAATGATGGAATGGATCTAATTATTATTAATTGTCCAATTTTGATTCAATCTGAAAATGGCTGCTCCCACAGCTCAATGGCCTCTAACCAAGCAACATATTGTCATATAGTTGTTAGTTATATTGAATCAATAAAGGGTCCTCACTGAAAATCAAGTTATCACTGAGCTCAAATGAAAATGCAATGCTGATTTTTTTTACAATTCAAGGAAATTTTGGAATGATAACTTGTAATTGCAATCATAAAAAGATAGAATCATTCCAATCAATCAAACTAGGATGAAATCTACTCAAATATGGTGCTTGTGCTCCTTGATTCATCTCTAAATTCCAGGGGGATTTAAATTCAACCTCTCGGTTGCAAAATAAAATGAAATCCTCACAAACACAATTTAATTGGAAGTGCAAAGCATATGACCACAGGAATTCACAATTGCCATTGCTCCTTGGCCCATCTCTGGATCTTAAGGAAGCCCTTAAGACTACCTCTCAGTAGTGGATTAAAATGGGGTTGACAATGGAAATCAGAATTCTGAAGAATAAGAAAATAGAATTCAGCAATTCAGGAAAATCCACAACTTTATTCATTGAAATTCAGACTTTCCAAATGCTTCTTGACCCATCTCTGGACTGCAAGAAATTCCTAAGGTTCACCTCTTAGTGATTGAATAGAATTAGGGGTTCAATTGGCAAGTCAGATTTCAACGATTTTAGGAAACATAATTCAGATTTTAAAAATCAGATTAGGAACAATAAACAAATTTGAATCCTGAAGAATGCCAAACATCTTAATTCATTTCTGAACAAGATTGGGGACAATATCAACTTCTCAGCTGCTCTATTAATCAGGTCCACAATGACAAACAGATTCAAATAGTTCAAGAAATTAGATTTCAGAAATTTAGAAAATCAGGAAATCATGAAACCAAAAACAGAAATCAGATTTGCAACTAAATGGAATCCAGAAATCTGACATTGTCTCTTAATGCAATTCTGAAGGATGATTAGATCAAATGATACATCTCAGTCATAGTTTACAAATGGATCTAATGATAACATGAATCAATGCAGAATAATTTTGAAATCTAAAAATCAGCAATGATTCAGTGCAGGAATCAATTCAATCCATTTCCATCCATAACTAATATAAACTACTACCCTATCCTAGAAGAAATGGAGATTAGCTCATCATATTTACAAAGCTTAACAGAAAATAGATTGAAGAGCAGGTACAATTCATCCTTCTTGAAGTTGTCTCGGCCAGCAGCAGCAAGTCCAGCAGCCACCACCCTCAGCAGCAGCTCCTTCCTTGCTCCAAATCCTGAATGACCAGCCTTCTCTCTCCTCTAGAAATTCCCTCTTTTATATCACTCATGTCCACCCTTGGATCAGCATCAGAATGTTCTTCCAAACCCTGATTAAGCCACCTGTCCCAGCTCTGAATTTTCCAGCTACTGCAGATAGCTTTTGGTGCAAGAAATCAGTGGTCCCCCCACCTTTTTTCACTTTTTGGCCATCTTTCTTCCTGCTACAAATCCCAAAACAGCAAGCATCAAAGCCCTTGAATGGTGTTTTGACAAATAAAGATTAGGATAATGCTGGTAACTAGTTCAAATATCAAATGAGATTATGTGTTGTGCAGGAATGAAAACTTATATCGATATAAATGAATTTAAGGGCCCGGAATGATAACTTTAAGGAAATCTTGTAAAATGTCCTAATATGGGTGGTTCAAAGCATTTCAGGCATCAAATGGATTAGAGTGACAAGTGAGTGAGGATAGAAATCAAATATGAATGAGATTCCTAAGGAGTGATAACTTGGGTGCCCAAAAACGATAACTTATATGACTTAAAAATGATAACTTATGATAACTTGAGTTGTGATTATCCAAATGTGATGAAATTTGACCAGCAATGAGTAAAATAATAATAAGATGATTGCTTAAGGCCTCTGTGCAGAATTAATGGTTTTGCATGTCAAAATAACAGAATTGCCCTTTAACGATAACTTGGCAAAGGAAAAATGATAACTTGTTCAAATAGACTTAAAACTTTGCACAAGTTGAGATGTGACTATCCAAATATTATTTATACATGATAATGATGGATTTAGGGCAAGAAAACCATTGAAAATCAGTTCACTCAAAATAATGATAACTTGACATATGAGAATGATAACTTGTCCTCAAAATGATAACTTGGCATAGAATTTAAATATGAATGGATTTTGGCATTTCAGAACCTCTATGCACATGGAATTAAGTATGAAATGAGGAATATCAACTAGTTATCACAATATATGCATTCCAAGTATAATTGGCCCAAAAATAGGCAAAAGTGGAACTCGATATGTATGAATTGTATCTAAAATGGGTTAGAAACATATAGTGATCAGCAAGTGATCAAAGCTTCTATGTACAATGAAGGTAAATGGTATTTGGATAGCGGATGCTCAAGACATATGACCGGTGATGCCTCAAATTTCATCAATTTGGAAAAGAAAAATAGAGGAAAAGTCACTTTTTGGAGACAATAGCAAAAAAAGAGTAATTGATATAGGTAATATTAGTAAGAATGACAAAGTGTATTTAGAAAATGTTTGGTTTGTTGAAAATCTAAAACATGATCTAATTAGCATAAGTCAACTATGCGATAAAAAAATATTTAGTCAAATTTGAAAAGGACAAATGTTTGATACTAGATGAAAACAACAAAGTTTTACACATGGGCTTTAGGTACAATAATGTATACAAAATTCATTTTGATAACTTGAAAAATGAAAAATGTCTTAGTGTCATGCATGATGACATAAACTTATGGCATAGAAGATTATGACATGCAAATTATAAATTGCTAAATAAACTCTCAAATCATGAATTGGTTAGAGGCTTACCTAAGATCAAATTTGAAAAAAAATAATGTTTGTGATTCATGTCTAAAAGGTAAACAAACTAAAAGTTCTTTTAAATTAAAAGGAGTTATTAGTACACATAGAGCCTTGGAACTTTTATATTTTGGCTTGTTTGGACCTATTGATGTGACAAGTTTAGGAGGAAAAAGATATGTATTTGTGATTGTTAATGATTTCTCTCGTTTCACCTGGACTATTTTTCTCTTAAGTAAAGATGAAATACTAAACATGTTTTCCAAATTTACAAAAAGAGTTCAAAATGAATTTGAACACAAGATTTCAAAAATTAGAAGTGACCATGGAGGAGAATTTGAAAATCATAAATTTGAATTATTTTGCGAAGAAAATAAAATTACTCATAATTTTTCCACTCCTAGAACACCTCAACAAAATGGAGTAGTAGAAAGAAAAAAATAGAACTATACAAGAAATGGCTAGAACAATATTAAATGAAAGTAAGTTACCAAAATATTTTTGGGCGGAAGCCGTAAACACATCATGCTATGTTCTCAATAGAATTCTACTTAGACCTCTTGAAAAGAAAACATATTTTGAAATGCTATTTGGTAAGAAACCAAATATCTCCTATTTTAAAGTTTTTGGATGTAAATGTTATATCTTGAATATCAAAGATAAACTAGGCAAATTTGACGATAAATGTGATGATGGTATTTTTCTTGGTTATTCTAGTACAAGTAAAGCCTATAAAGTGTATAATAAAAGAACATTAATTGTTGAAGAGTCTATTAATGTTAAATTCAATGAAATTAATGATTTTTTGAGCAAACAAGCACATGATGATGATGAAGAAATAGTTGAAGTACAAAGACAACTTGAAGTTGTGGGCATAGAGGAAGCAAAAACTGACACCTCAAAAGTGGAAAAAATGGAAGAACCTCAAAAAGAGGAGAATCAAATCATCCCAAGAAATTAGAGACATGCATCATCACATCCACTTGATCAAGTTATAGGTAATATAAATGAAGGTATAAAAATTAGAGACATGCCTCATCACATCCACTTGATCAAGTTATAGGTAATATAAATGAAGGTATAAAACTAGAATTTTTTTAAATAATCTATGTGCTTTTTTGGCTTTTCTTGCAAATTTTGAACCTAACAATATAGATGAAGCACTTGAAGATCCAAATTGGATAAATGCAATGCATGATGAATTAAATAATTTTATAAGAAATCAAGTGTGAAAACTTGTAGAAAGACCCAAGGACCATCCTATCATTGGAACCAAATGGGTTTTTCGAAACAAGTTAAATGAAAATGGTGTCATTGTGAGGAACAAGGCTAGATTAGTGGCCAAGAGTTACTCACAAATTGAAGGGATTGATTTTGATGAAACTTTTGCTCCCGTTGCTAGACTTGAAGCAATTCGAATGCTTTTGGATTTTGCATGCTATAAAGGTTTTAAAATTTTTCAAATGGAAGTTAAATCGGCTTTCTTGAATGGTTTTATAGATGAGGAAGTTTATGTCGAACAATCTCAAGGTTTTGAAAATCTAGATTTTCCCCATCATGTTTTCAAACTCTCAAAAGCCCTTTATGGATTGAAACAAACCCCTCGAGCTTAGTATGAAAGATTGAGTTCATTTTTAATTGAAAATGATTTTCAAAAAGGGAAAGTTGACACCACATTGTTCTTAAAACATTTTAAAAATGATATTTTAATAGTTCACATTTATGTTGATGATATTATTTATGGTGCTACTAATGAATGCCTATGTAAAGAGTTTGAAACTATTATGCAACAAGAATTTGAAATGAGTCTTGTAGGAGAACTCACCTTCTTTCTAGGCCTCCAAGAAAAACAATCCAAGGAAGGTATTTTTCTTAATCAAGAAAAATATACAAGTGAGCTGCTTAAAAGATTCGGGATGAATGAATGCAAGCCAAGCACAACACCTATGAGCACTACTACAAAATTGGATAAAGATGAAAAAGGCAAGTCAATTGATCAAAAAAGGTACAGAGGTATGATTGGTAATTTGTTCTATTTAACGGTATATAGGCTAGATATAATGTTGTGTGTGTTTGTGTGCTAGGTTTCAATCCGCTCCCAAAGAATCGCACTTAATCGCCATAAAAAGAATACTGCGCTATTTAAAGCATACAAGTGAATTAGGCATTTGGTATGATAGAAATTTTCCATTTGAATTGCATGTCTACACCGATGCAGATTTTGCTGGGTGTAAAGTTGATAGAAAAAGCACTAGTGGGATGTGTTGCTTTCTTGGTAATTGGGTGAGAGATAAGTAGATAACATATTGTGCCGAATTGATGTCAAATGCCATTTTTACTAGTATTTCATTCAAGCTATTTGCCAAATGAGATATTTGGATTTGAGAATTGTTAATCCTACTCCAACTGAAACCATCTGGACCCCAAAATACTCCAAAGTAAAAGGTGACTTCATACTACGGGGATCTCTTTATAAAGGGTATGAAATTTTTATCATCTGTAAAAGGAATGCTTATATAAACTTCAGGTCTGAACAGAAAGTAATCTGATTTGTAATCATCTTTTCTTTTTCATCTAATAAAATTATGCATTGCCTTAAATTTTTCAATTTTTCTATGGTGCATAATTTCTCTCGTATAGAAATCCTAAGAAGGATGCTATCAATTTTTCACGATGGCGACCTCTTCTTGAGCCAATTCGAGGAGAATATAATCTTCAACCTCCCATCTTTCACTAAGATGGTTCAGGATGAAGGCAACAACAGTAGCCTGAGAGAGGTCTAAGATCGATTGAAAGCTCTAGGACTGCTCCTGTAACAACCGACAAAGAAAGGATAAAAAGAAAAAGGAAAGAAATCAGAATTGAAATAGGAACGGCTGGCTGGGGAGAAAACCCAATGCAAATCAAACTAAGGACTCCATCTATTAGATGACTTCCACAAATCATGGAATTGATCTGATTACCTTAAATCAGTTTGGATTTGAAAAGAGAGGAGATCTTATAGATAAAACATAACTGTATTTAAATCCCTCTCCCCTCAATCTCACGATTTTCTTTCTCGTTTCTCCTCCTTCTTGGCCACCCCTGAACACGACAGAGAGGCAGAATCACCCCTACTGCCTAGGAAGCGAGGGTAGCCGAGTCCCTCCCCTTATGCTCTATCTGACCCTCGCAACTCAAGTCCTCATCATTGAATGTTTGCAGGCGAAGATCGAGAGGGGGAACAGGGGGTACAAAGAGAGAATAGGGGATGCGATTGTTAGGATTTCGACGAGCCAAAGCAAGGATTTACGACGAACAGAGATGGGTGAACTAAAATCACCTTGCATGACCTCTGAATTGTTCTAACCCATGCCCTAATCATTTATGAAACAAAAGAAATAAGAAGAAGGTTTCCAAGGTTATCGTTTGATTATTTGATTCTTGTTTGATTTGTTTGATCCCTGATTTCTAGTTGTTTGAACTAATTCTTTCTGTTCTATTATATGTGATTGATTGTTAGGAGGTAGGAAGGAGTTTAGGTTGAGATCGTACTAGAGATTGTAAGAGATTTTCGAATTCTGTAACTTTTCAGGATGCCAACCGGTCGACCGGTCCGTATGCATTGCGACAACCGGTCGACCAACATTATGACCCACAGCTGATTTTCTTATATATCGACCGATCGACCGATCCCTGCCCACCGGTCGATCGTTCAACTAAACGGACCGACCGATCTGATTTACCCACCGGCCGACCGATCTCAACAGATCGGTCAACCGACCCGAAGCCAACCGGTCGACCATTCCCCAGAACCGATCGACCGATTTCCAGTAAACCTTTTATTATATGTATCAATTCATCCACTTCCCAATTTGAATATTACCTGCATAGAACTGATCCTATTTTCTACCCTCACAGAGATCCATCCCTTGATTTTCAAGATCTATACTTTTAATGATTTATTTCTATTTGATCTCATCGTCTCTAGTGAATCAAGAACAAAGAGCCATAAGTTATTAAAAGTGATTAATAAGTTCAGATGGAAGATTAACAATGGGTTGCTAGTCCAAGCCAAGTGCATCAAGATAAGGGTAGCTCCCTTGGTCATGGTTTGATCACCCACTGATCCACACAAGGCCGTATCGTTTGCTCGGCATACCCCAAGAACTAAAGGCACCTAAAGTCACCTGATTTCTAATAATAAACCAAGATCAAGAAACATGATTAAGTCAAGTTATCGCCATGATTTCCAAGCATGTCATGATTACAAGTTACTATGCATCATTGATTCTCATGATTTATAATATCCTCTTAATTATCTCTTACTATGATTTATGATGCTGTCATGTTATCCTTTTCATGTTCAAGCTAAGTATGCCTTTCTTACTTCTGATTATTCTATTCATGTTATGCATTGTATATTATATGGTTCCCCACTAGGCTGTAAAGCTTACGGGAGGACCTCCTTCCCTGTGTCTGATTTCCACAGGATCAGGTCAGTGACGAGGTGGAGTAGGTGTGTGGTGGCAAAGCTCTGTCAGCAAGAAAGCACATGAACCAGGGCTTATTAGTTTTCTTATCTAGTTTATTTTCCTTCTGCATTATAGATTCTTGATGTATAACTTTATTTTCTTCCTTAGAGATGATGTAGCTACTTTTCAGACTTCCGCAATTAAAGTTATTCTTTTCTTTATTTTCTCTATTATTCTTTCTTCCGCTGACGTGTCTCGGTTCTTGACTGAGATATGGTCAATATTATGGTCAAAGTCATAGCATGTCGTAGCGTCTCCAGGTTTGTCTTCGCCACGTGGCAGGGGTTGATTTGAGGCCGTTACATTTATGGTATCAGAGCCTAAAGTCAGGACTCTCTCGACGTCCTATTGTTTAAAATGTAAGATAGTATAGTATGGTAATGGTTCATGTGCTATCGCCGAGCAGTCGCCACACCCTCCACCGAAAAGCAATATAAGTCAAGTTTATATTTAAGAT
The DNA here is from genome assembly GCA_030549335.1 of Pontederia crassipes. Classification (NCBI taxonomy): domain Eukaryota; kingdom Viridiplantae; phylum Streptophyta; class Magnoliopsida; order Commelinales; family Pontederiaceae; genus Pontederia; species Pontederia crassipes. The sequence goes on along the minus strand of CM060189.1, from coordinate 60,131,367 downwards.
AAGTTATTGTTTATTGATGCATGATTTTATTTTATTATTAGAGACTAAGCATGTCACGACGGTCAGAATGGATTCAGGAGCAGATGGCCAGATAAGGCTAGAATGCTCAAGAGGTACCGGAAGGCCCACTCCCTGAGATAGGGGTCCAGCCGGGTCGTGAACGTGGTGGTGGCCGAGGTCGTGCCCCAGGCCGCGGACGAGACAGAGGTCACGCTGCCAGAGCGCCAGTAGAAGAACACTTTAATGAGGTTGCCCCACCTGAGGGTAACCTGGCAGGAGGCCGTCCACTGGAGTCTAGATGCCGTAATCGAAGAGCACGTCATGAAGCATCTAAAGACACAAATTCAAGCCTTCCTGAAGCTACACCCGCCGTATTTTCAAGGCGGACTTTTTCAAGGCTGAGGAGTGGATAAAGACCATGGACCGTATTTTCAAGTTGATGAGGTGCGCTGACGGGCGTAAGGTCTTATATGCCACTCATATGCTCACTAGTACTGCAATGGGTTGGTGGAAGACTACAAGGGCCACCAAGTTTAGAGGGCTGGAAGAAGAGGAAATTGCATGTGAAGAGTTTAAAAAGGTCTTCATGGCTCGCTATACACCTGAACATGACCGCATCAACAAGCAAGAGAAGTTCCTCCAAATGCAGCAGGGAACAATGTTTGTGACTGATTACCACACTCAATTCATCCAACTGGAGAAATATTGCCCGATGTCATTTGAAGGGCATATTAGAGCCAATAAGTTTATCAATGGGTTGTAATAAGCACTGAAGACTGAAGTCCTGTAAGGAGATTGTGAGGATCTGGAGAAAACAGTTAGGTTGGCCACATGTATGGAAAAAGATCAAGCTGAACGCAAGGCCAAAGCTCCAGCTAAGTCAGTAGAGCAGCCCAGGCCTCGAACAGATGATCGTCGACCATTTAGGAGGGACGACCACCGTGATTGCCATTTCAGGCCATATCCGCAGAGGAAAGCTCCACGCCCAGGCCAAACACAGCCACGTCCCGCGCCACTACAAGCACAACCGCTGAGACAACTGCCACCACCACCGCGCCAGCCACAAGTACCACATAAACCCTTATGTCCTCACTTTAGTCATCACCATGATGGAGAGTGACGCAGACTGAGCGACTCATGCATTCAGTATGGACAGTTCGGACATTTCATCCGAAATTGCCCATGGGCTGCCAGAGGAGGTCGAGAGAATCGGGCAGCAAGAGGTGCAAATCCCGTTGTGCAAGGCTGTGTGCACAATATGGAAGCAAATGAAGCCCAAAATGACAATGATGTCATTAGAGGAACTCTCCCTATCGCCAATTTATCAGCTACTATCATATTTGACTCCGGGGCTACGCATTCATTTATTTCAGAGTCGTGTGTCCAAACTCTTAGTTTGCCTTTAAAGCAGATGCCCCATGCCATGCGTGTGAGCACGCATATGGGGACTCTACATTCTGCTAGGTACATCCCGAATGTACCTATCACTGTGGAAAAGAAAAACTTTTTTGCAGTTCTCGTTGTCATCCCATGGTGGATTATGATGTTATTTTGGGGATGGACTGGCTTTCATATCACGATGCATCCTTGCACTGTGATGCGTTGTATTTGTAACAATAAAATTTGCTAGCAAGTGCACTAGTCGCTCAAGTAATATAGTAATAGGAGTAAGAGTGTCGAACCCACGAGGAATATTATTAATTCAATATCTGGATTTATAAATTAATAAGAGAGGAAAAACATGGATTTTTGGAAAGAGGTTTTATGAAAATAAAATAAATAAAATAAGGTAATGATAAGATAGTGGTGTTGAAGTTAGGCCTTAGGATGAAAATAGATCAGGATAAATATTTGAACCGAAAAAGATAAATTTAATCTTTAAAGATGGATTAGGAATTTCCCAAATTATTAATTTACAAGATTAACATCACAGAGTCCACAAACTGGTAATTCTGCTATTTAATCCGGTAAATCAAACTATCTTAAATTTAATCAAACCTAAAGTCCCACAAACTGGTATTCGTCAGATAAGATTAAAATTAAGATGCATTAATATGAAAATCCTAGACTATTAATCACTCCACAAACTGGTTAGATTAACAGACCACATAAACTTGATTCTCCACACACTAGTTATCAAATTTATGTCAATTATTAATTTCACATAAAATCAATTAATTTAATTAATAAATTCTGAAATTAAATAGTCCACAAACTGGTAATTACTCAACTCAGAAATCCAAATAATTAAATTAAAAGCATTAAGCACAATTAATTAATTAATCAGAAAAGATTAAAACAAATAATATATGGTCAAATAATTTCCCTTCAATAATAATCTCCTAAAATGAAATAAATAAAAATATGGAGTTCATCCTAGAAATTCTGGAGAGATAATAATAAAGTAATAATAATTGGAAGAATTACACCCAAATAGACAAAAGTCGAAGCTTCGGATCACGGGCAGACAGTCGGGCAGCCTCTCGGATTTGATCAGGGTCGCGATCAACTTCCAGCCGTCGCACCTCTCTCCTCTTGGTCGTAGCCTGCAGAGCTCACGACTCGCCGTGGAAGAAACCTGAACTTCAGAGCACCCCTTGAAACGATGGATTCTTCACGTATTTATAGGGTGCGGACGACTTCAATTTGATCTCGGCCGTAACATCGTACGGTTAACTTTAAAATTATAAGATAAACTCGGCCAAAGATAAATCATTTTATCAACTCGCCCAAAGATAAATCTTTCTTATCTTTTTACGCCCAAAGAGTCTCGGCCGTAAGGAATTTATTTTATCTTTACTCCTTTCCATTACTCCCAAAAGATAAAAATCCTTTTATCTTTACGCCTTCATATATCTTGTTACGTCCAAAGATAAACTCATTTTTTATCTTGTTACGCCCTTCATCTTCATGCCATTACGCCCTCCAAATCTCGGCCGTAAGGAATGAACTTATCTTCTTACGCCCAAAGATAAACTCGATTGATTGTTACACCCTTCATCTTCATGCCATTACGGCCTCCGAATTTCGGCCGTAAGGAAGGAACTTCTTCTGTTACGCCCAAAAGATAAAAACATTTATCTTTACGCCTTCAAATGTTAGCCGTAACAAAGAATTAAATCTCGTTACTCCTTTTGAATCTCGGCCGTAACAACTTGGGTGTAAAGCCAAATCTCGGCCGTAAGGAATTTCTTTGAATTTCGGCCGAGATTCGAATTTTCCTGCAAATAATTATCAAAATATAGTTAATCCATCCACAATTAAAATATTCAGCGATTTTAAATAATTAAAATTGATAAATCCGGAATTATGATTAAAAGTGACTAAAAATGATGCATGCCATGATCAAATTACAGAAAAATTAATTAAAATAATTAACTAAAATATGTTATATTTTGCATGCATCAAACTCCCCCAAGCTTAAAGTCTTGCTTGTCCTCAAGCAAAAATTCAAAGCAAAGCTCAAGAAAGTTCCATCATAGCCGCCACATTGTCAACTGATTAATTTTCTCATACAATTCTTCTGCACACCTACTACTTAATATCTTATCATTTTTCATGCACTTAGCTTCATAGAGGTTCTGAATGCTACACAAATTTAAACAATCTCAAATCCAGCCTTGTGAAAAAAATAAATTGTCTATCAAATAATAGCATTGATATTGAACACATAAGTACTAATTGAGCTTAAAACTTCTTTTTCTTTTCATTTTTCAACTTTATTTTAATTAAAAGTTCTAATCTTCAAGCAGGATTGCACAAGGAAGTCCATGTAGCGGGCTTTGGACTGATGACTCCCAAACCAGATGGCCTTAGGGCACCAGGTGATAAAGCACCCCTCGAGTTTACTTGCCCGAACAACCAAGGTTCTGAATGAAGAGTTCGAACTTAGCCATGATTCAGTACTCCTGTGCTTCTCCATATTCCACAAGATGGTCCATGTAGCAGGTTTTCGATCGACGGATCCCAGAGCAGTTGCCCTTAGGTCGCCAGGCATGAACCCCTACGGATCTAATTACCCGAACACACCTTGGTTCCGGATAACACTTTTGTACCTACACATAACTTTATTCAACTTTTTTTTTATTATTATTATTATTATTTGTTGGGGTTTAACTAACCCTTCTTTTCTTATTCACTTTCAATTTTTATAAGCTCAAAAAGTACTTGATATGGTCAATAAGAAGGCTACTATTATCAAGACCTAAAAGAAATAAAAAGGCATGAATATGATTTTGTCGTCTAGTCATTCATAATTCTACTTAGCATAGGCACATAGTCCATAAGTTTGATACTAAAATAGCAAGTGATAAGAAAGAAAAGCATTCAAATTTCATCAATTAACGACATGTCTTTGAACTTTTACTTAAAGATAATTAAAACAATAAGACAAAAGTTAGTAAGATGGTAGCAAAATAAATGCATGCAATGGTATTTTTTAGAAAATTTTAATAATTTTTTTTTTTATAAATAAATGCAAACATAAGCAAATAAACAGAAAGATGCAATGCATGAAATGCAAACTCCCCCAAGCTTGAACCAGACACTGTCCTCAGTGTTAAGCCAGCAAGGGAAAGTGATACATACTCAAAAAAGGAAAATTTAAAGAAACGAAAATAAAGAAAAGGGAAAAGACACAACCGGATTTATTGTCTGCGGGGTGGCGATGGTGGATAGTAGCTGAGATTTCCTTGGCGCATATGATATTCATGGATGCGTCTCGTCATGCGCGCATGTTGATTCTGAAGGGATTCGAAGCGACCCTGACGATCATCCATATTTCTAAATTCAGCTTGAATGTTGGTCAGCTCTTGTGCTTGTCGAAGTTGCTCTTCCTGAATAGCGTGCAACTGCCCTGACTGACGAAGTTGCTCTTCTTGAAAAGTGTGAAACTCCCCTGCTTGACGAAGTTGTTCATCATACATTGATTCCCATAAGTTTTGCATGGAAGCATAGTCAGGCTGAGGTGGCGGAGGTGGATAGTAAGTCTGCTCTGGAGCTGAAGTAAAAGTGGGCTCTGGTGCTATATAGCGATTCTGCACAGGTTCTTGTAAAGGGGCAGATATTTCCATCGAATCGCGTTCCTCATAAGGAGTAGAAGGTATGAACGAGGAATCAGAAGAGCTCTCTTGTGCTGGAGATGGAATCAGAGAAGGTACCGGCATATAAGGCGAATGGACGGATGTGGCATATTGGGAAGCTGCCGGTGATATAGCCTGGAATCCTTGTTGCTGTTGAAGGTAAGGTTGGGCTGCCGCATAATCAGTAGAATCAAACCAGGAGAAAGGTTCATCTTGGTGTAGCTGTCCGACAGAGGTAGATGGTCCTGCAGGTGGAATTACTGGAGCTATGACCTGCCTAAAAAGGAGCCAATTATTTGGATTAATCGGTGTAAAAGCATCTCGATCTGAGCAGGGCACCTCCTGATGGTGGCCTTTAAAAATAAAAACTTTGATCCCTGAGTTGTTGGTCTTCACGAGACCCATAGCCTGAATGGTCCTACGAGTGAGGTGAGTGTTTCCTGGCACAGCTTCGAGATCATCCAAGTCAAGTTGTAGGTGCTGAGCGATAGGTGTGAGAAGGGCACCCATATTAATGCTACCGCCACGATGAGTAGTGCGGCGCTGAAATCGACGAATGAGGAAGGCACCCACATTAACGGGAGTTCTGTGAAGCATGCTGTGGATGAGATATAACTCTCCTTCTGAGACGGCACCATCATTATCACTGCGTCCACTTATGGTGTTGCTTAGCATGCGATGGACGTAGCGCAGAACAGGATTCTGAATTGAGCTATCTTTAGCGGTGTTCCAAACCAATCGTTCTTCTTCTGTTATCTGTTTCCAAAAAGTTTCAGCCTCAAAGTCAGCAGGTACAGAAAGAGATCCATGGTTGGGAAATCCATAGATATTATTAATCTCTCCTAGAGTGAGAGTAAATGGTCGTCCATAAAGTTGGAATGAAATGCGGGGCTGATCATAGTTCCTGCCATCTAAATTAAAGATTTCCAGAGATGAGAGGAATTCCATAATTAGTACTTCATAAGTTGGCCACCAAGAATGCACAAAGTCAGATAGTCCAATTTGAGAAAACAATAGATGAGTATCTGCAAGTAAATTATACTCCCTCAGCAATTCAGTATCTGAAAATCTGGTGGCATGAATTCGAATATCACACATCCGTTCATATCGAGCTTGATACTCCGGCTTAGTCCAATAATAATCTCCGGGGTAGGAGATTAATTGTGAGGGCTGTGGGGTCGGCTGAGCATTCGGATGTCGTCGTTCATGACGTCCCCTCCATATATTAGCAAATCGCCTCATCTTGATCTGGACAAAAATAAATAAAGAAAAGGTACCGGCTCGGTGGAAGCGACTGAGGTTCGACCGTAGTATTCGATGAAGAACCGGCTAAAGGTCGGAGGTGACGAAGAACTTCGGCCGTAAGGATGAAGCTCGGCCGGAGATTGGAGTTTGGCCGTAAGAAGTTGGAGGCGTGACTCGGAACTCGGCCGTAAGGAGTTGATGAACCTGTCGATTTCGGCCGTAAGGAATGGCGGTGTGGTTTCGGCCGTAAAGTGAATAACTCGCCCGGAGTTTGGCCGTAAGAGAGCGGCGGAGATAACGTGACTTCGGCCGTAAAACGAAGGTGACGTGGAAACTTCGGCCGTAATAAGTGTCGGTGTGCGGTGGAAGACCGGCCGTAATGAACAGGGAAGCGCTGGAACTTCGGCCGTAAGGAAGAAAAGGCCGTAAGGAAGAAAAGGCCGTAAGGGTAGTGGAAGCACCTCGGCCGTAATGCAGAGAGGGCGGCGCGCGGTAGCGTCGGCCGTAAAAAGTTGGAGGGTTGGCACTTTGGGCGTAAGGGAGAAAGCTCGGCCGTAATGTACAGAGGGCGGCGCGGTGTTGAAGCTCCGGAACTTCGGCCGTAAGAGATAGATGAAAGGGCGAGTGGTGATTGATCTGCATAACACGAGAAGAGGTAAGTATTTTATAGATGAATTGGAGGGGTAATACCTGTAGCGCGCAGTGAAAGGTCAAATCCGGGCGTAAAGGCGTGCAATTTTCCAAGGTATGTCCGTGGTCTGCTGATGTGACATCTCGGCCGTAATGGCAGGGCGTAATGGCAGTCGCTTCGGCCGTAATGTCCGAGCTTGAGCATGTGTGACAACTCGGCCGTAATGCGCACGCAACGAGGGTGGCAGGGCGTAATGTCTGAGCTTCGGCCGTAGAGAGAATCAATTCTTGAAATTTACGCCTTGGAGTTGATGCCCCTGAATTTATCTCTCCTTACAAACATTAAATATTAATTAAATTAAATTAAATGATTCCATAATAAAATAAATGTCTAATAAAACTATCACCAAAATTAAGATATTAACAACTAATTAAACTAAAAAATGAACAAAAATAAAAAGGATAGAAATAGTTCTGATTTATAGTCATCAGCTTGACTTAGTTCTGGTAAAAATCAAGGCCTATTTTGCTCTTCCCCTCTTGGATTTTTCTCTGTGTTACTTGGGAGAGAACCCGGTGTACGTCCAGTTAGTTGTGCCGCCATCTGGCCCAGTTGTCTTTCCAAATTTCGAATTGATGCATCCTGACTCGTGGCTCTAGATTCCATATTCTTTTGCAATGCTTGCATTGTGTCTATGATCTGTGCCATCATCTCCTGCATATGATTTGATGATTGATGTTGGGGAGTGTCAGATTGCCTTTTCAGTATATAATCTTTTGATGGACCAGAAGATTGGCCTTGGTTCTGATTATAGGCAAACTTCGGATTATGTCTCCATCCATAATCGTTGTTCCTGTAAAATGGATTGGAAATAAAGTTAGCATTTTCAATTTGATTTGAATCTGAAGTGTTACCTGTAGGGCTATAATTGCTAGAATTTCCCATTAGTGACATCATCTGCTCGAATTTTTGATTAAGTGACTCCAGCTGAGCCACTATTTCTGAAGATTGTATTCCTTGTGTAGCATGTACATCATGAGTTCGGCGAGGTGGTCTCCTTTCTTGGCTCGACTTGAGGGCTACAGCTTCAATTATATCTTGTATCTCACTAGGACGTTTAGATCCCAGTACTGTCCCTCCTGCTGATTGATCGAGTTTGTCTTGATCTGCAGGTCGTAATCCATGGTAAAAATCTTCCATTACTTGCCATTTTGGAATTCTATTATCAGGAACTCTGGCCAGCAGTTCCTTATATCGTTCCCAGGCTTCATATAACGTCTCGTTATCGTCTTGAACAAATGCCCTCAGCTCCCTTCGATATTTGCCTGCCTTTTGTGGTGGGCAATATTTTCCAACAAATTTTTCTACCAGCTCCAACCAAGAATGAATTGATCCTGCAGGCAAAGTTTTAAACCAGGTGGAAGCTTTGTCACGTAAAGATTGAGGAAATAATAATAAACGAATAACTTCAGAAGAAACATTATTATTTCTAAAGGTGCTCAGAGTAGCAAGAAATTTATCAAGGTGATCGTGAGGGTCTTCATGAAATCCTCCTCCAAATTGGGATGCTTGTATCATCCTCACGATCGCGGGATTTATCTCAAAATTATTTGCATTAATATCAGGCAGCACGATGCATGATTCTCGGTCACTGTATCTAGCCGAGACATATTCTCTCATAGAAAGTTCTGCTTCATCTTCTCGCCGATTATTATGTGGTGGAACCAGTTCATTTTGTTGCTCCAGTCTCTGATTGTCGCGTGCTTGTTCCGCCATTTTTCTTATATTTCTTCGTAATCGACGATAGGTTCTTTCAATCTCAGGATCAAATTCCAACAGTGAATTTGAACTTCTAGTGCGCTTATCAGAAGATTCCAGGATTGGTTGTGATTTAATCTTCAATTAGCACCTGCAACAACCAATTTCCAGTAAGATAAAAGAATAAAATAAAATATATACAAGAAGAAAGAAATTCAGATAATAGGTCACGAAAGATGAGTTTTTTACTAATAAAGTCTTTCGGCACGATAGAATTTGAAAATTCGTCATTAAAATTAATTTTCGAGAGGAACTTTTCAGAAATTCTTCAAACCAATACGAATACCAAATATTAATATCGACCAAAAGAATTTATGATGTAAGAAATCACACAAAATAAATCCGAACTAATTTACGGTCATAGAGTTAATAATCAGACATAATCAAAAATTATTTTGAAGAAATAGGATTGATCGGCCGTAATTACAGAAATAGATTTACGGTCGATATTAGATTTAGTAATTCGAAGCTCGTTCGTCCGTAAAAATATTGAAACAGTGTCAAAAGGATTCAACGTGAAGGCGTAAAAATTAGCATGGTGATGAATTATCTCGGCCGAAAAAAAAATTGAATGAAATGTTGCCAAATAAATCATTACGGCCGACAAAGATTATAGTTCATATCGGCCGTAAAACAATGAGAGGTAAAACATCAACACATATAAATCGGCCGAAAAGGAGTAAAATCCATGGATGATCCATTACGGCCGAGACAACTAAATCGCTTCGGCCAAAACAAAGTCAAATCAAAAGTTCAAACTACTATCTTTATCCATTACGGCCGAAAAATAAAAAAAATCACAAATCAATTGGGTCGGAAGATGGCGTAAAAAACGAATGTTCAGAAATTTTACGGCCGTAAAAAGAAAATATGAGATTAATTCTCGGCCGTAAAAATGAAACATGAGATCATTTCGGCCGTAAAAAGATTAAATCGTCAATGAGGTCACTTCGGCCGAGATGATGTCAACACGAGGCCGTAAAGAAAAATAGGGTTTCGGCCGAAATAATTTTGAATAAAACTCAAATGTCGAAAATTGAATCATTACGGCCGAAAATGAATTAAGCAATTCCTTACGGTCGTAAAACAACGAAATCATATGAAGAGTTTAAACAATTAAAATGTTACGGCCGAGAATGAAAATTGATTCGAATAGGGCGTAAAAATTTAAACCATCGATAAACCGGGCGTAACAAGTCAAATCAATATCCATTACTCATGGCGTAAAAACAACGTTCGGATAAAAATATTACGGCCGTAAAGATTGAAAGTTTAGAATTCAGAAATTATTCATTGCGAGGCCGTAAAATTAATAACGCCGACACATTAAATCTCGGTCGTAAAATCATAGGTCGACACTGTAATTCGAAAAATTCAATCGGCGTCGGATTTAAACCGAAAGTAGACAAATAAAAAGAAATTATCGTGACCTTTGTCTGCAAAATAAAAAAAATGTTAGTTTATTCACAAAAATAATTAAAACAATTAATACATATGCACAGAGAATTGTTTATAATTTATTTACATCTCCTAATAATTCATAAAAATCAGAAATTAATTAATAAAATATTCCCCGGCAACGGCGCCAAAAACTTGATGCGTTGTATTTGTAACAATAAAATTTGCTAGCAAGTGCACTAGTCGCTCAAGTAATATAGTAATAGGAGTAAGAGTGTCGAACCCACGAGGAATATTATTAATTCAATATCTGGATTTATAAATTAATAAGAGAGGAAAAACATGGATTTTTGGAAAGAGGTTTTATGAAAATAAAATAAATAAAATAAGGTAATGATAAGATAGTGGTGTTGAAGTTAGGCCTTAGGATGAAAATAGATCAGGATAAATATTTGAACCGAAAAAGATAAATTTAATCTTTAAAGATGGATTAGGAATTTCCCAAGTTATTAATTTGCAAGATTAACATCACAGAGTCCACAAACTGGTAATTCTGCTATTTAATCCGGTAAATCAAACTATCTTAAATTTAATCAAACCTAAAGTCCCACAAACTGGTATTCGTCAGATAAGATTAAAATTAAGATGCATTAATATGAAAATCCTAGACTATTAATCACTCCACAAACTGGTTAGATTAACAGACCACATAAACTTGATTCTCCACACACTAGTTATCAAATTTATGTCAATTATTAATTTCACATAAAATCAATTAATTTAATTAATAAATTCTGAAATTAAATAGTCCACAAACTGGTAATTACTCAACTCAGAAATCCAAATAATTAAATTAAAAGCATTAAGCACAATTAATTAATTAATCAGAAAAGATTAAAACAAATAATATATGGTCAAATAATTTCCCTTCAATAATAATCTCCTAAAATGAAATAAATAAAAATATGGAGTTCATCCTAGAAATTCTGGAGAGATAATAATAAAGTAATAATAATTGGAAGAATTACACCCAAATAGACAAAAGTCGAAGCTTCGGATCACGGGCAGACAGTCGGGCAGCCTCTCGGATTTGATCAGGGTCGCGATCAACTTCCAGCCGTCGCACCTCTCTCCTCTTGGTCGTAGCCTGCAGAGCTCACGACTCGCCGTGGAAGAAACCTGAACTTCAGAGCACCCCTTGAAACGATGGATTCTTCACGTATTTATAGGGTGCGGACGACTTCAATTTGATCTCGGCCGTAACATCGTACGGTTAACTTTAAAATTATAAGATAAACTCGGCCAAAGATAAATCATTTTATCAACTCGCCCAAAGATAAATCTTTCTTATCTTTTTACGCCCAAAGAGTCTCGGCCGTAAGGAATTTATTTTATCTTTACTCCTTTCCATTACTCCCAAAAGATAAAAATCCTTTTATCTTTACGCCTTCATATATCTTGTTACGTCCAAAGATAAACTCATTTTTTATCTTGTTACGCCCTTCATCTTCATGCCATTACGCCCTCCAAATCTCGGCCGTAAGGAATGAACTTATCTTCTTACGCCCAAAGATAAACTCGATTGATTGTTACACCCTTCATCTTCATGCCATTACGGCCTCCGAATTTCGGCCGTAAGGAAGGAACTTCTTCTGTTACGCCCAAAAGATAAAAACATTTATCTTTACGCCTTCAAATGTTAGCCGTAACAAAGAATTAAATCTCGTTACTCCTTTTGAATCTCGGCCGTAACAACTTGGGTGTAAAGCCAAATCTCGGCCGTAAGGAATTTCTTTGAATTTCGGCCGAGATTCGAATTTTCCTGCAAATAATTATCAAAATATAGTTAATCCATCCACAATTAAAATATTCAGCGATTTTAAATAATTAAAATTGATAAATCCGGAATTATGATTAAAAGTGACTAAAAATGATGCATGCCATGATCAAATTACAGAAAAATTAATTAAAATAATTAACTAAAATATGTTGTATTTTGCATGCATCACACTGTAAGAAGAAGAAGATTATCATTGGCAAGCAGGGCAAGCCCAAGGCGGTAATTAGAGGCACCCCATCAACTAGGAATAAGGTCATCGTCTCAACCATTAAAGCACATAAGTTACTTCAGAAAGTATGCTGCGGGTACTTAGCAAGTGTAGTTAAGACAGATGCACCCATCACTGAGCTTCAACAGGTAGAGGTGGTGCGAGAATTTTCAGATGTGTTTCCTGATGACACATCCGAACTACCACCGAAGCGAGAAATTGATTTTAAGATAGAGCTCCTACCAGGAATAACACCCATCTCCAAGGCACCTTACCGCATGGCACTTACCGAAATGCAAGAACTGAAGAAGAAGATACAAGAGATATTAGATAAAGGATTTATCAGACCGAGCGTTTCACCTTGAGACGCACCGGTCTTGTTTGTTAAGAAGAAGGACGGCTCCATGCGGCTCTGTAGGATGCTCAACAAAGTGACAGTGAAGAATAAGTACCCCCTTCTTCATATAGATGATCTTTTCGATCAGTTGTCAAAAGCGTCGGTGTTCTCCAAGATCGATCTACGTAGTGGCTACCACTAGCTGAGAGTGGCCGAGGAAGATATACCGAAAATTGCCTTTCAGTCAAGATATGGTCACTACGAGTTTTTTGTCATGCCATTTGGACTGCAAACGCTCCTGCAACGTTCATGAATTTAATGAATAGGGTCTTTCGATCATACCTAAATCAGTTTGTCATTGTTTTCGTGGATGTCATTCTGATATACTCTTCCAGTCCTAAACAACATCGAGAGCACCTCAAGATAGTGTTGGAGACCCTGAGGCAACACAAGCTTTACGGCAAGTTTTCAAAGTGCGAATTCTGGCTGAAGGAGATAATGTTTTTAGGACACAGTCTCCAAGAAGGGCATTGCAGTAGACCTCGTAAAAGTAGAAGCGATGACGCATTGGGTAAGACCGAAGAATGCATCTGAGATTCACAGCTTCCTTGGTTTGACAAGTTATTATAGGAGATTTCTCAGGGACTTCTCCAAGATTGCTGCACCCCTCACGAATCTCACAAAGAAGGCGAAAAAGTTTATTTGGACAGACAAGTGTGAGCAAAGTTTTCAAACTCTGAAGGACCGTCTGACTTCGGTGCCAATTCTCATCATACCGATAGGCAGTGGTGGTTACATGGTCTACAGTGATGCATGTGGGACAAGATTGAGCTGTGTACTAGTGCAACACGACAAGGTAGTGGGATATGCTTCACGGCAGCTGAAGAAGCATTAGGTCAATTACCCCACACATGACCTAGAATTGGCGGCATTGGTCTTTGCCTTGAAGATCTGGAGGCATAACTTGTATGGAGAGACATTCGAGATCTTCACTGACCACAAGAGCCTCAAGTACATCTTCGATCAAAGAGATCTTAATATGAGGCAACATCGATGGCTTGAGCTCCTCAAGGATTATGAATATACTATTAATTACCACCTCGGTAAAGCAAATTCAGTCGCCGATGCATTAAGCAGGAAGTGGGAAGGCTCGCTAGCCTATATGAGACTACGAGAGTACGAGATGCTATAGGAGATTGAGCAATGGTGTCCCAAGCTGGGCACTAATGGAGCTCTATGGATGATGCATCAGATGAAGCCCAGCCTGATAGATAGAATTATAGCAGCTCAGAAAGTGAATCCAGAATATCAGAAGATCTTGAAAAGATGTCAGAACAAACCCACAGATTTTCAAATTTCCGCTGATGGAGGGATCAGGTACAGGGACAGACTATGGGTCCCTACTGACGCAACTGTTCGACGAGAGGTATTAGACGAGTGCCACAAGTCAGAATTTGCTATCCACCCCGGTAGTACCAAGATGTATAAAGACATGCAGCGCAGCTACTGGTGGCCTGATATGAAGAGAGATATAGCAGAATATGTGTCCCGGTGCCTAGTGTGCCAACAAGTTAAGATCGAGCATCAACAACCACATCGCAAGTTGAAGCCTTTGGAAATCCCACAATGGAAGTGGGATAAAATCACTATGGATTTTGTGTCCAACTTGCCAAAAATGAAGAAGGGTCATGATGCAATATAGGTGGTCGTGGATAGATTTACTAAGGCTGCACATTTTATCCCCGTCAGATGGAAACAATTAGTGGAGAGCTTGCTGGACATGTATGTGCGAGAAGTGATCAGACTTCATGGTATTCCAACGTCTATAGTGTCTGACGGAGATCCCAAATTCATTGCCAAATTCTGGAGGAGCATGCAAGAGGCCTTCGGCACGAGGCTAAACTTTAGCACAGCATTCCACCCTTAGACAAATGGGCAGTCTGAGCGGACTATCCAAATGCTGGAGGACATGTTGCGAGCCTGTACACTAGATTGACAGGGTAGTTGGGACGAGCATATTCATTTGATTGAGTTTGCTTATAACAACAGCTATCATTCTAGTATTGGTATGGCACCCTTTGAGGTCTTGTATGGACGACCTTGCCGTTCACCTGCTCACTGAAGTGAAGTAGGCGATGAGAAGATTATGAGTAAGGAAGAAGTGAAGGAAGCAGTGGAGTATGCTAAAAAGACTGCTCAAGGAAGGTAAAAGAGTTATGCTGATAAAGGCAGACGAGAGCAGATCTTTCAAGCTGGCAACCAAGTTCTTCTAAAAGTATCCCCTATGAAAGAGGTCATGAGATTCAGCAAACGAGGAAAGCTCAGTCCTCGCTATGTAGGCCCCTTCGAGGTACTCGAGCTAGTAGGCGAGACAGCATGCAGATTAACTCTACCCCCATCTTATGAGAGAGTGCATTATGTATTCCATGTATCCATGCTCAAGAAGTATAAGCACGATGCTTCAAATGTTCTAAGAATAGAGGAGCCAGATCTAGCTGCGGACTTGACCTTTGCTGAGTATCCCATACATACAGTGGAGCGCAAGGTGCAACGTCATAAGAACAAAGATGTACCCATGGTCCGGGTAGCTTGGCATTTCCATTAGGGCGATGATGCAATATGGGAACTCGAGTCGGAAATGCGCCAAGAATTCCCTCACCTTTTCGGTAAGCCCTCTACTTAGGGCCCATTTGGCTTAGCTGATATAAAATAGCTGATAAGTTAAAGTGTTGATAAGTATTTTATTGGTTGAAACTTATTTTTAAAAATAAGCAGTTACGCGTTTGGATAAAACTACTTATATTAATAACAACTAGTTAGTTTTGATACAACTAACTGACTTATTTTTTAGACAGAAAATAAGCACCCCTCCCCCTGCTTATTTTTTTTTACTTATAAGTAGATTTGATATCTCCTTATCAGTCGTATTTTTAAGTTACCAAACGCTGAAATTTTTTTAAACTAACTTATAAGTGACTTATAAGCTTAGCCAAACAGCCTCTTAGTGCAAAATTCGATGATGAATTTTCCTTTAAGTGGGTAAGAATGTAACAACCGCCAAATAAAGGATAAAAAAAAGGAAAAAAAATCAGAATTGAAATAGGAACGGCTGGCTGGGGAGAAAACCCAATGCAAATCAAACTAAGGACTCCATCTATTAGATGACTTCCACAAATCATGAAATTGATTTGATTACCTTAAATCAGATTTGGATTAAAAAGAGAGGAGATCTTATAGATAATACAGAACTGTATTTAATTCCCTCTCCCCTCAATCTCACGATTTTCTTTCTCTTTTCTCCTCCTTCGTGGCCGCCCCTACACACGACCGGAGAGGCAGAATCGTCCCTGTCGCCTAGGAAGCAAGGGTAGCTGAGTCCCTCCCCTTACGCTCTACCTGACCCTCGCAACTCAAGTCCTCATCGTTGAACGTTTGCAGGCGAAGATCAAGAGGGGGAACAGGGAGTACAGAGAGAGAAGAGGGGATGCGATCATTAGGATCCCGACGAGCCAAAGCGAGGATTAACGATGAACAGAGGTGGGTGAACTGAAATCACTTTGCATGACCTCTGAATTGTTCTAACCCATGCCCTAATCATTTATGAAACGAAAGAAAGAAGAAGAAGGTTTCCAAGATTATCGTTTGATTATTTGATTTCTTGTTTGATTTGTTTGATCCCTGATTTCTAGTTGTTTGAATTAATTCTTTCTGTTCTCCTGTGTGTAATTGATTGTTAGGAGGTAGGAACGAATTTAGGTTGAGATCATACTAGAGATTGTAAGAGATTTTCGAATTCTGTAACTTTTCAGGACGCCGACCGATCGACCGGTCTGTATGCATTACGACAACCGGTCGACCGACATTATGCCCTACAACTGATTTCCTTCTATATCGACCGATCGACCGATCCCTGTCCACCGATCCCTGCCCACCGGTCGACCGTTCAACTGAACGGACCGACCGATCCGATTTACCCACCGGTCGACCAATCTCAACAGACCGGTCGACCGACCCGAAGCCAACCGATCGACCGTTCCCCAGAACTAGTCGACTGATTTCCAGTAAACCTTTTTATTATATGTATTAATTCATCCACTTCCCAATTTGAATATTACCTGTATAGAACAGATCCTATTTTCTACCCTCACAGAGATCCACCCCCTGATTTTCAAGATCTATACTTTTAATGATTTATTTCTATTTGATCTCATCGTCTCCAGTGAATCAAGAACAAAGAGCCATAAGTTATTAAAAGTGATTAATAAGTTCAGATGGAAGATTAACAATGAATTACTAGTCCAAGCCAAGTGCATCAAGATAAGGGTAGTTTCTTTGGTCATGGTTTGATCACCCACTGACCCACACAAGGCCGTATCGTTTGCTCGGCATACCCCAAGAACTAAAGGCACCTAAAGTCACCCAGATTTCTAATAATAAACCAAGATCAAGAAGCATGATTAAGTCAAATTATCGTCATGATTTCCAAGCATGCCATGATTACAAGTTACTATGCATCATTGATTTTCATGATTTATAATATCCTCTTAATTATCTCTTACTATGATTTATGATGCTGCCATGTTATCCTTTTCATGTTCAAGCTAAGTATGCCTTTCTTACTTCTGATTATTCTATTCATGTTATGCATTGTATATTATATGGTTCCCCACTAGGCTGTAAAGCTTACGGGAGGACCTCCTTTCCTGTGTCTGATTTCCACAGGATCAGGTCAGTGACGAGGTGGAGTAGGTGTGTGGTGGCAAAGCTCTGTCAGCAAGAAAGCACATGAACCAGGGCTTATTAGTTTTCTTATCTAGTTTATTTTCCTTCCGCATTATAGATTCTTGATGTATAACTTTATTTTCTTCCTTAGAGATGATGTAGCTACTTTTCAGACTTCCGCATTTAAAGTTATTCTTTTCTTTATTTTCTCTATTATTCTTTCTTCCGCTGACGTGTCTCGGTTCTTGACTGAGATATGGTCAATATTATGGTCAAAGTCATAGCATGTCGTAGCGTCTCAAGGTGTCTTCGTCACGTGACGGGATCGATTTGGGGGCATTACAGCTCCTAAGGACCCAAAGTTATATGGTGTTCACACGTGAAATTGGACCTATCATGGTCCCAAATGCGATCAAATCTGGTTAAATTTGAGCAGGTTTAGGTTGAGTTACATTCGATTGGAACTTATCTAATTCAACTTGGATCGAATTAAGTTGGGTGGAGTGATTAAATTATCCAAACTTTTTTTACACTATTTAATATAAAAGTACATTTGATATTCATTTCAATTTATTAACATACTTTTCAAAATATTTAAACATTATTTCAAATTTCAAATCTTTTTATTTTTATTTTTATATTTAAATCAATTATCAGTCTAAAGTTAAAAGGAAGAATATATTAAAAAATAAATAAAAAAGTTGGGTTAATTGCGTAAATATTAAAAATTTCGATAAAGAGAGTGAAAGGAAAGCATCTAGGACATTCCTGATTGTGTTACATTGACCTTTCGGGAGCATCTGATTCAAGTTTTTATCATATGGAAAATGCTATTTTACTTTTGAAAAATGTTAAATCATTCTAAAAGTTTAACTTAAAGATCTTTCTAATACTCACATTTTTTTTTAAATTGTTCCAAATGTTATTTTAAATTAAAAGGATATGGCATTGTCCTTTTAAAAAAATGTTAAATCCTCCTAAAAATTTAAACTAAAAATCTTCCTAATACTCACATTTTTTTTTAAATCTTTCTAATGCTATTTTACTTTTTCATCATATTATGTTATGATTGATTTTGTACTTGGAGTTGGACTTCGGAATTTGAGATATTATTTTTTCGGTAAATGATGAGTGAAATATAACTAGCACTGCATAGGATACCATCGACCCCACCATGTAATAAAAAAATGGTCGCGAGGTTATTTCTTATACCTTTCTTAAATTTCTTACGCAACTCGCAAGCCTCACTTGGACATTTTGTTCTGCTCAGTGTTTTCACAATCACACCAATGGCAGAGATCATGCCGCAGGAAGCCCGGCCAGCAGCAGAGGTCGATGTCGCCGTGGTCGTGGTGCCGCTCCCGGCGCAGGGCCACCTCAATCAGATCCTTCACCTTTCTCGCCTACTCGCCCGCCGTCCGGGCATCTCCGTCCACTACGTTGGCTCCGCCACCCACAACCGGCAGGCGCGCGAGCGCTCCCCTCGCGTGGACGAGGATCGGTGCATCCGCTTCCACGACGTCCCCTTGCCCATTGCGTCGTGCCCTCCCCCGGACCTCCGCGAGCCCACCAGTTTCCCCGTCCACCTCCAGCCCGCCTTCGACGCGGCCCTTGGCCTGCGCTCCCCTCTCGCCGACCTCTGCCGCACCCTCGCGATAGCCGTCCGCCGCGTGGTCGTCCTCTTCGACTCCTGCATTCCCTTGGCCGCCGAAGTGGCTGCCTCCATCCACGGCGCCGAGGCCTACTGCTTCAAGTCTATGTCCGCTGTGTCGGCGCTTAGCTTCCACTGGGCGCGATGTGGCAAACCAGATGAGGAAGCACGGGAAGAGCTCAACCTTCCATATATAGCTAACACAGGAATACTATCAGATGATTTTTTTAACTTTGTTGTCCGCCAGATGCACTCAGCTGAAAGCGGCATCTCCGGACTCCTTTTCAACACTTGTCATGCCCTCGAAGCGCGATTCATCCAAATGCTAACACAAGATCCGATCTGGCAATCTCAGGGCAAGACCTTCGCGGTGGGGCCTCTCCACTTGGCCGTCGCTTCCACAGGTCCACACGACGGCGCACACCATGAATGCTTCAAGTGGCTCAACGAGCAACCGCCGGCGTCAGTCGTGTACGTTTCCTTTGGAAGCACAGTGGAGCTTACTGACGAGCAGGTGGCCGAGCTCGCAGTTGGGCTCGAGGAGAGCGGCCACCGGTTCGTTTGGGTGCTCAAGGACGCGGACAGAGCTGACATCTACGCCGCCGCCGCCGCTGATGGAGGCTTCGGTGGCCAAACTCAGACTCAGAGCGATAAACTGCCGCCGGGATTCTTCCAGAGGAACGAGGGCGTCGGGAAGGTGTTGCGGAGCTGGGCGCCGCAACCAGAAATCCTGGCGCACCCGTCGATGGCCGCGTTCATGAGCCACTGCGGCTGGAACTCGTGCATGGAGAGCTTCTCCGCTGGGGTGCCGATCCTGACGTGGCCGACGCACTCGGACCAGCCGATGAACGCGCTGCTCGTGACGCGCGTCCTGGGAGTGGGTCTGCCGGTGTGCGAATGGGTGTCGACGGCGAAGGAGGTCGTGCCGGCGGTGGCGATAAGCGGCGCGATAAAGAAGCTGATGGACAGCGAGGAGGGAAGGGAGGTGAGGAGGAAGGCGGAGGAGTTGGGGTCCGAGTTGAGGAGAGCCATGGAAGAAGGTGGATCCTCCGCAAAGGACATGGATGCTTTTGTTGATCTCATCACCAGATGAACTGTGATTTGTGGCGACTGGCGAGAGAAAGAGACAGCCATCGCCATATTTTATTTATTTGAAGTAATAAATAAGAGAAAAAAAGCTCATGTAGTTCCATTGCCCATGTCCCTGTCCAACTCGTTTATGCCGAATTATAATATTATTCCTTTTATGTTTTAAATCGGTGAAATTTAATAATTTTGGAATTTAATTCTTCAAATTATTAATTATAGTGAAGAATACTAATCTATCTCTTGTTTTATTTCGAACTGAAAAATACAGGTAATGCTGAATAGAGAGGATCTGAACGAACGTTCAAAATAAAATATTAAGGGTGTGTTTGGCGGCAGTCGAACTACGAATTTGAAGTTCTCATGAACTCATTGATTAGACGCAATGCATCCGTTTGGTGAAGTGTTACACCGATAGAAGAACTTTGACTTTGATTTGACCGGAAATGAAGCTGTCGGTAGGTTTTTTTTCCTCTCTTTTTTTAGCGTGGGACTCGAGACGGTTCTCGCGCGAGCGAGAACATTCCAAAGTTCTTGCCTCACGCAAGAACTTTCGTTCGCGAACATTTTGCTTTGCCCGGAACAAAATAATTGGCGGGTCCCATCAGAACTTTCATACATGTTTGGCAGTTCATTTGTTCTGGTCAATTGTTTCCAACCAAACGCACCCTTAGAGTTTTTTTCTTCTTTCATCTCATTCGTTCACCCATGCCTTCTATAAAGAATAAGAACAAGGAAATCCACCTACAAAAAGGATGGAGCAAACTCGGGAATGGGACCCGAATTCGGCTGAGTTTTGCCAGGTCAAAATTTTTTTACCTAGTACCGATCCCGGTCCCGACTGGTACCGGGATCGGATCAGACTCGACAAATCAGGAATTTAGACTGGGTTTTGACCGGGAATCGTCTAGTTGGGAATGAGGTTAGGTGGCATATCGAACTCGTACCTCAGAAGTGATCGTGGCATTGTTGATTCGTCAACAATTGAGCAGGGGCAGTCGAACACCAACGAAATCGCCTGCCGCCGACAATGAAAAAGAGGAAGAGAGGGAGAGTCATCAGTCGTGAGAAAAAGAGTCCAGCTTGCACAAAGAGAAAAGAGAAGGAGGGACTAGTATGAGAGAAAGAGAAAGAGAAAGAGAGGGATCAGGAACCTGTGACAGGTTGGTGGTAGCAGGCCAATGACAGCAAGACATTAGTAGATAAGCAATGGCGACGACCATGATGGCGAGACAATAGCGGCACTGACGACAACAAGACAGCAGTGCGCGGCGACCGAAAGATAGCAGCACGCAGTGACGGCGACAGCAGCATTAATGGCGAGATAGTAGCGCACAACGACGGTGACGACGATGGAGACGACGACAGCGGCAACAACAACGACAACGCCCGCGACAAGATAACAATGGGGTTAGGGATTAAGGCATTAGGGGTTAGGGTTTTTCACTTTTCAATTGATGGGTTAACGGGTCGTGACCTCACGGGTAACGGGTCACAGGTACAAAACATTTTATATAAAAAATATTGTAAAATGTATTTATCTGGGTCGAGTCGCGGGTCAAGTTTTTAGACAATGAACCCGGGACCCGTCTGGTATTTATGTTATAGAACCCGATCCTGAACTGGATATAACTTAGGCCGGGTATTTCTCCCAGCTAACCGAGTTAGTGCGGTCCGACCATGATCAACCCTACATACAAAGGAGCTCATGCACATTGTATTTTTCTGTTGGATCCCAAAGGTGTTGTAGATCCTGTTGAGAAGAAAAGAGAGAATTCTGCTGCTGTACAAAATTCTAGTAGTCATCAACTTAGTTTGATTCAGTTTTGAAGAATCTGTTAGGAGTTCTAATGCTGATAGGATTATTATTTCCTTTTTAGTTTATTTTTTTAGGAGTCCTAATGCCGATAGGATTGTTATTTCCTTTTTAGTTTATTTTTCTTAGGAGTCCTAATGCTATTAGGATTGTTATTTCCTATTACTTTATTTCTGTTAGGTTATAAGAGTCCTAATGCTGGTGGGAGTCTGTTTTCCTTTTGCTATAGGAGTCCTAGTACTAATAGTATTGCAAGCTGTGAGTCCCTATATATTGGTCTGACTTGTAAGAGTTAAAAACATATTTATCTCTTTAATTAAAATTCCCGTTCAGAGGTTTCTGAATTTTTGAGTTCGTGTGCGCACGATCTTGGCCTTGGATTTCTTCTAAGGTGCTGGTGGATTCCTGCTAGTTTATTTGTCGATTATCGTCCGCTTGAACCGACGACATCGACGTTTGTTTTTTGTAGATCTTTCAAGCTTATCAGAGGCATACTTGCACGATGCAATAGAACACCGTTCATTGTTCCTAGCGTTAGCTTTTATCTTATTTAAAAGTCTGTACTGCCGCTGCGTCAAGTGGTATCAGAGCGAGGAAGAGATCATGGCTGATATTCCAACTAGAAAAGAGTTTGAAGGATTAAAAGCAAAGGTAGATCTCCTTATTGCTGCCATAAAAAAAATGCTTACGAATCAAGGTCCTATTCACACACGTGTCCAACCAGAAGCAACCTAAGAAAATCGACGACAATGAACAACCACTTCTTCGGTGGACAGCGATAGTGAAGAAGAGTTAATTGTTGAACCAAGAAGAAATTTCGCACACGAACAACCTGATTTTAGGATGAATATGGAATTACCTCACTTCAATGGTTATCTACCCATTGAAGACTTTTTGAATTGGATTTCGGAGGTCAAACGATTCTTTGAATACATGGAAATTCCACAACATAAGCAAGCAAAATTGGTGGCATATCGTTTAAAAGGAGGAGCATCTGCATGGTGGGAGCAAATTCAGTCTTTGCGAGTGCAGAAAAATAAACAACCAATACGGAGTTGGAGTAAAATGAAGCAAATGTTGTGGGATCGATATCTTCCAACAAACTATCAACAGATTCTATACCAATAGTTGCAGAACTGCAGATAGGGCGGAAGGCTAGTGTGGGACTAACAGCGGAATTCGATCGTCTAACATCTCACGACAACCTGGTTGAACTAGAACCACAACAGGTGGCTCGATACTTAAATGGTTTGAGGTTTAACATCAGAGACAAAGTAGAGATGCAGACTCCTAGCACCATGGCAACTGCAATCACCTTGGCAGAAACTATTGAACGTCAACTAGAACGAGGAGCTAAGGCACAATTTCGTTTTGCTGAGACTAGTAAGATGGCAAGTGCATGCAAAATTCATCTAAACTTCCTGCAATTGAAGAGGTTAAAAGTTCTGACAAAAGCTTATCAGCCAGCTCTAAATCAAAACCTGCGGGTGCTGATAATGCTAAGAGGACTTCTAACTCATATGAGAAGTCCAATTCTATTGTTTGCTATCGTCGCAGACAAGTAGGTCACCGATCCAATGAGTGCCCACAACGTCCAGCACTCCATTCAGCACGAATAATAGAGGATGAAGAAGAAAATGATCAAGAGGCTAATGATGAATATGATATTGAAGAAGAAATATGTGCTGATGAAGATAGAGAACATCTCTCGAGTGTCGTGCAACGTCTATTATTAATGCCTAGGAAAGAAGAGGACCCTCGATGACATGAAATATTTCGAACCCGTTGCACATTGGAAGGTAAACTTTGTAAAGTCATTATTGATAGTGTGTGCTCTGAAAACATAGTTTTAAAAAAAATGGTGGACATATTAGAATTGAAACATCCTTCACCATATAGAGTTAGTTGGATTAGTAAAGGCACTAACAAAGAAGTTACACAATTGTGTAAGGTATCTTTATCAATTGGCAAGAGTTATAAGGATGTGGTCACATGTGATGTATTGGATACGGATGCAAGCCACATCATCTTGGGTCGTCCTTGGCAATTTGATGTTAATGCATCCCATCAAGGGCGAGACAACATCTACAAGTTTTCTAAAGAAGGAAAACACATCTCTTTATTACCATTACAACATGATTCAATAATTAAAAAAAATAGCTTGAAGAATGACTACTTGATTGAACGGGTAGATGAGTTCATTTCTGAGGTAAAAGATCGTGGAAAGGCTTATGCACTTATGTGCATAGGGAAGGTTCCTCCAGATCAATAACACACTACAGAGGCAATCCAAAATTTAATTTCAGAATTCAAAGACATCACTCCTGAAGAATTACCTGATGGATTACATCCCATGTGAGACATTCGACATCATATTGATTTATTACCAAGTTCAAGTATTCCAAACCTTTCCCACTACTGATTAAGTCCAAAAGAAAATTAGATTTTACAAGATCAAGTGGATGAATTAATAAAGAAAGGATTTGTTCGAGAAAACATGAGTCCATGCGTAGTACCATCACTCCTTGTACCAAAAAAGGATGGCACATGGAGAATGTGTGTTGATAGTAGAGCTATAAACAAGATCACAATCAAGTATAGATTTCTAATTCCTAGATTGGATGACATGTTACTGTTTGAACTTGTTTATGATAGAATTCCTCGCCAGGTCGTAGACCTCATCAATTTACCTGAAACTTTGCTCAAAAGTATTGTTGTTGACAATATGGCTGAGCGTATCCAACATATCCATGATAGAATTCCTCGCTAGGTCGTAGACCTCATCAATTTACCTGAAACTTTGCTCAAAAGTATTGTTGTTGACAATATGGCTGAGCGTATCCAACATATCCATGAAGAAACTGAGAAGAAGTTGGAAGAATGTAATGCTAAGTATAAGGAGTGTGCTGACAAGGGTTCTTATCATAAATTAATGAACAAGAAGTTTGGTCCTAGCAGAGTTTTGAAGCGTATCAATGATAATGCTTATATCATCGACCTGCCAGCAGACTTGGGAATTTCATCTACCGTCAATGTTTCATATCTCTTTATGTACCATCCGCCAGGTTTGCTATTACCGAGCTCAGGGTCGAGCTCTTTTCAAGCAGGGGAGCCTGATGTAGATCCTGTTGAGAAGAAAAGAGAGAATTCTGCTACTGTACATAATTCTAGTAGTCATCAACTTAGTTTGATTCAGATTTGAAGAATCTGTTAGGAGTTCTAATGCTAATAGGATTGTTATTTCCTTTTTAGTTTATTTTTCTTAGGAGTTCTAATGTTGATAGAATTGTTATTTCCTTTTTAGTTTATTTTTCTTAGAAGTCCTAATGCTATTAGGATTGTTATTTCCTACTAGTTTATTTCTGTTAGGTTATAAGAGTCCTAATGTTGGTGGGAGTCTGTTTTCGTTTTGCTATAGGACTCCTAGTACTAATAGTATTGCAAGCTATGAGTCCCTATATATTGGTCTGACTTGTAAGAGTTAAAAACATCTTTATCTCTTAATTAAAGTTCCCGTTCAGAGGTTTCTGAATTTCTGAGTTTGTGTGCGCACGATCTTGGCCTTGGATTTCTTTTAAGGTGCTGGTGGATTCCTGCTAGTTTATTTGTCGATTATCATCCGCTTGAACCGGCGATATCGACGTTTATTTTCTGCAGATCTTTCAAGCTTATCAGAGGCATACTTGCACGGTGCAATAGAACACCGTTCATTGTGCCTAGGGTTAGCTTTTATCTTATTTAAAAGTCTATATGCCACTACGTCAAAAGGGCACTAAGAGGGGGGGGGGGGGGAGTGAATTGGTGTTTAAAACAAAAGTATCGATTTCAGAAAAATCATCGCTGAAACTTAAAATCGATTTGACAATCTTTTAAATCAACACAAATCAAATCACATCACATGCATCAAAATATGAGAAAGAGAGGATGAGAGAAAACAAACAAAAATGAACACAATGGTTGTTGAAGAGGTTCGACCATACATTGACCTACGTCTCCGCTCCGACTTCTCAACCTCGAGACCGTCATAGATTCCACTAGAACTTTTCCTTTGTTCCAAATGGGGCAAGGAAGAAAAGCCCTTTACACACCGCCTTTTCTCCACTTCGAGAGGTAAGACACACCTCTCCTTCAATGAAGCTAATCTTTTATCTTGCTCAAGAGGCAAGATTTCCAACAACTTTTACACAGGATTTCTCTCAATTTTTCTGAACAAAATGTTTATCTCTTTTACAATGCTATGCTCACAAGAAGAGAAGAGAAATTTTTAAAATGAAAACTTCAAGAGAAAGGTCTTCTTTTGATAACTTGAAGTTTTTCTTCAAATGGATGGATGTTTTTGCTTCTGGCTTTGGCACGTCTTTTATAGGCACTAGCATGTGAAAAATTCATGCATAAATTGTTCCACAATTTTCTCCTTCAAAATTAACAATTACTATTAATTTGTCCCGGAGGCCGGTCGACCGCACGTCTAGACCGGTCTATGTGACCCTTGCGCTATTTCTTCATCTTCTGCACTTGATCAATCGACCGGTCTGTCGACTGGCACATCGACCGACATCATCTCAATGTCGACCGAGGTAGGCACAGTATTGATCGGTTGACCGGTATTGTCTCGATCGACTTTCTTTGCTTCGACCAGTTGACCGATCTACACTATTTTGAGCATAACTTTTTACACAGTTATCCAAATTAATTAATCTTACATTCTATGGATAGCTAACATTTTGATATTCATCAAATCCATATCTAATAAGGTCATAGTAAATTATTTAATCAAAGTGTAGTGCATAAAGTTGTCCCTTTTTCTTTAAACTTTTTTAGTATTTAACTTTAATCTTTCGAGATTTGTATCATCAAAATATAATTTTATATGTCATTAAAACTTTGCTCTAACAATCTCTCCCTTTTTTATGAAGACAAACAAACAAATATAAAAATATATAAGTTGCGAAAAATTTGTAAAAATCAATTTTCAATTTTACTCCCGGTAAAACTTAGGTTTCCTTACAATGATAGATATTTACATAAGTACTAATTGTAAGGCACTCTTCATATAGAGTTATATTCATATCATATTTCTCCTATATTTCTCCCCTTTTTGTTTCATCAAAATGTAGTTTGTACATGAAACCATATGTAATTCTCCCTTTGTCTTTTAGAAAAAAAAGAATTTATTCTCTCATTTTGTTATAAATATGTAAAGTGTTACATCCTAAAGAGTTATAAAAAATGAAAAAAATAGCTCCTCATAAATTTATGTCTATTTTAAAAATGAAATCAAATTGATCTATAGGTTATGAAAGTCACAAGTTTCAAAAAATTATGTTAAGAATCAAAATATTGCATAAAATTTTGATACAACAATGATGTCAAAATAAAGTTGGAAGTTTTTTACATGCTCCCCCCTATACATGTTAAGAATCAAAATATTGCATAAAACTTTGATACAACTATGATCAATTTTCTTTTTCTGTTTTATATGTTCCTCTTTTCAAAGATAGTAATTTTGAAAATTTGAGAAATAAAAAAATTCATCATGTCTTCACATTTTCAATTCCATTTGTCCTTTACTTTATGTGTGAGGCACACCTGAAAAACAATTATGTAATCTTTGGTACCAAAATTTCTTTGGGTCCTATTTTTTTAGACAATGTTCTTTTTGGAACCCAAATCATGCCATGTTGTGTCGATTTTCTTATTTTGCATTGATATGCATAATGACCATAAAAGCCACATGTAAAATATTTAAAATGTGATTTTTTATTAAAAGGATAATTAGATTTCCAATAAGAATTTTTATTTCCAAAGTATTTCTTAAGATTATTATGTAAATTTTTCAAAAGAGTATTTCCTTTTTTACTTTTTCTAAAGAACATTCTAGTTTTACAATTTCATTAGCATGTGCAATTTTCAAAGTATCAATTTCATTTTTTAGTTTTTCATTTTCCATAAAACATATATCATTTTCTTCTTTTAAATTTTCAATCTCATGTAGTAATTTCTCATTTTCCTCTTTAAGTGAGAAATATCTTTTTATAAGAGAGGAGAGTTTTTTATTCACACCTATAGAAATATTTTCTTCGAAAGAGCTCGATGAGGCATTATTTGATGTTGAGGGGTTAGAAATTACCTCATCGTTGTGAGTCATTAAGCATAAATATGCTTCGTCATTGGAAGAACTTGATGAATCACTTGTTTCACTTGACTCTTCATACTTTTTTCTTTTTCCCTTTCTAAGATGTCTCTTCTTTGTGTTGTTTATATGATCTTCTTGTTGGCTTCTCATTATTCTCTTTCTTTTTTACCAATTTGAGATACTTATTTCATTTTCTTGTGTAGCGTGTGAATTTCTTTTCGCCCACTTCCTCTTCACTTGAGTCTTCTTCTTTTGCATTTGCTTTCAATGTCAATGTTTTTCTTCTTGGGGACTTTTTCTTCTTGATCTTCTTGGATTGAGATCTCATAAGTTAGAAGTGAACCAATAAGATCATCAAAATCTAATTTGTTCAAATTTTTTTCTTCAATCACGGTCCTCTTCGTATGCCATTTGGAGGAGAGAGACCTGAAAAACTTTTTCACTTTTTGGAGGTTAGTTCTTGGCTCGCCCAAGGAGCCTAAGCCATTTAAGATATTATTAAATCATGCAACCATACCATTTATGGATTCATTATCATGCATTTTAAAAGAATTATATTGATGATTTAAGATATTTAGTCTAGATTTATTAACTTTATCAGTTCTTTCATAAGTAACAATAAGCTTCTCCCAAATCTCAGTTGCACTTTCATAACTTGAAATCTGATTAAACTCCGTTGAATCCAAAAAATAATAAAAAATATTTTTGGCTTTTCATTCAAATTTTGCAAAAAAAATTTCTCTTTCATTAGAATCTATAGGTAATATTTCATGTAGATAATAACTTTTTTCAATGATGTCCCACATGTCAATATCAATAGAATAAATATATGCTTGAATTCTAATTTTCCAATATGAAAAAATTGATGCAATTAAAAGGGGAGGATGACTAATTGATTGTCCTTCGGCAAAATTAAATCCACTTGATGCCATGACTCTAAAGATGGTTAAATATTAAAATAAGATGATTAAAAATCAAAACAAGAGCAACCTGCTCTGATACCAATTATTGGATCCCAAAGCGCACCAAGAGGGGGTGGGGGGTGGGGGGGGGGGGGGGATGAATTGGTGTTTAAAACAAAAGTATCGATTTCAAGAAAATTATCGCGGAAACTTAAAACCGATTCGACAATCTTTTAAATAAACACAAATCAAATCACATCACGTGCATCAAAATATGAGAAGGAGAGGGAGATGGAAAACAAACACAAATGAACACGGTGGTTGTTTATGAGGTTCGATCACATCTTGGCTTGTCTCTGCTCCGATTTCTCGATTTCGAGACCGCCGGAGATTCCAATAGAACTCTTCTTTTGTTCCAAATGGGGCAAGGAAGAAAAGTCCTTTACACCACCGTCTTTTATATAGTATATAAATATTACATTAATAACTTATTAATAATCAAATATTAATATAAATTTATTATTTATATTTTTAATAATGATAAGTAGAAAGTGTCAACTAATATTGTAAAACTCGGACCGGACATCGACCCGGGAAAATTTTTGGGTCAAGTCCAACTAGGTTGGACTAGTTAACTCAGGTGGTCAGACCGGATGATAAAAAAATATAGAACTATGTTCAACTAAAATACTAATAAATATATTCATCAATAATTAATATAAAATATACAAATCAAAGTATAATAATAATATTAACAAAGTTTAATGAATAAATGAACAAGATAATAGTTCAAATATGTTTTTTACTTTGGTCATAAATATATAAAGCAATATATAAACTTATAATTAAGCTCTTAATTATTAATATTTATTCGAGACAAATAAAAATGCTAAAATAGAAACAAAGGAATAAACTATTTAACTTTTTTTTTATTATATGCTGACTTTTTTTATTTTGATATTCAACTATGGTGAAAACATTATTACTTTGGTAATAATATAAATCAAAGAACTTTAGTATCACATCTTCAAAGGGGATAAGATCTCAAGTTTAAAACCCACTGAGGTGGTATTTCTACATATTTTTAGAGTAGGAAATATTAGCCTGTTCAACAAAATTGTCGACTCAACTGTTCAACCATAGGTTTGACCAGGTTTCATAGGTTCAATCCAGGTTAACTGCACTGACGGCTCAACCTTGACCCATAATCCATTTTAGAGCCTAGACCTCGGTTCAGTCCGACCGGTCTAGGTTTACAACACTAGAGTCAATAGATAAATAATAATGTTATAATTGAATTTTCATAATGATGAATTACATTGATAATTTTTATATTAAATATTAAATATTTTTTATTTTTTTAAATTATTTTTAATTTTATTTTTCTGCCCTTAATCATTTCTTTTTAATATTATTTAGATTTTAATACTTACCATTTTATTTATGTTTATATTAATTTTTACCTCATTCTTTCCATCCTCATCCACTTTCCTTTTTGAATTTAATGGTTCTTCCGCATACTTATAATTGGGGACCGTCCACCCTATTCTATGCATCGTCGGATCAAAGATGGATGTCCGGATGGGAAGTGGCTGATTCAGCACGATTCAGGGCTAGTTCACCGGTTCAACCGTCGGTCGCTTTCCTCTTGCTTATTGTAGAAAGTCCTCGTCATGATCCACCCTCTTGAATGTCGATCGTCACCCTCGCTCGCCTCTCACTATTGACCGTTGCCCTAGCTTCCAGCCGCTTCGCTCGTCACCCTCGCTCACATCGTCCACCCTCGCCTCGTCCTACATTCATCAACACTATCGTCGACGCGCGCCACCGCCAACGTCGCCCTTGCATGCTCACTCGCTATTGCTTGCCCTTGCAAGCCTATCAGTTGCCTCGAGTGCGAGAGCGGCGCTGCCCTCGACCTTGCTACACCCATCCCACTCGTCATCGTTGCACTCACTCGTCGCTGCCCACCCTCGTGAGCCTACATCTTGCCTCTAGTGCGAGGCCGACTCTGCCCTCGATCTCGCCGCTCACCATCGATTCAACTGACCTATTTGGATAATCGATAATTCAACTCTAGAGGTGACCCTTATAAATTCTAAATGTAGCTACGTTGAAATGTGATTCATAAATATTATCCACATCTTTTTCTAGTTTGCAAAAAAAGAAAATGAATTATGATGGAGTTAGTAGATAATTAGTTGTAGTGAAGTGGTAGTTATGATTATGTGTTATGAATGTAATGTTGTTCCTGGTAGTAGTGTGTTAGTAATGAAATGTGTCCATGTTCTCTTCCATATTTTTGGGTATTACCTCCACGTTCTCCATTTTAATATATAAAGTTGTATGCCCATTTATATTCCATCTCATTTTTAGCTTTTTAAAGAATGATGCAATGATATTTTATTTTCTCCGAAAAATTGTTCATTGATTACTCTATTTTGTGTTGACTTATCTTTCTAGTTTATCCTTTAATCTCCAACAAGTTTGGTATCAGAGAAGATTTAGAAATACTTGGGTACGAGAAGACACCATTTGTTGACTTGAAGTTGCTAGCAAGTGCAATTAATCAATGCTCCAACAAGCAAAAGTGTGGAGTAAATTATGACTGTGAATGGTGGTGGTAGTGTAAGTTTCTCCAAACCTTTAATTCCTATTTTCAAAGGTGATAATTATGAGTTTTGGAATATCAAATTGAAGACTTTGTTTATGTCACAAGATCTTTGGGATTTGGTTGAGAATGAATATGAAAATCCATATTGAAGAAGGGAAATTAAAGGAAAACAAAGAGAAAGATGCAAAGACATTTGTTCTTTATTCAGCAAGTAGTGCATGAGACTATTTTTTGCATAATTACAGGTGTGATTACCTCAAAGCAAGCATGTGGTGTATTACAAAATGATCATCGAGGAACATCAAATGTAATCACATTTAGATTACAAACTCGAGATTTTGAAATATTGTTTATGAAATCAAATGAGTCTATTCAAGAATTTCTATCAAGAATAACAATTATGGTTAGCCAAATGAGATGTTATGGAGAAAAGAATGATGATAAAATTATTGTTTT
Organism: Pontederia crassipes; assembly: GCA_030549335.1. Lineage (NCBI taxonomy): Eukaryota > Viridiplantae > Streptophyta > Magnoliopsida > Commelinales > Pontederiaceae > Pontederia > Pontederia crassipes. The sequence goes on along the minus strand of CM060189.1, from coordinate 60,099,426 downwards.
AAAAGTTTAGAGGAGTTTGACCTCAAAATTTGATTATGTAGCTACTATAGTTGAAGAGTCTAAAGATTTATCTACATTCAAGCACATGAAACAAGAATGAGTAGATTTATAGAAAAATCATTTCAAGTCAAAATAGAAACACCTCGATTTGAGTGCAATAAAGGTCATGGTCACGGTAGATTTTGTGGAAGTGGCCAAGGAAGAGGCCATGGTAGAGTGAGATTTGATGAAAAGAAATGAGCAAAGACAACAACCATTGAATGAGTACAAAAGCAAAGTTCAATGTTACTTCTGTAAGAAGCATGAACATATTGAAGCAAATTGTTGGACCAAGGTAAATCAAGCAAATTTAGTTGAAGAAAAAGAAGAGAAAAGTAAATTATTTATGGTATATTCTCATTCTAATGATACAAATAAAATTAGTTTTTAGACAGTGGTTATTCTAACCATATGACTAAAATGAGATCATTATATAAAGTACTTGATGATAAAAAAAAGACATTTCAAATTTGAAGATGATCCTATGCGAGTTGAGAGAGAATGTGCAATTGTTATTTGATAGAAAGATGACAAAGAAAAAAAAATATGTTCCTAGTTTGAAGAACAATCTTTTAAGCATAGGACAATTGATGAAAAGTAATTATTTTGTTTTATTTGATGATGAAGTTTTTTTTGCTGAAGAGTTTCTATGACAAAAAATCGCATGTTTCCCCTTGATTTTTAAAATTCTTGTTGATTTTAAGTTCAACCAATTTCTGAGTCTAAACTCTAGAACTTGAGGTATTGTCATCTCAACATTAATGGACTGAAATTGTTGGCTAGATTAAATACGATTGTTGGTCTTTCAGAAATTAAAGCAATGCAAAAAATCATTTCCTGCAGTAAAATTTGATAAAAGAAAGTATCCTCTTAAAGTTTCTCATGCAGATTTATGTGGACCTATGCAAATGAAGTTCTTCAGTGGTAGTCAATATTTTATGTTATTTATTGACAATTATTCTCGCATGGATTGAGTATATTTCTTGAAGATATGAGACAATTATGTGGTGGATTTTTATCAAATGAATTTAACCATTTTTGTTAAGAACAAAAATTCAAAGAAAACTTAAATAGTGTTGTAGAATGGAAGAATCAAATAATTGTGGAAATGACAAGAAGTTTGTTAAAGGAGAAAAAATGTTCCTAATACTTTTTGGGTTGAAGCAGTTGCAAACCAAAAGTAAGTCATTTGAAAGTTTTTGGGTGCATTGTATATGCTTTGAACAATTTTGAACAATGTAAAAAATTTGATGATAAGTCCAAGAAATATATTTTTGTTTGTTATTATGCTCAATTCAAAACTTATTGTTATATAATCTTTCTACTAGAAAAGTTATTAATAGAAATATTATCTTTGATGAAAGATGTAGTTGGACATGGGAGGAGACAAATAGAACTAATGTGGCTGATTTGCAAATTGAGTTTCCTATAGAGGCAAGTGAAATATTATGACACCAATTCTAGCAAGTCAAGATAGCGACAATAATACATCTTCTACAGAAAATTCACCTAATTTTGACCGAAAAAAATTACGTTCTTTGCAAGAAATATATGGTTCTTTTCAATTTGTTTATTTATATCAGATCAAACATGTTTGGAAGAAGCAACAAAAAAGGAAGAATAACAGAATGCAATGAAAGAAGAGATGTTGTCTATTGAAAGAAACTAAACATGAGAGTTAATTGATTTGCTTGATAATACAAATGTGATTGATTTGAAGTGAGTGTTTAAAACTAAATATCGTGCAGATGGAAGCATTCACATGCACAAAGATGCACAATAATAAGATATAGATTTTGAAGGAACTTTTTCTCCTATTGCTCATCTTGAAACAATGATATTACTTCTAGCCTTAGTTGCTCAACTGCAATGACATATTTATGAACTTGATATAAAATAAACTTTTTTGAATAGTGATTTGAATGAAGATGTTTATATCATTTAACTAGAAGGTTTTGTTATCAGTGGGAAGGAAGACAAAGACTACAAATTAAAAAAGGCTTTATATGCATTAAAACAAGCTCCTCGTGTATGGTACAATAAGATTGATTCATTTTTTTTTATTGACAATGGTTTTTGCAGAAGTGAAATTGAGTCAACACTCTATTTGAAAGAAAAAAGAGCTGAATTTATTATAGTTTGCCTTTATGTGATGATATTCTCTACATGGAATCTTCTAAATTACTTGTGACTAATCTTAAAACATGTATGATGGTAATTTTGAAATGACAAATTTGGGACTATTGAACTATTTTCTTGGTTTAGAACTAACACAATGTATTGATGGCATTGTTATTTCTCAAAAGAAATATGCTAATAATTTATTTGACAAGTTTAATATGCTCAAATGCAAAGATAATGTCACTCCTATGAATGTGAATGAAAAACTTAGGTTTGATGATGGTACAAGTCATGCTGATGAAAGAAGATGTAGAAGTTTAAATGGTGGCTTAATTTATTTGACTCATACAAGACCATATGTCTTTTTTTATGTTAATCTTGTATCCAGATTTATGCATTCCTCATCAAAATATCATTTTGAAGTAGCCAAGCACATTTTGTGCTATATTGCGGGCACGATGGACTAAAGTTTGGTATTCTAAAATTTCTAATTTCAAATTTCTTGGCTTTATTGATAGTAACTCCGTAGGATCTTTGGATGATAGAATTTTCAATCTTGGATCAAGAGTAATATCATGGTGTTCGAAGAAGCAAGCAATTGTGGTTCTCTCATCTTTTGAAGCAGAGTACACTGCTACTACATCTGTTCCATGTCAAACTATATGATTAAGAAGACTCTTGTTGGAACTCCATCAATCATAGAGTGAAGCAACAATTATTTTCTATAATAAAAAATCAGAAATAGCAATAACTAAGAATCCTATTACGCATGGGAGATACGTTATCACTTTATTCATGGCTTAATTAAGGAATCAAATTGAATTCTGTATTACAAATGAACAAATGGCAGATTTGTTAACCAGAGCTATTCCTATCTGTAAGCATACATTTGTCACAAAATTACTTGGAGTATGTTGTTTTCAATCAAGGGGAAGTGTTGAAATGTGATTCATAAATATTATCTACATCTTTTCTACTTGGCAAAAAAAGGAAATGTATTATGATGGAGTTAGTGGCTAATTAGTTGTAGTGAAGTGGGTAGTTATGGTGTAATATTGTTAGTCGTAGTGATGTGTTAGTAGTGGAATCTGTTAGTAGTGAAATGTGTCCATGTTCTCTCTACATTTTAGGTATTACCTCCATGTTTTCATTTGCACTATCTAAAATTGCATGTCTATTTGTAGGCGATCTCATTGTTAGCTTTTAACTAATCATTTAATGATATTTTATTTTTCCAAAAAAATATTCCTTGATTACTCTATTTTGTGCTGACTTATCTTTCTAGTTTATCCTTTAATCTTCAATAGCTCCCATCCTTAACTCTTCATGGAACTTAACTCCATTTTATCTTAGGGAACAGATCAAACAATGATTGGTGAAATCTAAAGGTGGCCCCTACAGATTTTGGAGGCTCCTAATGATTTCTCAATATGGAGCACTTAGTTTCATCCTATCTTATCTCATTTTCGAAAAATAAAATGATGAATTGGACTCTATAGGTGACTCATATCGTGATAAGAATTGTAGCACTTAGCTCCGACCACCATATTTACAAATCCATGGTATAGACATATGCAAATTCATGATTTATCATATAACAATTGTATCAGAGATCAGAAGATGAATTATACAAATACTAATTCAAATGGAAGAGGATTATATTTTATGAAATTAGTTCACATATTCTTTTCGAATGCACAACCAACCAATCAATCATTTCAAATATACTATATAAGAATGAAAGGCATAATACATATAACAAAAATGTCACCCGAACTCATAAGAGGTAAATACATGGAATGAAAGAAATAATTTTACCTATAAACACTAACCAAATGTTTTCCCTTTCTTTTTCCTGCTTTACGCCTCTACTCATATAATAATAATAATAATAATAATAATAATAATAATAATAATAATAATAATAATAATAATAATAATAATAATAATAATAATAATAATAATAATAATAATAATAATAATAATAATAAAGGAACATATTACTACTATGACTTGAATACTAATATATAAATATGATAATTACAAAGGTTACATAGAACTCATGTATTTAATCTTATAACCTAAGCAGATATTTATCACAGGAGTTGATATTATATTATGATATATCACATAAATAATAAAGAAAAATTCATATCCTCTAGCATTCATAACCAAATTTCATCATTCTAACTTTTCTTAATTATATATTACTGGAACATTAAGTTTTAAAAGATTCATATTTTGTTTCATTATAATTGGTTCTCAGAAAAAAATGAACATTCAACATAAATTTTATGTTATTTTTGTATTATGACAAACTACTGACCATGATTTTATTATTTATATCAACTAGTAAAAAACTCATATTTCTAATAATTTAAAATTTTCCTAAAATTATACTTCCTAGGGTTTGCCTATAAAATTCTTAAAGTTTATACCATTCGCGACTACGCGCAATAATTTTGATAAGTAATAGCATAATCTTTCCTAAATTTAATTTTGAGAGGTCGAGTAAGGTTCGATTTACCATTTATGACATTCTCTAGACACAACCTTTTCAAGTGATCCTAATTGGATATGAAACCTGACATCTTATAATGAGTTATCAAATATTTATATGAAATATTTTATTTAATACCTAATTTACAAAATTAGGTAAGAATGTCATGAGACAGAACGATAGAACCTTAAAGATGTTAACATAACTTTTCCTACATACATCTGATTAACATGATTCCAAAGCTCAATGAAACTAAACTCATAGGCAGAATTAATTTTATAATTTTTATACTACAAATCATCAACTAAAGTTTCAAAAAAATGTTAGCCATACCTTGATTTTATTCTTCTTTATGAAAAAGTTGGGTTTCTCCCCACAATTAATTAAGATCACGGAGGGGAAGAAATATGGAAGATTCATAGAAACCCTAGTTTAGAAATTACCTAATTATAACCACAAAAAGAATTGTAGGACTTACGACATATTGAGTTTTCTCTCATTCCTTCCATTTGCTCATGATGCTTGCTACGTGATGTTGCCTTCTTAGTTTCGTATGGGGCAGATGCAGAAGGAAAAGGGATGGTAAAACCTCTGAATTAAAAAGGATAATTAAGTCTGAGGAAACCGATCTAAGGCTGACCAAAAGGATGGAGTGCTAAAATGCCTTTGGGTTTGGCATTATTTACATGTAAATGGTTTTGCTTTTCCTATTATTTATTTTATTTATTCATTTACTTAAGACATTACATGTAAATGATTTTGATTTTTCTATTATTTATTTTATTTATTCATTTACGTAAGATATTATATGCAAATAAGAAATTACCCCCTAGTTGGATTAAAATTAAATATTTATAAAAATAAATAACTGAAGAATCAAAATATGATTTTTTTATCTAAAGAACACAAATGATAATTTCCCTAATTTTCCATTTTTGCAATTTCATTTTACATAACTATAGGACTCCACTTAAAATTTAATAAATTTAATATTTACCATATTTATATATATATAGGAATAAATATTGTAACTTTATTTTATTTTTTTTTTTTTGAATTCTTGCATTTAAAAAAATCATGTGTTCATGCCTTAGGTAAAATTTTGCCAATTTTTTAGTTCTAACACGTTGAATTAAAACTCATGGCTCAACACATATATTACTTATCAATCATATGCTATAATATTAACACACATGATTATATGCGAATTAAATTTGGGATATTACATTCTACCTCCTTAAAATAAATGTCATCCTCGAAAGTTAATATATTTCATCATTCAAATAAATATGGATAACAATCACACATAATTAAGTTGTTTGGTCTCCTAGGTTGTTCAATATCATGACAATATGACAAAACTTGCAATAGTGAAATTACACTAAATCAAAGAACTTGTTCTGTTTGGTTTGGGATATGAATATTTTTTCTTTCATATAATGTGTCGTCACATAGCTTAATCATGGCAACCCAACTAGGATTTATTCCACATTGCTCATCATGTGAAAGGGAAAACTATAAGTGTAGGGGTTGTGCGCAAAAAATAGATGATTTGATAACTTTTGATGCAACTATTCAAATCATCAAAAACTAATTTTGTCTGAAAAGAGTTCTAGTCTACAACATATATTAGATTTTAGTTTTTCATTCATTATAGTTTTCCTGCAGCTATTTTGTGATTATAGATGTCTCATTGTTTTATTCAAATTACATAACTTTGAGGTATCACTCATTTTTATTCATAACTTTATTTAGTCTAGATAAAGTTAGAATAAGGATAAGTGCAACAATTACGAGTGAAAGTTGAACTTGGTGAAAGAGTTAAAAAATATCATGACTTTATGTGTAATTTTGATAATGGGGAAAGTGCCAACGTTCACTTGAAACGATCATGATAAGGAACAACCACCAATTATCATGTGGTCACACACTATCATTTATCGCCTATTAGAATAAAAGTATAATAAAGGTGTGAGTCATCATATTTGTGAATGTGAGTTCTTTTTCATGAATTAAGAAATAATAATGAATTAAGAAATTCAACCATAGGTTGATATTCAAACCTGGTGATTGTGATCGATAACAAATTAATAATTATCGATGAACTAAAATCTCTAGTGATGAATGTCCGGGTAAATTTCATTATATGCCTCCAAATTTACTAGTATCCCAATTCTCTCTTCTAACTTTACTTTATAACTAAACTACCTTCCAAGTATAAACTTATTTCATCATCTACCCTTTTTACCTACAATCACCCGCTTCCCAATTGCACAATCTACCCTCCTCCATGCATGCAAGTGTCCGATGTGACATGCTAAGATAATATTAGAATAATAATATAAAATATGAAAATTTCTAAATAATAAAAAAATGAGGGGACGTGCCTCGGTGCTCAAGTAGCCGGAGGGAGAAGAGGAGTCCCCCTCTATTCTCTGGCATTGGAGAGGAGAGCGCAAAGGGGGCAGCCGCCCCTCCTCTTCTCCCTCTGATCGCTTGAGCGTCGGCCGACGCTCATGTGACCGAAGGAGAGTGGTAGGGGGCACGCCCCCTTATATATATTTTTTAAAATTATCTTTTATATTAAGATTCTAATATTATCTTAGCATGTCACATCGCACACCGGCACCTGTGGAGGAGAGAAAAATATGCCATATAGATTGCACTACTAAGAAACATATGATCATATGTAAAAAGGGTAGCTGATGAAATAATTCTATAGTTGAAGGGAAGTCTAATTATAAAGTAAAGTGGGATGATTAAGTTGGAAAAGTGTGTAAAGTTGAAGGGCATTTAGTGAAATTTACCAATGAATGACCATTAACAATGATGAGTTGGAGTTAGCGATGGTTCCGATATAAACGACAACAATTGAGTTCACAATGATTTCAAATTATTAATAATGATTCACATCTAATGCTAATAATTTAATTTTCATCAAATGATTTGGACTTAACCTAGTAAGTATCAATTTTCAACACTAACAAATTAACATTTTATATTAATTTACTGTTATTATCCTTTTTAATGTCTACATTCTCATAAACATATTGGACACCTCATAATGTTACATATCAAATTGTTATTATTATATATCTTATTATTGATTGTTCCCGCAAAAGTTTACTATCACATTTAATGTTATTCCTCTTTGCTAAATGAGAAAACACCTACTTAACATTATTTTGCTTGAATTTTCTTAAAGCTAAAAGAGAAAACTCCTACTCAATATTATTCCGCTTTGATTTTCTCAAAGTTGGAGGGGAAAACTCCTAACCTTCTATACACATAACTAAATCAAATAATCAAGACCTATACTAAATGAGTATTTATATCAAAAAAAAATTTCATAAGGACCATACTGAAATTTTACTTATATTATCTGACATATTTCATAAATTAATTTTCAGACTATTCAGAACAACATAACTATACCTTTATCTTTTCTTCTTATCTTCTTATTTGTATATCCGATTGGAATGTATTCCGACCTCGTAGAATATAGACACTAAATTCTATCCATGTGGGAACCTCCTCCTTCAAACTTGTCCATCCTTTATGATGTATGCACTTGTGCCATTGAGTAGTTGTTGTCCTGATTGATGACTTTGTTCTTGTATGCCATAGTGGCATGGGCACATGATGATGGTCGGACTCTCATCTATGTGGTTTGGAGATTTAATGTTTAGAGAAGTCAATTAGACAATGTGTTTATCTAAGATTCATAGGTTTGTTTCCATTGTCTCGAACTTGAGCTCGTTATAAAAATTCGAATCGAATGTCGACCATGATTTCATTATGGATTCGAGTCAACTAAGTTGCCAGGTTTTGAATATCGTCATGTGTTTGTAGCTTCCTTTCAATGGTTGTAATAAGCTGACCAACCATCTCTTCAAGGTCATATTTTGGCTCAACATAAAGTTTTGATTTGCGAAGTGCTACGCCTGTCTCCTCGCTTTGATATTGCAAATTTGAAAGTTTTCTCTCCAAATTTTCAATTTGATAGGTTTGTGTGGAGAGTTGCTTCAACAATGATTTAATTTGTTTGTGATAATAATTTCTAGGTTCATGAAGAAGTCTCCATATTGAGATTGTTGATGCATATTCATGTTATTGTAATTTGTTGTTGCCTCGATTTTGTGATTCATCATGCTAGAGAACATCTTTATCTCTATAGCGTCCAGAAAAAAAATACTTAAAAATGTAAAGTTGATATCGTTATAAAAGATGAGGTTAAATTGGTCATTCAGACAAGAAAATAAAAAATAGAACACTGGATTTAAAAGGGAGGAGAGAATGAGCAGGTCTCTTCCCCCTTTCTCTCTTACCCCACTCCCATTTCTCCTCCTCCTGAACATAGGAAATGCTGCCATTATTGCTGCCTGTTTGCCATCATTCGTCGATCGGAGCACATCACCAAGTAGGGGTTGGAGAGGAGAGTGTACGCTGGCATGGATCAGGTGAATAAGAGAGGTCTAGTGAGCGAGAATTGTCTGTGTTCGTTAACAGGCAATTTTCATTGCTGCTGAGTTTAATCATCACTACATTGCTGGTCCATATCAAAATACCTTATATATCATTGTGTAGCTATCGACGGGAGGAAGCTGTTAGTACTGGTTTAGAATCATTTAGTGTCCTGTGGAGAGAGACTATCTTCAAAGTTGAGTGAGAGAATATTTTCAAAGTATGTTTAGATTTTCTTTAGGTAAGCTACATGTCCCGAAAACATCATTGAATCAGTTTCTATTAGACTTTAACATTGACTATTGTCATCTCATTTTGAACATGGTCGGAGAACACAATCTTAGTGTCATTGAATTCCACATACAACTTGCCGGAGGATATTCTCGGTCACTGCTCAATAGTGGACATGATCATTGTTGGGTTCGTGGTGGAAGGAACACACATTAGGGGGAATAAGATAAACTTTTATGGAGGTAAGTTGTTTGTTGAAATGTTTGATTGTTTTTAAGGAGCATTTGGTAGTTTAGAAGGGAATGGTTAGTTATGGATGCTGACGTAATTTAGGTAATTTGAATTGAGATTTATATTATATTATTATGTATAGCAACTGAAAAAAGGAAATACAAAGCAATATAATAAATATATTATACTGATGGGTAAAGTTTGATTAATAGATAGAATTAGGCATGTCAATACTTAGGCAAATACTATAGATATAATTATAAGGTTCTTTCTTTTGTGGCATAAAAAATGCAAGTAGTTCATAATGGCACTGTAGCAATTGATGGAATTATTGTAGCATGAGAATGCCTAATTTTTACTGGATTTTATTTGACTTGATGTGTGTAATGTTTTTATGTGTATGAATGCCTCAATATGCGATTAAACTGATTGTTGATATGTTACCTTACATGAATTATATATGATATGGATTTACGACGTTGGTTTTATGAGAGAGATTATTGAAGTACTTGAAATGCCATTAATTATGGTGCACTTAGATATGTGTTAAATTGCATTATTGCACACCAAAGCTATTTTTGCATGTCTTATCTCACCGAGATGACAGTTTGATTGTGGTGATGCTCTTGGCATGAAACACGATATGAGGAGTGAAATTATTGGCCAATAGGCAGCATGGTAAATACATATGTATATCCCTTGGCATGAAATAGGTCTTGAAGTGGAGATAATAGTTTATTACTCATGGCATGAAATATGGATTGAGGTGTGGATGTTATAGTTCTTGGCATGAAATATGGCCTGAGGAGCGAATGTTATAACTCTTGGTACAAAATAGAGTTTGAGGAGTGAATATGCATGGATGACCCCATGGGTTGAGACCGTGTAAGATGATGAAGCATAAAAAATAAATTTATTGCATTCATGACATACATGTGCATCATTTTCATTTGAGTTTTATTGATAATTGTACATAGTTTGTTTTCCGAGTTTTCAATTTTATGGATTTTCATTACTCAATGAGCTTGTTGATTTTCACCCCTCTTGTTTAATTTTTGTTGGCAATAACTAAAGTATGCTTACTTGCCTACTTTGAAATAAGAAATGAAAACAAAGGGGCTAAGGTGGCATGAGCATGTGTGAGGGACATGTGGTTTATTTGTGAAACACTTTTTATTTCATTCAAATTGGTTGCCTGAATTGATATTTCAAATTTTGTATTCGATGGTTTTGGAGTATGTATGATTTTGGAGTTGCTGAAGCATAGTAAGTGTGTTTGTCTCTCAAATATGATTATCGAGCATCTATCTCGGATTTAGTTCGAGAGTGGGCTTGAGACTCACTATTTTGAACTTGAGTGCCTCATTTTACTTTCGATGACAAATCATTAGTATTATCCTTATAAACTACCTGTAATGATTATTTACTCCAATTTAATTGCTTAAATTAAGGTAATATTAAATGTTATATGAGAGACATGGACTTATTTTAGCATGGGTCATGTCAAAATTTTTAGGAAATCCAAGAATTAATTTATTTTTAAACGTTGATTTTTCGTTAGATATTTGAATTTGAATTTAAATGATTGGTTTTACGATTTCACCCCTTGCAAAGTTATTCATTAAGTAGCATGTGATGAAGTATTGGGACCTTCTCCAAAGCATAGTCATGGATAAAGATGGATGATTTGTTGGCAAAATATGTAATGTGTTGTTCAAGATGATGAACTACAACCTGCATTCACCCTCATATCAACGGTCAGACAAAATGGGTTGAGTGAATTATACCTGTGACACTATGTCAATGCCAATCAAAATGACTAGACGAAATTTTTCGACGTCATACAATTTTCTTACAATATGTAGAGGAGCAAGTCGACTAACAAGAGTTCGTTCGATATAGTGATAAGGCAACAACCTCTCACTCTTCAAGGTGTTGCCACATCTTATGATGACAAAGTCCACGTCAAGGAGCAGAATGACATAACTCGAGAATGTTTGCATAAGACAACGAAACACATAAAGAAGTGGGCCGACGTTGTCCTATGGGACATCAACTTCAATGTGAGAGACTTAGTCTTGATGAGGCTAATCTAGGATCTTTAGCTTAGCGAGAAGAATTTGCACAAAGGACCTCGTGAGATGATACGAAAGTTCATTCAAGATCCTGAAAAAGGTAGACAAGGTGGCCTAAAAGTTAGAGCTCCTGCCTCAGATGTCATCCCATCTTTCATGTTATCCTACTCAAGCCTTATTCAAAAACCCTGAAGATCCTTAGCATGTGGTTTCAAACTAGGCTCCATAGACTATTAATCAATGGTTCACAAATAAAATTAAAGAAGTACCTGCCATACGAGGATCGAAATGGAGGAAGGATTACCTTGTTTGATGCAGCGAAAGGCCGGACGCCAACATAAGTTGGGAGTCTACAAAAGCATTCTGGCAGTTTCAAGCAGAATATTGAAGATTTTGAAGCTGCAGTGCCAAGAACATTGATGGCTTGAGTGGGGAGAATGTCATAGACGCTCTACAATGTGCTCATTGATTGTCGATTTATCTTAATTTTCATTACATTTTTCATGATTGTAGCCACTTTTTTAAGTTAAGCTTAGCATGACACGTCCATGGCAATCTTATAATTTTGCACTCAAAGTGTGCCTTTAAAGATTATTCTCCACGCCGTATGTTGCCAACCTTCCTCACGAATCTACTAAATAGTAGGGGAGAGTAGCTTGTCCTCCCTCGGTGTCTTTGTAATCAAGTATTATAGTCTCAACAAATATTCAAATATTTCATAATCTTAGTGCATTTGCCTCAAGTATGGTATGCCAACCTATACATTAGAGTGTTTTATCCTAGACGCCCACACTACAAGAAAAAGCCTGATTTCCGACGGTTTATTTTTTACGGGCAGAAATCCGTCTGAAATACTGACAGATTTTTTGGCGGATAGAATAAACTGTCAAAATTTTCGTCGGGTATTTTACGACGGTTCTAGCCGTCTAAACTTTCGACGGTTCAGAATCCGTCAAAACTTTCCGTCAAAATTTTCGATGATCGTAACCGTCGATGATGTTAAAATCGACTGATCAGTTTCCATGCTATTTTTTCGGCGGTTCAAACCGTCGAAAGTTTCGACGGTTCACCTATCAGTCGAAACTTCCAGCGGTCTTAGCCGTCGAAATATTTTAACGTTGGTGGGGTATTATTATTTTATTTTTCAACGGTTGCGACCGTCTAAATTGCGACGTTTGACAGAACCGTCGATATTGCGACGGTCAGACCCGTCGAAATGTTAACTGATTTTAATTAATTAAAATATTCTATTTTAATTGTTTTCGATGGTTTTGACCGTCGAAAATGGAAATTTATAATTTATACAATTCTGTTCAATTGAAATATATTATTATATATATCGACGGCTAAAACCGTCGAAAGTTTCGACTGTTTGGAGAACCGTCGAAAGTTTCGATGGTTCGCCCAGCGGGTTTGACCGTCTTAATTTGAATTAATATTATATTATATTTACCTACTTTGCGACGGTTACGACCGTTGGAAACTGGCTATATAAATACCCGACCCCACTATCACTTTCTCCGTTTCGATCCCTCTGCCTCTCTTCGCCAGATCCAGCCGCCCTCCGCATTTCGTCCGCCGGCGACCTTCGGCACCTGCATTGCCTTCCCTCTCCGCCTAAAGCATTTTATCGGAACAAATGCGTCCATCGAAGCATTCTATCGAAACAAGTTTCCTAGAAATAGTGTGGCATTTGACAAATTACATCCCAAGCTTTTTAGGATGTTTGGACATCACACGAGTCTGTCGCAAACAAAAATGACCTTGTAGCATCCTAATTCACCCTCACCAATTGTCAATGAAATGAAACGTCGCTTTATCGGTAATTTCTACGAGTGTTGTCCATGACCTATATGGTCACAATATATAACAAAACTGTAATGCCCCCAAATCGCACCCCACCACGTGGCAGAATACTCTTCAAAGACGCCATGGGTTATCCTTACGTGCACATCATATTGACAAAAAAAAACTTTGACTGGTCAACTCAACATCGATAAAAGTGAAAGATTTAATCATCATTAAATAATAAAAAGAGTATGATATCTAAATATACGAAAGACTGATAAATAACTTCATATGAGTCCAAAGGAAACTAATACATCAACTAATATGTGGGAAAAAAAATCTATCCCATAATCTAAAGGACTCGAGACACCCATGTACAGCCATCTACGAGCTCGATCGGTCATCGTGGTCACCTTTATCATTCTGACCTTGGCCTACATTTAAGAACATGCAGGGGAGAAACTTCCTTATGAGTTTTATAACTCAGTATGGAAGTAAGATAATGACAGTCATAAGATCATGATCCTAGACAGGAATCATAAAGATATCATCATTATATAAGAGGGATAAATCATGATCATCATAAAAGTAACAGAAACATGTAAAGGGATATATGAATAAGAGATCAAAAAATCATAATCAAATCATCATAAAAGGATGACAAAAGTCGATCATCATAAGAGTAGAATGATTCTTTATTCATATGTGCTCATCTTCTTCATCATCTTATTATTCATCTTTGAATTATTTGGGATATATTTTAACTCACTGGAGGCCTGTCTTAACCCATCCATCATCATCATCATCATAATTGACAAAGCCAATCCATAACTGGCCGAAGTCAGCACATAACCTAGTCATCACCAGTCCATCATAAAAATAAGATCTCTCCATTTCACATTTTTCGTCTTTTATCTTGCAGCTTTTAATTATTCATTATTAAGACGCAATCAAATTACAAGATAAGATCATGAAGAGTAAATTGGGGGAATAATCATCATAATTATAATCATCATTAAGATTTGGATTACATATGTGAATCAGGGACCTAAAGATCATGGCATAAGCTTAATCCATGTCGGAACCCGGACCGAGTTGGTTGAAACCCGGGCCGAGTTCGTAAGTGTTGAATCCCATGTTTTGATGATAACAAATCAAATTGGACATAAAAGCCACTAATATATGCTCAAGTGATGATATGCAGGTGTAGAATTGATATGATCTCAGTTGCAAGAAAAATCGCCCATTGAAACGATGAAAGTGTAATTTCAGGATACGACCCATCGACTGATCGGTCGACTGACTATGAAGACTGGTCGATCGATATCAAGTAGAAGAAATGTCGAGACTGTACCGGTCGATGATCCAGTCGTTACACCGGTCGATCGAACAGCTCAGGGACGAATTCAAGAAATGTCGAGACTATACCGGTGGATGTTTCGGCCGAAGGACCGGTCGATCGGACGACTCAGAAATGCAATAAATATTCTGCAACGGTCATATTGACCAGTCGACCGGCCCATTAATGTGTTCGACCGGTCACAGTGCCAGATGAATAGTAACAGCTATTTTTCGAGGAGAAAATCATGGAAATTCATCTGATGAAATTCTCACATGTACAACACTATAAAAGGAGTGCCAAAGCTTGAAGAAAAGTCATCCAAGCAAGCAAGACTATTGAAAAGAGTATTTCAAGTTTTTGAGCCAAAATTTGCAAGTTTCTCCTTTTTTCTCTTCCAAATCTTGAGTGTGAAAATCTTGTAAAAGAAGAGAGTTAGAGGGTATCGTTATTCTCTGATCTAGAAAAGATTAAAAGCTCATTGTAAAAGAGGAGTGCCTTACCTCTTGAGCGGAGAAGAAGGCGTGTGATGTAAAAATGGTTGTTCTCTCCCTACAAGAAAAGAGAAAGATAGTGGATCTCCGGCGGTCTCGAGGTCGAGAAGTCAGAGCGGGGACGTAGGCCAAAGAGTTGGGGCTGAACCTCGTTAACACATCGTGACTCACTGTGTTTGCTTCCTTGCGTCCTTTTTATTATTTGCTTGTGATCATTTTTAGTGATTTTCCAAAAGCGAGTTTTCGAAAAGATTTTAAAATACCAATTCACCCCCTCCCTCCTCTTGGTGCTTTCGATCCTACAATAAGGACATCAACTGAGAAAAATCAAGACATGGCCCGGGTCGAGTTCAGGTCATACTCGGGCCAAGTTCATGCTTAATAGGTCGGTCGACCGATTCGACGAATCGGTCGATCGCTCGATAGAAGTCGTGGCCGAATGCGACTTTGTAGTGAAACTACTCGGGTCGGGTCATCCTCAACCCGGGTCGGGTTCTTCTTCATCGTAGAGCTCCGAGCTCTTGACGATGGCATATTCGGCCGAGTTTCGAGGAACTCGGTCCGAGTACGGACCTGCCCGGGCCGAGTTATAGAAAACTCGTGCCAGGTCTGTAGTGTGCAGGGACATCGTGGCGGAAAACAAAGGTTTTCGATCATCTTTTTCGATGATGGCCGGCACCAATCATCATCGTCGAGCATTACACTATAACCAGGGAATAAGTAGAACATGCTTCAAGTCTAAAAGTAAGATTCTATCACGAATCTATCCTAACTCCATACCTTGCAAGTTTCTGTCCGAAAAACTAATTAGTCATTCTTTCTCGTCCTCTTCCTCTTCTTCCTCTGCCCGCTCCTCTCGGTTCAGGTGCATGGTCGGCATCGTCCACGTTCTCCGTTGTGTCCTATGTGTGGCAGCAGCGGTTCAAGGACGAGAACAAAACAAGGATGCATGAAAATAGGAGAAAGATCTAGGCCGTATTCGCAGGGAGAAAAAGGGGCTACACGATTCGTTTTGATCTCATATTTATAGGAGAGGAGTTTGAGTTCTATGGGGATTCAAGATCTGATTTTATCTTCCTGAGATTTGAATCCATCTTTTTCCCTTTTTATTTCTTTTTTCAATTTGGTTTGAAACTTTATCTTTCATTTTTTTTAATTCTGACTCGGGCGTTACATAAACTATGCATTTTGCCTTGTTGATTTCGTGCATTTTTTTCATTTATCCCCATCTCATGATGAAAAGAAAAGGGCCATATATGAAGTTTGTTATGTTAATGACGATTATGAAAAGACCGAGTGTCTTAGAAAAGGATTCTAGACTAAATTTATGGTTCAATGTTTGTACTATCCCTTTTAAGAAGTAGTACCATGAGACCTCCATTCATCATCGTTCAGTTCAGAATTGATGGTGGATCAATTGGTTAATTATTTTCGAACAATTGTTCATCATTAATCAAATGGTGATGAGTGTAGTTCTGATTCGAGGTAGCGTAATAATTGTTTCCTTAAATTTAGTGATAATTTATTATCATCGAAACTTTATAACTTATTTTTTTTACATTTCTTTGCATCCTCTTGTAACATTTTTAGCAATTATTTAAATATGTTAATAATGTATTCATTCAATGCTCAATCAGCTTGAAACCAAAAGAATTGAAATATATAAATATATTTTTATTACTTAATTAATATTAAAAGGGCCGTAGATTAAGTGGGCGGCAGTAATGAAGGCCATAAAACGGCCCAGCACCACAAAAACCCATGACGCAATGTAGAAAATGGTGGGATCTTATTTATAAGTCAATCAAACCCTATTAGGAGAAGACTTGTCAATTGTCACCGCCATTATCAATTTATCATTGCTCTCTCTCTCTCTCTCTCTCTCTCTCTCTCTCTCTCAGCTTTTAGTCTCCATGCGATTGAAGTTTCTGATTTGAAGATTGAAATTTTATTTCAGATGTGGTGTTTGATATTTCATTGCGCGATCTTTCTTTTCTTCTGAACCTTGCACCAATTTTTTCGTAGTCTAAGACGTGTCTTTTGATTCTTACGACTACACGAGCTTGGTGCTAAAATAATCTGCCTTTTGTCGTCGTTGGGACATCATTTGATTTTGATCTATCCGGTGATAACAACGAAAGACACATCAACGTTGCAGTCAGATACTTTTCTTTGTGGATTTATAATTGCGAGAAAGATGTGATTTTTTACCTCCACTAAAATCTTTGGAAGAAACTATATATATATATATATATATATTTATACTCTCTCTTTTTTTCACCACACTATTTTCACATACCATATCTGAAATTTTACGATCGATGTTTGTAGAGATTTTGTTCTTCAAAGATATGGGAGGGGCATTTGCCCTTGGCTGCTCGTACCATGAGCCTCGATCCTGAAAATTAATATCAATATATTTTTATTTTAATAATTTTATTTGTTTTTAGGTAATTGTATAATATATAATAAAGGTAAAATTGCACAAAACAGTATAAACTTTCATGCTTATTACAAATATGGTTTAAACTTTAATTTGTTAGATTAAAAATAACTAACTTTCGAAATGTTATTATATTTAGCCTAAACTATTTTTTATTGGACAAAAGAACATGAAACTTTCAATCATCTTTTCATATTCAGCCTCAATGTTTATATTTCTTTAAAACAGTGAATTTGTTGCAAAATATTTATATTGGTAAAAAGAATAAATTTATAATTATGTATGCAACTTTTTATTTGAACATAAATTATTACTAGTTTCATCATTGATAAATTCATACCATTGATCTCTATTCTACATTATTTATTAGATAATTAATTGTAATATATAATATGCATGAGAATAATACTTAATAACTTATATAATATTCACCTTTCTAATAAATTTATCATATGATTCATTTATATTTATATATATGTATATATATAGGGTAAATATAAGAATGAAATAGCAAGTAAAGTGTGGGTAAATACAATAACATTTTGAAAGTTTATGATTTTTAGTCTAACAAATCAAAGTTTGGGATACATTTGGAATAAGAATAAAAGTTTAGGTCTTTTATACAATTTTCCCTATAATAAGATATTGTATTATATTATTTATAATTAACTATATTCAAATAATTTAATACATATTATTTATTAATCATTTAGAAAGCTTTCTTTATTATTGTTTACAAATATAATTATTTTATAAAAAAAATTGAGATTCGTGATATCAGGGTCCAAGTACAATTAAGTAACCCAATCCTTAAGATTGATTGCAGGAGCTCTATCTCTCGCCCTGATGGGGGTGGGGGGCATCCCAAGACATTTTCCCTTTATAAGTTGTCAATTTAATTAATTACTAGTATTAATATAATATGATTAAATGTTTTAAGATCTATATAGTGATCCTAAGGCATTGTGGTCACATTACTGTTTATTTATTTATTGGATTTTTTAGGCTTCTTTTTTTAAAAAAATTTAATGCTTCATGTCAATTAAACCTTATACCTCATTTATATATTCCCTTACCATTCTCCAGTGACGTTTTTGGAAACTAATTAATATTTTAATAATATATTAATTCAATTCTCAATCTCTTTGATACTTAATGAATTCAAATATAGAAATAATTTTTTATGTTATTCATTAAAATGCCGATATTAACTACAATAGACTTATTTCCCATTATCTTAAATGATGCCACATTTGACAGTGCCTCAATATATTTTCGTAGCATCTTTTACTTAACTACATTTTAGTATTTTATTTGCGTCCAGATGAGCAAAGGCACATGACTTTTTAGTATTAAAACCAAGGAAGATACAAACCTTGGTAACTTCTTAATAGAGTAAATTTTAACGACGATCATTCAACTTAGGAGATATTTATGATTATCAAAATTTAGAAATATTTTAATTGTGACCATTGCAATCGGCTATTGCTCATTATTGGTGAACTAGTGATGTGGTGCTGAAGTGGATGCGACACCATATCATTATTTTTTTCTCCTCCATCTTAGATTAAAAAATTTCACATAAGTATTTTTTTCTCTCATTTCAAACTTAATTTTGATTCGTCCTTTAACTTTACAAAATTTTTGGACTTCATAAACTTTTTAAAAATTTCATGATCGTCGCGATAACTAACATAATAAAAATACATAAAAAATAATAATAAATATAAAAAATAAAAAGATAATAGCTTAATAAAGGGGCTATTTAAAGATGGACTTTCAGGTCGTGTTGGGTTGTGCTCGGTCCAATCAAATCAATTTTGTCCATGCCTTAGATATATAATAGGTGGCGTGATGTAACGTCACATGGGAGAAATAAGAAAAAGAGAGGAGATGAAGGATTTGGGGCTTTTTATATATTTTAGCCTTGATTTTTCTCCAAATGACTTATATATCCTTATTTAAAAATTGGAATTGTTACATGAATGGTATTAGTACTTTTAACACATGCAGTTCCTATAACATACACTATTGACTATGCACATATTTTCGTTTTGACAGATTGTATGATTTGTGGAACAAAATTCATATCTTATATTATACATGATCACACCTCATGAATTCAATTTTAAATGAACATAGGCTTCTTCAAAACTAATCAATAAAAGTTTGAGAAACTATTTCCTTGTGGTTGCTTCTCAAGAAAATTAAGACTCAACCAATATTTTGTGTTAATTGTGGGTTCCAACAAAAGTGACATTGCTTCTAAAATTTGTATCAATTAGTAGGTGACTCATATTTAAGTACTTTAAATTTTCTCTAAAAGTAGACATCCTAAAGTCTCATTCCTAATAATAATTTTGACAAATACGATCATATTCTCTTCTAAGTTTTATAATGGTAGACAGGATGATGTTCAGTTTAACATTTTATAACTCCTACAAACCTTCCCTTTTCATGTGATTCTAATTTTCCAATAAACTAGAAATCATGACATACAATAGCTAGTATTCATATCATTCTAGAATGATCGCAATAAATTTCTCAACTTCACTCATGTAATATCTTTTTCATCCTAACAGAAAGGATCATGTAGAATGATAAATCAATAACTTCTGGCTATCATAATATTTTCAAATTATTTCAATTTGAAACACATGCTAACTTAAGTTCCATCTGGATATTTAAATATCACATTATATTGTTGCATATAGAATTTAATATCTAGTTTAAAATTCGAGTTAACAACTTTATCATACAGTATGATAGACCCTTAAACAAGATAACGTTTCATAATTCCAATTAACATGATCTGAACTCTCATGTAAACAGACTCAGAGGGGATCTACATGTTAAAGTTCATAATTTTTAAGGAATAATTGATAAGAAAGAACACCTTAGGTAGGAAACCCTCAACTTAGGGTTAGAATCTTCACCTTGAATGGTCTTCCTTATCGAAAAAGTCCATGGAATGGGTCACGCTCTAAGAATTTTTGTGTGTTTTCTAGAGAGAATGATGAGACCTCATGAATTTTTTCAGATTTTTATCACCTTTGTAAGTCGGTTGGAAAAATATCCTAAGCATGAGGTGGAAAGTTGTTAGCTTGCTGGCAGTTTGCATGTCAAAAGTTGAAATTTTTGTCCAATTAATATTTGACATTGAAAATCATTTAATCCATAATTAATATTATTTTATTATTATTAAATAATTAGTATGATATAATCCATGTAATTTATTTTCATGTTTTATATATTAATTATTGTTACACATATATGTTTTCATATGCCACTTGGCGACATTTGATTGGTCCACTAGACTTAAATCCAATGTTAAAAGGTCACATGTATAGTTAACCAAACCATAAGAGGTTATTCATTATCATAATATGATTATTAATCATATTTTAGTGCTTTAATTAAAATTTATGAATTCTTATTATATCGATACATGACACTACAACCTATGCTACAACACATATATTCAATTGATTGTAGTCATATAATATATAATCTAATATGGCTTAGATTATGGATATTATATTCTACCCTCAAAAAAAATTTCGTCTTCAAAATTTGATATATCGTATTAATCACTTAAATATAGATTTTGACCATATATCCCTTATCTGATTTGTCATGTAGCTTTCTGAATATCATAACACCACCCACTTCTAGTGAGGAATTTATCTTAAATTATATCACTTATTTTTTTATCCAACTTACGAACATGTTATTTTCTATGTGACATTTTTTTCTCATAGATTCACATATTCAATCACATGTGATGGGTCATCATCATCTTTTCTTGACATGGATTCATAAAATGCATCATATACACTTCCACCTAATGTAGAGCTAAACAACAAACAACTAATTCTACCAAACCATTGTCCTAATGTAGTTAGGAACACTTCTTATTGTTGTATCTTTGTATTCCCTTTTGTTACCCTCAATTTAGTATAAGGGTTGACTCTCGACCTAATACATTTGCTACTTTTATTCTCCTTTGTTGAATGATATAAAATAGAACGATAAGTCTTTTAGGAGGTTCATGCGTTTTCTATGTCTAGTATTCAACTCCTTACATGTGAGTACATATTGTGGACTCTTAATATGTACATAGTTCAACTTTTACTTATGTGAATGGTGTCTCCAAAATCTTGGATGCTATATAGTAGAGGCAAACTTCAAATCACATATTGGGTATTTCCTATCACAAGCCTCTACTTATCTTCATGCACATGCCGCTATCTGACCATACAAGAAAACTAATTCATCGATTAACCCAAATGGGCTTACGAAATTTATAGTATGCCCTTATTGTATTCTAAAATTGATTTTTTAGGAGATTACTTATTAATGTTAAGAAGGTAGTATCTAAAGATAAGGTCAACTTTGATAAACATATGCACCGTGCATTTGGTCAGCCAAACCATCTCTTCACGGTAAAGGATATTTATTCTTCCTTATCACTTCGTTTAACTATTTATAGACATTGTACAATCTGAGATATTCCCGTCTCTTCTCAGCCAATAAGATTGGAGTTCTATATGGTAACCCTATGGAACTAAACAAATATTTTATCAAAGAGTCTTTGTACTTGTCTTCTCGATTCTTTTAATTTTTGTGTTACCATGTCATAAAAATTTAGAGTAGGAGGAACTCTAAGGATACAACCAATAGAGTATATATCACGGCCAACCACTCCTTTATAAACACATCTACGAACAACTTGATGCAATTATCATATAATAACTAGTTGTAGGCTATAACTTATTGTCTTCTCGAATAAAGGCAAGGATGTAAACATTTATAAGCTTATCAAGAACAATTACTTCTTCGCTCTTATGTAACACCCCACAATTTTATCAATGGTAATATAGTAATTTTATAATTTAATTAGAGTGTTTGATGGATTGAAGGAAGATTTAAATCCCATTGAGAGTGGAAATCATAACTAGATTGAGATTAGGGATTTCAATTTGATTTGAAGTCTAAAAAAATGTTTAACGGATATAGGATTCCCAAATAGAATAGGATTGAAAATCTTATGGCTTAGAAATATTTCAACCATTAAAATAATATTTATTATATTTTAATCTAAAAATTAGAAAATAAAATATTATGAAATTAAATAATGCCAAAAAATAAAGGGAAATTGGAAAGGAGTTGATACGTGATAGAATTAATTAATTAAATTTCAGAATTTAACTATTTGATTATTAGAATGAAATTAAAATTAGTTGAATAGATTAAGTAGATGATTAAATATGAGTAGGATTAGATATTATCGTTAGAGTTTAATTGAGAATTATAAATCCTATAAAAACAAAAAGAGTTCAGGTCGGTGAAGGAAAAAAAAGGGAAAAAATATTATTCTTTGAGCGTGGTGTCCTTCGCGGCGGCGACGTGCGTGGCTCATCGGTGTCAGCGGAGAAGGCGCAGGCACAGGTGACGTTCGTCTCTATAGGTATATTGTGACCTATATTTTACGGTGCAAAATTATAGATTTATTACGGCCGCAAAATGCTTTTACCGCGTGACATCCGCACCGAACAAAAAATATAAGATGAGATGTTTTGCGGTCAAAACCTTTGGCCGTGAAACAAATAGCAAGAAAAGGGAAGACGTCTTGCGGCCGAGAAAAAAAAGACTTTGGGGTTTACGGCTGCAAAAAGGGATAGAGAAGATTTGGAGAGAGATTGAAAAAAAAGAAAAGAAAGTATTTCACGCCCGCAAAGAGGTGGAAAGAGAAAAGAAAAAAAATTAAGAGAGATAGAGAAAAAAAGAGTTTGACGGCATTAAAAGAATAGAGAGAGAGGGGAATTGAAAGAAAAAAAAAGAGAAGATTGAATCACGGCCGTAAAAGATGTAGGGGAGAGAGAGAAAGCTTTTGCAGTCGGGAAAGAAAAGAAAATGTACACGTTTTTTTTATGATTATTTTTCGGCAAGGAAAATTTAATTTATTAAATTTCTTGGACAGAAAAAAATAGAATATATAGAGGAAGAGAAAATAATGTTTAAAATTTGACATTGGTGCAACTAATTGACGATCGAAAATAGAGTTAATTTTTCAACCAATTTGAGGTACGTATAGGGGATCCCCATGGCGTCGGTTTTTCGCGACATGGACCCCAGGACTCTTTTTCATTATACCTAAATTATATATTGTTTGCATCGATTGAATATTGAATGACATAGATATGACCACCGAAAATTATGTTGGAAACACAATTTTTGATGGTGACAGAATCCGGTTGGGGTTCTATCTGACACGGCTTGAATTTCATATAGCACAATCCTAGTAATGATTAACGTAGATTGGGTTCTAGAATAGAAAACATATTTTTATGAATTGATTTATAGTTTATTAGTTTGTTAAGATCGTTAATCATTGCCGAACATTTGAGTAACATCTCTGATTTTATTATGATCATACCTGATCATATTGACATCATATTGATCATTATTGGCATTACACCCATTCATGATATTGATTATGGTATTGATCCATTGACCTCATTATTGATTGATCCTGATCAAATTGTTATCGTATCCGATTTATCGTCATCCTATATGATCATATCATTGATTAATAGTGATTTTCTGATTGGGTTATGTTTAACCTAAGATAATTGTTAAAGATAGACATCTTAGGTAATTGAGATAAAAGTTAAAAATTTATTGGGCCCATGTCTACTAATTGCTACTAGGAGTGATTGGGCCTTCGGGCTAACTGCGCCTTCGGACTGATAGGGCCTTCGGGCTAATATTGCACCTTCGGGTTGATAGGGCCTTCGGGCTAATTGCACCTTCGGGTTGATGGGCCTTTGGGCTAATTGCGCCTTCGAGCTAATCGATAGTTGGATTGAATTGGGTAGATAGTGTGAAAACTATGACTGTCCTGGGTGTGGTCCTTCGTCCTCCATCATACCCGAACTTATTGATTGAAGTGGCATGGTGTCCCCTAATAATAGAGAGCTCTCATATTGCGCCTGAAAGAATTGATCGTAACTCCAAAGATTGAATTGATAATCAAATTGAATTTATAATATATTTGATAATTGAATTTCACCCTAGTGGCTGATAGACAATTGATTTCGCCCTAGTGGTTGATAAATTATTGATTTCGTTTTTGCGGCTGATGGATAATCGTCTTGCGCTTTTATGATTGATGAATAATAAATTATGACTTTTGTGTCTGATAGATAAATTGATAAATTATTAATAGAATTGAATTGATAATTGTTATTGTGGCCTTCACTGACTTTTGGCCAATTGAATATTGATCAATTGTTAATTATTAATTGAATTATTTATTGTTGATTTGTAGTCTTCATTGACCTCTGACCAATTATATATTATTATGGATAATTATTTATTGATAGTAATGATATTGATATTGACCATGGTTTATATAGATTTTATGGTTGACCCTACGTACTGAGTTATCTCATTGGGTTTTGCTCCTATATTTGGATCCATACAGGTGATGATGATGACGATGGTGAGACGGTTGGTGGCTCCTTTGACGGGTGACATGCACATAGATATAGGGTCCATTATTGTATAGATGTAGGTCCTAACCCACATGTTATTAGATATGGTATAATAGCTTCCGCATATTGTAATATAATGTTATAAATTAGTCTTTCGCTTATGTAAGCCAGTTCGTTGACTGGTCAAAGTCAAAGTATAGAATTAAGTGGCGTCGCCGAAATAGCCTTCTGGACAGGCAAAAGAAAAAAATCTCGGGGCGTTACACTTATTGATTTGCAACGTTGAGATGTGGGTTCGAGTTCGCGATTGAAGATCGAAGAGGTGTCCCCCTTCAATCAATCTTTCGCCATATCTCCAACCAACACATCAAAAGTGATAAATTCTATGGTCTATTTTGAGCTCTCGATTGATGAGCAAAGGAGGCCTCACTCTAATACACCTTTTGACGAGCTCCCTAAATAATAGCTTAAACTTCTATCGTTGGAACATGTAAAATTCCACAATGATGACTCATATGTTGCCCATAATAGAGTAATAATGATAAATCATAGTGAATCATTCTTTTTATTTGCATATCCCATTTGCTAACCCACAAAGTATGCAAGGGCTCATAGTAGGATGGCAAGTTGGTGGTCATGACACCTCCACTTCCTATCAAGTTTTCAAATAATCATATTATATCACACTATACATTGAAATGGTATGCATAGCAAAAAAATGCCTTTGACAATTACACAATCATATTTACGTAACTCAATCTATGCTATTGAATGAAATTCCTTATTTCTAGCTTTTATCATTTGTCACATACATCATACATGTTATCGTAAGTATGACTGTGTACTATGAAACCACTTATCATTGAAACTGTACCATGTTGGGTTTGTTATTGTCATTGAACACTAAAAACAATATGCTAATGTAGATTATTGCACTACGAAATCAAAAGGACAACAATAGATAAGTATAGATCTATAACAACAAACACTAAGTCATGTAATTAGGTCTTTGCACATCTATTGATTGCTTATGACATTGACACATGGAACTCTTGCTCTGATACCACCCGTAACGACCTGACCCTCAAGCTAGCGGAAGAGACTTTTTTTTTTGCTCGGGCGTCCGATCGCTACTCTTATCATCTTGTCATAATTGAAACTCCTATGAAAATAATTCTTTGCTTTGTATTCTTCACATATGGAAACACTAAAATTCATATATTAAATACTAACATTTTTAAATATTATTACAAGGTAATGTACTCAAAGAACACTACAAGAAAACTGGCGATTAGCGATGCCAAATAGCATCTTGAAACATGGTGACGCTAAATCGGCGCCACTAGCGTCGTTATGGCATCTCAGTTGAGTTCCAAGTAAGAGACACTACTTGCCTCCCAATAGCGTCTCATTAGCATTTTCTTAGCGTTCCAAAAAATAGGTGCTAAAGTAGGCACCATTGAGATGCCGGATAGCCACTATTATTGCGCTCCATGAAGCGAAAGTGCGCGGGAGAACCTAGCGTTGTTCACGTGTCGACAGCCTTCGATGCGAAGCTAGCGTCACACAAACTAAGACACTATTGAGACTCTATGAAGACGCTAACTGGCATCACATTCATGATGACGCTATGTAGACGCCAATGTGATTACTTGGCATACTTGTATATGTTAATTAAGAAATGGATAACTATATATAGGCTATCTATATTTATATCGCTATATGTTATCTATTTTGAGGAAACCTTATATATTATCTATACTATACGTTAATCAATAAATAAATTAAATATTGTATATGTACCTTCAACAGATATATGTATTCCTACATGATTACTTATATATGTCTACATCATAGTAGCGTTCCTAAATATATAATTTGTTACCTATATTGTATATGTTATTTATCCATACAATATATATCATATCTTAATTATACATATATTGTTTTTATATTCTTAATTATGAAATTATGATGGTTGAATTAAGAGACATGGCTCGTTAGAAATTATCCCATTTTAGCGTCTCCGTGGAGGCTCAATAGCGTCTACCTAGCGCCACACTAGAGCCGCTATATTGGCCGACGACAGGTAGACACTATTGGCGTCTCTATAGCGTCACCTTGCTGAGACGCTAAAACGACTGAGACACTATATCGACGCTATTGTGTCGTTAATACACTTTAGTGACTCAATAGCATCTGTATTGTGCCGCTATAGCCGACTTTTTATCATACTTGCTTAATCGGGCACATATAGACATATACATACACATATATACTTATACTTATATATAATAAGTACACATATACATATTATTATCACTTAATCTCGCACATATAAACATATACATACATATATATACTTGGAATACGTATACATATACATGTTATTTATATATGTCTCGCACATATCTAGACATATACATACACGTATATACTTATAATACATATAGATAAACACATTATTGTGACATAATCTCTCACACGTAGACATATACATACGCATATTATATATATATACACACAAATTTGTTATATACACATATACATATAGAATTATAATTTTATATACATACATGAATAATTATATATGCATTCCATAATTTTCAGATTGTGGGAAGGAAACAAAACAACTGGAACGGGGCACAATGCGATGAGACACTATTTTGATAAAGAAAATTACATCCATATAATAGAAAATTGGAATATAGAAAACCACTTAACGTCGCCCTGGCGTCACCATCTTGCGACGCTAAGTTGGCGGAGACGCTAATGTGACGCTACAGTGTTGCTAAGATTCATAGTGACCTAGTAGCCTCTCTATAGCGCCGCATTAGCCGACTTTTTATTTTTCTTAATCGGGCACATATTGACATATAAATAGACATATATAACTTGTGCAATATAGCGTCTCTATAGCCTCTAAATAGCGTCTCGATATAATGCCTATGTAGCGTCTAAATAGAGTCACATTAGTTGAGGCGCTAAATACTTAACTTAAATCCCTAACCCCTCTTCTGTGTTTTCACTTTTTACTGTTCGCCAATTTTTACTGTCACCGATGACCCCCGACACTCCTCCGCTCCGACGATGCCCTCCGATCCTCTGCACTGACAAAGCCCGACGACGCCCGACGACGCTCCTCCGCTCCTCAGCTCTGACCACGCCCTATGCTCTGACGGTCCTCTGCTCCGACGATGCCCTCCGCTCTGACGACGCCCTCTGCTCTGACGGTTCTCTGTTCCGACGATGCCCGACGACGGCCTCCACTCCGACGACACCCTCCGCCTCTTTAACTCCTCCGCCCTCGCCATCTATGCTCCTCCGCAGCCCGCCCTCCGCCTTGCCCTCCGCTGCCCTCTGCCTCCTCCGCCGCCCTCCGCCTCCTCCCATCCACCTCCTTCGCCTCCTCTGCCGCCATCCGCCTCCGACTCCTCCGCCTCCTCCGCCGCCCATCCGCCTCCGCCGCCCTCTGCCTCGTCCGCCCGCCAACTATGCTCCTCCGAACAGTGTCGGTCGTCGCCCGCCGCCTTCCTCCACCCCTTACCCTCCTACGTCGTCTACCGCCATCCTTCTCCGGTTAAGGAGGTACGAGCCCGCCACCATCATGTTAAGTTAATTACTAGTGAATGTTAAGTTAATTACTACTTAATTACTTGAAACTAGTGCATGTTAAATTAATTACTAGTGCATGTTAAGCTATTTATTAGTTAATTAGTAGTGCATGTTAACTTAATAACTAGTTAAGTTAATCTAATGCATGTTAACTTAATTGCTAGTTAATTACTAGTGCATGTTAAGGTAGTTACTAGTTAATTAGTAGTGCATGTTAAGGCAGTTACTAGTTAATTACTTGAAACTAATCTAAGGAATAGTTAATTTGCTAGTACCTCTTTTTGATCATGTTCTCATAAATTTTACTAAGGATGTACATCCATATTCTTGGTAATAAAATGAGATTATGAAATGACGATGAAGTACTTGAAACATGTGATTTTGGACTTCGTAACTTCAAAATCACATGTTTCAAGTACACGAATTTATAGACATATGGCTTAATGTTGTCCGTTACAGAAATGACAAAGCCAGATCGTATTTGCCTTAATCTTTCTGCTTGCTCGTAATTGTTACTTAAGTTTGTAACTTTTAATAAAGTTTTTAGTTATTTTTCTTGTAGGTTATTAATGGCTCGAAGAAACAAGTTCTTAGTTACTGCGGCGTCATAGTCAATGGATATTGGTTCCATACTGAAGAATATAGCCGACAACGTTCAACTATTAATAGCGGCATATGTGTTCTAGGAAGCATATACGGGGACAATGACTGATTACTACGGTGTTATAGAAGACATCATAGCATTGTCTTATTTGGAAAAATCTAACAAAGTCATGGTGCTAAAATGCCGTTGGTTTGATCTAGAGAAAGGAGTTCGGATCGATCAAAAGTTTAAATTGTTGAATATTAACCCTCGATCGAGACTTCAGTCATACGATCCATTAGTATTGGCGGAACAAGTGCAATAAGTGTATTAAACTAAGTATCCATCGAAAAGAACCAAGGATGAATGGTGGGCATCATGCAAGGTGAGAAGTAGACTATTCTTAGTAGAAATTAATGAAACATAATCCGTATACAATGATGTGCCCATGGATGATTACTATCAAGAAGATAGAGTGAATGAGATGATTGATGTGGCCGATGGAGTTGAGAATATTCGATTGGTCGATGACGCTGAGTCAATGGAAGAGTTCAATTCAAATGACCTCTTGGAAGTGAACTTTGATAATTTCGTTGACTATGACTCGAACCAAAATTATAGCGACGATGATGAAGATGATGAAAATGAATCAGAATACGAAACAAGTGAATGAATCCCATAGTTCTTCTAATGACACAAGCTTCTTACTTCTTTTAGTTATATATGGTTACCGATAATAAGAGAAGATTGTTACTTTTATTTCAGTCATGGTTACAAGAGGTCGAGCATCTAGGTCATCTCGCTCTTCTAGGCGTTCACTCCAGATGAGTCAGCCATCACAACCACAAGGTAATATATTTATTGTCAGTTGCTTATTTATAGTTGATTATAATAGTTAAATTTGTTTTTTAATAATATCAGTTGCTCCACTGTCGACGGGACATGTAGCCGGATCATCACAGAGTTGGCGATCCATTGGTGGATCTGCTCTGCGTATCACTCTAGGTACGTGTCACATTATAGGCCATAGTAGGAGATAGAGTTTTCTAAATATTTTGCTTTTGTGACAGTTGCTCCACCGTCGACAGGGCACATAGTCGGGACGTCTCGATCGCGCGACGACGATCGGCATGTCACATCAGGTTATTTTCTATATATTCCATAATTTTTAATAGGAGGCAAATTTTTATGTATTTTCTTATGATGACAATTCCTACGCCACCGCCACCGTCGAGATTATTGGATGCTTCACCACATTCTACCGTTGGCGAGTGGCATCTTACCCAGCTGATATATTTATTATTATTGACATTATATTTCTCAATTAATTATATTAATTATTTTTTAATAATGTCAGTTGCTACTCCGCTGATAGCACAAGCACCTGGCTCATCACAATCTGACGAGCAGACTACCACAGATCATGCTACGGTAGACATCAATCGAGGTGAGAACATTACTGTACATATATAAATTATCAGCACTTTAATTTGGTATTACAATAATGATTTATTTTGTATTAGGGCCCGTAGATGATGTCGGACCTTCTTAGCCTACCCCAACCTGTACCGGATGATGATTCCTCTTCCAGTGATGAAGAGGGATTACACGATTATGGGGTGGTCACCATGAATAATATTGCTCGACCGTAAGTTAAATAAGTTGTGCAAATTTTGTTATAGTTTTGGTTATCATTGAAAATTAATTCTTCTTTGTAATTGGTAGGACCACTTTCATACCCACTAGTACCGTGCGGGATATTAGTGCTCTCGTTCTTTCCCACTTATCGGAAGGGGCAGGATCCTAGAAAGATGTCCCAATTCAAGTGCGGGATGACATCTTTCGAGCCTTTACAACACGATCTTCTATTTGGGTTACATAATTTATTTTATATTATTTTAAAATTACTAAGTTTTAATATTTTTGTAGGAGGCATATCAGTTTCATCCGGATCTTAGCTTAGGGATGATCCGGAAAGCTTTTGAGGAGGTCAGTGCGAAATGCCTCCGAAATTGTCATGTCCGTCGGCCTCACTTTGTAGCAGGGCATACAAAGATGCCCAAGGCATATTAGGTGCTCGGTTTGGGAGTCCTTATGTAGGAAGTGGTATGTTTACTTTTAAATTATTTTTAGTAAATTTATAGTTTTTGAAAGTCTAAGTATTTGATGTTCATAAAGGACGGATGAACGATGGCAAAGGAAGTCGGAAAAGGCAAGAGTTAACCGTCTTTCGAAGCCCGAGGCCCACATCCACATAGGGGGATCGATGCGATTTGACAAGCATCGACGACGCATGGTAATTTACAAACAAATTCAATTTATCAAAATTTTGACTTATACTTATGTTATAAAATTTGAAACTTTATCGTAGGAGGAGAAAGAAGGCGGTCCCATGGACTTTCGCGTGGTCTATGAGACCATGCATAAGAGCCGAAAGACAAATGACTAGGTCACGCCCACTGCTCGCAGGCTTTTGCATGTTCATTTGGTTGTTGACGTTACTGCACTATTTTTGAAATGCACAATGTTTAAATTTTTTAGGATGATTATAATGCGAAAATGATTAAAAAGTACGGAGATGATCCGAGTACTCAGCCACCAGGTAATGTTTCTTGGTTGGTTTTGTCATGTTTTTAATTTATGTATTTTTTGATATATAATTTATATATTATATGATTGTATAATTTTTCTATTTCATAGAGGATCCTACTGTTTGGGAGGAGGTGCTCAGCACGACACGAGGAGGATACTTGCGCAGCCTCGGCATAGCCGCTCAGCTACCTAGGAGGAGCGGAGGATATGCAGGCGGCACATCTGCTCCGAGCTCATCCGCTGCACCTGATATAACGCAGCTATCATAGCAGCTATTAGAGCAAATATCGCAGCAGTTGGCTCCGCTATTGCAAGCGATTCAGGATTGATCCCGACGCATAATCCATCCCCGCAAGGCCATGGATCGAACGTCCGGAATGATAACAATAACTCTCAAACCTAGGATAGAAACAAACCATGGATAGAAACTATGCATTTGTCACTTATAGACTTAGATATGCGTATAGTTTGTTAGTTCAGTTTATTACTTTTCATATTCTTATATTAAATATTATGCATGTGATGCTTTCATATTATGCCTATGATGAATATCAATATATCGATGCATTCATATGCATTATATAATTGTATGGTGTGGGAAGGGGAAAAAATGTGACTGTTATGGGTCAAAAAAGTTTGCAATTAGAGCCTCCATAGCGTCACATTAGCGTCGCAATATAGTTGACTCTATGTTAAATATATCATCTTTAGCGCCATATTAGCGTCTCATTGACGATGCAACAACCATCATGTTTGCGTCACTGCAGTGCCGAAATAGCGTCGCATAATGTTAGCATCTCTTGAGCGCCAGAATAGAACCTCCACTGTAGCGCCACTTGAGCGTCAACTTAGTGACGCATTTCTACTGCTCCCAGCCGGACACCGCACGTCTTAATAACATCGAGATAGCGTCAACAACTGACGCTAGTAGCGTCTCCATTTTTGTTGGCTCTATTGCGACACCATTAGCCACCGATATGCGGCGTTGCATATAAGCGACTCTAGTTGGATGCTAAAGTGACACTCTTTGTCACAAAGACGCAATAGTGCCTCCCTAGCGTCGCGTTTCTTGGGTCGCTATTCTTCGATTTTCTTGTAGCGAAAAAACTCTCCAACACTCAGTTTCATGTGCCATCACTTGTCAGGATCATCTACCACCCGTGCTTTTGACCTACAGGATCCAAGTACAAGGAAATATATGCATATATATTATACATAAATGTACATATATATATAAATATATGTATAATCTCAATGATCAAAAGCTCGTATGTAGGGCCAAAATAGTATTTCATAAAAGACTAGCTTATAACTTATTTAAAACATGAAGCATTCAAATGATCAAGAACGATAATATCATGCGAAAAATTCTAAAGGTTAATACATCTTACAAGCATGACCTGAACATGAATTATCCTAAACTATCTTATCAAATCACATGTTCATGCACTTAAGCCATTTTATATAAGCATGAATTGCCATTAAATGTCATAATAAAATCATATCATCTCAAATCAGAATCCTTGTTCTTACATATAATCATTATCATACAAACATTGCTACCACATCATTCACATCGAAGAATGCCATATAACTATACAATCTCACAATCAATAATGCATTAGATGGCATACTCTTTAAAGTGGTATGTATGCAAGAACAATTATGCATGCACATGCCACATCACCATCTGGCCAGAGGCATCCCTTTCGGAATATATGTGGACTTTGCCAGGGAGGCTAGTGGATTCTAAAGGTGGCCCCTACGAATTCAAATGTGGTTCAAAATGATTCCACAATTTGGTTCACATGGCACTTAACTCCAAACAACCTAAAATCCCTTTTTGAATATCTATTGACCTTATAAGTTCTTTCAACCAAATAGGGGTAAGTTGTCAGTCTTACATGATTTTTCAACCATGTAAGGGTAAACTATCAGCCTTGCAAGTCTTTCGACTATACAAGGGTAA
Organism: Pontederia crassipes; assembly: GCA_030549335.1. NCBI lineage: Eukaryota > Viridiplantae > Streptophyta > Magnoliopsida > Commelinales > Pontederiaceae > Pontederia > Pontederia crassipes. The sequence continues at coordinate 60,065,443 of CM060189.1, read as the reverse complement.
ACTGTCGGCCTTGCAATTCTTTAAACTATACAAGGATAAACTATTGTCCTTGCAAGTATTTCAACTATGCAGGGGTAAACTGCTGCCCGACAGGGGTAAACTATCGCCCGATAGGGGTAATGCACATGCATGATGATGAGATGCAATGCATGCACATAACCCAAGCATATCATAACATGTCTTATCATATCTTATCATCTTGTAACATGTCACATCATGTCATTTTTTATAATATCTTGTCATGTGATATCATATCATATCATGTGATGTCATATCATATATAGTTTTCTTAATAACATTAATCTTATAATGATGCTGTAATGAATAACAATGACACTTTAGGAACACATCTAATAACTTATTCATGTCAATATCATATCAATTTATTTTTTCATACATTCTTTTACATACATATAATGATCTCTTAATTATCATATGAGATAAAATATCGCATTGCATTTGTGCAAGTATTCATTTAATCATTTATTATGGATCCACAATGACACATAAAATTTCATATTGCATATATAATAACCAAATGGTTATAACAATGAATGCAATAAACACACATGGATCCACCCTACATACCTCTTATTTAACTTGCTCCCTCTACATTCTTATACCTTAGGCCAATAGATCATCCTACATTTTTTCTTATCTTAGAATTTCCTATAACCATAATATGTGGTCGTAATATTATTTCGACATGGAATCAACATAAACTCCCATCACATGGTACTATAATAATCATATATTCTCCTAAAGTTGAATGGTATTAGTACTTTTAACACATGCAATTCCTATTACATAGCCCTATTGAGTATGCACATCTTTTCGTTTTGGCAAATTGTATGCTTTGTGGAACAAAATTCATATCTTATATTATACATAATCACATCTCATGAATCCAATTTTAAATAAACATAGGCTTCTACAAAACTAATTAGTAAAAGTTTGAGATACTATTTGATTATGGTTGCTTCTTAAGAAAATAAACTCAACCAATATTTTGTGTTAATTCTAGGATCCAACAAATTGAGTGACATTGCTTCTAAAATTTGTACCAATTAGTAGGTGACTCGTATTTAAGTACTTTAAATTTTATCTGAAAATATACATCCTAAAGTCTCTTTCCTAAAATTATTAAGGATTATCTTAACAAATAATGATCATAATAATTTTGACGAACAAGATCATGTTCTCTTCTATGTTTTATAATGGCAGATAGGGTGATGTTCAATTTATTTTAAAACTCCTACAAACCTTTCCTTTTCATGTGATTACAATTTTCAAATAAACTAGACATCATGATGTATAAGACATAAAGTATAAAGTAGCTATGATTCATATCATTATAGAATGATCACAATAAATTTCTCAACTTCACTCATGTTCTGATATCTTTTTCATCCTGATAGAAAGGTTCATGTAGAATGATAAATCAATAACTTTTGGTAGACATAATATTTTCAAATGATTTCAATTGGAAATGCATGTTAACTTAAGTTCCCTATGGATATTTGAATATCACATTATATTGTTACATATACAATTTAATATCAAATTTAAAATTTGGATTAACAACTTTATGAGATAGTATGATAGATCCTTAAACATGATGACATAACTTTAGTTTCATAACTACAATTAACATGATTCCAACTCTCATGTAAACTAGACTAAAAAAGGATCGTACATATTAAAATTCATAAGTTTTAAGGAAGAATTAAAATGAAAGAACGCCTTAGGTTGGAAACCCTCAGCCTGGGGTTAGAATCTTCACATTGAATGATCTTTCTTATTGAATTTCCTTCGAATTCCATGGAATGGGTCGTGCTCTGAAAATTTTTGTGTGTTGTATAGAGTGTGAGAACTCACGAATTTTTCCAAATTTTTTATCACCATTGTAAGTGGGTTGAAAAAATATCCTAAGCATGAGACGTGGCAGCTTGCATGTCAAGAGTTGAAATTTTTGTCCAATTAAAATTTGACATTCAAAATTATTAATTTAATACAATATAAATAATGATTAATTATTATTAAATAATAATTAGTATAATATAATCCATGTAAATTCACATATTTTATATATTAATTATTGTTACACATATATATATATTTTCCATATGCCAGTTGACGACATTTGATTGATCCACTGGACTTAAATCCAGTGTTAACAAATCACATGCATAATTAACCATAAGAGTTTATGCTTTATCATAATATGATTATTAATTATGTTATAGTGCTTTAATTAAACTTTATAAATTCTTATTATATCAATACATGACATTACAATCTATACTATAATACATATTCATTGGATTATAGTCATATAATATATAATCTAATATGGATTTGATCATGGATATTACACACCTTCCCATGAGTTTTCGAGCCAACTTTAGGGCCCTAAATCTTTCTCTTCGGTACACATGCGTGGCTGCTTGGCAGGGCATTTTGTTCGTCGTTCAATGCTTTTGTCAGAGAACACTCAGGTTGTGGTCATCCATCGTTGGACCTCATCGAAAAACTTGCTCAAAATCTCGAGTTTCTGGTACTACGAAACAATTAAGGTATGTGAGATTTCGATTCACTTTTGGATACAAAATTTTAACGAAATAGATAAGATGATGGATGCAATAAAATTGGTTTACTTTCCCCAATGTGCATGAATGGTTTGGTATAATTTTTATGCCGAAAGAAGTAATATATCAAAAGTTGTGACCATATTAGGTTGTCACTGAGCATTCCGTCTCACACAGGAAGAGAGTAAAAAGGAAAATAGGCCATCTGATATGCCAAAGTCCAGTGTTTCGACAATTGAGGGTTTAGTTTTATGTTAATTGACCCTGTTGAAAATGGCAATTTTACCTTGGTATTATTTATGTTAGATAGGGAATAATTAAAGAGATTAATAGATAAAATAATTAAAATGGGGCTTCATGTGTACTGATGTTAATGGAATGGAAAAATTGAAGGTGAGTATTAATAGTCCCACCTCCTTAATTAAAAATTGAATATGGGTATTAATATCCCCATCAAACTCTGATATTAATGTAAAATGATCTCACTCTTTATTGGACTTGTAATTGCCCTTTTTATCCTAGTTTGATCCACCTTGATCCCATATGAAGTATCATGAATGCCCATAATAAAATAAGTTGAGCTCACATTAGGCCAACACATATAGATATCCTTCAAAAGAATTAAAATAAAAGATGTAGTCAAAGAACAGAAAAAAATAATAGAAAGAACAAAATAAAAAAGAACAGAAAACAAAAACAATAGAAAGTAAAGACTTGATAGAATTATTTTATTATACTAAAACCTTACCCATTTTTATTAAGTTTTCTTAGCCATTTGATCAGCTTATGTACTGAGTATTTTTATACTAATGGATATTTTATGTTCTTGTGTTTGGAGAATGGTAAAGCCGTTGGACCGGATGGTATACCGATTGAAGTTTAGAAATGTTTAGGAGAAAAATGTGTGTTGTGGTTATGTAAACTATTTAATGAGATTAAGTATATTAGTTCCTATTTACAAAAATAAAGGGGATATTCAGAATTGTGCAAATTATAGAGGGATTAAACTTATGAGTCACACAATGAAATTATGGGAAAAAGTGATTGAGCATAGATTGAGAATGGAGACTAGTATTTCTGAGAGAAAATTTGGGTTCATGCCAGGAAGATCACTATAGAGACGATTTATTTACTAAGGGGGATGATGGAGAAGTATCAAAGTAGGAGAAGAGACTTACATTATGGCTTTTATTGACTTAGAGAAAGCGTATGATCGGGTACCAAGGAATGTACTTTGGAAAGCCTTGCAAAAGAAGAAGGTGAGTGTTGCCTACATTAAGGTAATACAAGATATGTACGATGGGGCATTGACTAGGGTTAGGACACCCGGAGGTGAGACAAATGAATTTCCTATAGGAATTGACCTACATCAAGGATCAGCTTTAAGCCCGTATCTATTTAACTTAGTTATTGATGCTATAACCGAGAGTATCACAGAGGAGGTACCTAAGTGCATGCTATTTGCGGATGATATAGTACTTTTAGCGGATTCAAGAGAAGAGATTAATACAAAATTGGAAATATGGAGAAATATGTTGGAGTCAAAGGGTTTTCATTTAAGTAGAAATAAAACAGAATATATGCATAGCAATTTCACAAATAAACAACTTAGAAACGATTTGGAAGTTAGGCTAGGGGAGAATATAATTCCTCAAGTGATAAAGTTTAAATATTTAGGATCAATTGTAAGACAAGATGGTGAGATTGATGACGATGTTAATCATAGAATTCAAGCTGGTTGGTGTAAGTGGAGGAAAGCCACTGGAGTTCTTTGTGATAGAAAAGTATCCAATAAAGTTAAAGAGAAATTCTATCGTACTGCTATAAGACCGGCAGTGTTATATGATAGTGAATGTTGGGCTACGAAGGGACAACATGAACTTAAAGTGGGGATAGCCGAAATGAGAATGTTGAGATGGATGTGTGGTCATACAAGATTAGATAAGATTAGGAATGACTATATACGTAAACGAGTCGGAGTGACTTCTATTAGTGAGAAAATGGTAGAGAATCATTTGAGATGGTTTGGTCATGTTCAGATAAGACCATTAGATGCGCCAGTAAGAAGAGTAGATCAAATAATCTGGAGTCTGATTAAAAGAGGGAGAGGAAGGCCAAGACGGACACTTGGCGAACTAATAGAGCAAGATCTATTGGTGAATAATATATCGAAAGGTTTGATTACTAATAGAGCGGAATGGCGTCGTATGATCCATGTAGCCAACCCCACCTAGTGGGATAAGACTTTATTGTTGTTGTTGTTGTTGTGTTTGAATCCTACGTATAATTGAATAAGTAAGGATGGAGACATGTGTAGCTAGAGATGTTCGTGGTGATGTAGTTGCATATATGATAGTCACTTAGCTTATGTTATTTTTTGGGAACAATTGATATGTTAGCTTTTGCACTCTTATGATATTAGTAATTGATGGTTTCATTGTAATATTATTATGTTATTTCTTTATGGATATATGAAAGTCCAATAGACAGAGGTAAATATAGGTTAACACTAGTTCAAAAGGAAATCCAATTTCCATGTACTAGGAGGCTGGATTTTGGGGTTGTTACAATACTTAAAGAATATATTTTAAATTCAAATTCAATGGTACTAATATGAATTACCGGGCGTGCTCCCACCTTAAGTTGGAAGCATCCTACTACCCCATCTCACAGCAACACTATTGGCGAAGATGGCTGATCATTTGGAGCACGGTTCAGCGACAACTAAGGGGCGTTTCGATGATGGTTCAACAACCAATGGGTTGTTTAGAGCTGGTTCGGGCGCAGTTCATCGGTGATCTCTTTTGCCGTGGCCGCTCGCAGGATTCGCTCTTAGGATCACCTCTCTTGCTGTGGCCACTCGTAGGATAACCTCTTTTGCACCATTTCACCGTTGTTCTGGGTTGGTCGATCACCTTGCTGCTCATCACCTCGCTGCTCCATTTCGTAGTTATGCTCGCGATCACCTCGCTGCTCCATTTTGTCGCCGTTCCCTCTTGATCGCCTCCTCCCTGCTCAATTTGAAGTGGTCTTTTTTTTTAAACACAAAAGTTCCTCTCTTTTTCTCCTCGCTGCTCCAGCAGTCTATTCAAATTTGTTATTGTTTTCTTCTTTCTTGGCACATAATATGTATGTTCTAGCTATATTGAGAATTTCTTTTTGCAATATCTGAGGTTGCGAGAGGGCCAGATTGTTTATGCTAATCTGAAGTCACAAGAGAAATTTATTTTGCAATATCTGAAGTCACAGGAGAAATTTGCTTTGTGGCTTGGTCAGGTTGGTAATGGCATGTACGAACAAAACCCTGGAGCTGAGATCAGTGACTGTGAGAGAAAAGCATGCATGCTCCCAACATGATTGTTACTCAACTGCACTCAATGATCCGCCGTCCATCACCAATCATGAGGCTAGGTCGCAGGGTGCTCCTAATTTAAATTGAGAGTACGCCAATTAAATTCTATTGATATGGAATCCACATGACACTATTGATCAATGATGCTAATTATATTTGATATCTTAAGTATTTCGCTAAGAATCTTTAAATTAAAAAATGAATTCGATATCTTTTCTAAACAAAGTTTGATAAATTAGTTCTAATGTAGGTTTGAACAAAATATGAAACTATAAGATAAAAGTATATTTCTTAAAAGGAGATAAAGGTTAAGATAAGAAAAAAATTATGTTAATAGTGTTTCTTTAAACATTCATTAATAGCATATTATTTTTTTATAAAAATATGAAAATATTATTATAATTATAATTATTTTAATTATTATGATATACGTGAAACTTATTGATGAATTTAGTATTTTAATAAACTAATCAGAAATATTACTATTATAAATAATGAATAAGGAGTTATTTATATAATATAATTAACTAATAAATACAACATTAAAACATTAAACTTAAAATAAATCATTAAGATAAAAGGAAAAAGGAAAAAAAAAGAGCGGATAACCTTTAGAGAAAAAAAAAACTCACGGTAAAAATATGTAAAAGAAAAATCATTTGAAATAGAGAGGAGAGAGAGAGAGAGAAAATGTGTCACATAAAAGTTAATAGAAAAAAATAGAAGAGCGGATAACCTTGGAAAGTGTCCGTTTCGATGGTGGAAATGGAAATCCTTATCGAAAATAAAATGGTTCAATCAGATGGAGGCCAGGTGTTTTCAGCCTCAGCCTATAAAAAATGAACAGGCGTTGCACTTCGAATCTTATACGAGTGGTGCAAGTTCCATAGCAGAGACCATGCCTCAAGAAATCGAACAACCAGTAGCACCCGTCGACGTCGCTGTGGTCGTGGTGCCGCTCCCGGCGCAGGGCCACCTCAACCAGCTCCTTCACCTCTCCCGCCTCCTTGCTCGCCGTCCGGACATCCCCGTTCACTATTTTGGTTCCACCACCCACAACCGGCAGGCCCGCGACGGCTCTCCCGTCGGCTCGACGAGGATCGGCGCATACGCTTCCACGACGTCCCCTTGTCCATTACGTCGTGTCCTCTGTTGGGCCTTGGATCTCTCAGCCGAATCCAAGTTAGCCTGCAGCCCACCGACAATTCACAATATATGACATTCACCTAAATCTCTCTCTTTTATAATGTTCGAAAGTCTCAAATACACCAGATCTAGATTTCTTTGCTGCTGAAGAAGATGATGCTCCTGGTTGAGATTATGGTTGGAGGATGAGTCTTGATGGCCACAGCATCATCACTAATTCACGAAGACTCTGCACCAACATGAAATGAAGAAGAAAAAGGAAAAGAAGATGGTTTCGAGTACCATGAACTCCAAGCAAGAGAGAGAGAGTGACGTTCCTGTTAGCCAAAAACCAACCAGGCATCTCCCGCCTCCTTTTCCTTTTTATTTCATTTCTCCTCTGTTAAAATGTTCCTCATAGTACATGTAACTGAATGTTGCTAAAATGTTCCCCACAGTACATGTAACTAACTAAATGTTGTCTACACTGTCTACGTATGACATTGCTTAACAATTGCATCTGGTCTCTTATTTATTTTGCTACATAATCCTGCAAGTAGTGAGGCCTCTTCTTCTCTCTAGCTGGTAGCTTCTTCTCTCTAGTTGGTAGCTTCCGAGACATAACATTTCCCTCCCTCTTTAGAGAATCCACCTCGTCCTCGAGGCACAAGTCAGGAAATTTCTTTTGCAGCCCAGAGCGATCCTCCCAAGTAACATCTTCTAAGTTTTGCCCTTCCCATTGAATGAGAACTTGCTCAACAAAATTTCCCTGTCATTGTATAACTCTGGAAGATAATATGGCCACTGGAACCACGATAGGACCATCAATGGCAGTTTCCTTGGGTAGATCCACATATGGCTCCATAATACCATGAGCCTTTTTCAACTTAGAAACATGAAAAACAGGATGGAGTTTAGAGGAATGAGGCAAAGACAACTCATAAGCCACTGAACCTATGCTTTAGAGACGAGAAAGGGGCTATAAAATTTAGGAGAAAGTTTGTGAGAGCTCCTCTGTGCTAATGAAACCTGTTTATACGGTTGGAGTTTAACAAAAACCAAATCTTCCACTTCAAATGTTTTATCAACTCTATGTTGATCAGCTAAGGTCTTCATCCTCTGTTGGGCTCGAACTAAATTTTTCTTTAAAAGTTTCAAGACATCATCTCTTTCTCTCAGTTCCATATCCACAGCTTCCACATGAGCTTGATCTCTAACATAAGCACGAATTGTAGGAGGATGTCGACCATACTCTGCCCATGGTAAAAAGGTAACCCATGTATTAGGTTTGTCCATAGAAAAGCTCCTTAGGTACTGCTGCAAGCATTTATTAACCACCTTAGTCTGTCCATCAGATTGGGGATGATAAGAGAACTCATATCTAGTTTACTTAAACTAAATAGTAAACTTTTATGTATCCCGGGACATCACTGACTTGAGTGGGGGAGAATATCCCGGGAACTTTCCCCGGGGCACGTCGAGTTATCTTACTTCTATGTATTTTCCCTTTTTCAACCCTCTTTTGTACTTAGTTTATTTTTCAAGTGTGATAGTGGCAATTTTGTAATTCTGCACTCCAGAAAAGTGCATCCCTTTGGCTTATTTTCCACATCACATGTCGCATTCCTACCTCCTAGGCCTACGGTATATTAGGAGAAATCTGCTAGTCCTCCCCCAAAGCATTGTAATTATTCTTATTTACTTAACAAAGATTTCAAGCTTCCCAAAATCTAGCATTGTGTCTCGAGCGTGGGGTGGCAACCCACAAAAGCGTCCTAAATGATTGAGCATTCTGCTGAGGTGCCCGTTTGTTCATAAACGCCTCCATCGAAGCGTCCGCTCAGGACCGAGCGTCCCAATATTGTGACATTCGAGACAATGACATAAGCAAAGCTTTCGCAAAGCATTCAAAAGAGCTTGCCTAGACGTTGGGCACGTCTAGGCGCTGCACGGGTCGGTCGAGCAAAAAATGACCCCATTGCAAATGCGGGGTCCAAATGATGCCTAAACTCCTATTATAGTAGAACACTAGATCAATATTATGCTGAGTCAGGTTGTCCCCCAAATTGATTCATAGTCGATTTCAGCTTGATTTCAAATGTGTGGAACTCGAAAACATAGGGAGGCCGTTTGGATATTGGAATCGTGATTCTTTTGAATTCCATGTGAATAGTTGAATTAACAAATTAGTTCAGACTGTGTTTGGATGGAGTAGAACGTAATAATAATGTGATAGAAAAAAATAGATATGATGGATTAATTTTAATTAGACTTTGAATAAAAAATAGGTATTATAAATATAAATATATTTTTATTAATTAAAAAAAACAAAAGTATAAATTAAAATATTTTATTAAAATATTTTGTTAAAAGATATTGAATTTAAATATAATAATTTATATTAAACAAAATAATAATTTTTTTAATGAAATAATAAGTAATAAACGATATTATACTAATCCTTTATAATAAATATTTTATATTTTATAAGAGAAATGTGTGTGAGAGAAAGAAAATAAGAAAAGAAAAAAGTTTGAAAAACCAAAAAAGTCATTGTCAAACGAAAATTGAAAACAAAAGAAAGAAGGAACATGACCTGCTATAGGGTCACGTTCTAGAGAACTTAATGCGGCATCGTTCCACCTTGAAAACTTGATTGCATGAAGGTCTTTGGCAGAACTACGTAAAATCAAATCCTCATTTTACTTAGTTCCCATTGCCAAATGCCTCTAGGAGATTATCACACATATAAGTATTAATGTATTATAACTCAAAGGGGCGTGCAATATTGAAGTTTGAAATCATAGTCACATGTATAATAAATGACAACAATTATATTGCAAATCTGAAAGTTAATTAAAGAATTCAGGTTTCGAGGTTTCCAATGATCATATGTAGACCTTGACCAAGGCTCATTTCAGAGGTGGCATTCAAGACCTAGGATTTTGACTTGTAATTTTTAATTATTTTATTATAATTTTTGTTTTCAATCTAATATTAAATCATTCAATTATGAAGTAATTTCATCATTTGGAGAATATCAAATTTGAACCATACATTTTATTACTTTTCTATGATTTAGAATTTTGTAAAATTGCATATGGCTTCTACTTATACTCTTGTCATAGCTTGATAGATTTATGGGTGCCCTTAATGACACTTTTCAAATTCTTAATGCCACTCCAAACTCACTATTTTACCCTTCATTTCATTTTACTTTATTTATTATTCTCTCTCTCTCTGAATCTCCTCAACTTCCACCCAAGATTTCTTCTTTAATTATCACATACACTTTACCTATTCTCTCTCCTAATACTATTAGTTATTTAATTAATGATATAAATTAAATTATTGGGCAAATATATTAATTTTTTAATATGAAAATCACAATAAGATTAGACAAAAAAATAGAAATATATTTATTTCTTAAGATTATTAAGTTTACGAAGAGTGTCCTTCGCTTTTTATTTTTTTGTTAATAAACTAATAATATATTTTTTAAAGCAATTTGTTCCATCAATTATTTATAGTTAAATAAATATTTTTAAGACATGGTGACAAATTAGATTGGATCTAACATACTAATTAAAGATGTTTGAATCAACTTGATAATTAGTATTTTCTTAACAAAAAAAATAAAAAAAACAATGGACTAATTATTTTGAGAAACGATTAAACTAAAATATTTTTTCTCTTCCTATTTCCACTTTATTTTTCTATATTCATAAAATAATATTATATGTATAATATTTTTGTAATTTATATATTAATTAAATTAATATGTTTGTACAATAATCTAAATTATACGATTAATAAAAAAATCAATTAATTGCATGAACCAATAGCATGAAGAAAGAGATGGTAGAGAGTTAATGAGTGTGAGATTATTTAATAAGCATGATTGAGTGAAAATCTAGGAGACTCAAAGAGAGAATAATGAATAAAGTAAAATAAAATGAAGGATAGAATTGTGAGTTTGGAGTGGCATTAAGAATTTGAGGAGTGTCATTAAGGATAGGTCGACATCAATTCAATGTGTTATGTGATAAGTGATCTAGCAACACGCCAAAACTTGTAAACCTAATAGACATGTTAGATTTGAACAACTCAAATCAAATTCAGAATCCAAGTCTGTGTTTGAGCCTTGGTACCTGAGCAAAGTTGTCTGATTGCAAGTTTCCAAGTGTGAACTTGAGCCATATCAAACCAAACTCGGGTTGGATTATATACTACTCAAGTCATTTTGTTCTAAATCTGATGTAGATATTATTAATTATCAATTAATAATATAAAATTACATTTGAAAGCATCCTAGTTAAGGTATATCAATATTGATTTGTTTAAACATTTCATCTATTAATAATTTAGAATAGTTAGATTACCTTAATCAAAACTTATAATCTTAGCGATCTTTCCATCAATCAAATTTTAAACAAGGTGTTGATAATGCCTCAAATATTAATCTAATTGTAAACATTTTTGCCCCCATGTTAAATGGGTGCTCAAGCAATTGAGAGAACGAAATTGCCTATCCCGTCTGGGGATTTCATTATTCGGACAACGATCTAAGAGAGGGTCTAAAGGATGATTTCTAGTCTCGAGGACTCAAGCGATCTATATAAACATCGTGAAATTTAAGTTCAATTTACAATGAACCTTGTACATATCGTGATTTTTCTGTGCACGACATCTCTCTCATTTTTTTTTCTTATCATAAGGTTAATTATTAATTAAGAGATAATAATGGGAATGCAAATTTTTCATTTAAATATATCTCTCATGTGCTAAATGCTTAAATATATGATCTTGACATCATCCTCAGTTTATTTTATTTAAAATCAAAAGTAATTGTTTCCAAATAATTAACTAGGATCAGAAAATAAATAAACCACTACTACTTGTAGGATTGACAACTCTTACTTACACTTTTTTTTATTGACACCATCTCATATATTTGTTAGTATTATATGCGTGGTTTCTGATCATGAAAGTACATAATACCTTCTTGCAAGAAAATGATAAATGAAGATATTGCAAAGAAATATGATGTATCTAAAAGTTAATTACAACTTTCCCTACAATAGCCTTGAAAATGTAATATTGACTTAGAGCATTGATATTGTAGGATCATAGGGAACCAAGAGGGGGGGGGGGGGGGGGGGAGGGGGAGGGGGGTTGAATTGGTGTATAATTTTTAAGTCAAAAAGTAATCCTTTGCGTTTTAAGAAAAAACCTTTTCGTGATAATATTAACACAAAAAGTTAGAAATCAAACACTGAAATTGTTGACGAAGTTCGACCCAACTCCTTGGCCTACGTCCCTGCTCTGACTCCTCGACCTCGAAACTGTCAGAGATTCACTATCATCCTCCTTTCAAAAAGGGAAAAGGAAACCCATTTCATGTACACCACTTTCTTCTCCACCCAAGAGGAAAGGCGATCCTCTCTTACACAGGAGCTTTCAAAAGTATAATTTTACAGATCTTTTACTCTCTCTTTTTCAAAAATGATCACTAGAAGGATTACAGAATGGAGAGTAGTGAGAGAAAAATAGATAAAGGGCTTTCTTCCTTAGAGCATTGATATTGTAGGATCATAGGGAACCAAGCGGGGGGGGGGGGGGGGGGGGGAGGGGGAGGGGGGTTGAATTGGTGTATAATTTTTAAGTCAAAAAGTAATCCTTTGCGTTTTAAGAAAAAACCTTTTCGTGATAATATTAACACAAAAAGTTAGAAATCAAACACTGAAATTGTTGACGAAGTTCGACCCAACTCCTTGGCCTACGTCCCTGCTCTGACTCCTCGACCTCGAAACTGTCAGAGATTCACTATCATCCTCCTTTCAAAAAGGGAAAAGGAAACCCATTTCATGTACACCACTTTCTTCTCCACCCAAGAGGAAAGGCGATCCTCTCTTACACAGGAGCTTTCAAAAGTATAATTTTACAGATCTTTTACTCTCTCTTTTTCAAAAATGATCACTAGAAGGATTACAGAATGGAGAGTAGTGAGAGAAAAATAGATAAAGGGCTTTCTTCCTTACCCCATTCGGAACAAAGAAAGCGATTAGTGAAATCTTCGACGATCTCGAAGTCGAGAAGTCTAAGCGGGGACGTAGGCCAAGGTGTGGCCGAATCTCGTCAACAATCACCGTACCTTTGCGTTTGATTTTCTGTCTCTCCCCCTCTCACATTGAGTTTGATATGATCTTAATTGCTTTATTTTAAATGGTTTTAAAGAATCAGTTTTGTACTTCCGCAAGATGTTTTTGTGAAATCGACATTTTCGATTGAACACCAATTTATCCCCCCTCCTTCTTTGTGCCCTTTGGATCCTACAGTTAATTCCATGCAAATCCTCACCTTGGTCATACTTTTTTATAATATTTTACTTTTTAGTGTTTGAAAATATTTACATGTAACTAAAAGAATATATGATATATTTCAATAAATTAATATTTAGTCTCTTCATGTTCTCATTATATATATACATAATATAGTATTTAAAAGTAATTTTAAAAATATTATTTTGTGTGTCCGTAACATTTATCCCTTCCCCCTCTCAAATATAATGTGGATTATTATTAATACATAAATTTATAGTTTATTTTAACATTTTTATTTAAAAAATACTCATGTGTACACCAAATTCATTTCTTTTAAATAAACATCCCTACTTTTTCATTTAATAAATTTAAATGTGAAAATAAATAAGTAATATATCTCCTTAATATATATATATATATATATAATCACATAGATATATATAATATTCTAGTTAAGAATATATTAAATATATTTAATTTGAGTATAATATGTTACTTAATTATCTTAATATGACTAAAATTATATATTTAATGTTGATAACTTTCATTTTAATAGTTAAAATAAATAATTGATTAAAACTGTTTTAATATTGTCATTAAATTATTCATAAATCATTCTTAATCAAATTCTTACATTAGATATGTGTTCTCCTTTAAAAACATTTTTAAGATTTAGCAAGTTTTGAATGTGGGGCTACAAATTTTAATACAATAATTCATATTGGTTGTGTTGTCAGATCCAAATAATGTCAATTTGATTGCCTAAAATGTGCAATCACATATTGTCACCCTAATTAACTCATATTATGATATGTAAATTTATTTTTTTATGCATCATTAAAAAAAATGAAATATATATTATAATATGTGAATATTTTTTTATCCTACTAATACAATATAGATATGAAATATAAACATTATATTTAGCTTATATATACCCCAGTATTAAAACTTATTTACTTTTTATTTTATTATCAATCATGTGTCTCTAACTTAAGTTTTAATTATTGATATTGATTGACTTAATACAAACAGATAACTATCATATTTGTAAATTTACACTTTTGTTTAGTCTATTCCATCTCTTTTCATATTATAAGCTTTAAATGTGGGACTAAATTAAACAACCCCAATTACCCTTATTCAAGTTATAATTAATTTTAAACAAATTATGTTTCATTGTTTATTTTAATAATATACTTCAGTATTCATCATATCAAAATTAATTCAAAAAGAAAATATCATGAGGGAGTGACATGTATCATCATCTATCCTTTCTTTAATAATATTCATATAATATTATTAACTATAACCAAAATATTATTAATCATAAATGAAATATTTTTATCATGAATCAACCTAATCAATTGCACATGGTTTCTTTTATGAATCTATTTAATTGTTTGCATGCAATTACTATAAAATGTGAAATTAAATTAGAATGTTTATTATTAAAATTTAGAATATTTATAAATTTATAAGTTATAATATAAATAAACAACATTATATATTTTCATAACTAAAACTTTAATATCATGATTCTATTTTAAAAATTCCAACAAAAAATATGTATCAAATTTTATTCATATCATATTTTAACATTTGTTTATATATAAGATGTAGATATAAATTATCATAATAATATAATTTAAAAATTAATCATATTTATATTAATCAACAATAAATATCATCATCATCATAATTAGGATAGGGAGATGCATGTTTATAACTCGAGATATATATGAGAAGCTAATTTTTTAAACATGTCATTATATATATATATATATATATTAACATCTAATATTTTTATTAGATAGAGAGAAATTATATATATGTATATATTTGTGTATGTTATTTTATCATGTACAAATTTATAATTATAAGTTTGCACGTACTCTTTCCCCTGTGTTGAGTATGTTAATGGAAACTAAAAGTGTAACGCCTCCAAATCGACCCCCGCCACGTGGCGAAGATTAACTTGCAGACACTACGTATGCTATGACTTTGACCTTTTTATTGACCATATCTCAGTAAAGAACTAAGACACGTCACCGAAAGAATAATAATAAATAAAAATAATATAAGTTGCGAAAGTCTAGAAAGGTGGCTACGTCATCTCTAAATAAATCTTATAACATTTACAACATAGGTTCATAAATGCGGAAGGAAAAATAAATAACTAAATAGGCATTATTGTTCATGTGATTTCTTGTCGCCTGATCATCATCGCAGCACACCAACTCTACACCATCACTGACTTGGCCCTGTGAAAATCAGACATAGGGGAGGAAGTCCTCTCGTAAGCTTTACAGTCTAGTGGCGAACCACATAAGTATACAATGCATAACTTGAATAAAGAAATCAGAAAGATGACATAACTTATTTTAGGCAGGGATTTAGCATAGAATCATCAGAGTATCAAGAATCAATAAATGTAGTAAGATCATGATGAGATATAATAAACTTGAAATCAATAGTAGGCGTATTAATCCTGGCATAAATCATAACAATACTTGACTTGACATTCATGCTTGCTTTACTTGTACATACTTCTTATTCTTATATCATGCTTAAAAACTTGGTGACTTTAGGTGCCTTTAAATTCTTGGGGTATGCCGAGCAAATGATACAACCATGTGCGGGTCAATGGGTGATCAAACCATGATCAAGGGAGCGACTCTTATCTTGTGGCACTTGACTTGGACTGGCAACCCATTATTCATCTTCTATTTAAACTTATTAATAACTTTAAAATCTTATTATTAATTGTTCAATCATGACATAGGAACAAAAAGGATTCATGGTGTAATGAATCATCTCGTGAATTTATATCTTGGATCAATGATGGATCAAGGACAAATCGTACATTATTAATTCAGTCATTATTATAATAAATCAAATAATAATAATAAATATTCAGACTGGAATCAAGAAGTATTAAGAAAGGTGATAAAACAGTCACCGTGAATTGGTCGACCGGTTCTGTTGAACAGTTGGCCGATCAACTTTGGATCGGTCGACCAGTCTGCTCATAAGGCTGAGAGATCGATCGACCGGTAGGTTCATAATAGATCGGTCGATCGGTCGGTCGATCGGTCGGTCGATGAAGCTATTGGATCAGTCGACCGGTAGGTTCATGCAAGTCGGCTGTGCATTCAATAAATCGGTCGATCGGTTGCTGATGAATCTCAAGGATCAATCAACCGGTCAAGTCATAATCTTGGGGAATCGGTCGACCGGTCGATGCCTACTGAAATCGGCTGTGGGATCGGTAAATCGATCGACCGATGGCTAACGAAGAACAAAAGACCGGTCGATCGGTCGGCATCCTGATTGTTTCCAAACACGAAAATTTCTTAAAATCTCTAGCATAATCTCATCCTAATCTAGTTTCTACTTTCTAGAAATCAATCAAACAGAAACACAACAACAGGAATTAAATCATGCATGCAATTAATCAAACAATCAAACAAATCAAGAATCAAACAAGGCAAAACAAGAAACTTGAAACCCTCCTCTTCTCTTCTTCTTTACATAATCAATTAGGGCATAGTTTAAATTTATTCGGGGTCATGCAAGGTGATTTTAGTTCACCCACCTCTGTTCGCGATTAATACTTATTTTGATTCATCGGAATTCTAACGATCGCGTCCTCTCTCTTCTCTCTGCGCCCTTTCCTCTCCTGGCAGATTAGCGCCTGATAGTCCGATGAAGCGGGCTGAGGGAAGGGGCGTGAGAATCAGATAATTGCAGCAAGGGAAGGAAGACTCGGCTACCCCTTGCACCTGGAAATGATGAACAGAATTTCCTTCTTTGATCACCCTCGAGACGGCAAAATGGGAGAGCCAGGAGGAGGGTTCGTGAGTTTGGTGTAAAAGAGGGTTATTGCATGATTTGTTTCTATTTTATAGGACTCCTCTCCCAATTAATCTAATTAATCTAATAGAGTTAATCCCCCTTTAGATTTGGTCTTTAACTCTTAATAGGATAAATCCTTTTATCTCTAGCCGGCCCCTATTTCAATTGGTATTTGGTTTTATTTATTTATTTATTTATTTCTTATCTTCTGCTGGCTGTTACAGTTTTAATTTTTTGTTTCTTTTTTTTTGTTTCGACGTTGTACCTTGCTTTCCATAATATGAGTCGGACACTTGGCAACGGTGAGGTCTACGAATTCTTAATAAGAATGACATTCATAATGTTGTGCTTGTACTTCTTGAGCATTAACACATGAAATACATTGTGCATTTATCTATACGAAAGAACTAGTGTCAACATGTATTCCTCTCTTTTTAGTACAAGTGAGGATTAAGGTTCCTCCACTTATTGAACCTCATGACTTCTTTCATAGAGGATACTTTCAGTAGAATTTGATCACCAGTCTAAAAGTCCTAAACTCGTCTGCCCTTATCTACATATTTTTTCTATCTATCATATGCAATTGTGACATCTTCTTGATCATTTCAATATTCTTTGAGTACTCCACTACTTCCTTCACTTTCTCTATATTCATGATCTTTTCTTCATCCACTTCATCCTATGAGTGTGTGAGTGGTAGTGTCACCCGTACAAAGTTCCAATTGTTAGTGTTCGGACGATAACGACTATTACAAGGAAATTTGATCCAACATAATGGATCATCTATATTTAACATGTATTTCTTATTCTACTATTCTTCAAGTGTATGACATTGTAATTAATAAAGCCAATAACCTTCCTAAAAGGAGTGTTAGTGGACATTCTTGAGCAAGCACTACATCTACTCTTCTGAAATTACATTCATTTATATGTATATATATGTATTTGACATCACATGTACTTACTATCATTTCTTTTATTTATTTATCTATCTATCTATCTATCTATCTATCTATCTATCTATCTATCTATCTATTATTATTATTATTATTATTATTATTTTCATTCTAACCTCAACCTATGATAATTGTACTATAGATATAAATAATTAGTTGCACTTTGTTGGGCCCTTATACTTACCATTAAATTAAGCTTTTAACATTTTATTTCTTCTCATGAAATCTTCATACTTCCTAATCGTTTAACATTTGAATTTAAAGTTAAACTCTAACACAATTCATAATTTGTAAGCCCTACGAATCATGGCATCCCTGAGTTGAATCAGAAGATAGTTATTGGTCTGACAACATACATATGATCTTTAAGAGAGTTTAGTATCCTGTGTCAGTAGATCATTTGGGTTCAATGTTTACATCGTCCAATGTCGATGTTCTTGTGGTATAGTGCGATGATAGTCGCTAGAGGTATGGTTACTTGACCTTCGACTTGAATCAGATATCTTGAGGGATTGAACAAAGTTCAAAAATGGATAATTGTCAGATGAGACAATTATATTTTGAATCAATCAAAATTCTTATAAATCATTTGAGGATGGATCGTTCTTGGCATTCTATGTCATTGGAACAAGGTGATTCTTAATTAATGTCATTCGTTATCTTTTTTTATGTCTGGACGCATTGTGCCAATGCTTTATTTGATATGCTTATCATGGGAGTTGCTCTCAATCTAAATTCTTGGCTTACATTGATCTGTTTTTTGCAATGTCAGACCATATAATTTCATAGGAGACTAGTGGTTATATATTACCACAACAAGTTCTTTCCTTGAGCATATTGAAGTACTCTGAATCAATGTTAAGGTCGAACGATATCTACGATGAGGGGTCGATCACATAGTACAATCTAATTCTTAATGAACAAAACAATTTATGCATACTAACATAAGTCCTTAGTAAAACATCATGAATGCAAGTCAACACATGGAATGAATTCAAACAATCAGACAGGAACAAAGCAACTAGCAAAATAGAAGACAAACAATCATCTTTCTTCTTGCACATCTTTTCATTGTCCTTTGCATTAACGATATCTTGTAGCACATGGAAGAGGTTCGGGATAATCTTAAAGTTGAAAGGAGAACCAATCCAAATATAAAACTTATGATCAAATCATGAGTGGTCCACTTGATCAAGACAAAATCTTGAACATTTTTCATCACATTGACGTTGAGGCATCTCAGAGAACATTCCATGTATCATCTTATATCTTGCATCTTAGAGGACATTCTATGTATCATCTAATGATTTTCTTAATCATTTATCTAAACATATATAGGTTTTATTTTCCCTCTTGAACTCTCAATCATGATTATATGATTAATTACCCCATACGATTTGGACATTATTATGAAAACTAATAAATATATCAATAGCTAAGATAAATCAATTAAAAACTTATAGTTTACTTCATAATCATCCATCTCAGGTGCATAACTTGATTTTTTCACTAATCTTGTTGGGGACTTATAGAATTCCTCATACTTTACCTTAGCTTCCATACTTACTAAATTTTTGCTCACTTGATGTGTTGATCTTTTAATACCTACTGGTAGGGGATTCATATCCCTCGTAATCATACCTCGGTTAAGAGACTTTAAATCTGTTCAAATTTTCTTCCCTTCATTAAACCCTTTCATGCATTGTCTGTTCTTATCTAATTCTTTTATCAACCATATTAGTCCATCTTGAAAATATATATTTACACTGTGATGATAGGGAGTTCATTCTGAAATAATGGCTACAAAATATACTTCATATTATGGTAATTTCAAGTCTACTATAAACTAAAATAAGTTAATTAAATCTATTCATTTATTTATCTATAAATATATATTTATTTATTTACAAGTAAACTATGTTATATGTACATATGTGTATGAGTATGCTATATTGAAATGTTTGAATAAGTTAGACAGTCACTTACTGATAATTTCTTCTAACATTTGTTCAAACCAATGTTACTTCTGAACCTTTTAAACTTTTATATTTGTCCATCCATACATTATACATGATTCTTGGGCAACTCACTAATACTTAAATTCTTGTCTAATATTATATAATTTGAATATGATTAATAATTCTAATTCCTATTTCCAATATAAGGTAATCCGAGTAGAAATTCGTATAACTAATTTGGATTTGCTTAGGACCTTTATCAACATAATATAGGGGTCATATGAAGTTTAAGACGCAAGAAGCATTATGGGTCCTTACTTATCAATATAAACATATAAGATAATTCATTAAACCTCTATCTTGGTAAATCAATAGAATCACATGAGTCATATCAATAAATCATAACTTAAGCATGCTTGGTTTCATATCATCTCACACCTACTTCTTGTGTGAGGTGAATCTTTTGTTTACTCTTATAATTTCCTCGTATCTTTCTTAAATCTATATCTTTTTGCAAATGTTATGCCTACTCATTTTTCTCTTCATACTGCTGTAGTTAGCAAAAGAAGTCCATGAGTAGGATGATCATGAAAGAGATAGAAAATATGAATTATAAGAAACAAATTTGTTTCTTATATTTTCATTCTTTAGTTATCTGTAGGACCGATTTTTCGTGTAGATGGTAATCATCCACATATTTGTTACTTACTCTTTTCTCAATTCTTCATAACCTTTATAACCTTTTTGTATAATTACTAACACAATTTAGGTTGATTCCTATCATACAAATAACCTCCTTAGGAATTAACCACTCATATTAAATATCCATTAATACATCAATAAAGAATAAAACAAAGCAAGAAAGGTCTTACTTGTACTTTACGATGGAGGGTGTGGCGATTGCTCAGTGAAAGCACATGAACCTTTACCATACTGTCTTATACAATAGGATATCAAAAGAGTCTTGATTTTAGGCTCTGATACCATAAATGTAACGCCCCCAAATCGACCCCCGCCACGTGGTGAAGATCAACCTGGAGACGCTACGTATGCTATGACTTTGACCTTCTTATTGACCATATCTCAGTAAAGAACTAAGACACATCAGCGAAAGAATAATAATAAATAAAAATAATATAAGTTGTGGAAGTTTAGAAAGGTGGCTACATCATCTCTAAATAAATCTTATAAGGTTTACATCATATGTTCATAAATGTGGAAGGAAAAATAAATAAAAATAGGCCTTATTGTTCATGTGCTTTCTTGTCACCTGAGCATCGTCGCAGCAAACCAACTCTACATAATCACTGACTTGGCTCTGTGAAAATCAGACACAGGAGAGGAAGTTCTCCCGTAAGCTTTACAGCCTAGTAGAGAACCACATAAGTATACAATGCACAACTTGAATAAAGAAATCAGAAAGATGACAGAACTTATTTTAGACAAGGATTTAGCATAGAATCATCGTATCAAGAACCAATAAATCTTGATAAATAGTAAGATCATGATGAGATATAATAAACTTGAAATCAATAGTAGGCGTATTAATTCTGGCATAAATCATAACAATACTTGATTGACATTCATGCTTTACTTGTACATACTTCTTGTTCTTGTATTATGCTTAAAAACTTGGTGACTTTAGGTGCCATTAAATTTTTGAGGTATGCCGAGCAAACGATACAGTCATGTGCGAGTCAATATGTGATCAAACCATGACCAAGGGAGCGACTCTTATCTTGTGGCACTTGACTTGGACTGATAACCCATTATTCATCTTCTATTTGAACTTTTTAATAACTTTAAAATCTTATTATTAATTGTTCAATCATGACATAGGAACAAAAAGGATTCATGGTGGAATGAATCATCTCGTGAATTTATATCTTGGATCAATGATGGATCAAGGACAAATCGTACATTATTAATTCAGTCATTATTATAATAAATCAAATAATAATAATAAATATTCAGACTGGAATCAAGAAGTATTAAGAAAGGTGATAAAACAGTCACCGTGAATTCGGTTTTGTTGAACAGTTGGCCGATCAACTTTGGATCGGTCGACCAGTCTGCTCATAAGGCCGAGAGATCGATCGACCGGTAGGTTCATAATAGATCGGTCGATCGGTCGGTCGATCGGTCGGTCGATGAAGCTATTGGATCAGTCGACCGGTAGGTTCATGCAAGTCGGCTGTGCATTCAATAAATCGGTCGATCGGTTGCTGATGAATCTCAAGGATCAATCAACCGGTCAAGTCATAATCTTGGGGAATCGGTCGACCGGTCGATGCCTACTGAAATCGACTATGGGATCGGTAAATCGATCGACCGATGGCTAACAAAGAACAAAAGACCGGTCGACCGATCGGCATCTTGATTGTTTCCAAACACGAAAATTTCTTAAAATCTCTAGCATAATCTCATCCTAATCTAGTTTCTACTTTCTAGAAATCAATCAAACAGAAACACAACAACAGGAATTAAATCATGCATGCAATTAATCAAACAATCAAACAAATCAAGAATCAAACAAGGCAAAACAAGAAACTTGAAACCCTCCTCTTCTCTTCTTCTTTACATAATCAATTAGGGCATAGTTCAAATTTATTCGGGGTCATGCAAGGTGATTTTAGTTCACCCACCTCTGTTCGCGATTAATACTTATTTTGATTCATCGGAATTCTAACGATCGCGTCCTCTCTCTTCTCTCTGTGCCCTTTCCTCTCCTGGCAGATTAGCGCCTGACAATCCGATGAAGCGGGCTGAGGGAAGGGGCGTGAGAATCAGATAATTGCAGCAAGGGAAGGAAGACTCGGCTACCCCTTGCACCTGGAAATGATGAACAAAATTTCCTTCTTTGATCACCCTCGAGACGGCAAAATGGGAGAGCCAGGAGGAGGGTTCGTGAGTTTGGTGTAAAAGAGGGTTATTGCATGATTTGTTTCTATTTTATAGGACTCCTCTCCCAATTAATCTAATTAATCTAATAGAGTTAATCCCCCTTTAGATTTGGTCTTTAACTCTTAATAGGATAAATCCTTTTATCTCTAGCCGGCCCCTATTTCAATTGGTATTTGGTTTTATTTTTTTATTTCTTATCTTCTGCTGGCTGTTACAGTTTTAATTCTTTGTTTCTTTATTTCATTGTTCAATCATGACATAGGAGCAAAAAGGATTCAATGTGGAATGAATCATCTCATGAATTTATATCTTGGATCAATGATGGATCAAGGAGAAATCGTACATTATTAATTTAGTCATTATTATAATAAATCAAATAATAATAATAAATATTTAGACTGGAATCAAGAAGTATTAAGAAAGGTGATAAAAGAGTCACTGTGAATCGGTCGACCGGTTCTGTTGAACAGTCGATCGATCAGTTTTGGATCGGTCGACCAGTCTGCTCATAAGGCCAAGAGATCGGTCGACTGGTAGGTTCATAGGACTAATAGATCGGTCGATGAGGCTGTTGGGTCAGTCAACCGGTAGGTTCATGCAAGTCGGTTGTGCATTCAATAAATCGGACGACCGATTGCTAATGAATCTCAGGAATCGGTCGACCGGTCAGGTCATAATCTTGGAGAATCGGTCGACCGGTCGATGCCTACTGAAATCGGCTGTGGGATTGGTAAATCGGTCGACCGGTGGCTAACAAAGAACAAAAGTCAGATCGAGCAGTCGGCGTCCTGATTGTTTCCAAACACAAAAATTTCTTAAAATCTCTCGCATAATCTCATCCTAAACTAGTTTCTACTTTCTAGAAATCAATCAAGTAGAACATAACAACAAGAATTAAATCATGTATGCAATTAATCAAACAAATCAAGAATCAAACAAGAAACTTGAAACCCTCCTCTTCTCTTCTTCTTTACATAATCAATTAGGGCATGGTTTAAATTTATTCAGGGGTTATGCAAGGTGATTTCAGTTCACCCTCCTCTGTTCGCAATTAATCCTTATTTTGATTCGTCGAAATTCTAACGATCGCGTCCTCTCTCTTCTCTCTGCGCCCTTTCCTCTCCTAGCAGATTAGCGCCTAACAATCCGATGAAGAGGGCTGAGGGAAGGGGCGTGAGAATCAGATAATTGCAGCAAGGGAAGGAAGACTCGCTTACCCCTTGCACTTGGAAATGACGAACAGAATTTCCTTCTTTGATCACCCTCGAGACGGCAAAACGGGAGAGCCAGGAGGAGGGTTTGTGAGTTTGGTGTAAAAGAGGGTTATTGCATGATTTGTTTCTATCCTATAGGACTCTTCTCCCAATTAATCTAATTAATCTGATAGAGTTAACCCCCCTTTAGATTTGGTCTTTAACTCTTAATAGGATAAATCCTTTTATCTCTAGCCGGCCCCTATTTCAATTGGTATTTGGATTTTTTTTTGTTTCTTATCTTCTGCTAGCTGTTACGGTTTTAATTCTTTGTTTCTTTGTTTTTTTTTGAGTTGTTACATAAAGCCCATGTTTATAGTTACAAATATATTATTATAAAAAATTGGATAAATAAAAATGTGTTTTTAATAACTAACTTTTGAGTATTTATGTATTTAAAATATTATCATTTTATACTTGAATTCATGAGAGCTCTACATGTGACACTTTCTACTTATGCTTATATATATTATTGTTACTCATTATAACAAATATAATTTAACCTTTTATCATTTAAAAATATAATAATAGGTGAATTTGTGAGCGTTGTCATTTCATAAATTTTAACTTTGCTTTTATATAAATATACATAATCTTGTTAATTACACTTAAAATATTATTATGCTATATATATAAATCATTATTATAAATTAGTTTATTTATTATTATCTATCATCGCTAACTTTACCATTTTCCTTTAAAAACTAATTTTAGTAACACATAACTTAATAAGAGAGTGATACTCGCATATTCTACATTTTCTTTTATATAGATATATAAATATGGATATAAATGAATTATATATGTGTTAACTTTAACAAAAAAATTTGTTAGCATTAAATGATGTTATACTTATTAAAATTATTAAATTTATTAAACTATTATTTTAATAAATATTAGTTTATTATAATTGTTATCATAATATTATAATTCAAATGTTGACAATTTTCTTATTAATTGACAATATATATATATTATCATATGCAAGTTTTGACTCCGGCATCTTTATATATGATAGCTTTTCAATAATTTGCTATTAATTTATTAGGATATCTCAATCAATTAATAAACTATTAATAATAATAACAAAATGATCAAGTTTGGTTTAATATTTTGTTTTTAACTGATTGCGTATCTTATATCGATTTATAATAAACTATTCAATAAAAATAAAATGAACACAAAACATAGTTATTAAATGATTGATATATGTAAGTCCTCTATTTCATTGATAGAATAACAACTTGATAAAAAATTATATATAACTAAAACTTATTAATATAAATAATATATTATTATAAATAATATTAACACAAAAAAATGTATATCTAAACAAACATATAGATATACTTATCATAACAAAAAATATTATTGACTATTTTGTTATTAGGTGATTACAATTTTATAGCGAACAAAAAATGTATTCGATATCAGTTTTATAGCGAACTATGACATATAAAATACATATAATAAACTAACAAACTATTAATAATAATGACATAATGATTAAGTTCATTTTATTATTTTGTTATTAGTTCGTTACATATCTTATATGGGTTTATACAAACTATTCAATAATACTAAAATGCTTAAGAATCATAATTGTTAAATGATTGATATAAATAAGTATTCTATCTCCTTCGTAGAATAACAATAAAAAAATAACAATATAAAACTAAAACTTATTAGTAGAAATAATATATGTTTATAAATATTATTAACACAATATTTTTATATATATAACAGTAAATTAACTATTAATAGTAATAATGAAATGATTAAGTTTTGTTGACTATTTTATTATTAGGTGATTACATATTTATAAGGAACTATGACATATAGATATACATATAATAATAAATTAATAAAATAGTAATAATAATAATAGTAATAATAATAATAATAACATAATGATTAAGCTTGGTTGATTATATGATTATTAGTTGATTACATATTCTATATCGGTTTATAACAAATAATCCAATATAAAATATTTGACATATGTAAACTTTCTATCCCCTTGACACAATAATAATGTGATTACAACAAAACATAACTATACACAACTAAAAAAATTATTAGTGAAAATAATATATGATTAAAAATAACACAAAAAGTATATCATTTATTTAATATATTATTTGTTATAGAAAAAATGCTTAATTTATAGTAGTTCAATAATGCCTTTAACTTGTGTTTATATTAATTAGAGTATGAAATGCATATTATTAACTCCAACTTCATATCATGAAGTAATATTTTGGTCCGCATATACTCTTTATCTTCAAAGAGGACGTCGAGTATGCAAATGAAAACTGAAAGTCCATCATGTTATTTAACATCTTTTTTCTTAGAAAGAAATAAATTACATATAAAATTTTTTCTATAACATTTTTGTAGACGGAAAGAAATTATATATAACTAAATTTTTTTATCACGCACAGACATATATTTATAGGTAGGCATATATTCTTTGCCTTCAAAGAAGGCGCTGAGTATGCGAACATTGAAAGTCCTTCTATTAGTTACAAATATAGAATTTTAAATTATAAATAATAACATTGTATATTTTTAATAACTAACTTTTAAGTATCCATATTTATATAATAAAAATATTATCATTTTATATATTCAATTTATGAGAGATTGACACGTGACACTTTTGACCTCTATTTTTATATATAGATAGATTTTTATTTAAAAGACTATCTAAAACTTTCAACTTTTAATAATATCTTTGTTTGATTTTCAGGCCTTCCACAATATGTATAAATGACTTAGCAAAGTGAATAATTCGAGTTAGAATATTAACTGGTAGAATTTTCTAACATGATCTTTATCACATGTCGAGATCATGTGATCTTTCTCCATATGCAGGAATCAAAGAGAAGATATAAAACCTTTTCCCATTGGAGTTCTATATAGGCCACATATAAGAAGATATAAAATAAAAAGGACCTCTGAGCTAATTTCTTTTTAATGTATTTGCTCCTAAAACAAATGGCTAAGAAAGAAGACAATGTCCATGTCATATTGCCATCCAAATCTTAATTACCAATCATTTTCCAATTTTAAGTGGACCTTCTACAACTATCGCCAACTAATACTATTCAATCAAAAAGAATAAATGAAAGGATATGGCCTTGACACGCTGGCAGTACCTCATTATTTTAGTTAATTAGTCCACGAAAATTAAGCGAAAAGTCGGTTCCCTAATATTTTCGGATTAAGAAAACCTCAATGATATCATCACTGATCATTCCATTCTTGAATGTTGATCTAATAATAAATTTATAGATATAAATCCTTTTTTGTATTTAGGTATAAAAGTAAAGTGATTAGACAACCATCAGTAATTTTTTATTTGATTATCATCATAAAATATTTTTTTAATTTATTTGAGTTAAAGGATTCGAATTTGTAATGAATTATTCCACCATATGTTTAAATATGATATAATTAAATGCAACGTTTATATATATTAAGGGTTCCAATTTAGCAAAAATAAATAAATTAATACTTTGCCCAACTTAGCTGGATCTCTCTGGCAGAATTTTTTGAATTTATTATATAATAATTAGTATAGTTTGATTATAGTTTATATAATAACAACTTGCTGCCAATCATACGTCGGTGGAGATCCTGATTTTTTAGAGATTCAAGATTTAAGTTATAAAAGAATACTAACACAATATGGGTGACATGTTCTAGTGAAACTTATTTTTTATTTCTAAATTTAGTTTCTTTAAGAGAAAATAGTCTAACTCCAAGTTGAGACATAAACTTTATTCTCATGTACACTAATCCGAGAGTTTTAATTGGGTAAAATGGAGTGTGCTTCACACCCAGCGAAGCAGCATCTGAGCCATACAAATCAGATTCGATAGCTCATATCAGATCTAATTAGATGCATCAAGATCTAATCCAGCGGCTCAGATTCATCTCGCGAGATGCAGCACAATCCTCCCTCCCTCCCCCTCTCTCATATTCATCTCGGTGCCTCGCCCTCATTCGACTGATCGAGTTGTAGCGCTGGATATCAAGAGAGAGATTTGCAGTGGGGGTGATCTGAGATTGCAATCGAGTTGCAGCTCTATCGGCCGACATCAGCCACTACGACTTCCAGGTAATTAGCTCTGAGATCGCACTCCGCCAACCTCCAAATCGGGCGAGAGAGAGAGAGAGAGAGAGAGAGAGAGAGAGAGAGAGAGGATCATCGACACATGAGAGACTAAGAGAGAGCAGACAAGTTCGTTTGTCGGCCGAATTGGAGGGGAGACGAGATCGTCAACCGATAACATGAGAGACGAGCTGTTGAGAGAGAACGGGTTCGAGAGTTCTGATGGATGAAGCAAACTAAATCTCGCAAGATCTAGAGCGAGAGAGAAAGTCGTATGATCTGATATGGAGGGTCCAAATGTTATTTCATACGTGTGAAGCAAAGGATGCTTCATACTTCCATTTTATTATAAATTTACAAACGGAATTTTTCCCTTTTGTTTTAGAAGAATAAAGATGTATATTACTATTTTATTTTTTTAATAGCTATGCTTCAGGCAAACACATCTTTAATATTTTTCACCTCCCAATAAGACTTTTTAAAATCCGATTCTGATATCTTAAATTGTAAGGAAACATCAATTCCATAAAAATTAAATCAATATAATTTCGTAAATTTTATTTTAAAATATTTATCTTAATACGCTTTTTAATACCATGTCCCGGTAAAAGTGCTTCATCTTTGGTAAATATTGATTAATTTTTGTTGTTGACTTGAGTGATAAGCTTTTAGCTCCTCGGTTTCATGAGAGGCTAACATTTTGCATTTATTTTCACTTGCATTTCTTAAATTATTAATAAAACAAAACTTTGCTTAATTTGCCACACGTTAATTTTTTTTTTGTTAACTTTCTTTGTTTTTGGTCTAATTACACTCGTACACTTCATTATCGCTTGAAAAGAAATATAACAAAAATAAAATGACATATATTTATGTTTTTCCTTTACTCTTAAGTGTCCAATTGATTTTCTATTTTTCCTTTTTCATAAATGACGACAAAAGGTTTATTAAATAAATAAAAATGTATTAAAGTCGACATAGTTCAAAAAAAAAATGAGTGACTAATTTGTTTAATGAAAATAGAAATACGCGAGGAAATACTTTAGAAAAAATAATAATTGTCAAAAGATTCCTTTGAATTGAGATAAATGACAACTAATACCAAGATATATATATATATATATATATATATATATAATTGTGTTATATTGAAACAATTAATACTAACGCTGCACCTCATGTTTGTGTTTTCTAAATAAATTACTTATAAAAAAACGTGTCACGCCTTTCATGTTTCAGCTAAGAAATCTCTTTTATTCACTCATCAAATAAAATATTAAATCTAATAGCATCATCATCTCGATTATATAAATCATAAACAACCATGAAATTAAACTAAATTATAAATTGGCACGTGGGAATCATTAAATTTCTTTATTGATTATCAATTAATACAGTGGGAGCAAGATCGATCATCATTGCAATCATTATGGCCATAGTTAATAATCATGTGATCTGATCATGGACTTAAATCTCAAATCAAAATAATTGAGGTCAACTAATTAAATATCCCTCGGGAATTGCAAGAGGGGGTGGGGGTGACTGGTGAGACTTGAATCTCTCTGCATACATCTCAACTGAATGACATGATTAGGCCTGAGCAACATCACATTCGGATCCGGGTCCACTGTGATCAGACCCAGCCCAGTTCCGGTACCGCTCTCAACCGATATCAAAATCGGATCAGATTCGATAAATCAAAAATTAAATTGAGTCCAAATAATTATTAAAAAATTTAAAAATATTTAAAAATTTATAATTAGTAAAATTAAATCATCAAATTTTAAACATTACATCAATTTATCACATAATAAATCAAAAAAATAATTTTAAACATTTCAAAATGAAGAAATGAATCATCAAATTAATAAATAATTAGAGATAGGTGGCATAATTATTATTTATTATTATTATTATAATCGGGTCGAGTCATGGGATCGGGTTTTTATATATTGGACCCGGTCCACACTTGGAATTCATCGGATTTTCTCCTTTTTTGACTCGGTTCCGATCCGATTTATAATCGGGCTGGAAATATTTTCCGATAATCAGGTCGGTGCGGACCGGGTCGGATAAGTGACTGATGGATTTCATCGTCGCAAATTATTTTTATTATTATTTATTTAATTTAGAAGTTTTTTAGTTTATGGTAAATTATTCCATTGCAAATATAATATATATATTAAATGCCTTTTTATGTTGCGAAAAAATTATTAAAAGTTTCTGGTGAATTTTTTTTGGTGCAAAAATTTTAAAATTATTTATATAATAATTAATAAACGGTACGTGTTTTGACATTGGAACTCATTATCGCCATAAACATTAATGTCGCTCCTCAAAGTTTTATAGGACCAATTTATCACCTGGCAAGCCGTTTAACATCTTGGAGAAAGTTAAAGATAATACTAAAGATATAAATAAATAAAAATAAGAAAATACAATACACTAATATGCACCAGGTTAAATTCAGGAAAAAAATCATTACAATCGTTATCCATAAGCACTCATGAAATTTTAAAAACAAATTAAACATATATAATGGAACAAATGAAATAAGTCTGATATCTTTGAGTCCTCACCATTATAATGGATAAATCTTGGTTCAATGCTCCATAATGGAACATCGAACTGCAAGGTCAACTGGCCATTTTTTTTTTAAAAAAAAGATGGGAGTTACCATTACGGTGGGGGCCTTCCCTATAACACTCCGAATTTCATCTTTAAATTGTCAAGAACAATTAGGGTATTCGACTGTATTAGCCTCGTTCGTTATCACATAATCATAATAAAATATGATTTTCTATAAACTTAGCGGAAGCATAAATTCATTAAATAAGCTAAAATATTTATTATAGAATTGAAAAAGATCTAAACATCATCTCTACTAGCAATTAAAATATCTTTAAGTCATAATCAAAATATTTCTTTAAAAATATAGTCAAAAGACTCTAGAATATAATGACTCAACATCCTAGTACAATCTCTATTGTCATGAGATGAGCCGCCATCCATCCAATCATTATGCACCTAACGGATCCAAAGTTCAGAGGTTTCTCTGTTAGAGTATGTAAAGGCCATGCTATGCGATGATACTATATGATATGCATCATCTTTATATAAAAGAAGTAAACAATATGCATGTCATGCTTTATACATGAGATCTACATGTCAGCCATCAATAACAATCTATCATCATGCAATAATATAAAGCATGAAAACATGTAGTCAATTCATCATACATATAGTATGGACAATCATAATAATCATCATCAATCCATAGGCGTATTAGTCAAGTACACTTACCGTAACCATCTCCTCAAAAACTTTCCTCAAGATTGCTTTATAACCCTTTCGGACTTCCACTTGCATGGGACATCATTCCATTCGATTGATCATTGGTCATTTTCATTAGGTTACATCTTTCAATAGTTGGGATTTATATCGTTGCCCTCTTCTAGCTAGACCTAGGAGACAATGCTCCCCTCTCACCCAAAGGCGACATCAGAATGCACACACTATTACCGATGTATGTAACAATCATTATGAACTCTCGTCCGAGGGAGACATCAAAATGCACATTGCCGTTGTGTGTAACGATCATTCCGGATAAATATCTGATAAGGGCTACAGAGGGTCGACATGTAACATCATCCACAACTGGGTTCATTATGCTATATAATCAACAAACATTTACGTTGCTCAATCTTCATATTTTAATCTAGTTGCGTGGGGAACATGCATATGCGTGTATCTAAGTTCTTATACAATCAACAAGCATCAATACATATTATTAATACCTTGAAAATAACTTTGAATACATCATATATAATCTCAGCATCAGTCACGATCGTGAAACAGTTTGTGATGGCCGTGATAGAAACCTTAAAAAGACCCTCTTCGGTCACGGCCGTGCTAACACCTTGTCAGGGCCATGCCATGGCTTTGTCACAGTCATGACATGTATTGTCACGGGCGTGATAGAAACCAATTTTCTATCATTTTTCAACCATTTTGTCATAGCCATGACAGTGTGTGTCACGGCCATGACAGAACTCTAGAGTTCCACCGTCCAACTCGATTTTACACGATTTTTCATCCAAAATTTAGGAAAAATATTATACAACATTATGAATCAATACTTATACATTTTCTAGGCATAATAAGATCAAAAGAACATTTAAGAACATAATAATTCATGAATTTCTAAGATTTAGGATGTATCCTTAAATCATGAACATTAAGAACATGAATCATATAATAGATCTAATTCAAATTTTCTATTCATGAAATAAATATATTGATTTCAATGAAAACAACCATCATCACAATCCAATCTGAGAAGAATGAGTTCTCAAACACTCAATCCATTACAGGAAGAATATTGAGAGAGGAGAGAGGGGTTTGGGTCCTCATTACATATCTTGATCAATCCTTCTTCTCTTTTTTCCTCTTCTTCTTCCTCCTCCTGGTTTTTTTTTTCTTTCTCCTTCCTCAAGCCCTAATCGCCAAGATGTGGAAAAAAGAGGTAAACAATAGGAATAGAGGGGCTTTATATAGGGGAGATCATGAGGAATTGGACAAAAGTCCAAATTGAACTTTAATGAAAATTTGGGGTATTATAGGCCCACCTATTTTTTTGGGATATTATACATATTACTAATAAGTATTAATATTGTATATATAATATATATAGTAAGTCCCCCCTCCTAATGTTTTGAACTTAACATAGTTAAGACCTCCCTTAAGTTTTTAAAATATTATTTATATTGTAATATATATAATAAAATTCTTCCTTATTTTGTAAACTTAACATAATTATGATGTTATTATATTTATTAGAGAATATATGTATATATTAATAGTAGGTTTATATTATATTGCGTGTGTTTATGCATCAATAATTTTGATTTCTTTCTATAACAAATTAAGTTAGTTAGTTAAGTCATAAAAAGTTACATATATATATATATCTTTAAGATGATAACACAAAAATTTTTATACATGATGAATAACAAAAAAAATTAACTAAAATAAAATTTATAATTATAAGTTATCTTCTAAAATAATACTTTTTATTTTTTAATTTAGTTATAATTTTTTATTAATTAGATGTATACACATGCATATATACATTTTTTGGCACTCTATCTTTGCCCCCCCTAAGTTGTCATCCTGGCTCTGTCCCTGGTCCAACACAAGCCACCTGCGATGCAAACACCGCTCGACTTCCCTACAATCTCCCTATCGAATGTTGCTATGCGAAATGTAATCTCCCTCCTTATGATCACCTCTTGCGTTTTGTTGATAATGCTTTAAATCTATATCCAATTGTAACCTATATGGACCCCTATGCAGTCAGGCACTTCAGCAATGGGGGCGGCAAAGCTGCTCATCCTTTACGGGGGTCTTGTTTTTAGGATTTTTGTTTCCTATTTTGTATTGGAGTTCCTTATATAAACTCCATGACGGCTGAGTTATTTTGCATCCTTATAATCATTATTATTCCATAACAAAGAGAGCCATCATCGCCCGAGGACGTAGCCTGATTTAGGGTGAATATCGTAAATTTTGTGTGTTCTTCAGTGTTTGTGTGATCTCTCTCTCCCTCTTTTCGTAACAAACTGGTATTAGAGCCTTAGAGTTCCTCAGCGATTCTCGATTAGATATAGAGATGGCATCACAAGATGGATAAGTTCATCGACAAAAATAATTTTAGGTTGTGACAGATTAAGATGTGAGAGCTTCTAAAGCAACAAGGAGTTTGGGCATCGCTCGTGAACGTGTCAAAAAACAAACCAAAGGAGGAAGGCTCAAAGGTTAAAGAAAAGGAGGTCGACCTCGCTAATTTGGCGGCACAGGAGGAGAATGCACACTCGATGATTCTATTGTGCCTAACGGATGAGGTGATAATCGAAGTCACAGATGAAGAAATGATGATCGGTCTGTGGTTGAGACATGAAAGTCTATATATAATGAAGTCTCTCACTAACAAGTTGTTGTTGAAGCAACGTCTATTCACCATACGCATGC
Organism: Pontederia crassipes; assembly: GCA_030549335.1. Classification (NCBI taxonomy): domain Eukaryota; kingdom Viridiplantae; phylum Streptophyta; class Magnoliopsida; order Commelinales; family Pontederiaceae; genus Pontederia; species Pontederia crassipes. The sequence continues at coordinate 60,030,976 of CM060189.1, read as the reverse complement.
AAGAAGGTATACCTCTGAGGGAACATCTTGATCAATTGAATTGTTTGTTGATGAAATTGAGAAATATTGATGTAAAAAATGAGGATGAATATGCTGCCCTACTCCTGTTAGTTTCGCTTCCCCATCATAAGAAAACTTTTGTTTAACCTATGATTACATAAAGGAAACTATAATTCTGGAAGAAGTAAGATCGAGACTACATACTCGTGAACTTCGGCATAGGACATGTGAAAATTCTGGATAAGACTCAGCTGGGGGATTGATATCGACCGCGGAGAAGGGGCAATCCTCGAATTTGAAGAAATCCAAGACAAAGAAGAAGAAAATTATTACTAAAGACATCTGTAATTACTGCAAAGAACTGGGACATTAGAAGAAAGATTGTCCGAAGAAGAAGGCCCCGTTGCTGCGGTGGCACATGAAACTAAAAATTCAGAAGATTTTTTGGTTCTAACTGCTATTGATCAAGGATGTTTGGAGGATGACTGGGTTCTTGATTCAGGGTGTTCCTATCATATGACTCCAAATAAAAAATTGTTCTCGTCTTATTAGAAGACTGAACATCATGGATAATAATGCTTCATGTCAGATAGTTGGAATTGATTCTATGCAGATCAAGACTCGTGACAATCTTGTGAGGATGACAATTGTCTGTCATGTTTCGCAACCAAAGAAGAATCTTATATCATTGGAGTCTTGGACTCTAAAGGGGGTCAGATCAATATTGTTGGAGGCAACCTCACGGTCATGAAGGGCGATATTAGAGTTCTAAAGGGAGTCAGACAAAAGTCCTTGTACATAATACAAGGCAAGACAATCTCTGATATTGCTTCTGTGGCTGTTTCATCAGAGTCAGAAAAGTCTTAGTTGTGGCACATGCGACTTGTGTATATGATCACTAGCTGATCACAATAAGTTTTTATCCCATTTTAGATTCATTTCACCCATATCGAGCCCTTATTTTGCCTAACTTTTGGCCAAATATACTTGGAATGCATGGATTGTGATAACTAGTTGATCTTTCTCATTTATTCCATGTGCATGGAGGTTATGAATTGCTAAAATCCATAAATATGTCAATTCTATGCCAAGTTATCATTTTTTGGACAAGTTATCACTCCAATGTGCAAAGTTATCATTTTTCCATTTGAGCTGATTTCTAGTGATTATCTTGTCCTAAATCTCATGCCATCATGAATTAATCATATTTGGATGATCATATTTCAACTTGTGCAAAGTTATCATTCCATTTCACAAGTTATCATCTTTTAGTGTCAAGTTATCGTTTTAGGACAAAACTGTCATTTCGATGTGTAAGGCTATCAATTTTGCATAAAAAAGCATTAGGCAATCATTATATTATTGTCCTAACTCCTTGCTGCTCTGATTTGATCACATTTGGATAACCACAACTAAACTTATGACAAATTATCATTTTTATGGCATCAAGTTATCGTATTTGGCACAAAAGTTATCATTCCTATGAAATCTTATCCACATTTGATTTCTGACCTCAGTCACTTGCCATCCTAATCCCTTTGATGCCTTCAATACTTTGAACTACTCATATTTGGATATTTTCCATGATATATGCAAAGTTATCAGTCCGGGCCCTCAACGTTATCAATTTTTATTATGGTTTTCATTCCTGCACAATACCAAACCCCATTTGATATTTGAGCTGATAATTGTCATTGTCCTAATCCTTATTTGTTAAAATCTTATTCAAGGACTTTGATGCTTGTTATTTTGACCTTTCTAGCAGGGAAAAAGAGGGCTGCACAAAGAGGAAAAAGGAGGGGGGACCACTTGCTTTTTGGCTATCCAAAAAGCTGTCACTGTAGATATTTTCTGGATCAGATACTTGGCATGATCAAGGCACAGGGGAACCTTCTTATCTGCATCCAAGGGTGTAGGAAGGTGATATATAAGCTGAGAAACCAGAGGGAAGAAGGGGGCTGGCCATTGCAGGGTTTTGAGCAGGAAGGAAGCAAGGGTTTTGAGTTAGAGTGGAGCTGCAATCAAAGATCCTATCGACAACTTACTTTTCCATGAATTACAGGATGCTTTGTATCAATTCTTCCTCCTATTTTGTATCAAACTTTGTAACTATGAGGAGCTAGATTCTAACTCTCCTAAGATAGGGTAGTAGTCTAGTTTAATTGTGGATGGATTATGGACAATTTTGATTTCCTGCACTGATTTTCTGATTTTTTTTTATTCTGTGAATTCTGAACTCATATGGACCTATTATTGGCATTGTAAGATCCTATTAATATCTACAACTGAGAGGTTGTCCTTTGATCTATTCTTGTTCAGAAATGAATCAAGAACCAATGACATTTTCTAGGTTCAAATCAAATTAAGAATCTGATTTTCTGATTGCTGATTTCTGATTTCCGATTTCCTGAATTCATAGAATCTGTTTCTACCATTGTGGAGCCTTAATTGAAATTATGACTAAGAGGTTTCTTATGGTTTTATCCTTGTTTAGAAATGAATCAAGGGACAATGATACTTCCAAGGTTTAATTCCTTGAATTATTGCAACTCTTCATTGCTGATTTCTGTTTTGAATTCTAATTTCCTGAAATCTGAATTCTGATGTGCTTTTTTGATTTCTGATTCATAAAATCTGATATCATTGTAAAACCCATCATTCCATTGACTGCTTAGAAGTAGATTATGTGGGTTCTTCTTATTCAGAAATGTATTGAGAGGCAATGATAACTTCCTGAGTTAATTCTGTGAAAACAAGTTGTTGGTGAAATCTGTTTTGAATTTTGAGTTCTGATTTTTATGGAATCTGCTTGTCATTGTGGAATCCCATTCTTATAGGCAACTGAAAGGTTATTTCCTGATTTCCTTGTTGTTCAGAGATAAACCAAGGAGCAATGGTAGGTCTGAATTCCAATGAGTGACATGCGCTGAATTCAAATGTTTAATATGTGCTAATTTTATCCAATTGATTAGTACTAATGTGGATTTCATTTCAATTTGCAGCTGAGAGGCTGATTTAAAATCCTCTTGTTGTTTAGACATAAACCAAGAAACATTAGTATCAAGATTGGACTCATTACTTTTCTGATTAGTTGATGCATGAATGTGAATTGAATTGTAGTGCCAAACTGAAATTGCCAAAATCTGAAAAGAATTGGCAAAATTAGTGAGGGACCTGTGAATTTGCTAATGATAACTTGACATTCAGTGGGGATACCTATCCAATTCAACCTGGCTAATAATTATATGACAATATATTGATTAGTTTTGGACTAATTGAGCTGTTAGTTTTAAAGCAATAAAATTTCAGATTGAATCATATTTGAGTTTTAATTGATAACTTGTTCCATTCCATCCATAATTAAGTTAGATGAACCCCAACTCCTAGGAGAACCTTCCTCATTGATAGATAAACTCTTTTAGCCCCTAGTTTAGCATTTATAATTCAGTTTTGATAACTTTCCAAAAGTCCAAAAATAGTTATCCTTTTTGCCAAAATTAAAAATCTGTTTTCCATTCTCTTTAATTTCCTATTTTTGCCACTAGAAGTAGGATTAGTCTAGTTTGTCTTAGGGAGTCTTTAGCTTTAAATCACTATGGATACGACATTTAGGGTTTACTACAATTGACCTGTGCACTGCAGTAGAGAGTGAGTTAAGGAGTTAAACCAAAAATTGAAAAATATGAATTTTGACCTCAAAATCAGCAAGTTATCACTACACTCCTCAATTTCACTACCAAATTTTTGGCGCCGTTGCCGGGGATTTGAGGTCTATTAGTTTAACTTAGATAGTGTAGATTAGTTTTAGACTAGTTTTCAGTTTATTTATTAGGCCAATTTTTAGTTTTTTGCAAGTTATCATTCTGAATTTTCAATTTTGTCTAGTTTTCTTTCTTTTCTCAATTTGATACTTCTGAATTCATTTATGCAGGATTTGGACAATCAAGAGGACCATTATCAATCAGATTATGAACCTGAAAGAAGATTCTTGACAAGGAGAAGATTGCAAAGGCTAGAGGCAAGAAGAAGGATTTTTGAAGAGGAAGAGGAAGAAAAGGACAACATGGCTGCACCAAGGACACTCAAGGATTGCTATTCACCTAGTAATGTTAGAAATCAACAAGGGAATGGAGTCCTAGCACCTGCTGCAAACTTTGAAGTGAATCCAGCACTAGTCACAATGATAAGGCAATACTAATTTGCTGGTTTGGGAAATGAAGATCCAGCCTCACATTTGGACAATTTCAAGAGCATTGTCCACTTCAATAACACCCCAATGGATGCTGTCTACATGAGGTTATTTCCCTTCTCACTCAAGGATAAAGCAAAGACTTGGTACAAGACCCTCAAACCTGAAGAGATTGCCACTTGGGAGTCCATAATCCAATCGTTTCTAGCTGAATTCTTTCCACCTAGCAAAACTGACAACTATAGGGATCAGATTGTTAGATTATATCAATCGGATCAAGAAAACATGTGATGCATGGCAAAGAATCCAGAACTTGCTGAGGGCATGTCCACACCATGGTTTTGAGAAATGACAATTGGTCAACTACTTTCACAAGGGATTGAATTATCCATCCAAGGTGGCATTGGATACTGCTGCAGGAGGGACTTTTGCATCCAGAAACATTGATGAAGCCTACCAATTGATTGAGAACATTGCCAAGAATCATCACTTCCTCACACATGATAGGACAAGGAGGCCATCCAATGACAATCAAGTTAACAACATTGTTGTCCAAATTGAAGAAGGGTTGCAAAAGGCATTGGAAAAGTTGAATTTGTCAACCAATGTGGGAAAGGCATCTAATTCAGAATCAAGGTGTGATGTATGTGGAAACCAAGGCCATGTCACTAAGAGTTGCAACTTGATAATGCAGCAATATAAGCAGTCCATTGATCAAGTGAATGCAATAGGGAATTATGAAGTGAAACCCCCTACTGAATTCTATACTTCAGAAAATAGGAATCACCCCTATTCTTACAAGGCCAATCATTACCAAGGGCCATCAATGCAGAATTCTAATTGGAAACCTAAGATTTTGCCAAGGAACCAGCCACCTCCATATGAGAATCAGTCCTCAACCATTCCAATGCAAAGACCCCCTTATGAGCAGCCCACACAAACTCAACCCACTCAATTCTCAAAGATGGAAGAGTTGCTGCAACAAATTCTAAAGTAACAAGAGAAACAAGAGGAGGCAATGCAGAAGCTAACCAATGGATATGAAGCCTTAAGTGCCAATCAAAAGTTGCTTGAGAGCCAAATTTCCCAACAAGCAAGCACCTCCACTAGACAACCTATGTTCTTCCCTGGACAACCAGAATTGAATCCCAAGGAACAAGCCCAAGCTATCCATCTTAGAAGTGGGAAGATTGTGGAGGAGCCAATGAAGAATGTTGAAGACAAATCAGCTCAAACAAACCCAAAGTCCAAAGCTGCTGAAGAACTAGTTGAACCAGAGGTAGAAATCAGAAATCAGGGCCCTCAAAGTGAAGCTAAGACTAGGGTTTTTGATAAAGTGTCTTTCCCTCAAAGATTGGTCAAGGCAAGGCATGATCAGTAATATGGGTGGTTTCTTGAAATCTTGAAGAAGTTGTATATCAATATGCCATTTGTGGAGGCAATTCAGGAAATGCCCTCCTATGCCAAGTTTTTAAAGGATATCTTGACCAAGAAAAGGAGAATTATGGAGCATGAAACCATTGCCTTGACTGAGGAGGCTTATGCAATTATCCAAAATAAGTTGCCACCCAAGTTAAAGGATCCAGGAAGCTTCTCAATTCCTTGTGAAATTAGAAATAAAAAAAATCAGAGGGAAATGTGTGATTTGGTTGCATCAGTGAGTGTAATCCCTCTTTCACTTTGTAGGAAGCTAGAAGTTGGAGATATGAAGCCTACCAACATGTCCTTGCAGCTAGCTGATAGATCCATCAAGTATCCACATGGAATCATTGAAGACATACCCCTCAAAGTTGGAAAGTTCTACATTCCTGTGGACTTTGTGGTGCTTGACATGGATGAAGATCTAAACACTCCTATCCTGTTAGGGAGGCCTTTCCTAGCCACTGCTGGGGTTGTCATAGATGTCAAGGAGGGCAGATTGACATTCCAAATTGGGGAGGACAAGATAAAATTCAATTTGGCACAAGTTGTCAGTAGGCCAAATTTTCAGGAAAGTGATTTTAAAGATGAGCAGCTAGATCAGATTGTGGAGCAAGTTTCTGCAATAATTTCCATTGAAGACCCATTCCAAAGGTGCCTAATGTTTGATCACATGAAGGAACTAGAAGATCCAGAGGCTATGGCATGCAAATCTTAGCTGAATTCATACAAATCAGTAGGAAAATCTGAATTTTAGAATGAGGTGCAGGAAGTTATCACTGCTAAACTTCAATCCAATCCAACTCAAGACAATCCTTTCAAATTGGAGCTCAAGCCTCTCCCTAGCAACCTGAAGTATGAATTCTTGGGAGAGAACTCAACATTTCCAGTAATTATCAATGCCAATTTGCCAAAGGATAAGTGCATGAGCTACTGAAAAGATTGAAGCTGTACAGGGAGGTAATAGGCTATTCAATTGAAGATATTAAGGGTATTAATCCCTCAATGTCAAAGAAAGGGTCAGATGAGTTGATCTCTACTAGGACAATGACAGAGTGAAGAATGTGTATTGATTTTAGGTAATTGAACAAGGCAACCAGGAAGGACCACTTCCCACTTCCCTTCATTGATCAGATGCTTGAGAGGTTGGCTAAGCATTCCCATTTTTGTTATTTGGATGGCTATTCAGGCTTCTTGCATATTCCAATCCATCCACAAGACCAAGACAAGACCACTTTCACTTGTCCATATGGGACATTTGCATATAGGAGGATGCCATTTGGATTGTGCAATGTCCCTGCCACATTTCAGAGGTGTATGATGTCCATCTTTTCAGATTTCATTGAGGACATTATGGAGGTGTTTATGGATGACTTTTCAATTTATGGGGATTCCTTTGAAGCTTGTTTGGAAAATTTGACAAGAGTATTGCAAAGGTGCAGGGAATCCAACTTAATTCTGAATTGGGAAAAGTGCCACTTCATGGTTCAAGAAGGAGTGGTGTTGGGCCACATTGTATCCAGTAGAGGGATTGACATGGACAAAGCAAAAATTGAGTTCATTGAGAAGCTACCACCTCCAAAGAATGTGAAGGCTATAAGGAGTTTCTTGGGTCATACTGGATTCTATAGGAGATTCATCAAGAACTTTTCAATGATAACTAGACCCCTCACAAGGTTGCTAGCAAAGAATGTTGAGTTCAATTTTGATGAAGATTGCATGAAGGCTTTTAACCAATTGAAAGAAGCCCTCATTTCAGCTCCTATAGTGCAACCACCAGATTGGTCCCTACCCTTTGAAATCATGTGTGATGCCTCTGATCAAGCAGTAGGGGCAGTCCTGGGACAAACCAAGGATAAGAAACATTATGTCATTTGCTATGCTAGCAAGACATTGGATGAAGCCCAAGTCAACTATGCCACAACTGAAAAGGAAGTATGGACTGTAGTGTTTGCATTTGATAAATTCAGATCTTATCTAATTGGAGCCAAGGTAGTTGTCTACACTGATCACCAAGCAGTGAGATACCTAATCAGCAAGAAGGAATCAAAGCCAAGGCTAATCAGATGGATATTATTACTACAAGAATTTGATGTGGAAATCAGGGATAAAAGAGGGACATAAAACTTGGTTGCTGACCACTTGTCAAGAATGGAAGGAATTCAAGATTCTCCATCAATCCTTATCAATGATTCATTCCCTGATGACTTCCTAATGGCCATATCAGTTGCCCCAACTCCTTGGTATGCTGACATTGTCAATTATTTGGCATGTGGAGTCATTCCTTCTGATTACACCTACCAACAGAAGAAGAAATTTTTCCATGACTTGAATGACTTCTATTGGGATGATCCCCTCTTGTTCAAGAAGTCCCCTGATGGAATTTTCAGAAGGTTTGTGCCAGAAGTTGAATTCCAATCTATTTTGCATGAATGCCACTCATCTCCATATGGTGGGCATGGGGCCACTCAGAAGATAGCAGCTAAGGTTCTACAATCTGGTTTCTATTGGCCTTCCTTATTCAAAGATGCCCATTTATATGTCAAAATTTGTGATGTGTGCCAAAGAACAGGGTGAATTTCCAAGAGGAATGAAATGCCACAGAATGAGATCCTAAAAGTTGAATTTTTTGATGTTTGGGGTATTGATTACATGGGACCTTTCCCTAGCTCCTTTGGATACAAATTCATATTGTTAGCTGTTGATTATGTGTCCAAATGGATAGAGGCCATTTCAACAACAATTGCTGATTTCAGGACTGTTATCAAGTTGTTCAAGGACACAATTTTTCTAAGATTTGGAATTCCAAGGGTGGTTATCAGTGATGGAGGCAGCCACTTCATAGAAAGATGTTTTAAGAACCTCCTAAGCAAGTATGGGGTAAGGCATAAGGTTTCAACAGCCTATCACCCTCAAACAAATGGCCAAGCTGAAATTTCAAACAGGGAGATTAAGGCCATTTTGGAAAAAATAGTTTCCTTGACTAGAAAGGATTGGAGTACCAAATTGAATGATGCACTTTGGGCCTACACGACAGCATATAAATCTCCAATTGGTGTCTCCCCATATAATTTGGTTTATGGAAAAACATGCCACTTGCCAATTGAACTCAAACACAAGGCATATTGGGCTGTAAAGGCACTAAATTTTGATATGCATGCTTGTGGACAGAAAAGGCTCTTACAAATTGATGAATTGGATGAGATTAGGCTCAATGCCTACCATAATTCAGAATTCTACAAGGAAAGGACCAAGAAGTGGCATGATAGCATAATTTTGAAGAAGGATTTCAAGGTTGGAGACCTTGTGTTGCTATTTAATTCAAGGCCCAAGTTATTCCCTGGAAAGTTGAAGTCTAGATGGAGTGGACCCTTCAAAGTCCACAAGGTTTATCCTTTTGGGGCTGTGGACCTTATCAATGACAATGCTGATATATTCAAGGTCAATGGACAAAGATTAAAGTTATACAACCCCACAGCCATGGATTCAACTAAGGAGGTGCTGATTTTGCAAGATCCCCTTCAATTGCCTAGTTGAACTCCAATGCAACAATGTCTAGCCTAAGACATTAAAGTAGGGCACTTCTTGGGAGGTAACCCAAGCCATTTTATACCTAATCTTTCTGTTTTGCAGGAATAAGTCAAGGAGGAATAAGATCAATCCATAAATTTCCATTTAGGGAGTACCCCTACCCCCATTTTTTATTTTCTCACTGAATTCCCAATGATAACTGATATTATCTTTTCCTTCATGCTGCAATTATCATATTGGCATCTAAATTATCATTCATATCAGTTATCAAAATCCATCATTGTTGAATTTCAGTGAATTTCAATACATTATTGAATTGTGCACCTCAAAAATATGATATTGCAGATTTCACTGATATCCTTTATTTCTCGGCAGGATTAGTTGCAATTCATGAAGTTTGGATCACCTAAAGCCTCTAATTGAGATGCAAGAACCATTGGAAGGGATCAATTGCACAAATCCAAGAATTTGATACCCTCCCAACCCTCTCCCTTGCCTATTTCTTTCACCACTGTGGACAGTGCTGAGAATAAGCTTGGGAGAGAAAACCTGATGCTTTTCTAAACTTTACACCATGTTTTCAATCTATTTTAATGCCCATATCATCATATACCACCAGGTTATCACTGATTGAACAAGTTATCATTGGTTATCACTAGTTTTGATAAGTTATCACTGGTTATCATTTTTTGGGCTCAATTCAATTCTTGCCTTCATTTTAACTTTGAAATGGGTGAAATACCTTATTATGATGGTTAGTACACTCCAATACCAAGTGTTCAAAATTTGCCATAGCCTTCTTGCTTTAATTGACTTACTCATTCAGGTGCATTTGAATCAATTCTCAGCTGAAAAAAAATTTCTTTTGTGGGTAACACTAGCTGACATTCATGGAGTTAATTAGTAATATATGATGTCTAGAAGGGAGTCAAGGTTCTTGCTGCCATGTTAAATAGGAAAACTTGACTTTTTGGAAAAAGGAATCTAAACCTTACTTGAGTTTGAACTATTGCTCACTTCATGAACAAAATAGAAAAAGAAAAATGGAGAAAAGAAAAAGTGAAAAGTTGCATTTTGCATTGCATGCATGCATAAATAAAGAGAGTGAAATTCCAAAAAGGGACCTCTCCTGAATAAAGTCAGGATTTTTATCTTGTGACCAGCATGAATAAAAGTCAGGTCTTGACCTGTTTACTTGTATTTCATGAATAAAAGTCAGGTGTTAAACTTGTTTAAGCAGTGGAAAATATGTTGATGAAGGGATTTGTAGTTCATCCTTTTTGTAAAGTTGACAATTCTTGAAATTCAAACTTGTTACTGCTAGTATTTCTTCCATGGCTTAAATTTGCTTTAGCCTATGTGATTCTCTAGCTAGAAATTAAGTTTTTGGAAAGAATGAAGTGTTGGCAAAGTGGAAAACTCATTGGATTTAAATCAACTGGTTTTGAATTCATTTGAGGACTGTTAATTCAAGTTTGTTCTTAATTTCTGAATGTTTTGCCTGAGGACAAGCAAAAGACTAAGCTTGGGGGAGTTTGATCACTAGCTGATCACAATAGGTTTTTATCCCATTTTAGATTCATTTCACCCATATCGAGCCCTTATTTTGCCTAACTTTTGGCCAAATATGCTTGGAATGCATGGATTGTGATAACTAGTTGATCTTTCTCATTTTATAGTTAATTCCATATGCATAGAGGTTTTGAATTTCTAAAATCCATAAATATGTCAATTCTATGCCAAGTTATCATTTTTTAGGCAAGTTATCACTCCATTGTGCAAAGTTATCATTTTTCCATTTGAGCTGATTTCTAATGATTATCTTTTCCTAAATCCCATGCCATCATGAATTAATCATATTTTGATGATCATATTTCAACTTGTGCAAAGTTATCATTCCATTTCACAAGTTATCATTTTTTAGTGTCAAGTTATCATTTTAGGGCAAAACTATCATTTCGATGTGCAAGGCTATCAATTTTGCATAAAAGCATTAGGCAATCATTATATTATTGTCCTAACTCCTTGCTGCTCTGATTTGATCACATTTGGATAACCACAACTAAACTTATGATAAGTTATCATTTTTATGGCATCAAGTTATCATTTTTGGCACCAAAGTTATCATTCCTATGAAATCTTATCAACATTTGATTTCTGACCTCATTCACTTGCCATCCTAATCTCTTTGATGCCTTCAATGCTTTGAACTACTCATATTTGGACATTTTCCATGATATATTCAAAGTTATCAGTCTGGGCCCTCAAAGTTATCAATTTTTATTATGGTTTTCATTCCAGCACAATACCAAATCCCATTTGATATTTGAGCTGATAATTGTCATTGCCCTAATCCTTATTTGTTAAAATCCTATTCAAGGACTTTGATGCTCGCTGTTTTGGCCTTTCTAGTAGGAAAAAAAGGGCTGTACAAAGAGGAAAAAGGAGGAGGGGACCACTTACTTTTTGGCTATCCAAAAAGCTGTCACTGTAGATATTTTCTGGATCAGGACACTTGGCATGATCAAGGCACAGGGGAACCTTCTTATCTGCATCCAAGGGTGTAGGAAGGTGATATATAAGCTGAGAAACTAGAGGGAAGAAGGGGGCTGACCATTGCAGGGTTTTGAGCAGAAAGGAAGCAAGGGTTTGGAGCAAGAGTGGAGCTGCAATCCAGGATCCTGTCGACAGCTTACTTTTCCATGAATTACAGGATGCTTTGTATCAATCCTTCCTCCTATTTTGTATCAAACTTTGTAACTATGAGGAGTTAGATTCTAACTCTCCTAGGATAGGGTAGTAGTCTAGTTTAATTGTGGATGGAGTATGGACAATTCTGATTTCCTGCACTGATTTTCTGATTTTTTTTTATTCTGTGAATTCTGAACTCATATGGACCTGTTCTTGGCATTGTAAGATCCTATTAATATCTACAACTGAGAGGTTGTCCTTTGATCTATTTTTGTTCAGAAATGAATCAAGAACCAATGGCATTTTCTAGGTTTAAATCAAATTAAGAATCTGATTTTCTGATTGCTGATTTCTAATTTTCCATTTCTAATTTCCTGAATTCATAGAATCTATTTCTACGATTGTGGAGCCCTAATTGAGATTATGACTGAGAGGTTGCTTATGGTTTTATCCTTGTTCAGAAATGAATCAAGGGACAATGGTACTTCCAAGGTTTAATTCCTTGAATTATTGCAACTCTTCATTGCTGATTTCTGTTTTGAATTCTGATTTCCTGAAATCTGAATTGTGATGTGCATTTCTGATTTCTGATTCATTAAATTTGATATCATTGTAAAACCCATCATTCTTCCATTGGCTGCTGAGAAGTAGATTATGTGAGTTCTTATTCAGAAATGTATTGAGAGGCAATGATAACTTCCTGAGTTAATTCTGTGAAAACAAGTTGTTGGTGAAATCTGTTTTGAATTTTGAGTTCTGATTTTTATGGAATCTGCTTGTCATTGTGGAATCCCATTCTTATAGGCAACTGAAAGGTTATTTCCTGATTTCCTTGTTGTTCAGAGATAAACCAAGGAGCAATGGTAGGTCTGAATTCCAATGAGTGACATGCGCTGAATTCAAATGTTTAATATGTGCTAATTTTATCCAATTGATTAGTACTAATGTGGATTTCATTTCAATTTGCAGCTGAGAGGCTGATTTAAAATCCTCTTGTTGTTTAGACATAAACCAAGAAACATTAGTATCAAGATTGGACTCATTACTTTTCTGATTAGTTGATGCATGAATGTGAATTGAATTGTAGTGCCAAACTGAAATTGCCAAAATCTGAAAAGAATTGGCAAAATTAGTGAGGGACCTGTGAATTTGCTAATGATAACTTGACATTCAGTGGGGATACCTATCCAATTCAACCTGGCTAATAATTATATGACAATATATTGATTAGTTTTGGACTAATTGAGCTGTTAATTTTAAAGCAGTAAATTTTCAGATTGAATCAGATTTGAGTTTTAATTGATAACTTGTTCCATTCCATCCATAATTAAGTTAAATGAACCTCAACTCCTAGGAGAACCTTTCTCATTGATGGATAAACCCTTTTAACCCCTAGTTTAGCATTTATAATTCAGTTTTGATAACTTTTCAAAAGTCCAAAAATAGTTATCCTTTTTGCCAAAATTAAAAATATGTTTTCCATTCTCTTTAATTTCCTATTTTTGCCACTAGAAGTAGGATTAGTCTAGATTGTCTTAGGGAGTCTTTGGCTTGAAATCACTGTGGATACAACATTTAGGGTTTACTATAATTGACCTGTGCACTGTAGTAGAGAGTGAGTTAAGGAGTTAAACCAAAAATTGAAAAATCTGAATTTTGACCCCAAAATCAGCAAGTTATCACTACACTCCTCAATTTCACAACCAGTATATAAGTCAGAACGGGATGAACATTTTCAACAGGTGAGGTATTTTAGGAAATCAAAATATATCTTAGAACAATTTTTGCAAGTGCAGTGTATTTGGCAAACAATGAAGACTTTAGTTTGGCAAGACAGTGCATCAGACGAATGAGACACTTGATTACATCCATGCTGATTGTTGGGGTCCCTCTCGTGTTCCAAAATCCAGATACTTCCTGTTCGTGATTGATGATTACTCGAGAATGACATGAGTATTTCTGATGAAGCACAAGAGTGAGTCCTTCAAAGTCTTCAAACAGTAGAAGGTTTTGGTGGAGAATAAGACATCGAAGAAAATGAAGTGCCTTCACATTGACAATGATTTAGAGTTCTGTTCTGCTAAATTCGACTAGTTCTATAAAGATGAAGACACTGTCAGGCATCATACTGTCAGAGATGCTCCACAGCAAAATGAAGTGTCAGAACGAATGAATATGACACTTCTGGAGAGAGCAAGGTGCATGCTCTCTAATGCTGACCTAAATAGAGCATTCTAGTTGAAGTTGTTAACACAATTTTCTACTTGGTGAGACTATGATTGATCTCCAGACTCTTACTTAGGTATGGTCAGCAAATACTACTAATTATATTAATATAAATTTTTTTATTATCCAGCATATATCATTTATTGAAGGGAGGTTGAAGCTAAGGGGCAAAGAAGGAGTATTCATGAGATATGGTGCAGGAGTGAAGGGATACAGAATTTGGTCATCTTCAGAACACAAAGTCATCCATAATAGAAACGTAACCTTTGATGAAGCATCAATGCTTCATTTGAAGGTGGAGACCGTTGACACAACAGTAGAGAGTTCCAACAAACAAATGGAGATTGAAGTCACTTCAGCTGGGGATGATGTTGAAAGTTTACGTGAAGTAGCAGAACATGAAGAACCAAAAGGGCAACCTAAAGATGAGTCAATTGTTGCTACATCGCAAACAAGTGGGTCATCCTAAGCAATATGACTTTGAGGACATGGTAGCCTATGCTCTACAGGTAGTTGAAGAGATGGAGTCCTTGGAGCCATCATCTTACAAGGATGTCATCACATGTGTTGAATTTGAATAGTGAATCACTGTTATGGGTGAGGAGATGAAATCTCTTCACAAGAATTAGACTTGGGAGCTAGTTAAGTTGCCTAAAGATAGAAAGTATGTTGGCTGCAAGTGAGTCTTCAAAAAGAAGACTGAAATTTTAGGAGTTGAAGGCACAAGATGCAAAGCAAGGCTGATTGCTAAAAGTTATAGTCAGAAAGAACAAATGGACTACAATGAAATATTTTCAGTTGTCAGACATATTTCTATCATGGTGCTACTTGCTCTTGTAGCATATTAGAATTTAGAGCTTGAGCAACTAGATGTTAATATTATCTTCATTCATGGAGAACTTGAAGAGGATATCCTCATGTGTCAACCAGATGGGTTCTGCATTGTAGACAAGGAGGATCATGTTTGAAGATTAAATGGCCTAAAGTAATCTTCCAGACAAGAGGTTTGACAGTGTCATGATCAGTAAAGGATTTAGCTGAAGTCCCTATAATTGTTGTGTATACCACAAGAAGGTGAAGGACGGCTCCACCATCTATCTGTTCTTGTATGTTGATGATATGCTCATTTCTGTTGGAGACATGATAGACATTAAAAATTTGAAGAAGCTCCTCAGTGCAAAATTTGACATAAGGATCTTGGTGCAGTACAAAAGATTTTGGTGATGAAAATACTAAGGGACCACATACAGGGTAAACTCTTCTTATCTTAGAAAAGTTATATTCATAAGATTTTATCCAGATTTAAAATAGCTGGAGCGAAGCCCTTAAACACTTCCTCAGCTGCAAATTAATATCCATCTCTCTATTGCCTTTTGATGTGAATTTTCGTGGGAGTGTGATTTACTAACTGATTTATTGGACTCCAAGCACAAAATACAAAAGAGTAAGGTCGAGGAGTCTAAGATTTAGGCGTAGACTATACACATATAAAAATTAAACATGATTTAGATGTAGACTATGCACAAATATAGAAAATGAACAAAGTCTAAACGTAGACTATGCACTCATCACTTCACTGAACTGCAAGTGCTAAGATCGGAGTAGTAGATTCGAATGTCATATCCATAGTGATTTGAAGCTTAAGATTCACTAACTAATCTAAATTAATCCTAGAGTAAGTTAACTCTTTTTGGTGCTTTAAAGTGATTGATATAAAATGATAATTAACTAATAATGAAAAGTTCTCTTAGGAATGAAGTTCATCTAATATTCTGCTATCCATGGATTAGAACAACTTAGCAATATAAATCAAATCATATTCAACTTGTAAAAACTACTCTTACAATACATTAAAATTAGAACTAAATGCCATACTTCCATATGAATGTTAGTTAGCTTGATTTAGAGAGGATTTCAACTGATATTAGATTATCATGGAACTTCTAGCTCACTGCATAGATACAATCAGATCTAGAAACTAATGCTAATACTCTTGGTTTATTTCTAAATAATAAGGGAATTTAAAATCAATCTCTCGGCTGTCATTTTAATATGAGATTCACATTAATAAAAGCTAAATGGATGTACCAAACCTCACAATGATAGATTGAAATAAAAAAAACTAAGTCAATGTTCTTGACTCATTTCTCAAAAATCACAGATGAAATCAAATCCAAAAACTAATTGCTAATGCTCTTAGTTCATTCTTGAATAATAAGAGAATATAAAATCAGCCTCTCAATTGTCATTTCAATATGAGATTCACATTAACAAGTAGTTAAACGATGCGTTCAGATCTCAGCATGATTGGAATCAGAAGACAAATGTTAATGCTCTTGACTCATTTCTGAGCAAGAAAGAATCAAACATCAACTTCTCAATTGTCATTCTAAAACAAGATCATATTCCAAAACATTAAAAAATGCACTAATATTAGTGACAAAAGTATTATTCTATCAATCATTCATAACAGAAATTAGACTACTACCCTATCCTAAGAGAGCTTAGAATAAAAAATATTCTAAGACAATAAGTAGAACTAGCTTGAAGTATCCTTCTGGTTGTTTCTTTTCCTTCCTTCAGTTCGTGGAGAATGGCCGAAGACCTCCCCCACACCCATTAACTCCTAAAATCTCCTTTTTTATATGGTATCGTCATCACCATTTGATCTCCATTAGAAGCTTTCATTTCTTATGATTTTTTCATCTATCTTGGTCCCCTCTTCTTTCAAAAAGATTCTTTTCTCATTTCTTTTGGCAGCTTGCAGTTTTATTGTCTCTTCTTTTTCAGCAAGAATGTTTGTCTTTTGTGCTTGATTTGGAGGTTGAATTAGCAAGAATAGCAAGCATCAATTCTTCAAATAAAAATTAGACAAATCAAAACTAAAGCAACATATCAAACAGCTCAATTGTGCAAGTGTAAGATAATATTATGGCGAGAAGATATTTGCATGTAGATTAAGCATAATATCAGAATATGAACATTTCATAGCTTATATGCACCTGAATTAAGATGAAAAACAAGCAGAATTTTAGTATGATCAGCTAGTGACCACCTTCGCGCCAAAATCAGAAACAGAGAAGGAACATGTCTCAAATTCTTTATGCTAGCGTAGTTGGAAGTTTGATGTATGTCATGATTTGCACAAGACCTGATATTGCTCATACAGTTAGTATTGTCAGTAGGTTCATGAGCAATCTAGGAAACAAGTAAGCAGTGAAGCAAATCTTTCGATATCAAAAAGAAACATCTGATATTAGCCTCATCTACAGAAGTGATAAAGAGTGTTTGGTTGTTGGTTAACCAAATTCAGATTATGCTAGAGATATTGATGGAAGACGATCTATGATAGGTTATGCATTCACTTTGGGCAGTTTGATTATTAGTCGGAAGGTCACACTTTATCCATCAGTTACATTATCTACCATGGAGGCTAAGTACATGGAACTAACAGAAGATGTTAAGGAAGACATCTGATTAAAAGACCTAGTTGAAGATTTCATATTACATCAGGAGCATACTATAGTACATTGTGACAATTTGAGTATAATATGTTTAACCAAGAACCAAGTACATAATGAAAGAACAAAACATATTGATGTCAGTTATCACTTCATCCGCAATGAAAAGTAGGGGGTGTTCACGGGTCGGATTAAACTTGACCCGTGAACAAACCCGACCTGACGTCGGGTCAAGGGGACTTGGTGGTTGACATCCGACCCAACGGGGTCGGGTTCGGTCAGGTCGAGTCGGGCCAAGGGGACTTGGTGGTTGAAATCTGACTGATGTGCATTGTGTGGAGTGTGATTAATTGACTGATTTGTAGCACAAAATTGAAAATGCAAGTAAATGATATATGGTCTAAACTCCTCACTTCACTAAACTGCAAGTGCACAGATAAGAGTAGTAGACCCGAATGTCATATCTACGGTGATTTGAGATCTAAAGATTTACTAACTAATCTAAATTAATCCTATACTAAGTTAACTTTTTTTGGTGTTTTAAGGTAATTGATATAAAGTGATAACTAACAATCAATGAAAGGTTCTCTTAGGAATTGGGGTTCATCTAATATTCTATTATGGAATGGATTAGAACAACTTAGCAATACAAATCAAACCAGATTCAACCTGTAAAGACTGCTCTCACAATGCATTAAAATAAGAACTAATATCATACTTTCATATTAATATTAGTTAGGTTGATTCAACAAGGGTTTCCGTTGATATTAGATTATCATGAAACTTCTAGCTCAATGTATAAATACAATCAAATCCACAACTAGTGTTGATGCTCTTAGTTTATCTCTAAACAATAAGAGAATCTAAAATCAACCTCTCGGCTGCCATTCCAATATGAGATTCATATCAACAAAAGCTAAATGGATCCATTCTCAGCATAGAAAGATTAGAACCAGGAAACAAAGTCAACATAAATCACAAATTAAATCTAATCTAGAAACTAATTGTTAATGTTCTTGGTTTATTTCTAAACATCAAGAGAATCTAGAATCAACCTCTTGGCTACCATTACAAGATGAGATTCACATTAATAAGAAGTAAAAGGATGCATTCAGATCTTGACGAAGATTAAACCGAGAAAACAATGATGATGCTCTTGACTCATTTCTGAGCAAGAAAGAATCAAACAACAACTTCTCAGTTGTCACTAGAAAATAGGATTCACATCAACATAAAACTGATTTGAAAACATTTAGAAATGCACTAACATCAATGGCAAAAGGGTTGTTAAATCATCCATCCATAAACAGAAATTAAACTACTATCCTATCCGAAGAGAGCTAAGATTTAGCTCCTCATAAGTGATGAAATCAATAGAATACAGATAAGGAACTGAATCAAAAGCATCCTAAAACATAAAGAAGAACAAAACCCTCAGCTCCAAGACTCCAGCAAGCAAGAACTCAGCCTCTAGCCAAAATGGCTAGGAGAGGAGATCCCCTCTTTGCTCCTCAACATCCCCTTTATATATGAGATTATCATCACCCTTTGATCATCATTAGAACCTTCTATTCCATCTAATTTTGTCACCTGTCTCTGGTCCTTTTTCTGCCAAAAGATTCCTCCCTACATACTTTATGGCAGCTTGTAAGTGGTCCCCTTCAACTTTTCCAGCAGAATGCTTATCTTTTATTCTTGATTTGGAAGCTGAAATGATATGAACAACAAGCATCAAACTCTCCAATAAAACTTAGACAAATAAGAACTAAATCAGTATATTATCTAGCTCAAATGTGCAAATGTAAGATAACATTATGTTGAGAAGATAAATCCCTGTATATTAAGCATAATTATTAGAATATGAACATTTCAGGACTTATATGCACATGAATTAAGATGGAAAATGAGTAGAAATTTAGTATGATCAACTAGTGATCAAACTCCCCCAAACTTAGTCTTTTGCTTGTCCTCAATCAAAACATTCAGATATTAAGAACAAGGATTGAATCAAATAGTTCACAAATGAATTCATATTCAGCTATTTAAAATCAAATGAGTTTCCCACTTTGCTAACACTCTTTGTCATTCTTTCCAAAACCCAAATTCTAACTGAGGAATCACTGAGGCTAAAGCAAATTTAAGCCATGAAAGAAGTACTAATAATAACTTATTTGAATTTCAGGGATTTTCAACTTTACTAAAAAGTTAGAACTACCAATCTCTTGATGAACATATTTGTGCATTGCTTAAACAGGTTTGAAACCTGACTTTTATTCATGATGATGCAAATAAATAGGTTTGAATCTGATTTTTATTCATGCTGGTCAACAATATAAAAATTCTGGCTTTATTCAGGAGAGATTTCTTTTTAAATTTGGCTCTCTTTATTTATGCATGCATGAATGCAAAATTCAACTTTTCATTTTCTCATTTTTTTTATTTTCTGTTCATGAAGTGAGTAGCAGTTCAAACTCAAGTAAAGTTTAGATTCCTTAATACAAAGAGTCAAGTTTTCCTATTTAACATAGCAGCAAAAGTCTTGATTCCATTCTAGACATCTTCTAATTTTTAAATCCATGAATGTTAGCTAGTGTTACCCACAAAAAGAAAAATTTCAGCTGAATTAAAATCAAATGCATCTGAATACGAGCTGATTGAAGCAAAAAGATTAACAACCAAATTAATGATTACTTGGTGTTAGAGTGTACTAGGTGTTATACTAAAGGATTTCTACTTAACAATGATGAGCACAAATGATAACATGACTTGAGCTGAACAATGATAATAATGATAACAATGATAACCTGGTTATACATATGATATGAACTTTTAAAATGATATTAAAGAATGCTAATAGAGTTTAGAGAAGTACCAAGTTCCTCCCCCAAGCTTATCATCAGCACTATCCTCAGTGATGAATCATCCAAGCAAGGGAGAGAGTTGGGTGGATGTTCAACTTTGAAATGAGAGACAAGCACGTCTCTCTTCACTTCTTCTTTGGAGAATTTGATATCAACAACGGTTAATAGAATGAGGTCTGGATCAACTCTTCAAAGTATTGAATCAAATATGAAATTAATTGGAGAATGATCAATCTAACAATCAATAAGATTCAGAAAGGGTTAAGAAATTCACTGAAATTTGAAAAAGTTATATTTGGACAAACTGATGTGAACAAGAAATCATAGTTATCATTATGATGATTATAACATGAGCTGAATAATTATAATTAAGATAATCAGTTATCAAATGCATTTTAGTGAATAATCAAAGTTATGAGTCAAGAGTACTCCCTGAGCTGAATTTAATTCAGTGGTAGAAGATGTTCCTCTCTAATTTATTCCTACAAAAACAAAAGGATATTAGATCTAAAAGGCTTGGGTTGCCTTCCAAGAAGCGTCATACTTTAATGTCTTAGGCTAGACATTGTTACAACTCTTGATGTCAAGGAGGTTTAAATAGTATGATGTGATCAAGTAGAGATCTCAATCTGTGGACAACTTCATTAATCAAATATGGATCTCTTAGTTTGTCAATGATAGACCTTTGTTTTTCAGTTTGATTCCCTCCTCCATTGTACTAGAAATCTACTAACTTTTCATCCCCAAAACTCTCATGTATGATATCTGAATCTCCTAGATCACCATCTTGTTTAAGCAGCCATTTCTTTAATGGCCACTTTAAATGCATTATTGTTGGAAGATCTTTGAGTTCTTGGTTCCAACTTTCAGTAGCCAAACATTGATCTTTCTTAATTGATTGTTCCATTCCTTCTACAAATTTGAATTATGCTATAGCCTCCTCTATTTGAAAAGAAATTTCTTCTGCTTTTGTATCCTCCTTCGCCATTTCAGTCTCATCATGTGGCTTTCCTGTAATAACTTATTCTCTTATGAGTGGGTCTTCAATGTGATTCATTGCTGGTATCATTGGAGTAGCATTTTCAGTAACTTCTGCAACTTCATCTTGTTTCTTGACTTGTGCTTTAAGTGTGACAATTTCTATTTCAACTTCAGCCTCCATGACCACTTCTTTCTCTTGATTTATCTCTCTCTCTCAATTTCTAGCTTCACCTCTGAATTAGACTGCAGAAAAAGTTTAGCCTTCAAGACTTGATGTTGAGCCTCAAGAGCATCTACTGCCATTTGTAACTTCTTCAACATTGCATCTTGCTTCTCTCGGTATGCATCTTGCTCCTTTTGGTATGCATCTCGCTTTTCCAATATTGCATCTTGCTTCCTAATGAATTTCTCTAACATAATCTCCAGTTTTGACTCTTCTGTAGATTGATAAAGTGTTTGGTGATCTTCTGAAATATCCATGGTTGCAACATGAAAATCTGACACGACCTTGATTGTGATGGTAATACAAATGATTTTGTGAGTCATAAACATAAGGATTGCTGCTTGAGAAGTCTTGCTCAGGATTCCAGTAATTTGAAACATAATGACTACTAGTTGAGTAGTCTTCATCACGATTCTAGTAATTTGAACTTTCATGACCATGTGAAGCATACATGTAAGCATTAGAGGGCTGTTGAAATTGTGATGATCCTTGGTTGCAGTGAACTTGTGATGGTTCTCCAACATCAAAACCATATTTCTGAAGAGTTTTGAACATGACATCTTCAACTATAGAATCTAATTCCTCCTGTCTCATTGATGTTTCACTTGATTGATAATAGTCATTGGGTCAAGTCTGCCAACTCATATTCATCATATACTTAATTTATCTCATAAATCAAATTCAAAATTTTCTGCACTATAAACTTGTCATACAATGAGATTAAGGGCAATGATATCAAAAGTAGGAGTAAACATGAAATGGAATAGAGATTAAGATAAGATTGATAGTAGATGAAATTACAAAAAGGACTAACCAAATTAGAAAAATGATAGACAAAAATAGGACTGAATATAAATAATGGGATGTGATATAAACAGTGATGCATAAGAAAAACATAGGTAAATATAAACAAAAGTTAATCTAAAGAAAAGAAGATAACTACTGAAAAGTAGACTAATCTAAATTATAGAAAGTGAATCTAGTCAGCTTCATATCTCAGTAATGGCGACAAAAACTTGATGTGAATTGTGTGGAGTGTGATTAATTGACTAATTTGTAGCACAAAATAAAAAATGCAAGTAAATGATATATGGTCTAAACTCCTCACTTCACTAAACTGCAAGTGCACAGATCAGAGTAGTAGACCCGAATGTCGTATCCACGGTGATTTGAGATCTAAAGATTCATTAACTAATCTAAATTAATCCTAGACTAAGTTAACTCTTTTTGGTGTTTTAAGGTAATTGATATAAAGTGATAACTAACAATCAATGAAAGGTTCTCTTAGGAATTGAGGTTCATCTAATATTCTATTATGGAATGGATTAGAACAACTTAGCAATACAAATCAAACCAGATTCAACCTGTAAAGACTGCTCTCACAGTGCATTAAAATAAGAACTAATATCATACTTTCATATGAATATTAGTTAGGTTGATTCAACAAGGGTTTCCGTTGATATTAGATTATCATGAAACTTCTAGCTCAATGTATAAATACAATCAAATCCACAACTAGTGCTGATGCACCCATGACGAGTAGTCCAACACTCTTGTCATGTTCGTGATTGAATGCCTATAAGAGTAACTCTCGGCATAATCGTCTCAATCATAAATCTTACGTTGCAAACTCAAAACACGGTTGGCTAGGTGCCCTTGTGCCTAGTTGCCGCATGAGGTCTCATGTCCGAGAATGATCCTATGACACGAGCACCTACTTCAGATGGAGCATCACGTCAGACACTAGCTGTAGGTGAGTAGGGAACTTGATGTCCATGTTGGTGTTCGACGATTTAAGGAGGTGACCAGAATGGCAATACGAAGTCGTGTCCGATCCCGACGGGTCACCATGCACGTGTGCTCTCCCATGGCGGTTGTGCATGGTGGAGCCGAAGTAGTGCATGACGATGCCTCACTACGCGATGAGACGACAGAGATGGAGTAGTTGGTTGATGTGGCCCTACATCGAGAGTAGGACAGATTGTAGGCAAATTGTAGGCAAATTGGGTTGGATGACAATGTCTTTTTTAATGATCGATTTATGTTACAAATAGATGGTGGGATCCGGAGCGTTGAACCAAGATCTATGCATTATAACAGTCAGGATCAATAGATTTCAGGTCTCTTATCTCACCATAATTTCCCTCAACTAGAAAATATTAGCTATCATAATTTTGTATATTATAGTTAGGGGTGAGCAAATTCGAGTTTGGGACTAGGGCCCGACCCGTTTTGCTTTGGGTTTTCGAAAAGGAAACCCAAACTCAGCCCTATCTTGGTCAGGATCAAGATCAGGATGTCTTGGTTAAATCAAAATAAAAGTTGTGAAATTCCTAATTATCCCGGTTTAACTATTAAAAAGATTTTAAAATATGATAATAAAAAATATTTAATATTAGTATATAAAGATGATAATTATTAACTAAATTACATATATTATAATATATATTTAAGATGTACATATAAAAATATAGAATTTTAATTAAAATAAACATAAATATACTAATTCAAAATAATTTAGTATTAATATATATATATATATTTGGATTGGGATGTGGTCCGAATTTTTACAACCTGAATCCGATTCCATCCGAGTTTGAGACGAGTCCCGACCCAATTAACTAGTGGGTAAAAAAAATTAGGTTTTCATATCGCTGGCTCGTGCTCATCCTTAATTATGGTTGAAGGTTGTTCTAAATTATGAAAATTAAAAAAAAATTATATTAGGTGAGTACTTATTTTACAAGAATATCAATAACTTTTTTAAATAATTAGTTTAATTGAAAAAATATTAAAAATAATTTATTAGTACATATGAGATGGTGGTTTCGAAGGATGATGTTGATAGCTTGTCAAGAGGGAAAAATGAACAACTTCTCTTAGAAATTTCAAAGGGTAAATTGGTTGTATAAAAGTCTGGAGAGTAGCAGCAGTGTTTATAGGTAGGAGTGATGATAGTGGCTTTCTTTATTTCAGATTTTATGGAAAAAAATAATTACTAAAATAAATAGCTTTCCATGGAAATTTCTATTCGAAACTTGGAGCTGATATTTTCATCGGATTTTTTCCAAACTTATTTATGTAGTTAAATATAAGAAATAATAATATCATAAACTTTATGGTTGCGTGACATAGAAAATGATTAAAATCTTTTTGGAATCGAGTGACTAATTCGACATTTTGATGTGGGCGCGGTATAGATAAATCTATGATTACTATCAACCATCACATAGCATAATTTCTCTATTCAGTCGTGCCATTCCACGTTGGTTAGTGATCATTAATAACTTTTAATCATCAGCAAACATTGATAATATTAACCCAATCCCAGTCATGTGCTGGAAAATTCTTCGTCTATAAGTGAAGGATACTCGTATGCATTATACACCACATTGCCTTCAAAAAAAAAAAAAAAACATTGCCTGCTGGCTCATATCTCTGTGGTTCTTCTGATCCCTATCCATGGCGGAGAACGTGCCGCAAGAAGCCCAGCAACCACCAGCACGCCTCGACGACGTCGCCGTGGTCATGCTCCCGCTCCCGGCGCAGGGCCACTTCAACCAGTTCCTCCACCTTTCTCGCCTCCTCGCCCGCCGACCGGGCATCGCCGTCCACTATTTTGGCTCGGCCACCCACAACCGGCAGGCGCGCGACCGTTCCCCCGTTGGAGTAGACGAGGATCGGCGCATCTGCTTCCACGACGTCCCCTTGTCCATTGCATCGTGTCCTCCTCCGGACCCTCGCGCGCCCAACAAGTTCCCCGACCACCTCCTGCCCGCCTTCAACGCCGCCGTCGACTTGCGCGCCCCTCTCGCCGAACTATGCCGGGCCCTCGCGGCGGCCGCACGTCGTGTGGTCATCGTCTTCGACTCCTCCTTGCCGTTAGCCGCCGAAGTGGCTGCCTCCATCTCTGGCGCTGAGGCCTACTGCTTCCAGCCTGTCTCCGCCATCGACGTGCTTTGCTTCCTCTTGGCGAGACAGGACAAGCCGTCCGCAGAGGCACTGGAAGAGCTCAACATTCCATATATATCCACCGTACTATCAGAGGGTTTTTGGAACTTTTATCTCCGTCAGATGCAGACGAATGTCGGTGTCATCTCCGGCTGCCTTCTTAACACTTGTCACGCGCTGGAAGCTCGATTCATCCAAATGCTAACCCAAGAACCGGAATGGCCTGCACAGGACAAGACCTTCGCCATCGGGCCTCTCAACATGGCCGTCGATCCGAGAGGTCCGCACCATGAATGCTTGCAGTGGCTCAACGAGCAACCGCCGGACTCAGTCGTGTACGTTTCCTTCGGAACAACGCTGGAGCTCTCTGACGAGCAGCTGGCCCAGCTCGCGGCGGGGCTCGAGGAGAGTGGTCACCGGTTCATTTGGTTGCTCAAGGACGCGGACAGAGCTGACATCTACGCGGCTGCTGCTCATGGAGGTTCCGGTGGCCAAACGCAGACTCAGAGTAATAAGCTGCCGCCTGGATTTTGCCAGAGGAACGAAGGCGTGGGGAAGGTGGTGCGGAGCTGGGCGCCACAACCCGAAATCCTGGCGCACCGGTCGACGGCCGCGTTCATAAGCCACTGCGGCTGGAACTCGTGCATGGAGAGCTTCTCCGCCGGGGTGCCGATCCTGGCGTGGCCGATGCACTCGGACCAACCGATGAACGCGCTTCTGGCGACGCATGTCCTGAGAGTGGGTCTGCCAGTGTGCGAATGGGGGAAGCCGGAGGAGGTCGTGCCGGCGGCCGCCATAAGCGGCGCGATAAGGAAGCTGATGGACAGCGGGGAGGGGAGGGAGGTGAGGAGGAAGGCGAGGGAGTTGGGGTCGAAGGTGAGGACCGCCATGGGAGAAGGCGGATCCTCCACAAAGGACATGGATGCTTTCGTTGCTCTCATCACCAGATGAGTTGTGATGGTCGGAGGGAAGCGCGAAATATTCATCAACACGAACGTTAAAGCGTGGACGAAGACGTTGATTTGTGTTTTCGTATCATTAATTAATGAGTTGATTTCAGTAAACATGATTTTTCTAAATTCTGAACTTTACAGTTCCCATCAGGAGGACATGCATTTTTTCAGGGAAAATATCTTGTCAAATAAAATAAACAATTTGTGCACTACTTTGTTATTCCTCTTCTTAATTTCTATCTTTCATCATTTTCTTCTCCAATTTTTTCCCTTTTTTCTCTCCCCTAAAATTTTGTAATATGTCTCTCCTTTTCTATATGTATTTTTTTACTTCAATATATTTCTCTCGTATCACTCACCAATCTCAATAGTAGCTCATACATCCCTTCCTATAGCTGGTATGTAATAGTCCCAATTTTAAAATAAAGATATTTAAATTATTTGAAGAAAACTCTAAAAAATATTATACTAAACTTTATTAGAAGCTCTCAAACCTTCATCTCCACTTTTTTTTTATTTCTTACCGTCGATCGCAACCCTAAAGGAAGGAGACGAGGAACAAGAAAAAAAATCGAGCGGATGTTCAAATCGATGAAATGAATCTCAGTACCATCCGTGACACCTCTGCCACGATCGTGACGAGACCAAGAATGGTCTTCATCCATTTGGTCACCGCCGTGAGTAAGATAACAATAGGCCAATTTTCGGCTTTGTAACGACCATGACAAGATTGGGAATAGCTAAGGCTAGGAATAACCGTGAAAAGGTTCAGCGTGATCATGACAATTTTGAGCATGACCATGACAAGCATCTGTACAATCGTGATAAGGCTTAACACAACCATGTCAATTCTGGACACGATTGTGACAATTATGAGAACGACCATATTGTTATTTATATGATATTATAAACTTTTTTTGAAGTATGAATGTTATATATGGATGATTGATGATTATATATAACACCTAGATAAACGAAATGTATGTTCAGTCATAATTAAGTTAAAAGATGAAGAGTGCAAAAGCATAATGCACGTAAAGTTGAAGAATATCCTTCTCACTCATCAATGATGAAAAATAAAGTTCTTCACTTATGTTATATATGTACTTAAAGGAGATCTAAACTCGCGAAGCAATGTCCTACAGTAGTGTATATGCTTTTCAAATGTGCATATTCCTCGGAATAAAGTCTTTCACTGTTATAGTGTGTGCATTCCATATAATAAAGTCTCTCACTAGTATGATGTGCGTGTTCGTAAATATGTGACCTACCTAGTCAATATCAACTAAATTAAGATTAAAGATGTTGTAAGGTAAAGTAAGAATGAAAGTAAAGTTTAATTTTAAAATATTTTATAACAAAAAAAATAATTAAAGTAAAGATAGAAAATAAGGGTTACTAAGTTCAAGAAGTAAATGCAACAATATCCTTCATCCGCAAAGCCCCTGGGGAGGGCCGCCCTTGCGCCCTCTTGGAACCCTGACCACCGTTTCTCTCCCTCTCTCTCTCTGTTCGTCTTCTTCTCCCCGTCCGACAATCGGCGAACGATGACCGAGCGATAGAGGCAGAGGCGACCGGCACCCATCGTTGTTCGACATCCCTCGACACGTGGCCACTCTTCCTCGGCGTGCGCACGGAAGAGGCGAGTCCTTCAAGATGACAGCGAATGTCCGGCGACCCACGGACGACGGACAGTGACCAGCGAATCCATTTTTCCTACGAAAGAGGTACCCTTAGCATTTAAATCCTATAGACGGAGAAATAGGAATCGTTTAATGCTCACGAATAGTTCATTTCAATCCTGAGATCATTATCTACGTTTTTCCTATTCACGTCATGACTTAATTTTGGCCAGAGGCCCGCCGGAATCGGAGATAAAGTCCGGCGGCCCTGTTTTATCGCAGGGACCGGTCAACCGATTCTGCAAGCGGTCGATCGGTCCGCGTACAAAACTCATACGAGTTTCTCTCTACCTGTCCACCGGCCTCACCATGGCAGTCGACCGGTCTATATGTTGACAGACAGAATTAATTATGCGATCGGTCGACCGGTCCCATGCGAGCGGTCGACCGATCCGATGCGCAATGCGCATCTGTATGACCTAGCGAACGGTCGACCGACACCTGAGATGGTCGACCGATACTCGGACACCCAAAATAAGAACACGGTCGACCGGCCCAGAATACCGGTCGACCAGTACCAGTGAAGCGGTCGACCGGTCCATCAAGAACGGTCGACCGGTCCGATAGAGACCCATTGATTTAAACTTAAACAGATTGATCCACTCCTAATCTTAATTACGACTCTGACCAGTTCACCAATACTGACTGAGTCTCATTATGCAAGGATCAACTTCCAATGAACCCTAAATCATAGATGTCATTGTAACTAAAGATAATTAAAGTAAAGACAAAGATGCGGGATTGTTATGTGCCGCCCTAATGTTAAAGTAAAGATCAGGAATTAAAGCAATGTGGGGATAGGTAGTTAGCTGAGGGGACAGTGAAGCTTCTGGGTTAAATGCCCACTATTCCTGAGATTTCAGGTGTTCTACCACCGATATCTCGAATTGAAGGGTGATGCTATGGTCACACCTCTTCCCTTAAAGATTAAAGTATTATGCAAGAGGGATAGGTAGCTAAGCTGAGGAGACAATGAACCTACAGGTCTAGTAACCGATCACTGTTCTTGAATTGTAGGAATTCTTCTCCCTACCTTTCGAACTGGGTGAGGCATTAACAACCACCCCTTCTTCCCGTTTACGGGCTTACTGGCATCAATGAATCAGAGAGACACCCCTGGCATCCCAACTTAATAAAGTCGAGCTCGCATAAGACAACCAACTCTAAGAATATCTTAGTAATGTAAAAGACATAGTACAACTCATAGCAGAGCAATGCAAAGTAAAGTAGAGCAGAATATTGAAAAGCAAAGCAAGGTAAAGTAAAGCAATGTACAACAGAGCAATGTAAAGTAAAGTACTGTAAAATAAAGCAGAGTTATTGTAAAGTAAAAGCAGAGTAATGTAAAGATAAAGTGTTATCATAGCAAAGAACAGAGTATTGATATAACTAGAGATTCATATATATATATTGACTTCCTGATCATCACTGATCCTTATTTCATTTCTATTGCTATTGTACTGGGCAATCTTTGCTCATGGGTATTCTATTCCCCTGCATTGGGATTTTGCAAGTGAGAACGCCAACTGATGAGAGGATGGATGACGTAAAGTTTGGAGAACGCTGCACATGACTGATATTTATGCTCCGAGCTTCTTTATCGCATATTCGATTAATTATCTTTATTGTTCAGAGACATCACGTTTCTTCCGCACATTTTCCATACTAAAAGACATTATGAACTTCCGCATTTCTTATATAGTATGAGACATTATGAATTTTCGCATTTAAGTCCTTTATTATGTTTATTATTATTTTATTAGTGCCACGTAAGCTATTTTGTTGAATGGTCAAGGTCAGTAGAGCAGTAAATAGTGTAGCGCCCTCAGAGTCAATCCGACCGCCTACGTGACGGGAGGTGCGATTTTGGGGGCGTTATAGCTCCAACAGAGATGAAGGAATTGAAAAATCAGATTCAAGAGCTACTGGACAAAGGTTTTATTAGGCCCAAGTGTTTCACCGTGGGGTGCACCAGTCCTTTTTTCAAGAAGAAGGACGGATCATTGAGGCTTTGTATCGACTATCGGATGTTGAACAAGGTCACCATAAAGAATAGGTACCCGCTACCTCGCATCGACAACTTATTTGATCAACTATCCAAGGCAAAGGTGTTCTCAAAGATCGATCTGAGGAGCGGATACCATCAGCTAAGAGTGGTAGAAGAAGACATCCCGAAGATAGCATTCCGATCTAGATATGGACATTATGAGTTCATGGTGTTGCCATTTGGTACTGGAGACCTTGCGAGCGAAGCAGTTGTACACAAAGTTCTCTAAATGTGAATTTTGGTTGGAACAAATAATATTCCTCGGACACATCATCTCTAAAGATGGAGTTGCAGTGGATCCCGCGAAAGTAGAGGCGGTGTCCAACTAGACCCAACCGAAGAATGTCTCCGAGATTAGGAGTTTTCTTGGTTTAGCCGGCTACTACAGACGATTTATCAAAGATTTCTCCAGAATAGCACTGCCGCTAACCAAGCTTACAAGGAAGGGTGAAAAGTTCATTTAGTCACCTAAGTGCGAGGAAAGCTTTCAAGAACTAAAGGAACGACTAACTTCAACGCCAATCCTGACGTTACCATCAGGCAATGGTGGTTACGTGGTGTACAGTGATGCTAGTGGCACGGAATTGGGATGCGTACTAATGCAACATGGTAAAGTAGTGGCCTACGCATCCAAGCAGTTGAATGCTTTTGGAAGAGTCTCCAGAATGCTTTTGGAACAAGGCTTCAGTATAGTACTGCCTTCCATCAACAGACAGACGGCCAATCAGAGAGAACGATCCACATACTGGAGGATAAGCTGAGAGCATGCGCTCTGGATTGACACGGAAGTTGGGACAAGCACCTCCCTCTTATAGAATTTTCCTACAATAATAGCTTCCATGCCAGTATAGAGATGTCTCCCTTTGAAGCATTGTATGGTCGCCTTTGTCGTTCTCCGGCATGTTGGGGCGAAGTGGGAGAAAGGAAGATCTTGAGTGCAGAACTACAGAAGCAGACCCAAGAATACACGGACAGGGTTGAATTAATAAAGAAAAGGATGAAGTCTGCTTAAGATCGTCAAAAGGCCTACGCAGACAAGAAGCGCCGAGAACATAAGTTCAAAGCAGGTGATCAAGTTCTACTCAAAGTCTCCCCCACCAAAGGAGTGATGCGTTTTAGCAAACGGGAGAAATTGAGTCCAAGGTATGTAGGCCCATTCGAAATACTAGATATGGTTGGAGACTCAGCATGCAGGTTGGCCCTGCCTCCAGCCTACTCAAGAGTACACAATGTCTTTCATGTCTCCCTACTTCGGATGTACAAACACGACTACGCCAACGTGATCCGAATTGAGGAACCAAACCTCAAGGAGGATCTGACGTACGAAGAACAACCCAAGAAAATATTGGAGTACCAAGAACATCAACAAGGGAGGAAGAGAATAGCACTGGTCAAAGTGATGGAAGCATCACCAAGGGAAAGAGGCAACTTGGGAAGTAGAGTCCAAAATGCGAGAGAAGTTTCCTGAACTCTTCGATAAGCCTTAACCCTTATCCAAATTCGAGGATAAATTTTCTTTTTAGAGGGTAATAATGTGACATCTCGTACTTAAAAAAAAGGGAAATATGAAACGAACAATCGGTAGGGGAGGCGTCGCCTCCCCTGGCCGACCGTTCACCTTCGTCCGACCAAGGGTCGACCGGGGTGTAAAAAGGGGGTGGGGGAGGGGGGGGGGGGGGGAGGGCCGCCCTTGCGCTCTCTTGGAACCCCGACCACCGTCTCTCTCCCTCTCTCTCTCTGTTCGTCTTCTTCTCCTCATCCGACGATCGGCGAACGACGATCGAGCGACGTCGAGCGACAGAGGCAGAGGCGATCGGCACCCATCGCTGTTTGACATCCCTCGACGCGTGGCGACTCTTCCTCGGCATCCGCATGGAAGAGGCGAGTCCTTCAAGATGACAGCGAACGTTCGGCGACCCACGGACGACGGACAGTGACAGGCCAATCCATTTTTCCGACAAAAGAGGTACCTTTAGCGTTTAAATCCTTTAGACGGAGAAATAAGAATCGTTTGATGCTCATGAATAGTTCATTTCAATCCTGAGATCATTATCTACATTTTTCCTATTCATGTCGTGACTTAATTTTGGCCAGAGGACCACCAGAATCGGAGATAAAGTCCGGCGGCCCTATTTTATCACAGGGACCGGTCGACCGATTCTGCAAGCGGTCGATCGGTCCGCGTACAGAACTCATACGAGTTTCTCTCTACCGGTCGACCGGCCTCACCATGACGGTCGACCGGTCTATATGTTGACAGACATAATTAATTATGCAATCGGTCGACCGGTCCCATGCGAGCGATCGACCGAACCGATGCGCAGTGTGCATCTGCATGACCTAGCGAACGGTCGACCGACACCCGAGATGGTCGATCGGCCCAGAATACCGGTCGACTGGTCCGACAGAGATCCATTGATTTAAACTTAAATAGATTGATCAACTCCTAATCTTAATTACGACTCTGATCAGTTCACCAATACTGACTGAGTCTCATTATGCAAGGATCAACTTCCAATGAACCCTAAATCATAGATGTCATTGTAACTAAAGATAATTAAAGTAAAGACAAAGATGTGGAATTGTTATGTGCCGCCCTAATGTTAAAGTAAATATCAGGAATTAAAGCAATGTGGGGATAGGTAGTTAGCTGAGGGGACAGTGAAGCTTCTGGGTTAAATGCCCACTATTCCTGAGATTTCAGGTGTTCTACCACCGATATCTCGAATTGAAGGGTGATGCTATGGTCATACCTCTTCCCTTAAAGATTAAAGTATTATGCAAGAGAGACAGGTAGCTAAGCTGAGGAGACAATGAACCTACTGGTCTAGTAACCGATCACTGTTCTTGAATTGTAGGAATTCTTCTCCCTACCTTTCGAACTGGGTGAGGCATTAACACCCACCCCTTCTTCCCGTTTACGGGCTTACTGGCATCAATGAATCAGAGAGACACCCCTGGCATCTCAACTTAATAAAGTCGAGCTTGCATAGGACAACCAACTCTAAGAATATCTTAGTAATGTAAAAGACGTAGTACAACTCATAGCAGAGCAATGCAAAGTAAAGTAGAGCAGAATATTGAAAAGCAAAGCAAGGTAAAGTAAAGCAATGTACAACAGAGCAATGTAAAGTAAAGTACTGTAAAATAAAGCAGAGTTATTGTAAAGTAAAAGCAGAGTAATGTAAAGATAAAGTGTTATCATAGCAAAGAACAGAGTATTGATATAACTAGAGATTCATATATATATATATTGACTTCCTGATCATCACTGATCCTTATTTCATTTCTATTGCTATTGTACTGGGCAATCTTTGCTCATGGGTATTCTATTCCCCTACATTGGAATTTTGCAAATGAGAACGTCAACTGATGAGGGGATGGATGACGTAAAGCTTGGAGAACGCTGCACATGACTGATATTTATGCTCCGAGCTTCTTTATCGCATATTCGATTAATTATCTTTATTGTTCAGAGACATCACGTTTCTTCCGCACATTTTCCATACTAAAAGACATTATGAACTTCCGCATTTCTTATATAGTATGAGACATTATGAATTTCCGCATTTAAGTCCTTCATCGTAGTTTTTCGACTATTCTTCCGCATTTAAAATTCTCTATTATATTTATTATTGTTTTATTAGTGCCACGTAAGCTGTTTTATTGAATGGTCAAAGTCAGTAGAGCAGTAAATAGTGTAGCGCCCTAAGAGTTAATCCGACCGCCTATGTGACGGAAGGTGCGATTTTGGGGACGTTACACATTCTACCTCATGATGACGACGAGGAGAAAACTTTATTTTCTTCTGTTCGACAAGGGAGCGTGTGATATGCCTTCCTGTCCTATTACTATTTTTTCTCGTGCCATTATTACTATTTTTTATTTTCTTCTTTGTAACACATATTCCAAATGCAATTAGTGGTAAATGTATGGCACGCCTTCCAAATATATCTGAGATGTCTTCTCAAACGCAATATCATGAGACTAAGCGTTTGAAATTTGAGGCAAAGCTATTTAAATTTTTATTAGAAGACTAATTGGTTAGATAAAAAATTAAATTTAGTATTTGAATAAAAAATATAATGATAAAAAATATTTATCAGATAAATTTTAATGAATGTTTAAATAAAAATAGGAATTAAGAATATAATTATTATTTTACGAGGTATAAAATTATAATGTATAAAAATATTATGTCTAATTAATTATTAAAAATTATATAAAAAATATTATACATAATAATTAATTTAATATTTTTATATTTTATTAAATAATAAGTTCTGTGGCAACATATTAATATTAATTTTGATTTAATTTTTTATATCCTACTAATATTACAATTTAAGTAATAATTTCTTATTATCCAAATATAATTTAAATTGTATTATTTATATTTTTGTAAAATCAACTGAATTTAATTAATAAAATTTAATTATATAAATATGCCGTTATACATAAGAATTTTATTTCATTAATATTAATTTTATTACAAAATATAGTACTTAGGTAATTAAAATAAATAAATGATAAAATAATTATTTATTATTAGATGTAAATAAATTTATTTATAATGTATTAATAAATAAATAACTATATATAAATATACATATATATATTAATAAATTAACTGGTAATATGTACCTACTTTTAGACCTATACATTGTAATAAATTTAGGAACAATTTGGAAATGTATAACTAAAGTTTTGAGAACAATTTGGTCACTCATGAATAACATGGGTTTTACCCCATGATTAACTAAGATCTGAGAATGAACAAAGATGAGAGAATTTTGGAATCCTAATTAGGGAAAATTAGATAAATGAGGCGCTATTGCATGGCTGGAAAAACTAGCGTGTCTTTGGCGTCATTCTAGCCTTGACAATATGAGACGCCTGGAATTGGTAGCTAATAGCGTCTCAATAGCACCAACGCATAGAGTGACACAAGTAACATCAATTGTAGACGTTAAATCGACGTTACATTGACGTGAAAGTTATCATTGCAAGCAATAGAGCTGAGACGCTACAGCGACGCGATTCCGACGCTGAAGTGACACTAGTTTTATACTTACGTCGACGCTAGGCCGACGCTACTGTGACGCTATACCTACATCGATGCTAATGTGACGCTACAGTGACACTAAGGATGATATATTTAAAATAGCGTCATGTATTCTGACGACGCCATTGAGACGCTACGGAGGCGCTAATTACGGACATTTTTGCCCGATTACAGCCATATTTTCTTCCCTTCCCACACCATACAAATATATAATGCATATAAATGCATTCATCATTGATCACAAGCATCACATGCATCATATCAAATATAACATTATGAAAAGTAATAAACTGAACTAACAAAACTATAACTAATATAATGCAAACGTATAAGTAGAACTAACACGTATATCCTCATGTGATATGTACTGCGATAATTGTTGCGATGCCTAATGTGATATGTACTGCGATAATTGCGTCACATCAGGTGCAGCAGATGAGCTCGAAGCAGATGGGCCGCCTGTATATCCTCCACTCCTAGGTACCTGAGCGGCTGTGCCTAGGCCACGCAAGTATTATCCTCGTGTCGTGTCGTCCATCTCCTCCCAAACAACAGGGTCCTCTACGAAATAGAAAAATTATACAATCATATAAACATTATAAATTAGTATAACATCAAAAAACACAAATTAAAAACGTGAATCGCTTTCGAGAAACGTTACCTGGTGGTTGAGTACTCGGATCATCTTCGTACTTTTCAATCATCTTCGCATTATACTCATCCTAAAAAATTTAAACATTCCACATTTAAAAAATTATTTGCACTAACGTTACCAACCAAGTGAACATGTGATGAGACTTACTAAAAGCCTACGAGCAGTGGGCGTGACCAAGTCGTTGGGATTTCGACTCTTATGTGTGGTCTCGTAGTCCGTGCGAAAGTCTACAGTACCACCTTGTTTTTCTTCCTGCAATAAAGTTTCATATTTTATAAAATAAATATAAGAAAGTTTGATTATTCGATTTTATATGTAAATTACCATGCCTCATCGATGCTCATCAAATTGTATCGACCGCCTATGTCGGTGTGGGCCTCGGGCTTCGAAAATCGATTAACTCTTGCCTTTTCCGACTTTTTTTGTCATTGTTCATTCATCTTGTGAACATCAAATACTTAGACTTTGAAAAATTATAAATTTAATAAAAATAATTTAGAAGTAAACATACTTACTACTTCTTACATAAGGACTTCCAAACCGAGCACCTAATATGCCTTGGGCATCTTTGTATGCCCTGCTCCAAAGTGAGGCCGGCGGACGTGACGATCTTGCGAAACTTATATAATCGATTTTGGAGGCGTTTCACAGCCACCTCCTCAAAAGCTCTCCGGATCGTCCACAAACTAACATCCAGATGAAACTGGTTTGCCTCCTAAACAATACTATAAACTTAGTAATTTAAAAATAATATAAAATAAATTATGTAATCCAAAAAGAATATCGTACCGTAAAGGCCCGAAAGATGTCATCTCGGACCTGAACTGAGACATCTTTCCACGATCCTGCCCCTTCAGGTAAGTGGGAAAGAACAAGAGCACTGACATCCTACATGGTACTAGCAGGTATAAAAATGTTCCTTCAAATTAGAAAGAAGAATTAATTTTCAATGATAAGCAAAATTATAATAAAATTTCTACAACATATTTAACTTACTGCCGAGCAATATTATTCATGATGACCACCCCATTATCGTGTAATCCCTCATCCATCGAAGAGGAATCATCACCTAGTAAAGCTAGAATAGGCTGAGAAGGTCTGACATCATTGATTAACCCTATTACAAAATAAATCATTAGTGTCATACCAAATTAAAACTAGTGACAATCGATATATGTACAGTAAAGTTCTCACCTCGAGTGATGTCTATAGCTGCATGATCCATGGCAGTCTACTCGTCAGAATGTGATAAGCCAGGTGCTTGTGCTATTGGTGGTGTACCAATTGACATTATTAAAAAAATGATTAACGTAATTAAATGAGAAATATAATTTTAATAATAATAAATATATCACTATCACCTGGGGTAAGATGTTGCTCGCCAACGCTAGAATTTGATGAAGCATCAGGTAATATCGACGGTGACAGTGGTGTAGTATTTGTCATCGTAAAAAATATAGGTCTGCCCATCTTAGCTAATCAATCTCATCTTGATTGAAACCATTTGGGTCACTATGCATTTTGCATTCCTACGGAAATATAGGTCTGCCCATCTAACCTGTAAGAGGCATGAATATTCTGAAATTGGATTGCTTCTTCTTATTGAATTACTGTAGTAAATTCTTGGATCTTGGACGTCTTGAATGACAGTATGTAGATAAACAATCCTTTCGAGAATGCAAGGATTATTGCTTGGCGATGAAGATCACAAGTTTCACAACAATGAAGGCTAGAAACAAGAATCCCAAAAAAGAGCCTAAAGCTCTGATACCATGTGGAAAATTGTAGCAAAAAGCTCTATTTTATTTTCTGTCTATTCAACCACCTATATACAAGACTGAAACCTTTAAACATATTAAGAAAGATGAAATCTGCCCATAATTATGAGGTAGCCTGCTATGAATAGGAAAGCTACATATGTGCTCCTATTTTTAATAAATACAATATTATTGTCAAAAGGAAAACTTTTTAAAATAAAATAGATCCTGCATGAACCTGCATATGATTTCTCATAGTGAGCATTGTCTTGGTGTCTTCAGTCTTATTATGCTATTATGCAGTTTTAGTACTTTTAAACATTGTACTCAAGTGTTTTGTCATGGTTAAGATGATTTGGATTAAAGGAAAAGCTGAGGATCATGATAAGTATACCATGTCTTTCCATGCAACCAAATGTTTGTTGTAATGCCCAAGGATCAACTTGTGTACTACCTGCCTAGATTTCTAGCTTTAGTACCATACCTATAACTATATGTTGTGATTAGACAAATAAACTATCATAGGATATGAATCAGGAAATGCTTACAACTGCAACCAGCGGTAGAATAATCTTCTAGCGAAGTTGGATGATCAAGATAATGTTGTGGATCTCAGACATAAGGCAATTGAAGATAATAAAAAATATATGCAATTGATAATTGATCAAAGTACAAGATCAAGTTGCATCAAATTCAAATTCTCAATGTGTTCCAAATTGGGCCACATGAAGAGTCAGCATAATATGGGCGCAAAAAATCATGGTTTAACCATATTTATTTGGAATTTTTAAAATTAATTATATATGAAAATTCTGCTGAGAGTTGCAATAGGAATTCCTTTAGTTATTTTAGGAAACTAGTTATCATGCTTGTAGGCTAAGTTAGGCATTTTTCTTCCACTCCAAATTCTGCTATCTAGGGCCTATAAATACTACTATTTGTAATTATTTTAGACAACTTTGAATATATGAATATTTTGGCTTAATTGCTTTTGCTGCGAGGGAACTCCTGCAACCCGTTCTTCGGGAACTTCCGCCGTTAATTACAAGGTTGACTATCTTGTTATTAATCCATCTATTTATAATATCGATTGTTTGGTTCATTGTAATCTTGAGGTTGATATTTTGCTGCCTTGAAAATTCGTTTGATCTCGTTTCTTTAATTATCATATATTGTTCTGGTCACTCAAGGCATTATTCTTGAGCATCGTATCAATTGGTATCAAAGTCGCGTTTTCAATTCGGTTTTCTAGTTATCTTTCATTATTTTGTTGCTCCCTTATTCTCAGTTTCTAAAAAAAACAACATAAAAAAATCTGGTTTTTTAGTTCTTCAAATTCTAGCCGTCTTCCTTATTTGCTTTCTTTTGTTCTTCAAACCCTAGCCGTCGTCATCTATTCTTTAAAATCTGGTGCAGTTTAGAAAAAAAATAACACAAAAAAATCTGGTTTGTTAGATCTTTAAATCGTAGTCATCTTCCTTATTTGCTTTCTTTTGTTCTTCAAACCCTAGCTGTCATCATCTATTCTTCAAAATCTGATGCAGTTTTGAAAATAAAACCACAAAATTCTGCTTATTTGTTGTTGAAACCCTAGCCGTCATCCTTATTTGTTCTTAAGTTTTGCTGCAGTTTAAAAAAAAATACTAAAATTGAAAAAAAAAAGACTAAAAAGGAAAGTGCAAGAAAGGAGAAGGGAAGACTGGAAAGAAAATTTCTGGAAAAAAAATTTGAAAAAAAATTCCGAAAATAGAAAAAAAAAAGACTGAAAAGGAAAGTGCAAGAAAGGAGGAAAGAGAAGAACAGGGAAGAAGAAAATTTTTGGAAAGAAAAAAAATTGAAAAAAATAGAAATAAAAAGTGAAAGAAAGGATTTAAAAGAAAGAGGAAAGAAAGAAAAAAAAAGAAAGATTATTTCCGTAGAAAAGTGCAAGAAATTTTTTTGAGAATATAATAATTTGACTCAAGGAAGAGTGACTTTTGATTTCATTCCAATTCTGAATCTTTGATATCTATCCTTATTTGACAACTTCTTCCTTATTTCTATTCCAATTGTAGCTTCAAGATTTATTTTGATCTTGCAATCATATTGATAAATTAGATTGATTTAATTGCTCGTTGCCTTGTGTTGACTTGCATTAGTTCTCTTAGAATTTGTTGGAGGGTTCAAGAGAGAAAAAAAAGATTGAGTGGTGAGTACAATTCAGGAAAAAAACTAAATAGAGTTGAGATAAAATACTAGTATCACCACGTGAGGTATTGATGTTGCTTTTATCATTAACCTTTGCTGTAGAAATTTGTCACAATGTCAACAGGAAAGGACAAAGAACATAATCCTAAAAAAAGAAGCAATTGATCAAAGAAGAATGATGGAAGTCATGGCACAACATTTTCAACATCTTGAACATATGATTACTGAACTTCATGATCAGGTAGATGTGCAAATTACACAATTACAACAAGTTATACAACCAAATAAAAGAAGAGATTGCCAAAGACAGCGCGTTCTTGATGATGATAAACATGAAGAGATGGAAGAGGAAGATGTTGAAGACTCTGTTATATGTTGGAGAAGGCATACACATGTTCAGATTGGAGGGAGAACACATGAACAAGAAAATGTTTTCTATGCGCGTTATTGTGTTTTGGACAGAACTTGTGGACTGATTATTGATAGTGAAAGCGGTGTCAATCTTGCTAGCCATTACATGGTGGAGAAGTTGAGACTGCCAACCTTAAAGAACCCAAAACCATACAAACTTCAGTGGATAAACGATGGAGGAAAAGTCAAAGTGACTAAACAGGTGCTTGTGTCATTTAAAATTGAAAGATTTACTAATGAAGTATTATGTGATGTTGTATGAATGCATGCTTGTCATAATGATGCATGCAAAATACAACATATTTTAGATTATTATTTTAGTTAATTTTTCTATAATTTGATCATAGCATGCATCATTTTAGACCATTTTTAGTCCTAATTCCGGATTTATCGATTTTAATTACTAATTCTCTAAATATTTTAATTGTTGATGGATTAATTAAATTATGATAATTATTTTGTAGGAAAAATCAAATACATGATTATATTTTATCAAGAATGGACGTATCGGCCGTAATTCAAATACAAAGATCTTACGGCCGAGAATCACATGAAGGCGTAAAAGAGTTTATCATTTCATTAGATAAATTTTACGTGACTTCCTTGGGCGTAAAAGCTTTGCAACGTGATATCTTTGGGCGTAACATTATTTAATTCATGCGATTACATGGTTGAAACGTTTTGGCCAAGATGAGAAGAAGGACTAATATTTTGGCCGAGATTTGAAGATGGGAGTAAAGATAAAAAGAGTTTATCTTTTTGGGCGTAATAGCAAAATAACTTATAGTTTTGGTCGAGATTCAGAGAGGAAAATAAAGTTTATCAGTCGTAATCAACTCAAGTTTTATCTCACAAAATTAAATTCGACCGTACGATATTTACGACCGTGATCAAATTGAAGTCCGTCTGCACCCTATAAATAGAGGAGGAAGCCATCATCCCAACTCATGCTTTGAAGTTCGATTTTCGTCCACAGCAAGTCGTGAGCTTTGCGGGCTTTGACCAGAGAGAGAGAGATTTGATCGGACGGCTGTTCAAGACGCTCCGACGACATCCGAGGGCCCTGATTTTATTCTTGATGTAATTCTTCCAATTATTATTGTTATTTTTTATTATCTCTCTGCAATTCTAGGATGAACTCCATGTTCTTAGTTATTTTATTTTTAGGAGATTATTATTGAAGGGAAATTCTGTGAACCCTTGCTTCATTATTATTGAATTTCTTTTGATCAATTTTTAATTGTGTTTAGTGCTTTTGATTTAATTATTTAAATTTCCGAGTTAAGTAATTACCGATTTGTGGACTACTTAATTTTAGATTTTATTTAGTTAAATTAAATAATTTATTGTGAAATTAAAAATTGGCATAGGTATAATAACTAGTGTGTGGATATACCAGTTTGTGGAGTGATTAATAGTTTAAGATTTTCATATTAATGCATCTTAATTTTAATCTCATCTGACGAATACCAGTCTGTGGGACTTCAGTTTTGATTAAATTTAAGATAGTTTGATTTATCGAATTAAATAGCAGAATTACCAGTTTGTGGACTCTGTGATGTTAATCTTGTAAATTAATAACTTGGGAAAATTCCTAATCCATCTTAAGAATTTTAATTTATCTTTTATGGTTCACATATTTTTTCTTAATTTATTATCATCATAAGACCAACTTCAACACCATTATTTTATTATTATCTTATTTTCTCTATTTTAATTTTACAATTTCAAAACTTATTTCCAAAAATCTATGTTTTTCCTCTCTTATTAATTTATAAATTCAGATATTAAATTAATAATTGATGCATGCAAAATACAACATATTTTAGATTATTATTTCAGTTAATTATTCTATAATTTGATCATGGCATGCATCATTTTTAGTCACTTTTAGTCGTAATTTTGGATTTATCAATTTTGATTATTAATGTTTTGAATATTTTAAGTAAAGAGGGATTTACTTAATTCTTATAATTATTTTGCAGGCAATATGAATCAACCGTAAAGAACCGAGATTACATCTTACTTCGTTGGGGGTAAAAATGAATGAAACTTGAGTTTTGGGCGTAATGATTAAAGGACTCTTCTTCGTTTTGGCCAAAATTAGAAGAGTATACTGTTTTGGGCGTAATGGAAATGAGTAAAGATATGAATTGTTTATTGTTTTGGCCAAGATTCCATGAAGGGGGTAAAGATAAGAAGATGTTATCGTTTTGGGCGTAACGGAAAGAATAACTCATCATTTTGGCCAAAATTGAAGAACTCATCGTTTTGGGCGTAATGGAAAGGAGTAAAGATAAAAGAATCTTTGTTTTGGCCGAGATTCCATCCATTTCGGGCACAACATCAATTGAAGAAACATGAAGTTGATTGTACAACAACTCCAAACAATTCTGAGAGTTGTGAGGAAGACAAAGATGAAAAATATGAGTGTCACAACTTGAGTGATGAAAGTGATAGACACACAACTTTTGAGTTCTTAGAAATGCCACCTTCTGAAAGCATTGAGATGCAACATTTAGATGCTGGGTATTATGAGAGTTGTAAGAATGAGAGAAGATTAGATCTTGAGTGTTTAGAAAGGCCACCTCTAGAGGAATATGAGCAAAAAGACTTGAGTGTTGAGGCAAAAGAAAGAGAGTTCAGTAATTTTTCTCCTAACACTAACCATCTTTTATCTTTTGATTCTGATTTATCCATACAGATATGTAGGAGTGGAGTATATGAAGATACAAATTCTATCATGCAAGGAATTGAAAGAGATTGTATTGGACTTATGATGACTGGTTTGAAATGTCCATCTCTTACCTTTGAAACTTTATATTTGTTTGATGTGACTAACTTGTAGGTTTTAATTTGAAGAAGTATTGAATGGCATGCAAACATTAGATCTCAATTTTGCATTCCACTTTCTTATTCATTGAGTGCTAGAAAACTTTATTTCAGCCATATGTTGAAATTTTGGAATGAATATTTTCTAGTCATGAATACTTTTGATTGGTTGATTATAATTTCAAGATTTTATGATGATCCTACAAGCTTATTCATTTCTTTAAATCCACCTTTGTGCGTTCCTAAGATCATTTCTGCGGATGGAGATTGCAAACTTTCATATAAATTTCACATCATGATCGGGAAATTGATTGCATTTGCATTAGAAAGAATTTTGTGCATCTCTCATCGAAGATTTGAGATTAATTTCTTTTGAGATATTTTGATTTATAACAATTATTTGCATGATCATTTTGAGATGATTTGCATTAGAAGGACTTGCATTATTCATTTCATGAGCTGAGTTATTTGCTTGGTTATGAATCTTTTTGCAATATATCACTATCAGATATGAAGAATTCATTTTATTTCATGGGAATTGACATTTTTATCTTGAAACCACTTGACAACCTCCATATAGAATTCCTAGTTGTTTGGAATGTACTGCACACTTTATTTGACAAGATTCTTATGTGGAAAGGAAGGTCTCCAAAGTTTCTTGATTTGTTTCTTCAAACACCATTGTCTCATGGGCATAAAAATTTCATCCAGGTGAATATGAGAGTTACATTACTTTTCATATTACTTATCTTGTTTTTGCTTTACACTTGCAAGATCTTAGCATGATG
The DNA here is from genome assembly GCA_030549335.1 of Pontederia crassipes. NCBI lineage: Eukaryota > Viridiplantae > Streptophyta > Magnoliopsida > Commelinales > Pontederiaceae > Pontederia > Pontederia crassipes. Next base: position 59,987,066 of record CM060189.1, on the reverse strand, counting down.
GTATAATTGAGGAATCAAACTTGCAATCCAGAATGAGATACATCAGAAAGGAAAGTATAAATATCTCCATTATGCGTGTCCTAAATTATTTAATAAATTCAGATATGTGATAGGTTATATTCTCCTTATTGTGAATGTAGATTCGAGGACGAATCCTTTTGAAGAGGAGGGAAATGATATGAACCTGGATATATTCTCCATATTGTGAATGAAGATTCAAGGACGAATCCTTTTGAAGAGGAGGGGAATGATATGAATCAGGAAATGCTTACAATTGCAACCGGCGGTAGAAAAATCTTCTAGCAAAGTCGGATAATCAAGATAATATTGTGGATCTCAGACATAAGGCAATTGAAGATAATAAAAAATATCTACAATTGACAATTGATCAAAGTACAAGATCAAGTTGCATCAAATCCAAATTCTCAATGTGTTACAAATTAGGACACATGAAGAGTCAGCATAATATGGGCCAAATAAATTACGGTTTAACCATATTTATTTGGAATTTTTGGAATTAATTATATATGGAAATTCTATTGAGAGTTGCAATAGGAATTGCTTTAGTTATTTTAGGAAACTAGTTACCATGCTTGTAAGATAAGTTAGACCTTTTTCTTCCACCCCAAATTATGCTATCTAGGGCCTATAAATACTTCTATTTGTAATTATTTTAGACATCTTTGAATCTATGAATATTTTGACTTAATTGCTTTTGCTGTGAGGGAGCACCTACAACCCATTCTTCGGAAACTTCCGCCGTTAATTACAAGGTTGTTATTAATCCATCTATTTATAATATCGATTGCTTGATTCATTATAATCTTGAGGTTGATATTCCGCTGCTTTGAAAATTTATTTGATCTCATTTCTTTGATTATCATATATTGTTCCGGTCACTCAAGGCATTGTTTACACCCCAAAGTTGTGGACATAGAGGAAGCAAAAGTTTACACCCCAAAGGTGGAAGAAATGGAAGAACCCCAAAAAGAGGAGAATCAAATCATCCCAAGAAATTGGAGACATCCCTCATCACACCCACTTGATCAAGTTATAGGTAATATAAATAAAGGTATAAAAACTAGAAACTCTTTAAAAAAATTATGTTCTTTTTCGGCTTTCCTTGCAGATTTTGAGCCCAACGATATAAATGAAGCACTTAAAAATTCAAATTGGATAAATGCAATGCATGATGAATTAAATAATTTTGAAAGAAAATAAGTGTGGAAACTTGTAGAAAGACCCAAGGACCATCCTATCATTGGAAACAAATGGGTCTTTCGAAACAAGTTAGATGAAAATGGAGTCGTTCTGAGGAATAAGGCTAGATTAATGGCCAAGGTTACTCACAAATTGAAGGAATTGATTTTGATGAAACTTTTACTCCCGTTGCTAGACTTGAGGCAATTCGAATGCTTTTGGCTTTTGCATGTCTAGATTACAGAAAAATCTTAAAGAGAACAAACCCTTTTCTGAATTCTTAGAATTCCTTTGATTTCTCACAGCCATAATAAAGTGTCAAATAAAAGTGAGTGGAAATAAATATTTCCTTTTTGAATGAGTTTTTTAGAAAAAATTTATGCCCCATATATATGAAATAGAGTTGTCTCATGATAGGTTTTAAACTTTTTCAAATGGATGTAAAATCGGCTTTTTTAAATGGTTTTATAAATGAAGAAGTTTATGTTGAACAACCTATTTTGAAAATCCAGATTTCCCTAATCATATTTTCAAACTTTCAAAAGCTCTTTACGGATTGAAACAAGCTCCTCGAGCTTAGTATGAAAGATTGAGTTTATTTTTAATTGAAAATGGTTTTCGGAAAGGAAAATTTGACACCACATTGTTTTTAAAACATGTTAAAAATGATATTTTAATAGTCCATATTTATGTTGATGATATTGTTTATGTTGCTACTAATGAATTCCTATGCAAAGAGTTTGAAACTCTTATGCAACAAGAATTTGAGATGAGTATTGTAGGAGAGCTCACCTTCTTTCTAGGCCTACAAGTGAAACAATCCAAGGAAGTCATTTTTCTCAATCAAGAAAAATATACAAGGGAGTTGTTTAAAAGATTCAAGCTGAACGAATGCAATCCGAGCACAACCCCTATGAGCACTACTACAAATTGGATAAAGATGAAAAAGACAAGTCCATTGATCAAAAAAGGTACAGAGGTATGATTGGTAGCTTGCTCTATTTAACGACATTTAGGGCAGATAGAATCACATTACATCGATGTAAAAAAGGATAATGTGTAATTTAAAGCATACATGTGAATTAGGCATTTGGTACGATAGAAATTCCCCATTTGAATTGCATTCCTACACCGATGCAGATTTTACCGGGTGTAAAGTTGATAGAAAAAGCACTAATGGGATGTGCTGCTTTCTTGATAGCTCTCTTATTTCATGGGCTAAGAAGAAACAAAACTCAATCGCACTTTCTACCGTCGATGATGAATATATAGCCGCCGATAGTTGTTGTGCACAAATACTATGGGTAAAACAACAATTGCTTAATTATGGTGTAAATTGTTCCAATGTACCCATGAAGTGCGATAACACAAGTGCTATTGAAATGACTAAAAATCGAATTCAACACTCTAGGACTAAACACATTGACTTGCAATATCATTTCATTAGAGAACATGTGACCCTTAAGTACATTTCCATTGAACATGTGTCAACTCAAGTCCAACTTGCAGACATATTTACAAAACCCTTGAGTGAAGAATGGTTTTGCATGCTTAGAAGGGAATTAGAAATGATTAAATCTTGATTGCATATCAATTCTAAGTAAAAGTGACTTGGTTATGCAATATCACTTTTGACCTGAATTGAATATTAAAAGTGTTGCACAACACTTACATTTGTATGGCATATATATATATATATATATATATATATATAGAACATGATTTTAATGGTTCAAATTTTGAAAAAGACAGGAAAAGATCGATCGACCGATATGATACACTGGTATATGACTGCGTCCGGCTGACATTAATCAACCGATGGATCATTTATTTGGAAAACAACTATCTAGTCGACCGCTGGACAGGATCGGTCGACAGGTATATGCAAAAATTGGACACATATATACTTCGACCGGGCAAATCAGTCGACCCCTTTTTTATCAAACCTCGACCGCTACCCTAAACCTTCGACCGCCCCTTCGTCCGGCGACCGTCCAGCCATCGCCATCGCCATCGTCCTTCTCCGACGTCGACGATCGTCCGACCATCGTTGTACTTCCTTCGACGACCGCCGCTGCCCTCTTCTCCTCTCGCCAATCGCCTCGACCACCGCCGGTTGCCTTCTCTCTCTTTCTTCTCTCCATCACCATCTCTCTGGTAACCCCTCTGCTCTCCAGACATCCATCGACGGCCGTCCTGCTCCTCTCTCACATTCCTCTCTTCAATCGAACACCGGCCGTCAACCTCTCCTTCTTCCATCAATCTCCCCTCTTCGATCACTCATTGTTTGACCCCTCTCTGCCGGCAGACTCTGCAGCGGCTGCCGCCCTGTTCTTCCCCCTCTTCGTCCTCTTCTCTATCACCCACTCTCTCTCTCTTATCACCGGCCTCCCTCCTCTCATCATCGACCACTGCGGCCTTCGTCACAGTTCTCTCTTTCTGGCCGAGATCTTCGTCTCGACCGCCTAGTCTCTATCATCAGCATCAGCCTCCTTCCAACATCTTTTCCGATCATCAGACCCATTCCGGCCATCATTGTTGAATCCATGGCCGATGACGACGAAGGGTATTCGTGTACTCGGCTAGTCTTTCAGCACTGTCATCATTTTTATGGCTCAGGTGGTACCGTTCATATCCTCCCACCTGAACCTGAACCAGAACCCGAACCCGCTCCTGTCCGACGTGGACAAGGCCGTGGATGAGGACGATCCCATGGAAATGCTCATCAGCCACCTTCCACAGAGCCTACTAATTTTGATAGTCATCTTTTTACCAGCAGGGACATCTTCACTTCTTTTGATGTCTTGTATGCCTCTCGCGATGTCCGGCGAGCTTACACTGTTGATTGGGATGCTCTGAACATTCATGATGTATAGGAGATGTTCGAAAACATCAATTGGCTGCCACTTCTCTCCCTCACAGACCGTGTGTATCCCCATCTTGTTCGTCATTTCTATGCGAACATGACGATTACTTGAGAAGCCATCATCACATATGTCCTTAGCATTCCCATTCGCTTTGACCCTAACCATCTATGTCATATCTTTGCTGTCACGTACCCTTTACCCGCTCTCTACTCATTTGTCACTCATGGTTGGCCCTCCGACTATCTACCGATGACAAATGGCATTAATACGGTGTTTGGTGGACAAGATATCCACTACACTGTCGAATCGACTTATAGGTATCTCCATCCATCTATGAAAATGGCTCACCACATTCTGAGTCATATAATCACCCCTCGAGCCGGGCACTATACAAATATTACCCACTTTGATTTGTTCTTTCTTCATTTTCTCTATATTCGAGATACCTCTTTTTTCCATTTCGGTCATTTCGTTCACTATCACATGGACTCCACCTTTCAAAAGATTTCCACTGGTACTTGTGGTTGACACCCCCTCTATTTTGGAGCCTGGATCACCAGGATTTTACTTCATTTTGGTGTTGATATTCCGTGGACGAGGAGTATATCCGACCCCGCCCTACAGATGTCATCGGTTGCGACCTTGCACCGAAAGCATCTTAGGATTGGCGAGCCAGCATCGATAGATTCTGACGATGGATATGATGCCACAGATGGAGAGTCAGCGCCGATGGACAGACAACCGGAGGCTGGCACTAGTATTCTTCCGCCCTCGGCAGCCTTGGCTTCCTATAGCGCCTATAATTTCACGACCATTTCATAGCAGGTGGATGCCATAGCAGGGATTTATTCAACCCATAGCTCGTAAGGATGATAGTCCCGATGTGGAGTAGTTGAGTTGTCTCCCTCTGATGCATTGAAATGATGTAGCAAAATAAAATCGCTAGCAAGTGCACTAGTCGCTCAAGTAATATAGTAAATAGGAGTAAGAGTGTCGAACCCACGAGGAATATTATTAATTCAATATCTGAATTTATAAATTAATAAGAGAGAAAAAAAACATGGATTTTGAAAATGAGTTATAAAAGATAAAGAAAATAAGATAAAGATAAGATAGTGGTGTTGAAGTTAGGCCTTAGGATGAAAATAGATCAGGATAAATATTTGAACCATAAAAGATAAATTTAATGTTTAAAGATGGATTAGAGTCTCCCTAAAATAATCTAACATGATTAACTTATGGTCTCCACGACTGGCATCCCTCAATCTAATCATATAGAACTATTTTAATTTAATAAGAATTGAAGTCTCCACGACTGGTACCCCCAAAATCATATTAAAATTAAGATGCATTAAATTGAATTCTCTAGACTATTAATCACTTCACAAACTGGTATAGATTAATAAACCACACAAACTTGATTCTCCACACACTAGTTATCAAATTTATGTCAATTATAAATTCCAAATAAAATCAATTAGTATAATGAATTCTGAAATTAAACACTCCACAAACTGGTATAGCCTAATTCAGAAATTTAATTAACTAATATAAAAGCATTAAGCACAATTAATAATTGATCAAAAAAGATTAAAGCAAATAAAATAGGGTCCAAACATTTCCCTTCAATTAATAATCTCCTAAAATAATAATCCTAAAAATATGGAGTTCATCCTAGAAATTCCGGAGAGATAATAAAATATAAATCATAAAAATTGAAAGAATTACACCCAAAATAGAGATCTCGAATCTGGCAAATAGTCGGGCAGCCTCTCGGACTTGATCAGGGTCGCGATCAACCTCCAACCGTCGCACCTCTCTCCTCTTGGTCGTAGCCTGCAGAGCTCACGACTCGCCGTGGAAGAAACCTGAACTTCAGAGCATGAATTGGAACGACGGATTCTTCACGTATTTATAGGTGCGGACGGCCTTCAATTTGATCCCGACCGTAACATCGTACAGTTGACTTTAAAATTGTGAGATAAACTCGGCCAAAAATGAAAATTCTTCTAACTATTACGCCCAAAGATAAATCCTTCTTATCTTTACTCCCTTCGAATCTCGGCCGTAATAAAGAAGATTCCTTATCATTACCCCCTCTAAATCTCGGCCATAAGAAAAGAATTTATCTTGTTACGCCCAAAAGATAAAATCATTTAATTGTTATCCCCTTTGAATCTCGGCCAAAACCAAATTTCCCTGCCATTACGCCCTCCAAATCTCAGCCAAAACGAAGAAGAGTCCTTCATTATTACGCCCAAAACGATAAGTCATTTCTTATCTTTACCCCCTCCAAATCTCGGCCAAAACAATGAGTTCTTCTTTCCATTACGCCCAAAAAGATAACATCTTTTTATTTTTTACCCCCTTCATATCTCGACCAAAAAGTGATAATCTTCTTTGTAATCTCGCCCAAAATGATGAACTCTAATCTAGTTACGCCCAAAATTCAAGTTGCATTCATTTTTACCCCCTAAGATGTAATTTATCCAACCATGAGATCATCTCGGCCGAAATATAATTCTTTACGGCCGATCCATTTTACCTGCAAAATAATTATAAAAATTACGTAAATTCCTCTTTAGTTAAAATATTCAAAACATTAATAATTAAAATTGATAAATCCGGAATTACGACTAAAAGTGACTAAAAATGATGCAAGCCATGAACAAATTACAGAAAAATTAATTAAAATAATAATCTAAAATATGTTGTATTTTACATGCATCAAACTCTCCCAAGCTTAAAGTCTTGCTTGTCCTCAAGCAAAAATTCAAAGCAAGGCTCAAGAAAGTTCCATCATAGCCTCCGCATTGTCAACTGACTAATTTTCTCACACAATTCTTCGGCACACCTACTACTCAGCATCTTATCATTTTCCATGCACTTAGCTTCATAGAGGTTCTGAATGCTACACAAATTTAAACAATCTCAAATTCAGCCTTGCAGAAAAATAAATTGTCTGTCAAATAATAGCATTAATATTGAACACATAAGTACTAATTGAGCTTAAAACTTTTTTCTTTTTCTTTTTTTTATTTTATTTTTCTTTTCATTTTTATTTTCAATCATTTTAAAAGTTCTAATCTTCAAGCAGGATTGCACAAGGCGGTCCATGTAGCGGGCTTTAGACTGATGACTCCCAGACCAGATGATCTTAGGGCACCAGGTGATAAAGCACCCCTCGAGTTTACTTGCCCGAACAACCAAGGTTCTGAATGAAGAGTTCGAACTTGGCCATGATTCAGTACTCTTGTGCTTCTCCATATTCCACAAGATGGTCCATGTAGCAGGTTTTCGATCGACGGATCCTAGAGCAATTGCCCTTAGGTCGTCAGGCATGAACCCCTACAGATCTAATTACCCGAACACACCTTGGTTCCGGATAACACTTTTGTATCTACACATAACTTTATTCATTTTTTTTTGTTGGGGTTTAACTAACCCTTCTTTTTTTATAAGCTCAAAAAGTACTTGATATAGTCAATAAGAAGGCTACTACTATCAAGACTTAAAATAAAAAGGTTTGAATATGATTTTGTCGTCTAGTCATTCATAATTCTATTTAGCATGGGCACACAGTCTATAAGTTTGATACTAAAATAGCAAGTGATAAGAAAGAAAAGTATTCAAATTTCATCAATTAACAATATGTCTTTGAACTTTGCTTAAAGATAATTAAAACAGTAAGATAAAAGTTAGTAAGATTGTAGCAAAATAAATGCATGCAATGGTATTTTTCGAAAATTTTTCAATTTTTTCACTTTTTTGGATTTTTTTTACAAATAGATGCAAACATAAGCAAATAAAAAGAAAGAAACATGCAATGCATGAAATGCAAACTCCCCCAAGCTTGAACCAGACACTGTCCTCAGTGTTAAGCCAGCAAGGGAAAGTGATACATACGCAATAAAAAGGAAAATTAAAGAAATGAAAATAAAGAAAAGGGAAAAGACACAACCAGATTTACTGTCTGCGGGGTGGCGATGGTGGATGGTAGCCGAGATTTCCTTGGCGCATATGATACTCATGGATGCGCCTCATCATGTGCACATGCTGATTCTGAAGGGATTCGAAGCGACCCTGACGATCATTCATATATCTAAAATCGGCTCGGATGTTGGTCAACTCTTGGGCCTGTCGAAGTTGCTCTTCCTGAATAGCATGCAACTGCCCTGACTGATGAAGTTGCTCTTCTTGAAAAGTGTGAAACTCCCCTGCTTGACGAAGTTGTTCATTATACATTGATTCTCATAAGTTTTGCATGGAAGCATAGTCAGGCTGAGGTGGCGGAGGTGGATAGTAAGTCTGCTCTGGGGCTGAAGTAAATGTGGGCTCCGGTGCTATGTAGCGATTCTACACAGGTTCTTGTAAAGGGGTAGATACTTCCATCGAGTCGTGTTCCTCATAAGGAGTAGAAGGTATGAACGAGGAATCAGAAGAGCTCTCTTGTGCTGGAGATGGAATCGGAGAAGGCACCAGCATATAAGGTGAATGGACGGATGTGGCATATTGGGAAGCTGCCTGTGATGCAGCCTGGAATCCTTATGGCTGTTGAAGGTAGGGTTGGGCTGCCGCATAATCAATAGAATCAAATCAGGAGAAATGTTCATCCTGATGTGGCTGTCCGACAGAGGTAGATGGTCCTGCAGGTGGGATTACTGGAGCTATGACCTACCTAAAAAGGAGCCAATTATTTGGATTAATCGGCATAAAAGCATCTCGATCTGAGCAGGGCACCTCCTGATTGTGGCCTTTAAAAATAAAAACTTTGATCCCTGAGTTGTTGGTCTTCACGAGACCCATAGCCTGAATGGTCCTATGAGAGAGGTGGGTGTTTCCTGGCACAGCTTCGAGATCATCCAAGTCAAGTTGTAGGTGCTGAGCAATAGGTGTGAGAAGGGCACCCATATTAATGCTACCGCCACGATGAGTAGTGCGGCGCTGGAATCGACGAATGAGGAAGGCACCCACATTAACAGGTGTTCTGTGAAGCATGCTGTGGATGAGATATAACTCTCCCTCTGAGACGGCACCATCATTATCACTGTGTCCACTTAAGGTGTTGCTTAGCATGCGATGGACATAGCGCATAACAGGATTCTGAATTGAGCTGTCTTTAGCTGTGTTCCAAACCAATCGGTCTTCTTCTGTTATCTGTTTTCAAAAAGTTTCAGCATCAAAGTCAGCAGGTACAGAAAGAGATCCATGATTGGGGAATCCATAGATATTATTAATCTCTCCTAAAGTGAGAGTAAATGGCAGCCCATAAAGTTGGAATGAAATGCGGAGCTGATCATAGTTCCTGCCATCTAAATTAAAGACCTCCAAGGATGAGAGAAATTCCATAATTAGTACTTCATAAGTTGGCCACCACGAATGCACAAAGTCAGAAGTCCAATTTGAGAAAATAATAGATGAATATCTGCAAGTAAATTATACTCCCTGAGCAATTCGGTATCCGAAAATCTGGTGGCATGAATTCGAATCTCAGACATCCGTTCATATCGAGCTTGATACTCTGGCTTAGTCCAATAATAGTCTCCGGGGTAGGATATTAATTGTGAGGGCTGAGGGACCGATTCAGCATTCGGATGTCGTCGTTCGCGACGTCCCCTCCATATATTAGCAAATCGCCTCATTTTTATCTGGACAAAAATCAATAAAGAAAAGGTGTCGGCTCGGTGGAAGCGGCTGAGATTTCGACCGTAGTATTCGATGAAGAGCTGAAGGTCGGAGGTGACTCGGCCGTAAGCAGAGAGGATGAGGAACCTCGGCCGTAAGCAGAGAGGATGAGAACCTCGGCCGGAGGTGATGATCTTGTAGTTTTCGGCCGTAAGGAATGCGGGTGTGGCACTAGTGTTTGGCGCTCGTCCGGGCGTAAGGAATTAGCTCCAGCGGAAGCTCGGCCGTAAGGAACAGGTGGAACCGGCGATGAGACTTCGGCCGTAAGGGCTTTTGGGCAAGAAGCGTTGAAACTTCGGCCGTAAGGAAGAAGGCTCGGCCACAGTCGAGTGGAGTTTGGCCGTAAGGAACTGGCGCGGTGCTTTTGGGCGTAAGGATCGGCGGGGAGACTCGGAACTTCGGCCGTAAGAGCCACTTCGGCCGTAAGGAGGAAAGGGCGAAATGGAGCCGGTTCTTGGTCTGCAAAAGCACGAGGTGTAAGAATTTATAGATACAATTACGGGCGTAAACTTACCTGTTCCCACGTGATGGCGCAGTGAAGGGTCATGTCGTAAGAGCTTAGCCGATTTTCAAGGTGATTCGTCTGTTTCGCCTTGTCATGTCCGAGGTCAGGTGGCGGCCGGTGTGGCGACTCGGCCGTAATGGGAACGGCTGTGGTGGCAGGGCGTAATGTGGAACCAACAGCTCATCTTGTCATGTCCGAGCTTTGGCCGTAAAGAGAACAGGTGGCAGGGCGTAATCATTTTTTTTTCTTTTCTTTCTTTTGGGCCCGTGATATGTCTCGTCTTGTCGCGTGGAGGGAATCAATTCTTGGAATTTACGCCCATGCTTGGAGTTGACGCCCCTGAGTTTACGTCCGAAGTCCTCTCCTTGCACACATTAAATATTAATTAAATTAGATGACTCCAAAAAAAATAAATAAAATAAAATAAAATAAAATAAAATAAATGTCTAATTAAAATTAAAAATAAAGCTATCACCGAAACTAATTCTATTAAAAATATTAATCAGTAACTAATTAAACTTATCTAAAAAATTAAATAAAAAAATAAAAAAATAAAATAAAAACGATAGAAATAGTTTTGATTTATAGTCGTCAGCTTGACTTAGTTCTGATGAAAATTTCACACATCATAGAGAGTGATCATAGAAAGGTTATGATAATAAGTGCCACCATGATAAAGTTTCAATCTATGTCCATTCACTTTGAGTCTTTGTTTTTTGTCTAATGATTCAATCTCAAAAGTTCCATAGGGTGAACAATTAATTATAACATAAGGTCCGGTCCATCTTGATTTAAGTTTTCCAGGAAATAATCTGAGTTTGCTATTATAAAGAAGTACTTGTTGACCAGGTAAAATTTTTTTATGTTTAATGTGCATGTCATGCAAATTTTTTGTGCGTTCTTTATATAGCTTGCTGTTTTCGTATGCATAGTGTCTAAATTCATCAAGCTCATTTAATTGTAAAAACCTTTCAGATTGTGATGATTTTAGATTCATATTTAAAAATTTTGTTGCCCAATAAGCCCTGTGTTCTAGTTCCACAGGAAGGTGACATGCTTTTCCAAAAACTAATTTATAAAGAGAAGTATCTATGGGTGATTTAAAAGCAGTCCTATATGCCCAGAGTGCATCATCTAATTTTAAAGACCAATCCTTTCTAGATGAATTTACAGTTTTTTCTAGAATCCTTTTTATCTCTCTATTTGAAATTTCCACTTGTCCACAAGATTGGGCATGATATGGTGTACTCAAAAAATGTTTGACTCCAAATCTATTAAGAAGAGTTGACATTATTTTATTACAGAAATGTGTTCCATTGTCACTTATGATAGTTTTAGGTGTTCCAAATCGAGTAAAAATATTTTTTCTTAGAAAGTTGACAACTATCTTGGCCTCATTTGTTGGTGTGGCTACAGCTTCTACCCATTTGGAAACATAATCAACCGCCACTAAGATGTATTGGTTGTTAAAGGATTTAGGGAATGGTCCCATAAAGTCAATGCCCAAACATCAAAAATATCACACTGTAAAAATATTTGTGAGAGGCATTTCATCTCGACGAGAAATATTACATGTCCTTTGGCATTTGTCACAATACTTATAGTAGTTTCTTGCATCTCTGTAAATGGTTGGCCAATATAGTCCACATTCAAGTACCTTAGCCGCTGTTCGATTGGGTCCAAAGTGACCTCCAGCTTGTCCATCGTGGCAATGACTTAGGATATTATCAATCTCATCTTCGTGAACACATCTTCGAACTACTTGATCTGCACATAATCGAAAAAGGTAAGGATCTTCCCAATGATAATTCTTGACATCAGATAAGAATTTCCTTTTTTGATGAGTGGTCACGCCCTTTGGAATGTAATGTCCTGCAAGGTAATTAGCAAAATCAGCGAACCATGGTGTAGTGTCAGAAATTTGAAAAATTGTAGAGATAGAAAAAAGTTTCTCGTCTAGGAATTCTTCAAGTATATATGTGACTTCTCTTGGAGATGGCTCCAAACGAGATAGGTGATCAGCTAATAACTTTTCAGTCCCTTTTTTGTCTTTTACTTCCACATCGAACTCTTGCAAAAGTAGTATCCATCGGATTAGTCTAGGTTTGGCATCTTGTTTGCTCATCAAGTGCTTGATGGCTGCATGATCTGTGTAGACAATAATTTTTGAACAAAATAGATATGATCTAAATTTGTCAAAAGCAAAAATAACAGCAAGAAATTCCTTCTCTGTTGTTGCATAATTTAATTGGGCAGCATTCAATGTTCTGCTTGCATAATATATAACATGAAATGTTTTATCTTTTCTTTACCCCAAAACAGCTCCTACGGCACCATCACTCGCATCACACATCAACTCGAATGGTAAAGACCAGTCTGGTGCTACAACAAGAGGGGCAAAAATTAGCATTTCTTTTAACAAATTAAAGGCAGCAAGACAGTCTGAATCAAAATTAAATTTTGTGTCCTTAGCAAGAAGATTAGTTAAGAATTTAACCATTTTTGAAAAATCTTTGATAAAATGGCGATAAAATCCTGCGTGCCCAACGAAGCTTCGAATGCCCTTCACATTGGTTGGAGGAGGTAGATTTGCAATAACATCTATCTTGGCCTTATACACTTCAATTCCTTTTTCTGAGATTTTGTGGCCAAGAACTATACCCTCCTTAACCATGAAGTGACATTTCTCCCAGTTAAGGACCAAATTAGTTTCTTCACATCTCTGCAAAACTAGAGATAAGTTATCCAAACAGTTATTAAAAGAGCTACCAAAAAGTGTAAAATCATCCATGAAAACTTCGAGTATCTTCTCATTCATATCTGCAAAGATTGACATCATGCATCTTTGGAATGTTGCTGGAGCGTTGCATAGACCAAATGGCATCCTTCTATAGGCAAACATTCCATATGGACATGTGAACGTTATCTTTTCTTGATCCTCAGGTGCTACTGCTATTTGATTGTATCCAGAATAGCCATCTAGAAAACAATAATAGCTATGACCTACAACACGCTCCAACATTTGGTCAATAAAAGGTTATGGAAAATGATCTTTGCGGGTAGCATCATTAAGCTTCCTATAGTCTATACAGACTCTCCAACCTGTAACTGTTCTTTGAGGCACCAATTCATTATTTTTTTACTTACCACAGTGATTCCTCCTTTCTTAGGGACTACCTGCACAGGACTTATCCATGAACTATCAGAAATGGCATATAAAATACCTGCATCAAGGAGTTTGATGACCTCCTTTTTCACAACTTCCCTTAAAGTTGGGTTGAGCCTTCTTTGATATTGAGCAATTGGCTTGGCATTGTCCTTCATCAAAATCTTGTGCATGCAAATGGTAGGAGAGATGCCCCTGATATCTGAAATAGACCAAGCGATTGCTTTCTTGTGTTGCCTTAATACTTCCAAAAGTTTATTCTCCATGTCATCTGTCAAGTCAGCAGATATGATAACTGGGTAAGTGTTATTTTAAAGAAAAGCATATCTTAAATGAGATGGAAGTTCTTTAAGTTCGAATTTTGGAGGACAATCCAATTTTTCAATTTCCTCCTCGAGTGTCTCTGTTGTTATTGGCGCATTATCCTCTCCCACAATTTCTCTAGAATCCTCCATCATTTTCAAAGCTTCCTTAGCATATGGATCTGAAACAAAATCTGCAACGATATCATCAAAAGCATCAGTCGTGTCATCTTCTAGAGAATCAATAGCATAACAGGATGAGTGATCAAAAGGTTGTTTGAGAGATTTTTTTATATTGAAAGTGATGTCTTTGTTGTTGACGCGAAGTGTGAGCATCCCTTGTTGAACATCTATAAGTGCATTTCCTGTGGCTAGAAATGGTCTCCCGAGGATGATGGGGTTTTTTTCATCTGCCTTCATATCCACAACAATAAAATCTGCAGGAAAAATAAATTTATCAACTTTTACCAAAACATCTCTTAATATTCCTTGGGGTCTCTTGCATGAAGAATCTGCAAATTGAAGAGTCATGCTTGTTTCTTCTAGTTCTCCATAACCTAGCTGCACAAATATAGAGTAAGGCATTAAACTTATACTAGCACCAAGATCACATAAAGCTTGTGCACAAAAGAATTTTCCTATAGTACAAGGTATGGTGAAGGTTCCTGGATCCTTCATTTTTCTAGGTATATCTCGATCATAAATGGCACTACACTCCGATGTTAACATTACTCTCCCAATGTTTTCAAACTTTCTTTTTGAGGATAATATATCCTTCATGAATTTAGCATAGCTCGGCATCATCTATAAAGCTTCATGAAAGGGAATGTTAATAGATAATTGCTTCAGAATATCAAGAAAGCGAGAAAATTGCTTATCTAACTGTTCTTTGCGAAATTTCTGTGGATAGGGCAGATCCTTTATGTTGGTATTTTTTGAATTGTCAGTTTCTTTTTTCTTCAGATTGATATCTTCAGTAGTCTGATCTTGTGTCTTTGATGCTTCAGTTTCTTCTTTATGATCAATTACTCTTGGCGGGGAATCTGATATCAGACTTCTCAATTGTTTCCCACTTCTAAGAGTCACAGCTTTGGTCTCTTCTTTAGGATTTTTCTCTGTATTGCTTGGAAGAGTCCTTGGTGCACGTCCTGCCATCATATTGGCCATCTGCCCTATTTGCATTTCTTATAATTCCTGATTGTAGCATCTTGATTGTTTGCCCTTGTTTCCATTGTCTTTTGCATGGTTTGCATAGTGTCAATAACTCTTGCCATCATCTCTTCCATGGGATTAGTCGATTGTTGGACTGGAGCTTCTTGTTGCCTTCTCAAAAGTGTATAATTTTGTGGATGAGCTTGATTCTGAAATTTCTCAAAAACTTGCCCTTGATTTGACCTGTAAGGAAACTTCTGATTGTTCCTCCAACCATAGTCATTGTTCCTGAAAAATGGATTGGAAACAAAGTTAGCATTTTCAATATGATCAGGATTAGAAATGTTACCTTGAGGACAATAATTGCTCGCATGTCCTCCTCCACAGTTGTTGCACACCATTAATGACATCATCTGCTCAAATTTTTGATTAAGTGACTCCAGTTGAGTCACTACTTCAGAAGAATTTTTACTTTCTGTAGAATGCACATCATGAGTTCGGCGAGACGGTCTCCTTTCTTGGCTCGACTTGAGGGCTACAGCTTCAATTATATCTTGTATTTCACTAGGACGTTTAGATCCTAGCACTGTCCCTCCTGCTGATTGGTCAAGTTTGTCTTGATCTGCAGCTCGCAATCCATGGTAGAAATCTTCCATCACTTGCCATTTTGGAATTCTGTTGTCAGGAACTCTGGCTAATAGTTTCTTATATCGTTCCCATGCCTCATATAATATCTCGTTATCGTCTTGAACAAATGCCCTCAATTCTCTTCGATATTTGCCTGCCTTTTGTGGTGGACAATATTTTCCAACAAACTTTTCTACCAGCTCCAACCAAGAATGAATTGATCCTGCAGGCAAAGTTTTAAACCAAGTGGAAGCTTTGTCACGTAAAGATTGAGGAAATAATAATAAACGAATAACTTCAGAAGAAACATTATTATTTCTAAAGGTGCTCAGAGTGGCAAGAAATTTGTCAAGGTGATCATGAGGGTCTTCATGAAATCCTCCTCCAAATTGGGATGCTTGTATCATCCTCACGATTGCGGGATTTATCTCAAAATTATTTGCATTGATTTCAGGCAGCACAATGCATGATTCTCGATCATTATATCTGGCCGAGACATATTCTCACATAGAGAGTTCCTCTTCATTTTCCCGTCGATTATTTTGTGGCGGAACTAATTCATTTCCTTGCTCATTGTTGCGTGCTTATTCAGCCATTATTCTTATATCTCTTCTTAATCGGCGAGCAGTTCTTTCAATTTCAGGATCAAATTCCAAAATTGGATTTGAACTCCTAGTGCTATGTCTGGAACTATCAGAAGATTCCAGGATTAGTTGTGATTAAATTTTCAATAGTACCTGCAACAACTAATTTTCAGTAAGATAAAAGAATAAAATAAAAATATATACAAGAAGAAAGAAATGCAGATAATAGGTCACGAAGAAATAAGATTTAAATTGATAAACATAAAAAGTCTTTCGGCTATTATCAAAAATTCATTAGGTCGTCAAAATTAATGTCCGGAAGAAATTAACCTAATTATTGCCACCAAAATTTACAGAAAAATTATCAAATACGGTGAAAAATCAAAACTCGAAAACCAATTCAAATGCCAAACATTAATATCAACCGAAAGAAAGTAAATCACTTAGATGGTCGTAAAAATCAAGCACTCGTTCGATCGTAAAACTTGGAAGAATTAACAATGATGTAATAAACGGCACAAAACGAATCAGAACTAATTTGCGGCCGCAAAGTTAATAATCAGACATTAGCAAAAAATATTTTCAGAGAGGAAATAAGATTAATCGGCCGTAATACAGAAATAGATTTACGGCTGAAATTAGATTAGTAATCCGAGGCTCATTCGGCCGTAAAAACCATAGAACAGTGTCGAAAGTGATTAATCAACGTGAAGGCATAAAACTTGTTGGATTATGGACGAAACAAAATCGCAAGATGGCGTAAAAATTAACTGAATTATGTCGGCCGAAAGAGGATTAAATTGACTCTGGGCATAAAGAACCGAAGTCGACAGCCTTTTGACCGTAAAATAGAACATGTTTTCGGCCGAAATAAAAATTGAACGAAACGTGCGCCAACTAGGGGTAATCAAATCAGTATGGTGGCGTAAAAACGAATGTTCAGAAGAGATCGACCAGTAAAAAAGAAAGCTATCCACGTCTCGGTCGTAACACAATTTGTATCAAAAAATTGAAATACGAATCCAAAGCGACAATAAACATTATGGCCGTAAACACAATGAAGAAAACAATTCTCGGCCGTTAATCAATATTGAAAATAAGAGAGAATTCAATTCGATCATAAAATGAATCTCGACCGTAAAGATAAAAATTGTCAATTAAGCCGAAACGAGGTCACATCAATCAGAAATATATTACGGCCGAGATGAAGTCAACACGATTGGCCGTAAAGCAAAATACGGTTTCGGCCGAAATAAAATCGAATGAAACTTGAGAATATTACCCCAACTCTTACGTCGACAATTGAATCATTACGGCCGAAAGTGAATTAAGTCGAAACGTGATCCTTTACGGCCGAGAAAGAATAAATCGCTTTGGCCAAAACAAAGTCAAATCAATACGAAAAGTTCAAACTATTAAAACTTTACGGCCGAGAAGGAAATAAATTCATATGAGGCCAATGAAAATAAGGCGTAAAGAACAAAATTGTTAGCCGAAACAAGGTCAATTCATCATTGTATGGTCATGGCGTAAAACAACGTTCGGATAAAGCATTACGACCGTAAAACAGAAGATTAGAACTCAATCGATATTGCGAGCCGTAAAACCAATAAAGCCGACAAAATAAATCTCGATGGTAAAACCATAAGACGATGACAGAATTTTAAGCCGAAAGTCGACAATTTAAAAAATTGTCGTGACCTTTATCTGCAAAAGAAAAAATGTCAGTTTATTCACAAAAAAAATAATAATTAAAACAATTAATACATATTTACAAAGAATTATTTACAATTTATTTACATCCCCTAATAATTCATAAAAATCAGAAATTAATTAATAAAATATTCCCCGGCAACGGCGTCAAAAACTTGATGCGTTGAAATGATGTAGCAAAATAAAATCGCTAGCAAGTGCACTAGTCGTTCAAGTAATATAGTAAATAAGAGTAAGAGTGTCGAACCCACGGGAAATATTATTAATTAAATATCTGAATTTATAAATTAATAAGAGAGAAAAAAAATATGGATTTTGAAAATGAGTTATAAAAGATAAAGAAAATAAGATAAAGAGAAGATAATGGTGTTGAAGTTAGGCCTTAGGATGAAAATAGATCAGGATAAATATTTGAACTATAAAAGATAAATTTAATCTTTAAAGATGGATTAGAGTCTCCCTAAAATAATCTAACATGATTAATTTATGGTCTCCACGACTGGCATCCCTCAATCTAATCATATAGAACTATCTTAATTTAATAAGAATTGAAGTCTCCACGACTGGTACCCCCAAAATCATATTAAAATTAAGATGCATTAAATTAAATTCTCTAGACTATTAATCACTCCACAAACTGGTATAGATTAATAGACCACACAAACTTGATTCTCCACACACTAGTTATCAAATTTATGTCAATTATTAATTCCAAATAAAATAAATTATAATTAGTATAATGAATTCTGAAATTAAACACTCCACAAATTGGTATAGCCTAATTCAGAAATTTAATTAACTAATATAAAAGCATTAAGTACAATTAATAATTGATCAGAAAAGATTAAAGCAAATAAAATAGGGTCCAAACATTTCCCTTCAATTAATAATCTCCTAAAATAATAATCCTAAAAATATGGAGTTCATCCTAGAAATTCCGGAGAGATAATAAAATATAAATCATAAAAATTGAAAGAATTACACCCAAAATAGAGATCTCGAATTTGACAAACAGTCGGGCAGCCTCTCGGACTTGATCAGGGTCGCGATCAACCTCCAACCGTCGCACTTCTCTCCTCTTGGTCGTAGCCTGCAGAGCTCACGACTCGCCATGGAAGAAACCTGAACTTCAGAGCACGAATTGGAACGACGGATTCTTCACGTATTTATAGGTGCGGACGGCCTTCAATTTGATCCCGGCCGTAACATCGTACGGTTGACCTTAAAATTGTGAGATAAACTCGGCCAAAAATGATAATTCTTCTAACTATTACGCCCAAAGATAAATCCTTCTTATCTTTACTCCCTTCGAATCTCGGCCATAATAAAGAAGAGTCCTTATCATTACCCCCTCTAAATCTCAGCCGTAAGGAAAGAATTTATCTTGTTACGCCCAAAAGATAAAATCATTTAATTGTTACCCCCTTTGAATCTCGGCCAAAACCAAATTTCCCTGCCATTACGCCCTCCAAATCTCGGCCAAAACGAAGAAGAGTCCTTCATTATTACGCCCAAAATGATAAGTCATTTCTTATCTTTACCCCCTCCAAATCTCGGCCAAAATAATGAGTTCTTCTTTCCATTACGCCCAAAAAAATAACATCTTTTTATTTTTTACCCCCTTCATATCTCGACCAAAAAGTGATCTTCTTTGTAATCTCGCCCAAAATGATGAAATCTGATCTCGTTACGCCCAAAATTCAAGTTGCATTCATTTTTACCCCCAACGAAGTAAGATGTAATTTATCCAACCATGAGATCATCTCGGCCGAAATATAATTCTTTACGGCCGATTCATTTTACTTGCAAAATAATTATAAAAATTACGTAAATTCCTCTTTAGTTAAAATATTCAAAACATTAATAATTAAAATTGATAAATCCGGAATTATGACTAAAAGTGACTAAAAATGATGCATGCCATGAACAAATTACAGAAAAATTAATTAAAATAATAATCTAAAATATGTTGTATTTTACATGCATCACCCTCTTTGATGATGTCAAAAGGGGGAGAAGTTTAGGACGATTTATATGTCTTTTGATGTTATGCGTTTACATTTGTACTAGTGTCGTGCACCATTTCTTTTGTTAGTGCATGAACACATGACGCATAATTAACTATGAATGTAATGTTATGACTTTTTATTCATGACGAAGTGCCTTATTTTATTTCATATCTTTTTCTTCATGACTACATTCGCAGAAGAAATCACAAAGTTAAAATCAAAAGAAAAAATTTTAGCACACGACTGGTCACCCAGCGGTCGACCGGCCAAGGATACCAGTCGATTGATATTCAGTAGAAGAAAAGACCAAATTATACCGGTCGACGTCGAAATTATACTGGTCGATACACTGGTCGAGAATGATATGTGCCGGTCGACGTCGAGGCATTATTGGTTGAAGGACCGGTCGACTGGACAACGCGAAAAATGCAACAACGGACACATTGACCGGTCGATCGGCCATACAGTCAAATGAACAGTAACGGCTATTATTTTGAAGAGAAAATTGTGGAAGACTTTTTGAATGAATTCTCACCTCTAGGAGCCTATAAAAGGAGTGCCAAAGCCTAAAGAAAAATCATCCAATCAAGGAAGAACATCTTAAAGCTCCTCTCAAGTTCTTGAGCACAAAATTGCAAATTTCTTCCCTTTTCTTTTCTTAGCTTTGATTGTGAGAAAAATTTTGTAAAAGAAAAGAGTTAGAGGGAAACACTTTCTTTCTGATCTAACATGATTGAGAGCTCTTTGTAAAAGAGGTGTGCCTTGCCTCTTGAGCGAAGAAGAAGGCTTGTTGTGTAAAGAGGGTTATTCTCTCCTTACAAGAAAAGAGAAAGATAGTGGATCTCCGACGGTCTCAAGGTCGAGAAGTCGGAGCGGGGACGTAGGCCAAAGAGTTGAGGCCGAACCCTATCATCATATTGTGTCTCCTTGCGTTTGTTCTTTATCTTTCACTTACGTCTTATCTTTATTTGCTTGTGATCGATTTTATTGATTTTATCGAAAGTGACTTTGTAAAAAGATTTTTATACACCAATTCACGCCTCCCACCCCCACCCCACCCCCCTCTTGGTGCTTTTTATCCTACATCTTTCTCTTAGGATTTTTTTTATCTTTGTCCTTCAGTTTTTTATTTATGCTTTACTCATCATCCTTATGAGCGATTGTAGTTAACATTAATTAGGGCATATTTTACAAATTCTCAAATGTCAAGAGTCGTTATAATTTGTTCACGGGCCCCTTCATGGGGCGTTAGACCATTATCACCGCCTATTCAATGAGTAGTTCAGCTCAACCCAATCGTCACATGTCTAAATTCACAGACATCTTTCACAAATCACGGGGCATTAAACACCTGTCTCTGATAGGCCTGTTAGCTCTCACGGGATTCATCACGTTCCATCAGATAGATTTCACGGGTCTCACGGATGGCTCCCGAAAAGCACATAAAGGTTTCATGAGATGTTATTAAGCTGTCACGGATCGTAAGTAAGTCGTTTCATGTACAAGCCTTACATTTTGCCCAATTCACGATCCTATAATTTTTCATAAGATGATATATCTCTTCACGGCCGTTAGGATACATTCACAAGTCTTTAAACACCCATTACTCACATCTCTTTGTGAAGGATATGTGCAAAACTTCATTGGCTGTCACTTAGTTCTCCGGATCGAGCCACGTGTCCGCACACCCAACCGCCAACACACATTACTCACGCCTCGTAACTTGATATGCCAGCCCCGTGAAACATACACTATAAGAAATTAGGTCATTAGCGAAGAGATATGTAGTAGTTAAAAGTTATCATCTTAACATTAATACTCATCAACAACAAGAAAAAAAACTGGTCGGGGCTCTTCGCTATAGGTCCCTCCGCTAAAAAATTTTAGCGTCCAGTGTGAATAATTGGCCGTTGATTCTTTTTTAGAACCACTACAATCCTCTTCCCTAAAAGTTCAATAGCGACTAGTATGCTGGTCCCTATATAACTTATAAGAACCACTCACCTAGTCACTCTTTATGTGTTGGAATAAATTTTTTAAGGACCACTCTTTATGTTGCTGCTACTACTATTACTACTACTACTACTACTACTATTACTACTACTACTACTACTACTACTACTTATACTACTACTACTACTATTATTATTATTATTATTATTATTATTTGAGAACAAATGTATGATCGTCAATACATTTTAAAAATTTTAAAATTCTATATTCATATGCAACATCCAACATTTTAATTCAAATATTTACAAAATTCCAAATAACTCTTCTAAAGAACATGTTCAAAAACGTATAGC
Organism: Pontederia crassipes; assembly: GCA_030549335.1. Lineage (NCBI taxonomy): Eukaryota > Viridiplantae > Streptophyta > Magnoliopsida > Commelinales > Pontederiaceae > Pontederia > Pontederia crassipes. The sequence goes on along the minus strand of CM060189.1, from coordinate 59,964,950 downwards.
AAGACTTTTCTTCTAATAATCTTCCTTTCTGATCCAACGAACATTCATAAAAAATATATAAAATCAAAATGAGAATTATTTTTAATACTAATTAAAAATAACTTTACTTAGAAGAATCAGAGATTGTGTAATCACCAACCAAAAATTCTAATCCGCCAAAAAATAATTCTTGCTTCAAAAGAGGGCTATAATTAGATTAAATTTTTATTAGAATAAAAAATGTTAATAGCACATAAAATCAAAATCAGATTTTTTATTCTTACTAACCTTATGCTTTAGGTGATTGTTCACAAGATTGTGGTGTTGTTGAATTTTGAGCATTAGATTGTTGACTATGCATGAACTCCTTCAATTGTTGCATTTGACCTTCCATAGAAGCTACTCGTTCTTTTACTAGTTTGTTTTCTTCGGTAGTTGTACGTAACTTACCCAATAATTCATGCTTCGAAGAACTATTTCCTTTCATTTCTTTTGCCGTAATCCCACTACCGAAGCCAACACATGACTACATTTTTTAGGACCAAAACATCCCTCTACTACTTCTATTGCGGGAAGTGTAGGTTCAGCTTGTATAATCTCTTGTATTTCAGCCTACAAAAAAAAATAAACTCATATTAATAAATATTTCATGAAGATCAAATGAAAAACTATTATTAAACATACATATCTTTCAATAATCTCTAGTTCAACAAGCTTGTTATTTTTCTTGCGTGTCTCAAAACAAATAATTGCAACATCTGGTGGGTTACCATCTTTACCTCCCTTTACATAAAAGACTATGAGATATCAAGTAAACAAATGAAAGAAAAGAATATTAATATTTAATATTAAGATATACCTGTTGATAAATGAACTCTCTAAAAGGCTTGCTACCAACGCAAGGTGGCATAGTTAATTTTGCTCTATTTCTTGTATTCCTTCCACTTGCATCCTATATTAAAATATAGCATACACAATAATGTTATATATATAATATAAATATCATAGTAAAAATCATAATCATAACAATTTTATCAAATAATCATACCTTAAAACTTTTACTATTATAATACTCTTTAACAAGTCATTCCCAATCTCTTTTGTCCACTCTATCAGGCACATTCTTCAAAGCTTGTTGAAGTGGTTGATCTTTCACATATTTAAAATGCATGCTTCCTCTCCATTTTTACCATAATTCTTTCATATGTCCCAAACTATTCTCATAATGAATGCCCATGTCATCAGTTTCAAATTTTTCCTACACAAATATTTTAGTACCATTAGAAAATTTTAATGTTATATACATAAATAGTGGATATGTAAACAAAATCCTAAATTAAGCTTACTTCTTAATCATATATCTATAAGGAATTGACATTTTTACATAGTTACAAAATTAATTCACGAAAAATATTTATATATTTAAATGGGAATTGAGTCCACAAATTTTTTTGTAAAAAAAAAACAAGATTGAGGTGGCCAAATGTGCATCACATATGTAAAAGGAAGAATAACCAGAGATGCTTATAATAATTTTTTTCCATTTAAGATTGATACATAAATACATATATGTGGTTAAACATCTAATGGTGCTTACGAAGACCAAAATAAAGGAGAATACCTCATCAAAAAGACTCTGAGACTAAAATAAATGGACTCCATGTATAACTTTTGTTGCAATCACTTATAAAGAAGTGCAATATATATGGACAAATAAAAAAAAAAATTTCAAACTACGGGTCGAACTCTCGTAAAAAATATCAACATAAAAAGTGAACAACCGATCACCTCCTGCGCATAGCCACATCCCTCACAACGTCCGTCGAGACCTACCTCTGTGTGTAAGGAGACCAATCGTGACTTCCTCATGCACAGAGCCACCTCTATGTGCATGAGGATCGTGGCCTACTCATGCACACAGAGGCATGTGACATCCTCATGCACATGCCTGTGTGCATGAGGATCGTGGCATGAGTGGCCTCTATGTGCGTGAGGAGCCTCTGTGTGCATGAGGAGCCACTATGTGCACGAGGAGGCCACAGAGGCGGCCTCTATGCCCTCGGTGGCCGCCTCTCGCATAGAGGCGGCCGTCGGGGCCGCCTCGCACACAGAGGCAACCCCGACCCCGACCCCGGCGGCGGCCTCAGAGGCGACCCTGGGCCGCCCCGGAGAGGCGACCCCGACGGCCATCCCGGAGAGGCGACACCGGCGGCCGCCTCTCGCGTAGAGGGGGCTGCCGAGGGCCGCTAGCGCGGCCACGTCTCACGCAGAGGCGGCTGCCGAGCTCACCTCTCGCGTAGGTTAAAGTTTAATTAGTTATATCCTAATGACCTAATAATTATTAACAAAATTATGTGGTAAAAGTAATTTTTTAGGTTTTATTTTAAAATAATAAATATTTTTATTTTTAATTTCATCATTATTTTAGAAAATACAAATAATGTAATATAAATATATATTAAATCCTACTCAAAGTTAAAAAAAGAGAAAAAATTAAACATACATAAAAATAAAAAAATGTATAATTAAATATTATTAATTATTATAAATAAAGAGACATCGATATTTTTTTATTATATTAATAAAAATAAATATTAAAAATTAAGAGAGAAGATATTTGTTTATTTTCTATTAATGATATTAAAAGTTGAAAAATAAGAAAACAAAATAAAAAGTAAAATTTATAAATATCACTAATATCATTTTAAGAGATATTTTTTATTTGACTCATCATATTTTTAACGACAAGATGATTGACGTCAATTTGAATATTAAGGATCAGATTTTGTCTGGTTCTTATTTTTGACTTTTAACGGCCAGTCATAAGAATATTAAACAACCAGAATTGTTTCTTATAGTTAATAATGATGTTTGACGACCATATTTGAATCTCTTCGTTAATTATGGTCACTAAAAGTCATTTTCCTTGTAGTGGTCCCATCATCCATCCAACCCGCATTTATTTCTCACGCACTGTGAGAAACCTTTCACGACCCCATCATTGTTTGTTATTTATATGCAGGTCCGTGACATTGTGCCCAGTAGAAAAGGCACTCTGTTCACCGCCTCCGACCTTCAGCACTGAGCAACATGGCCTCCGACCAGCGGCAAGGACCCCTATGACCTCCTTCACGTAGGTAGAAACATCGCGGCATCGCCAATCACCGATGACCTCTTCGACATCGGTGGCTTCCTTTGCAAAGACATCTTCACTTCGTTCATTCAGCTGGAAGTTTCTACGGCCTTCTTTCACATCTTCGGCGGTGGAATGACCACACTAGACTCCATCGCCCTGATCATCTTCTGCACAATCGACGAGTTTCATCTTTGCGTTCTTCTCTGACCCGACTGACGACCTAATAGTGCCGCCCCCTTTCTTTGTTCTGAATGCTCGATGGCGTCCTCGAAGGTACCTCTAATCGACAACCAACCAAAGCACCTCGATCACGCCATCATCACCATCGGCGACCCATCGATAGAAATGAAGAAGACAACTGCAGAAGAGCCATGATTTTCATTTCATAGGTCGTAATTTTCGTGTCAATCTTTCTATAAGAGTAGCGAAACACTATAAACGACCTGTTAGTTTACTATTTTAGATTTTGTGAGGGTCGTTACAATTTTATCATGGCCCGTAAAATTCTTTTCATGGGATATCACTTGATTTTCATGACCGTGACCAGCGCTCCTAAAACATGTCACACCGCCTGAACGTCCTCATTCGTCGCCATCGATTCCCTTAAAAGCCACCTGTTGTTGATGAAGGCTCCTCATCCCAGTCATCCGGAGGACGGGTATGGTTGTCCGAGGATGTCGTGGTGGCCCCCCATGATCTGATCACCAATGGAGTTCTTGTGTTCACTAACATTTCCAAATGAAGGCCACTTACACATCGCGAAGGGGTTCAATGCCCTAACTTTATCAAATTGAGCAACACATACAATCTATTATCAAAGCTATTCGACATCAAATATTTCATTAGATTTGACATCTGAACTATACATTGTCTTCTCTACGGATTCCACATCCATCACATTAGGATACATCATGTTGTCTCTTTTTAATTCCTCCCTTTATGATTTCTTTATTACTTTTATACTCCCTTTCCTGGATTTGATTTTCAACACTGAGGACAGTGTTGAGTTCAAGCTTGAGGGAGTTTGCATTTCATGCATCATTTCTATCCTTTTATATTGCAATACATGCATACGTTCTTATCATTTTTATCTATTATTTGCATAAATCATATAAAAAATGTATAAAAATTAAAAATTCCATATCATTCTTTCTCATGTCTTAGCATTTTACTATTTTCAAGCATTATTCAAGGACATCCTGTTAATTAACGAAATTCAAACACCATTATTTTTATCTTTTATCACCTTAGTATTAGGTATTTGGAATGTGAATGTTGCTAAGCAGAATGATAGTGAAATAGAGGAGTATAGTGATAACTTGGTGATTTTTGGGTCAAAATTGAGATTTTTCAATTTTTGTTTTAACTCCCTAACTCACTCTCTACTGCAGTGCACAAGTCAATTGTAGTAAACCCTAAATGTGGTATCCACAGTGATTTGAAGCCAAAGACTCCCTAAGACAATCTAGACTAAACCTACTATAGGTGGCAAAAATAGGAAATTAAAAAGAATAGAAAACAGATTTTTTATTATGGCAAAATGATAATTGTTTTTTGACTTTTGAAAATTTATATAAACTGAATTATAAATGCTAAACTAAGGGCTAAAAGGGTTTATCTATAAATGAGGAAGGTTCCTCTAGGAGTTGGGGTTCATCTAATTTAATTATGGATGGAATGGAACAAGTTATCAATTAAAATTCAAATCTGATTCAACTTGAAAATTTGCTGCTTTCACAGCTCATTTAATCCAGAACTAATCAATATATTATCATATACATATTAGCCAGGTTGAATTGGATAAGTATCCCCACTAAATGTCAAGTCATCATTAGCAAATTCACAATTTTGCCAATTCTTTTCATATTTTGGCTATTTCAGTTTGGCATTACAATTCATCTCACTTTCATGCATCAACTAATCAGGAAAGTAATGAGTCCAATCCTAATACTAATGCTTCTTGGTTTATCTCTAAATAATAAGAGGATTTTAAATCAGCCTCTCAGCTGCAAATTGAAATGAAATCCACATTAGTACTAATCAATTGGATAAAATCAGCACATATTGAACATTTGAATTCAGCACATGTCACTCATTGGAATTCAGCACCTGCCTTTGCTCCTTGGTCCATCTCTGAACGACAAGGTAGCCCTAAGTTCACTTCTCAGTGGATGATAGAATCAGGGGTTTACAATAGCAAGGCAGATTTCACAAATTTCAAGAAATCAGAATTCAAAACAAATTTATTTCACCAAAACATGTTTTCACAGATTTAATTCAGGGAAGTTATCATTGCCTCTTAATACATTTCTGAATAAGAAGAACCCACATAATTTACTTCTCAGCAATTAATGGAATGAGGGGTTTACAATGATATCAAAATTCATGAATCAGAAATTAGAAATGCAATTCAGAATCCAGATTTCAGAAAATAATAAATCAGATTCCTAATTGGGATTGCTTCTAGAACATGACATTGATTCTTGATTCATTTCTGAACAAAGAATAGATCAAAGGACAACCTCTCAGTTGTAAATATTTATAGGACCTCACAATGTCAAGAACAGATATATATGAAATAGATTTCAAAAATCAGAAATCAGAATAAGTGCAGGAATCAGAAATATCCATAATCCATCCACAATTAAACTAAACTACTACCCTATCCTAGGAGAAATGGGATTGAGCTTCTCATAATTACAAAGTTTGATACACAATAGGAAGAAAAATAGTTACAAATCATCGTGGTTAAAGGCTGTCGACAGAAATCAGGGTTGTAGCTCCACTTCAGCTCCTTTCCTCCTTCCTTCCTTCCAAAAATCCTTCAATGGCCAGCCCCCCTTTCTCTCCAGGGTTTTTCCAGCTTTTATATGACCTTCCTGCACCCTTAGATGTAGATCAGAAGCTTCCATCACTCCCTGATTGTGCCATGTATCCTGTCCAGAAAATATCTGTAGGTGCAAACTTTTTGGACAGCCAAAAAGCAAGTGGTCCCCCTCCTTTTTCCTCTTTGTGCAGCCCTCTTTTCCCTGCTAGAAAGGCCAAAACAACAACCATCAAAGTCCTTAAATGGGATTTTAAGGATTAGGACAATGACAATTATCACCTCAAATATCAAATGGGGTTTGGTGTTGTGCAGGAATGAAAACCAAAATTTAAAAATGATAACTTCTAAAACCCGGAATGATAAATTGCTCCATATCATGAAAATTGTCCAATTATGAGTGGTTCAAGGCAGTGAAGGCATCAAAGGGATTAGGATGGCAAGGAAATAAGGTCAGAAATCAAATGTATATAAGATTTCATAAGAATAATAACTTTGGTGCCATAAAATGATAACTTGATGTCAAAAAATGATAACTTGTCACAAATTTAGTTGTGGTTGTCCAAATGTGATCAAATCAGAGCAGCAAGGAGTTAGGACAGTAATTTAATGATTGCCTAATGCTTTTATGCAGAATTGATAGCCTTGCACATCGAAATGACAATTTTGCCCTAAAATGATAACTTGACATTAAAAAATGATAACTTGTGAAATGGAGTGATAACTTTGCACAAGTTGAAATATGATTATCCAAATATGATTAATTCATGATGGCAAGGGGTTTAGGGCAAGATAATCACCAGGAATCAGCTAAATTAGAAAAATGATAACTTTGCACATTAGAGTGATAACTTGCCCAAAAAATGATAACTTGGCATAGAATTGACATATTTATGGATTTTAGCAATTTAGAACCTCTATGCACATGGAATTAAGTGTAAAATGAGAATGATCAGCTGGTTATCACAATCCTTTGCATTCCAAGCATAATTGGCCAAAAGTTGGGCAACATAAGGGCTCGATATGGGTGAATTGAATAGAAAATGGGATAAAAACCTATTGTGATCTGATAGTGAAATTGAGGAGTGTAGTGATAACTTGCTGATTTTTGGGTCAAACTTGAGATTTTTCAATTTTTTGATTTAACTCCCTAACTCACTCTCTACTGCAGTGCACAGGTCAATTGTAGTAAACCCTAAATGTCGTATCCACAGTGATTTGAAGCCAAAGACTCCCTAAAATAATCTAGACTAGCCCTAACTAAAGTTACAAATTCAAGAAATTGAAGGGAAGTGAAAATAGATTTCTATATGTGACTAAAAAGATAACTATTTTGGGGTTTTTGGATATTGCTATAAACTGAATTAAAAATGCTAAACTAAGGGCTAAAAGGGTTTATCTATCAATGAGGAAAGTTCTCCCAGGAATTGGGGTTCATCTAATTTAATTATGGATGGAATGGAACAAGTTATCAATTTTTAGTCAAATCTGATTCAACCTTAAACATGGCTGCTCTCACAGCTCAATTAGTCCAAAACTAATCAATATATTGTCATATAATTGTTAGCCAGGTTGAATTAGAGGAGGATCCCCACTTAATATCAAGTTATCATTAGGCTCAAACTCAAGTTCTTTGCTGATTTTTGGCAATTTATTGAAATATGAAATGATAACAATCAATTGCACTTTAAATATGAGAGAATTACTTCAATTAACTAAACATGAATGAAATCAATCCAACATTAGTGCTAATGCTTCTTGGTTTATCTCTAAACTACAAGAGGATTTTAAATCAGCCTCTCAGCTGTAAATGGAAATGAAATCCACATTATCACTAATGAATTGGATAAAATTAGCACATAATTACATATGGGAACTCAGCACATGCAATTGCTTCTTGGTCCATCTCTGAACAACAAGAAAACCTTAAGTTCACTTCTCAGTGATTAATGGATTCAGGGGTTTAACAATAACAAGGCAGATTCCACAATTTTAGGAATTCAGAAATCAGAATTCAGCAATCAGCAATGAAAAGTTTGCAACCATTCAGGGATTGAACCCTTGAAATACCATTGTCTCTTGATTCATTTCTGAAGAAGAATGAAGCCATAAGAAACCTCTCAGTTATTAATTAAATTAGGGCTCCACAATGGTAAAATAGATTCAACAAGATTCATAAATTAGAAATGGGAAAAATAGATTTCAGAAATTAGAAAATCAGATTCTTAATTGGGGATTGGATCTAAAACATGTCACTGGTTCTTGATTCATTTCTGAACAAGAATGGATCAAAAGACAACATCTCAGTTGTAAATACAAATAGGATCTCACAATGCCAAGATTAGAATCCAATGAATTCAGAATTGTAAAAACAGAAATCAGGACTATTTTGACATCAAGCAAGAAATCAGATTTGTTCTCATCCATCCATAACTAAACTAGCATACTACCCTATCCTAGGAGAAATGGGATTTAGCTCCTCATAATTACAAAGTTTGATACACAATAGTAGGAAGGATTGATACAAAACATCCTGAACTAGGAGCTGTTGACATAAATCAAATGTTGCAGTACTTCAATTCCTCCCTTGCTTCCTTCCTACTCCAACCCTTGCAATGGCCAGCCCCCTTTCTCTCCAGGGTTTCTCAGCTTTTATATGACCTTCCTACACCCTTAGTGTACATTAGAATGTTCCCTTGTGCCTTGATTATGCCAAGTGTCCTGGTCCAGAAAATATCAGTTATGCCAACTTTTTTGGACAGTCAAAAAGCAAGTGGTCCCCTCTACTTTTTCCTTCTTGTGCAGCCCTCTTTTCCCTGCTAGAAAGGCCAAAACATCAAGCATCAAAGTCCTTGAATAGGATTTAGACAAATATGGATTAGGATAGCTATTAATATCAGCTCATTTAGCAAATGAAGTTTGATGTTATGCAAGAATGAAACCTTTATTTGTCTAATGATAACTTATAGCCCGGAATGATAACTTTGCATATATCATGAAAATTGTCCAAATATGAGTGGTTCAAAGCATTGAAGGCATAAAAGGGATTAGGGTGTGGCAAGTGAATGAGGTCAGAAATCAAATGTGGATAAGATTTCAAAGGAATTATAACTTTGGTGCCAAAAATGATAACTTGATGTCATAAAAATGATAACTTGTCATAAGTTTAGTTTTGGTTATCCAAATGTGATCAATCAGAGCAGCAAGGAGTTAGGACAATAATATAATGATTGCCTAATGCTTTTATGCAGAATTGATAGCCTTGCGCATCAAAATGACAATTTTTTCCTAAAATGATAACTTGACACTAAAAATGATAACTTGTGAAATGGAACGATAACTTTGCACAAGTTGAAATATGATCATCCAAATATGATTAATTCATGATGGCATGGGATTTAGGGCAAGATAATCACTAGAAATAAGCTCAATTAGACAAATGATAACTTTGCACATTGGAATGATAACTTTCACGTGCCGTGAAAATTCATTTTCAATCCGATTCAGACACTATTTAGGCCATTAAATCACTCTTATAGGTTGTGACGAAGTCTGGATTCAAGTTTTGGACAAATTTTTGAAAGCATTTTAAGTACACAAGAACTCTTACTTATACTATATGACCCCAAGATGATTTGTAAAAATGTTATGGATCAAATTTCGGAGTTTGACAAAAAATCTCAAAATTGAATCTTCTACGAATTTACCTTATTTTACATAGAAAATATTTATGTTTCTTCTCCGATCACATGAAAACTTGAACCCCTATAAATAGAGGCCTTCTATAGCTAGAAAAGAGGATGCTAGGGCCTACAACCTGTACTTTAAAGAGAAAAATGTGGGAGCATCTTGAAGAACAACTAAGAAGATTTTTGTACGGTGATGTCGAGCGAGGATCGTGCTGTGATTGATCGTTTGCTCCAGAAAGTACTTCCAATTTTATTTCATGTTGGAATGCGTCATATTGTGATTTAATGTTCTATCTTTTTAATCTTTATAATCTAGACAATTTAGTTTAGTTTTTAAGTTTTAGATTTAGTTTTGCAATAGGCCTATTGTTAAGACAATTTGTGAACTTTTCTTTAGTGATTGATTATAGTTCGTTTAACTTTTAAAAACATGATTATTGTGTTTATGACTTTTCATTAGTTTTAATTGAATTATTAGTTTATTATTAACTGGGAAGTGTGATTAATCTATTAATTCATAATTTTCATTAAGCAATTTATGTCGTAATTTAATAAAATTGACGGAATATTAAACTGCGTGGCATATATACTTTTCATATATGTTCAACATGCATTTATCTCATGTTTTGATATGTTAGCATGCTTCAACACATGTTTTATTGTTGAAATACAACTCTTATTATTTCTCCACATTCATCTTCTAAATATTGTATTTCTATATTATTATTACTTGTGTTAATTGCTTTCCATGCAAAAATTCCAATCAATAATTCACAAGGGTATTCAGGTGTATGCCCGCACACGCGCGCATAAGGGCATATAGGTGTATTCTCCCAACCCAGACACAGACAAATTTGAAGGCAGACGACACAGTTCACCAATCCAGTTCTCCGAAGCAGCAAACAACAAAGAAAGTTATGCTTTTCCACATGAACCTAACAGATCCCTTGTAATAGAGGAAGGAAGCACCTTTGTGGGCAAATGTGGACAACAAAAAGGCTGCAGGACAGTGGACAATGGACAATGGCAAGCTAAGGAAAAAATAGTAAAGAAGGACCACCAAAAGATTCTTTTTTTCTGGGACACATGGACAGGTGGTGAGTTGAAGGAAGGCAACCATGCAGGACCACAAAGGCGTCTTCTTTGGCTGGCAAAGCTGAAGAAGAATATGACAAATCAGCTAGAAAAGCAGTGGACAGGTGGCACAACCCCTCGGGCTATAAAAGCACAAGAAGGTTGTTGAAGAAGGGAGATTCGATTTTGGCTAGTTTGGATCCTTTTTGCTGTCAAAGGAGGTTGGAGAGGAGTTGCACTAGCAACCTCCCTTCTCCCTTTTCTCTTCTACTTTTCCTTCTTTTCTAGTTTTCGTAATGTGTAATTAACCAACCAACTATGTCTAGGGATCTTGATCCCGTGACTTTCGTCTTCTATTCTTATAATTCTTTGATGCTTTGATGGCTAATCAAATGTCGAAACCTTCCTCTATTTTAATGATATTCATTTTATGATCATGTTATGTTGTGTTTGTGTGTTTTTTGATAGTTGTGTTTGGAATTCATCTTGGACCCCCGATCATCGGGATATGCTAGGCTCTGCGCGATAGTACATAGAGAAATGAGCTTTGATGAGATGATTCTCTACTTGGTTTCTTTGTTTTCATTGCGGTTGAGAGTTTGGAGGAGTTCCTGAATCACTATCGCCTTGCACCCCTGATCATAGGGATATGTTAGGCTCTGCGCGATCGTACGTAGAGAAATCGAGCACCAGCGATAGTGATTTATAGTTCAGATTTGTGTTATGTTAGCGATGATCATTTTATGTTATTTGGTTAAGACGTAGCACGTCTTCAACCTCGGGACCCAAGAGGGTTACTTGAATTCTAAGATTCCGATAATAAACGATCGTATTGAGCTGGGGACTCGGATTATCATTGACGTGTTCGAAGCGCGCGTATGTGATTTTTCCTTATCATCACTACTTTCGATTCTTCTCTGATTCTAATAGTTATATCCAAAAAACTCTCAGCAATCCTGAATTGTGCTTCCGAATCGATCTTTCCATCTCCTCCTTAAATCGTCTGAACGTTCTTAGTGTCATCTTTGTCTTCTGCATTCCACCTGGGAGGGTTATCTTTATTTCTCTGAGGTGGATGTATGCCGATTTAGCTGCATCCCGCTCAGATTATCTCTTTAGAATGATCTGGTGCTCAGTTGTCACGAAGGCTTAGCTCAATCCAAAGAGGAAGGGTCAATTCATATGCTCAGTCGTTGTGCACGAGAGTGACGGTAGAGCTGAATATATGAATCCCGTTACGTATGTAAATTGGACTTACCGCGAGCACGAGAGTGTCATGGATAAGTCAAGTGATCCTTATCATGAAGTTACTTTAATACACATGTTAAAGAACATTCGGACATTTTTATCCTAAATGAAGTTGAGAGCACGTAAGTTCCAAGTGAAAACATTCCCCTAGCCCTAGTGTTTAGCTGCACTATCTACTTTTACATTAAAAATCCATAAGAATTAGTGTAGTCTTATTTGTGTGATTTCTAATTTATAGCACTTCACTTTCTTATTTTGAACAACAACCATAGACTTGGCTTTTCCTTCAAGTAGTTTAATTAAGTGTGAATATTTCGACTTTCTCTCTGTGGATCGACCCTCAAGTACTACAATGATATGCCGTATACTTGTCGTTCTCGTAGTAATAATGTAGATTATTTATAAATTTAAAACTTCATTCGACATCTTTATGTGCTCTCTCTACACACTTTATATGCGAGTCAAGTTTTTGGCACCGTTGCCAAGGACTAAGTCTTGAATTGTCATATTTAATTTACTGATCTAGCTAAGTCTTATTTATACTCATTGTTTATATCTCATCATGCTGTGAATATCCTACTTGCTTGTAGTTTAGCTAATTTCTTTTTCTTGCTCAAAGTAGATGTTAGTTTCCTGCATTTTTCTTTTCTTTACTTGTTTATAGAAGCCTTCATTTAGATCATGTAGTTGTCATCTTCAATATTCTATTCCTGCATTTCTGATTATAATTCTCAAAGTTCAAATTCTGCACATACTACAAAGACCTCCTGAATTTTTTTAATGCAGAAACATTGTTGAATCGTGACTTTACATTCCAGATTTTGAAATCCATGTTATGCACTTTATGCTACAAAGTGTCTACTATGTTTTCATAGTGCAGAAATCTTGCTAAACAATGTTGAATACACCTTGCTGAACATGCTAGCTATTTCCAGTTTTTTTTTATTGCTGAAATTGTTGATTTCTGATTTCTGATTGCAGAAATCTTGCTGAATAATTGTAACCTGAAAATTGCTGACATGCATTCCTATACACATTGCTAAATGACAGTTTCTTATTTTCTGAACACTATTGAACATACTAGTTTTTTTATCCTTGGATGTTATCATTAGATTTCTAATTTTTAGTTTTAAACCTCTCATTTCTGATTTTTGATGTCAAAATTCATATTTTTACACTGACTTCTATGATCCTAATATCGTATTGTGCAGAAACATCACTGAAATTGCTGAACATACTAGCCTCTTAATCCTGGAATGTCAATTTAGATTTCTGATTTCCAACTTTAGATTTTAGATTTTAGATTTCAAAATTTCTGCAGTTATTTAATAACTCTGAGCTTATTTGTTATTTTCATTGTGCAAAAATATCACTAAACATACCTACTTTTGATCTTTGAATATTTAGATCAGATTTCAAATATCATATTGCAGATTTCGAATTCAAAATTTCAAATTTCATATTGCAATTTTCCACATGATCCTAAGTTCCTATTGTGCTAAAACGTACATGAACAACACTTCATTTTATTCCCTGAATGCCCATATTAGATTTGACATTTCGAAATTCATATTTCATATTTCAAGCTTAAAAAATCAGACTTTAAGATTTCAAGTTCCAGATTTCATATTTCAACATTTGAGTTTCAGATTTTCAGTTTGATCTCATATTTCATATTTCATATTTCATATTTCATATTTCAAATTTCAAATTTATGCACTTGCTCTATCAACTTTCTCTTGAGTTTCCATTGTGGAGAAACATTTCAGATGTCAAATAGTGTTGATGAGTATGAATTCAACAGTCATTTAAGCATAACCGAAATTGAGATAGAATGGAATTTCCAAAGCTAGATAGATGATGAGAAGAATTTTTATCAAGCTACTAAAATGTCAAAATTTGAAAGTTGGGACAAGTTAGCTTCTAGAATTGAAGACATAGTAGAAAATGCACTTGCAAAGTTCAAGCTAAAACCTCCCACAACTTTCCAAGCCTATTGCAGCTAAGTGCACTCCTACATTCAACATGAACCATATGGACGGAATCACTGATCATGATGCAAAACATGATGGACCAGCAAAAGAAGCATATGAAAAGATGAAAGAGCTGTCTGCCAAGTTGGAAGGTCTCCATACACAAAGAAGGCTGCTAGAGGTTCAGCTTCAACAATTTGCATATCATAATCAATCAGCACAAGCAGAGGAGCTTTGGAATTATAAAGAGACACCTGAAGAGAAGTCAAATATGGAACGGATGATGGAAAAGCTAATCTAGCAACCTGAAGGTACAAGACAAGTGGAAGGACATGAATCCCCTGTCGCTGAACACCTTGCTGAATTTGAAGATGTTGAAAAGATCAACTTTGATGATCAAGTCAAGACGATTGAAAAGGAAGCTATAACTCAACACATAGAAATAATTCTAAATGAAAAGTGTGAAGCTGAATTCAAAGCAGGAAACAAGACATGCTCAGTAGCTGAAATTATCTCCACAACTGACCCAACCTATCCACAAACTAAAGAGACGTGTCTTGAGGCTGAAGGCACTTTCTGCAGAAACTAACAAAAACTCCACTAGCTGAAGAATGCCAGCCTATGAAGATACAAGACAAAGACTTGTAATATTCTCAAAAATCAAATAAAAATAAAAAGGAAATGAAATAAATAAAAGGAAGCTATAGTCATCTAAAGCCCATTTTAAAGCTCATTAGCCTAATAACCCTCAAAACTAAAGTATAAATATCCTCCTCTGACCTAAATCACTCACCTAACCCTCTTTTCTCTCCTCCTCTCCACCAGCTCTCCTTCACAACCCACTCACCACAACTCCCCCCAAGACGCAACAGCAGCAGCAGGTGGCCTCCATCAACTCACAGCAACACCATCTCCCTCTCTCCTCCCATCCACTCACGGCAGTGCAGCAAAACAAGGCAGCACATGTGACACTCTCTAACTCTCTCCCTCCACTCTCATTTGCTCTCCCTCAGTTCACTCTCACAGTCAGCACCATAGGAAGATCAATCCATTTCCTCTCACTCCCCTCTCTCTACTCACGGCTGCACAGCAGCAAGGGAGCTCACCCTCCTCTCTCTCCCACACCCATACAGCAGCAGAAATATAAGAAAGGGGTCTGGCAGTTCTAGCAAGAGAAGTAGAAGGAGAAGAAGGTGCTGTCCATTTCAACAAAAAGGAGAGGAAGGTGCTGCCACACCAAGAAGAAGGAGGAGGAAGGAAGAAGGAAGAACAGAGAGGAAGAAGAATAAAGGATTAGGATTAGAATTAGGATTTTCACATAAATCCTAAAGGTATGTTTGAGGGGATCCTAAACCTAATCACCCCTTAATGATGAGTGTTTGTGTGGATTAAGAGATTTTAAGATCAAACTAGGTCTTATTAATGCATGATTAGGGAAAGTCCATGTTTACATTATGATGCTTCTTGCTTCATTAAGATTATTATTTCATTGCTAATCATGTTTAGGATTAGAACATTTATGGCTATCCATGTTTAATTCATTAGCATGTCTTTTATTTGTTCGTATTAATATGATTAGTAACTCTTAATGTTCCTTAAGCAAATCCCTTCATATGTTCAAGATTAAGATGGTGGAAATCTTCATGCATAACCTATGTGATGATTAGTGGAAAAATGTATGTTGAGGGGATCCAAACCCTCTAATCACCCCCTAATGATGCTTGTATGTTTGGATTAGGGCATAAAGGAACCTACCACGTGTTCTTGGAATGGATGATTAAGGGATGTTCATATTAGCATTAGTATGTTTCTGTTTTATTAAGATTAATGCTCTATTGCTAACCATGTTTAGAAATAGAATATTCATTTTGATTTATGTTAGCTCATTATGAAATTGCTTAATGCTCATGTGCTTATGAATGTGATTAGCATGTTAGGAGTCCTTATGTTGAAACCCCATTAATTTGTTTCATTGTTAATGTACCAAGAATATTGATAAGTGTTTCATGTGATGTGTAGAGCAAAATTTGTGCTCAATATGTTAAAGTATGCATGATTGGGAAGAAAAGAATGTAGAAAAATGTGTTCTGTCGGCCCAGAACGGGCGATCGATTCCTTAATGATCGATCGTTATGGGAATAAATTTGTCTCGACTCCTGTCCAACGGTCGTCCAAAATCATTTGAACGTCCTATTCGGAAGAGTCGTTACTCTCTGTAATTAACGGTCGACCCAACGCTCAGTTTCGGCCATCCGAAAGACTAAGAACGATCGACTGATATCTTAACGGTCATATGATTTAGTGCAGTCATGCTCTCTGTAATTAGCGGTTGATCACTAGCTGATCATACTACATTTCTACTCATTTTTCATCTCAATTCATGTGCATATAAGTCATGAAATGTTCATATTATGATAATTATGCCTAATCTACATGCATTTATCTTTTCAGCATAATATTATCCTACATTTGCACATTTGAGTTGAACAATATACTGATTTAGTTCTTATTTGTCTAATTTTTATTTAAGTAATTGATGCTTGTTGTTCATGTTCTTGCAGCATCAAAATCAAGCACAAGAGACAAACAATGCTGCTGGAAAAGGAGAAGGGGACCACAATACAAGCTGCCAACCAAAAGCAATGATAAAGGAATCTTTTTGAAAAGAAGAGGGGACTAGAGATAAGTGGCAAAATCAGATGGAATGGAAGGTTCTAATGATGATCAAAGAGTGATGATAATCCCATATATAAAGGGGATGTTGAGGAGCAAAAGGGGGATCTCCTCTCCTAGCCATTTGGCTGGAGGCTAAGTTCTCGATTACTGGAGTTTTGGAGCTGAGAGC
Organism: Pontederia crassipes; assembly: GCA_030549335.1. Classification (NCBI taxonomy): domain Eukaryota; kingdom Viridiplantae; phylum Streptophyta; class Magnoliopsida; order Commelinales; family Pontederiaceae; genus Pontederia; species Pontederia crassipes. Next base: position 59,948,182 of record CM060189.1, on the reverse strand, counting down.
TTTGTCCTTCTTTTATGTTTTAGGATGTTTATGATTTTGTTCCTCATCTGATTTCTATTGTTTTCATCACTTATGAGGAGCTAAATATCTTAGCTCTCTTAGGATAGGATAGTAGTTTAATTTCTATTTATGGATAGATGATTGAACAACACTTTTGCCATTTATGTTAGTGCATTTCTGAATGTTTTCAAATCAATTTTATGTTGATGTGAATCCTATTTTCTAGTGACAACTGAGAAGTTGTTGTTTGATTCTTTCTTGCTCAGAAATGAGTCAAGAGCATCACCATTTGTTTTCTAGTTTTATCCTTGTCAAGATCTGAATGCATCCTTTCCTTGCTAATGTGAATCTCATCTTGTAATGGCAGCTGAGAGGCTGATTCTATATTCTCTTGATATTCAGAAATGAATCAAGAACATTAACAATTAGTTTCTGGACTTTGATTTCAATTGTGATTTCGGGTGAGTTGGTTTCCTGGTCTAAGTAATCCATGCTGGGAATGGATCCATTTACTTTTGTTGATGTGAATCTTGTATTGGAATGGTTGCCGAGAGGTTGATTTTAGATTCCCTTGTTGTTTAGAGATAAACCAAGAGCATCAACACTAGTTGTGGATTTGATTGTATTTATGCATTGAGCTAGATGTTTCATGATAATATAATATTAGTAGAAACCCTTGTTGAATCAACCTAACTAATATTCATATGAAAGTATTATACTTAGTTCTAACTTTAATGCACTATGGGAGCAGTCTTTATAGGTTGAATTTGGTTTAATTTGTATTGCTAAGTTGTTCTAATCCATTCCATAACAAAATATTAGATGAACCCCTTTCCTAAGAGAACATTTCATATCTGTTATATTAGTCACTTAAAAACACCAAAAAGAGTTAACTTAGTTTAGGATTAATTTAGATTAGTTAGTGAATCTTTAGTTTCAAATCACTATTGATACGACATTCGAGTTAACTACTCCGATCTGTGCACTTGCAGTCCAGTGAAGTGAGGAGTTTAGACCATATATCATTTACTTGCATTTTCAATTTTGTGCTACAAATCGGTCAATTAATCACACTCCCCTAATTCACATCAAGTTTTTGGCACCGTTATTGGAGATTTGAGACTGATTAGATTCACTTTTTATAGTTTAGATTAGTCTACTTTTTGCATTTTTTTTCTTTTCTTTAGTTTAGCTTCTGTCTATATTTGCCTTTATTTTTTCTTATACCATCACTGTTTATATCACATTCCATTTAGTCCTATTTATGTTTATCATTTTTCTTATTAGATTAGTCCTCTTTGAAATTTTCTTTTCCTGCTCAATCTTATCAATCTTATCTTAATCTCTATTACATTTCATGTTTACTCTTACTTTTGATATCTTTGCACTTAATCACATTGTATGACAAGTTTATAGTGCAGAAAATTCTGAATATTTCTGAAATAGATTAAGTAAATGATGGATATGAATTGGCAGACTTGGCCCAGGACTATTATCAATCTAGTGAAATGCCAATCAACCAGGATGAATTAGGTTCTATAATTGAAAATATCGTGTTCAAAACTCTTCAGAAATATAGTTTTGGTGTTGGAAAATCATCACAAGTTCATTACAATCAAAGATCATCACAATTTCAACAGCCCTCTAATGCTTACATGTATGACTCACATGGTTATGAAAGTTCAAATTACTAGAATCGTGAGGAAGACTTCTCAAGTAGTAGTCATTATGTTTCAAATTACTGGAATCCTGAGCAAGACTTCTCAAGCAGCAATCCTTATGTTTATGACTCACAAAATCATGTGTATTACCATCACAATCATGGTCAAGTGTCAGATTTTCAGGTTGCAACCATGGATATTTCAGAAGATCAACAAACACTTTATCAATCTATAGAAAAATCAAGACTGGAGATTATGTTGGAGAACTACCTCAAGGAGCAAGATGCATACAGGAAGGAGCGAGATGCATACCAGAAGGAGCAAGATGCAATGTTGAAGCAGTTACAAATGGCTGTGGATGCTCTTGAAGCTCAACATCAAGTCTTGGAGGTTAAACTTTTTCTACAATCTAATTCAGAGGTGAAGCTGGAAATTGAGAGAGAGATAAATGAAGAAAAAGAAGTGGTCATGGAGGCTAATGTTGAAAAAGAAGTTGTTACACCTAAAGCAAAAGCCAAGAAACAAGATGAAGTTGCAGAAGTTATTGAAAATGCTACTCTAATGACACTAGAAGTGAATCACATTGAAGACCCACTTATAAGGGAACAAGTCATTACAGCAAAGACACATTATGAGACTGAAATGGCCAAGGATGATACAAAAGCAAAAGAAATTTCTTTCCAAATAGAGGAGGCTATAGCAGAATTCAAATTTGTAGAAGGAATGAAGGAACATCATTGTTTGCCTACTGAAAGATGGAACCAAGAGCTCAAAGATCTTCCAACAAAGCTGCATTTTAATAGATCATTGAAGAAATGGCTGCTTAAAAAAGATGGTAATCCAGGAGATTCAGATATCATAGATGAGAAGTTTTGGAATGAGAAGTTAGTATATTTCTGGTACAATGAATGAGAGATACATCCAACTGAAAAATAAAGGTCAATTATTGTCAAACTAAGAGATCCATACTTGATTAGTGAAGTTGTCCACAGATTGAGATCTCTATTTGATCATATCATACTATTCAAACCTCCTTGATATCAAGAGTTGTAACAATGTCTAGCCTAAGACATTAAAGTAGGGCGCTTCTTGGGAGGCAACCCAAGCCTTTTACATCTAATATCCTTTTGTTTAGGAATAAATCATATATGAACATCTTCTACCATTGAAAAGGGAGTATCTTGACTCATGTCTTTGATTTTTCACTGAAATGCATTTGATAATTGATTATCTTAATTATCCTTATGTAGCTCATGCTATGGTCATCATAATGATAACTATAATTTCTTGTTCATATCAGTTGTCCATATCTAATTTTGCTAGATTTCAGTGAATTTAATCCTTACTGAATTTTATTAATTGTTAAATGGATCATTCCTCATTAGTTCAGTTCTAATCAATTGTAGGTTTGATTCATCATATGCTGGAAATGATACACCCAAAGAAGAAGTGGAGCAAGACATGCCTACCTCTCATTTCACAAGTTGAACACCCACCCAACCCTCAATCTTGCTTGGATGATTCATCATTGAGGACAGTGCTGATGATAAGCTTGGGGGAGGAACTTGGTACTTTTCTGAACTCAATTATCATGTTTTAATTTCATTTTAAAGTTCATATCATGTCTATAGCTAGGATATCACTATTATCATTGTAGTTCAGCTCAACCCATGCTATCATTTGTACTTATCATTATTAAGTAGAAATCCTTTAGTATAAAAGTTAGTACACTCCAACACCAAGTAGTCAATTTTACTATTAATCTTTTTGCTTCAATCAACTCATATTCAGATGCATTTGATTTCAATTCAGCTGAAATTTTTCTTTTTGTGGGTAACACTAGCTGACACTCATGGATTGGTTAGAAATTAGAAGATGTCTAGAATGGAATCAAGACTTTTGCTGCTATGTTAAATAGGAAAACTTGACTCTTTTTATTAAGGAATCTAAACTTTACTTGAGTTTGAACTGCTACTCACTTCATGAACAGAAAAGAAAAGAAAAAAATGAAGAAAAAGAGAAAAATAAAAAGTTGCATTTTGCATTGCATGCATGCATGAATAAAAAGAGCTAAATTCCAAAAGGAATCTCTCCTGAATAAAGTCAGGATTTTTATCCTATTGACCAGCATAAATAAAAATCAGGTTTTAAACTTGTTTTTTTGCATCATCATGAATAAAAGTCTGGTTTTTCTTGTTTAAGCAATACACAAATCTGTTCATCAAGAGATTGGTAGTTCACCCTTATAAGTAAAGTTGAAAATCCTTGAAATTCAAATCAGTTATTGTTAGTACTTCTTTCATGGCTTAAATTTGCTTTAGCCTCAGTGATTCCTCAGCTAGAATTTGGAAAGAATGGCAAGGAGTGTTAGCAAAGTGGGAAACTCATTTGATTTTAAACAGCTGAATATGAATTCATTTGTGAACTATTTGATTCAATCCTTGTTCTTAATATCTGAATGTTTTGCTTAAGGACAAGCAAAAGACTAAGCTTGGGGAAGTTTGATCACTAGCTGATCATACTATATTTCTACTCATTTTTCATCTCAATTCATGTGCATATAAGCCCTAAAATGTTCAAATTATGATAATTATGACTAATCTACATGCATTTATTTTCTCAGCATAATATTATCCTACATTTGCATATTTGAGTTGAACAATATACTGATTTAGTTCTTATTTGTCTAATTTTCATTTAAGTAATTGATGCTTGTTATTCATCTTCTTGTAGTATCAAAATCAAGCACAAGAGACAAACAATGCTGCTGGAAAAGGAGAAGGGGACCACAATGCAAGCTGCCAACCAAAAGCAATGAGAAAGGAATCTTTTTGAACGTTTACATTATGATGCTTCTTGCTTCATTAAGATTATTATTTCATTGCTAATCATGTTTAGGATTAGAATGTTTATGGCTATCCATGTTTAATTCATTAGCATGTCTTTTATTTGTTCGTATTAATATGATTAGTAACTCTTAATGTTCCTTAAGCAAATCATATGTTCAAGATTAAGATGGTGGAAATGTTCATGTATAACCTATGTGATGATTAGTGGAAAAATGTATGTTGAGAGGATCCAAATCCTCTAATCACCCCCTAATGATGCTTGTATGTTTGGATTAGGGCATAAAAGAACCTACCACGTGTTCTTGGAATGGATGATTAAGGGATGTTCATATTAGCATTAGTATGTTCCTGTTTTATTAAGATTAATGCTCTATTGCTAACCATGTTTAGAAATAGAATATTCATTGTGATTTATGTTAGCTCATTATGAAATTGCTTAATGCTCATGTGCTTATGAATGTGATTAGCATGTTAGGAGTCCTTATGTTGAAACCCCATTTTGTTTCATTGTTAATGTACCAAGAATATTGATAAGTGTTTCATGTGATGTGTAGAGCAAAATTTGTGCTCAATATGTTAAAGTATGCATGATTGGGAAGAAAAGAATGTAGAAAAATGTGTTCTGTCGGCCCAGAATGGGCGATCGATTCCTTAATGATCGACCGTTATGGGAATAAATTTGTCTCGACTCCTGTCCAACGGTCGTCCAAAATCATTTGAACGTCCGATTCGGAAGAGTCGTTACTCTCTATAATTAACGGTCGACCCAACGCTCAGTTTCGGTCGTCCGAAAGACTAAGAACGGTCGACCGATATTTTAACGGTCATATGATTTAGTGCAGTCATGCTCTCTGTAATTAGCGGTTGGTCACTAGCTGATCATACTACATTTCTACTCATTTTTCATCTCAATTCATGTGCATATAAGCCCTGAAAAGTTCATATTATGATAATTATGCCTAATCTACATGCATTTATCTTCTCAGCATAATATTATCCTACATTTGCACATTTGAATTGAACAATATACTGATTTAGTTATTATTTGTCTAATTTTCATTTAAGTAATTGATGCTTACTGTTCATGTTCTTGCAACATCAAAATCAAGCACAAGAGACAAATAATGCTGCTGGAAAAAGGAGAAGGGGACCACAATGCAAGCTGCCAACCAAAAGCAATGAGAAAGGAATCTTTTTGAAAAGAAGAGAGGACCAGAGATAGGTGGCAAAATCAGATGGAATGGAAGGTTCTAATGATGATCAAAGAGTGATGATAATCTCATATATAAAGGGGATGTTGAGGAGCAAAAGGGGGATTTCCTCTTCTAGCCATTTGGCTGGAGGCTGAGTTCTTGATTACTGGAGTTTTGGAGCTGAGAGATTTGTTCTTCTTTTATGTTTTAGGATGTTTATGATTCTGTTCCTCATCTTGTTTTCATCACTTATGAGGAGCTAAATCTTAACTCTCCTTAATTTCTGTTTATGGATGGATGATTGAACAACACTTTTGCCATTAACGTTAGTGCATTTCTGAATGTTTTCAAATCAATTTTATGTTGATGTGAATCCTATTTTCTAGTGACAACTGAGAAGTTGTTGTTTGATTCTTTCTTGCTCAGAAATGAGTCAAGAGCATCACCATTTGTTTTCTAGTTTTATCCTTGTCAAGATCTGAATGCATCCTTTTACTTCTTGCTAATGTGAATCTCATCTTGTAATGACAGCTGAGAGGCTGATTCTATATTCTCTTGTTATTTATAAATGAATCAAGAACATTAACAATTAGTTTCTAGATTTTTGTTTCAATTGTGATTTCTATTGAGTTGGTTTCCTGATTCTAAGTAATCCAAGCTGAGAATGGATCCATTTACTTTTGTTGATGTGAATCTCGTATTGGAATGGCTGCCGAGAGGTTGATTTTAGATTCCCTTGTTGTTTAGAGATAAACCAAGTGCATCAGCCCTAGTTGTGGATTTGATTGTATTTATGCATTTAGCTAGAGGGTTCATGATAATCTAATATTAGTGGAAACCCTTGTTGAATCAACCTAACTAATATTCATATGAAAGTATGATACTTAGTTCTAACTTAATACACTGTGAGAGCAGTCTTTATAGGTTGAGTCTGGTTTGATTTGTATTGTTAAGTTGTTCTAATCCATTACATAACAAAATATTAGATGAACCCCTTTCCTAAGAGAACATTTTATATTTGTTATATTAGTCACTTAAAAACACCAAAAAGAGTTAACTTAGTTTAGGATTAATTTAGATTAGTTTGCGAATCTTTAGTTTCAAATCACTGTGGATATGACATTCGAGTTAACTACTTCGATCTGTGCACTTACAGTCCAGTGAAGTGAGGAGTTTAGACCATATATCATTTACTTGCATTTTCAATTTTGTGCTACAAATCAGTCAATCAATCACACTCCCCTAATTCACATCAGCCGACCCATCGCCCAGTTCGGTCATCCGAAAGCCTGATAACGGTCGACCGATACCGAAACGATCATTCGTTAACTGAGTCCAGCGGTCGACTGAAAGTGAAAATGGTCGTCCATTCTGAGCTCATGATTGGTTATGATTGAATGTCCACACTTAACATGATTTGAAATACATATGACCTTAAATACGGTTAAAACATGCAACATGTATGAAGGATTGGATGTATTGATGAATGTAATTAAAAGACGGATTGGCATGAAGGTGTCTTATTGTAATCATGGAGGGGAATAAAGTCTTCACATGCTAGCATATGTGTCGTATTCCCGAGGAAGAATACTGATGCACGAAAAATCATGCATTAGTTTGGGTCATTTGATTAATATTTTAGAATGTTTTTATGTTTAGAAAGGTGGAGTTTTGATTTGTTTTCATATAATGTCCTTTAGATTTGATTTCTACCTAAATATGGAAATTATTCATGACAGGATACAAGAAAACGTCGAAATGAAGGCAAGAAAAGATCTCAAACAGCTCAGAAGACTGTCACGGCCGTGACAGTTATTGTCATGGTCGTGACAAAAAGATCAGCAAGCAAAAATTTGACTAAGTCCCGGTCACAGCCGTGATAGACAATTTCCAGCAGAAAAATTGACTAAGTATTTTTCAGCCTTCTGTTACGACCATGCCAGCACCTTTCACGGCCGTGACGGCGGTCTGTTAGGCCATTTTCAAGCGGTTTTTATCCACTTTTTGGATATATTTTTGGTTTCTTTTCTTGGGGGATGAGAAAACCTATAAAAGGAGGCAGAAGAGGGCATGGAAGAGCATCTTTGGAGGGCATAATTCAGAGGTTGAAGGCTTGATGAAGGAGATCCAAAGGCTACAACGAAGTTCTGCCGGAAACTCGAGAGAGGACGGTAGAATTAGGAGTAGTTCTTCTTGTTCTCTATCCTTTTCTTGAAACATTATTTAGATTGATGTACTCTAGGTTTATGGAGTAGTTCTTTTGGATTTTCTTGATTGAACTATATTCTTTATGAATTCTTCGTACGATTAGTTGATGAATCAATAGCATGTTTGATGATTTTATTAATTATTGCCTGAGATTTATTCCTTTGAATCGTATTATTATCTGAAAAGAAGTTCTTAGATTCTCTAGAGTTTTTCTCTGATTTTTCCTCTTACATGCCACTTTTGGGGAAATCGCAAGAGACCCAATTGTGTTGTTATTAAGGTGACTTGAGAAAGCCTTTAACTTTATATTCCAATTGAGTGCATTTTGAAATCTAATAAATTAGATTAAAAACTGAGAGGGTTAATCTCTTTTGTTGATTTCAAAATAGGATTTAAAGTTTGAAATATTGGTTATTCCATTAATTTCTGAAATGAAAACCTGAATTCTAATTTTTCTGATTTCCTGCTGTAATAGTTTTATCAATTGAATCTCCTGATTTTATTCAATCATTGAGAGATGAACCTTAGGGATCTCTTGCAGTCCAGAGATGGATCAAGAAGCAATTGATAAACCTGATTCCATGGATTAATATTTCAGATTTCTGAATTGCAGAATACTATTTTCTGATTTCTGAACTGAAATCTTGAATGTTCTCTTTCTGATTTCTTATTGAAATCTGTTTTACCAATTGAGTCACCTGGTTTCTTCCAATCACTGATAAGTGGAACTTTAGGGATGTCTTGCAGTCCAGAGATGGGTCAAGAATCAGTTGGTAAATCAGATTTCCATTGATTTTAATTTGGGAATTTTACTTTATTAATTCATCATCTTTTGTCTAGAATTCGTACATGAGTAGTGATATTGATCAAGATAAATCATATTCATCAATTCTATACTTTTAAAGCCCATTGATCATAACTCTATATTTATATTATTTACTCTTCTTAATTTTACAAAACACAGAGTTATTATCTTTTCTCAATTTATAAGTAAGATAAGTTATTAATTATTTCTTGTCCTCGTGGGAACGATACTTTATACTCATCACTTTATTACTTGAACGATTAGTGCGCTTGCTAGTGTTTCTAAGTTCGCATCAAATACTTCCAATGGGACAATCGTCCCGGCTTAGCTGGCCAAGGACCCACGAATCAACATGGTCTTCCCAATCACCAAGATAAGAAGCTATCTTAATAAAAGATGAAAAGATGATGCAAAGTTGGAAAGTAAAGTCTTCACTTTCCAATGATGACTTGGGATATAAAGATGAAGATGATGATGAAAGCACCAAAAAGGATGCTAATGTGTGTTCCTTTGTCATAAAATATTAAATAAGAGGATGTTAAAGTAAAGCAAGATAAATGATGATATGCCCTAGCATAATGATAAGTTATGATATGTTTTGACCTAATGATTATGATGTTACATGCTTATCTTATCTTGCCATGATGATATGTTCATATGCCATATAGTGTGCATAAATATCTCATAGCATGCATATGATTTACATATTATGATGATGAAATGCATATGCCATGACATGTAGAGATTATGTCATAGGAACATAGCATGCATGAGCCTCAACATACTCTACGGGAGAAATCTCCAGCACCCATGGATCCGTGAGATATGGACGAGGCTTAGGTTCGGCGGCGAAAGCCTCATGATGGTGACATTGCACATGGGTTGATCGGGCTACGACCCAAGTTATCTTAATTATGTTGTCATGTTGGACTCTTATAAGAGTCAAGTATGTATGACCTATGGGCTTTTGAGTCATTTACTTTTATATGAACTCACTTATGTATTACGAACTCTATGTTGTGTCTTATGTTAGAGCTTATGTGGCCCATGGGCTAGATATGTATCTTGGGTTTTATTTACTTATGAAGTCTTCCGCCGTTGTGTTTATGTTATTGGACTTATTATTATTACATTTTTCGCTGCAATGTTTTATGTAATTGTTCATGGAAAGTAACGTCGCCTAGGGTTCGGCGATTAAATTTGGGCCGAATTTTGGGGGTGTTGTTGAATCCTATGTTTTGATGATAACAAATTAAAATGGACATAAAAGTTACTAATATATGCTCAAGTAGTGATAATGCAGGTGTAGAATTGATATGAACATATTCGCCGAAGAAATCGCCAAATTTAAAGTTGGAAGAAAAGTTTTTAGCACGACCGGTCAACCCATCGGTCGACCGACCAGAAGCACCGGTCGACTGATATTCGATGAAAGGAAAGACGACAAGATAATGGTCGATCCATCGGTCGACCGACCAGAAGCACCGGTCGACTGATATTCGGTGAAAGTAACGATGACAAGATACCGGTCGACGTCGAGACTATACCGGTCGATAGACCGGTCGACAGCAAAAAGATCGGTCAACATCGAGACATTACCGGTCGTTGTATCGGTCGAAGGACCAATCGACCGGACAGCGTCAAAGCACAAAAATGTGACAACGATCACATAGAACGGTCGACCGGACCATCCCAGCGGTCGATCGATCCTTCAGTCAAATGAATAGTAACGGCTTGAATTTTGAGAAGAAAATTAGGGGAGACTTTTTGAATGGATTCTCACCCCTAGGAGCCTATAAAAGGAGTGCCAAAGCCTGAAGAAAAATCATCCAAGCAAGAAGGAACATCCTAGAGCTCCTCTCAAGTTTTTGAGCATAGAATTGCAAATTTCTTCCCTTTTCTTTTCTTAGCCTTGAGTGTGAAAAAAAAAATTGTAAAAGAAAAGAGTTAGAGGGAACATTCACTTTTCTGAAATATAGTGAGATTGAGAGCTCCTTGTAAAAGAGGTGTGCCTTGCTTCTTGAGCGGAGAAGAATGCGTGATTGTATAAAGAGGGTTGTTCTCTCCCTACAAGAAAAGAGAAAGATAGTGAATCTCCGGCGGTCTCGAGGTCGAGAAGTCGGAGCGGGGACGTAGGCCAAAGTGTTGGGGCCAAACCTCGTAAACATATCATGTCTTCTTGTGTTTGTTCTTTATTCTTCATCTACGCATTATCCTTATTTGCTTGTGATCGGTTTTATCATTTTTCTCCGAAGGTGAATTTTTGGAAAATTTAATTTCACCAATTCACCCCCCCTGGTGCTTTCGATCTTACAATTGGTATCAGAGCCAAGTTGCTCTAGCTTTAAGATTTGAAATATCTTTAGAGCTATGGCATCAAGCGATTTTAGTTTTTTCGAAGTTCAATCTATTAATCGTCCTCCACTTTTCAATGCCTCAAATTTTGCTTATTGGAAAATTAGGATGCAAGCCTACGTTTGTTCTATTGATATTGATATGTGGGATATTATTCAAATTGGTTTTGATTTAAGTAAGAAAAATCCTTCAGAATATACCGAAGGAAAAAAACTTTTAGTAAAACTAGATTGGAAAGCTAAAAATATTTTTTATTGTGCTTTAGATACAACAGAATTTAATCGGATTTCTAGTTGTGGAAGTGCTAATGAGATTTGGAAGAAAGTTATTATTATCCATGAAGGAACGGATAAAGTTAAAGAGTCTAGATTAAATATTTTAAATCATCAATATGATTCTTTTAAAATGCTTGAAAATGAATCTATAAATGAGATGGTTGTTCATTTTAATGTTATTATAAACGGCTTAGTATCTTTGGGCGAGCCAAGGACTAACCCTCAAAAAGTGAAAAAGTTTCTCAAGTCTCTCTCCTCCAAGTGGCATACAAAAAGGACAGTGATTAAAGAAAAGGACTTATACAAGCTAGACTTTGATGATCTTATAGGTTCATTCTTAACCTATGAGATCGGAATCAAGGAAGATGAAGAAGCAAATACTCCAAAAAGGAAAACACTTGTATTGAAGGCAAATAAAGATGAAGAAAATACAAGTGAAGAGGATGAGGATCTTGATGAAAAGAAGCTTTCCCTATATGCAAAGAAGCTTGACAAATATCTCAAGTTTGTTAAACAAAAGAAGAAGCAAGGTTTCTCCAAGAGAAGATCAACATCAAGCAAAAGTCAAATAACTTGCTTTGAATGCAAAAAGATTAGACACTACAAAAATGAATGTCCAAATTTGGTCAAAAAGGAGAAAGATGGAGAAAGCTCAAGAAGGAAGAAGAAGGCTCTTCAAGCCACTTGGGATGAAAGTGAAGATGAAGAGAATGACTCCAACACCTCCTCTAGTGATGATGAAGAAGCCTACATATGTCTAATAGCTAATAGCCATGAGGTATCATCTAACTCTTCTAACTCTAGTAATAGCGAATCCTTTAATGTGCATAAGGAATTTAGAACTCTTATCAATAAATATGGATGCCTAAGAAAGAAATATGATGAAATAAAAATAGAACTGGAAAATGTGCAAAAGAAGAATAAGAATGTTAAAGCATGTGAAAAGTGTGATTCATTGAATAAAGAAAACTCTAGCTTAGAACTCTCAATTGAAGAATTGAAAACGGAAAATAGTGCACCAAAATCAATATGTACAAGATAAATTGTAGAAAGTGCATGTTTGAACAAAGAAATTAATCAATTGAAACTTGAACTTGAAAAATTCTCAAATGAAAGTAAAATGTTAGACGCCATGCTTAGTGGATCTAGAATATCTTCAAACAAAAAAGGACTTGGTTTCACTTCTTTTGAAAAGAAGAATGACAAAAGAATTATATTTGTTAAAGCATCGCATGATTACACGAGATCACAAATTATTTGTTTTCATTGTGGATGTGAATGGCATTATTCTTATGATTGCAGAATTAGAAAAGGAATAAGTAAAGGAATGAAGAAAATCTGGGTCCCTAAAAGGACCATGACTAACCAAGATGGACCCAAGCAAGTTTGGGTACCAAAAACATGAAACTCCTAACTTCTTTCTTGTAGGAAGCTTCTATGTACAATGAAGGTAAATGATATTTGGATAGTGGATGCTCAAGACATATGACCGGTGATGCCTCAAATTTCATCAACTTGGAAAAGAAAAATGGAGGAAAAGTCACTTTTGGAGACAATAGTAAAGGAAGAGTAATTGGTATAGGTAATATTGGTAAGAATCACAAAGTGTATTTAGAAAATGTTTGGCTTGTTGAAAATCTAAAACATAATCTAATTAGCATAAGTCAACTATGCGATAAAAATTCTTTAGTTAAATTTGAAAAAGACAAATATTTGATACTAGATGAAAATAACAAAGTTTTACACATGGGATTTAGGTACAATAATGTATACAAAATATATTTTCATAACTTGAAAAATGAAAAATGTCTTAGTGTCATGCATGATGACATAAACTTGTGGCATAGAAGATTAAGACATGCAAATTATAAATTGCTAAATAAACTCTCAAATCATGAATTGGTTAAAGTCTTACCTAAGATCAAGTTTGAGAAAAATAATGTTTGTGATTCATGTCTAAAAGGTAAGCAAACCAAAAGTTCTTTTAAATTAAAAGGAGTTATTAGTACACATAGGGCTTTGAAACTTTTACATCTTGACTTGTTTGGACCTATTGATGTGACAAGTTTAGGAGGAAAAAGATATGTATTTGTGATTGTTGATGATTTCTCTCGTTTCACCTGGACTAATTTTCTCGCAAGTAAAGATGAAACGCTAAACATGTTTTCCAAATTTGCAAAAAGAATTCAAAACGAATTCGAACAAAAGATTTCAAAAATTAGAAGTGACCATGGAGGAGAATTTGAAAATCATAAATTTGAATTATTTTGCGAAGAGAATGGAATTACTCATAATTTTTCCACTCCTAGAACACCTCAACAAAATGGAGTAGTAGAAAGAAAAAATAGAACTATACAATAAATGGCTAGAACAATCTTAAATGAAAATAAGTTACCAAAATATTTTTGGGCAGAAGCCGTAAACACATCTTACTATGTTCTCAATAGAATTCTACTTAGACCTCTTGAAAAGAAAACATGTTTTGAAATTCTATTTGATAAGAAACCAAATATCTCCAATTTTAAAATTTTTGGATGTAAATGTTATATCTTGAACATTAAAGATAAACTAGGCAAATTTGACAATAAATGTGATGATGGTATTTTTCTTGGTTATTCTAATACAAGTAAAGCCTATAGAGTATACAATAAGGACATTAGTTGTTGAAGAGTCTATTAATGTTAAATTCAATGAAACTAATGATTTTTTTAGCAAACAAGCACATGATGATGATGAACAATAGTTGAAATACAAAGAAAACTTGAAGTTGTGGACATAGAAGAAGCAAAAGATTACACTCCAAAGGTGAAAGAAATGGAAGTACCTCAAAGAGAAGAGAATCAAATCATCCCAAGAAATTGGAGACATGCCTCATCACATCCACTTGACCAAGTTATAGGTAATATAAATGAAGGTATAAAAACTAGAAATTCTCTAAAAAATCTATGTGCTTTTTCGGCTTTTCTTGCAAATTATGAGCCCAATAATATAGATGAAGCACTTGAAGATCCAAATTGGATAAATGCAATGCATGAGGAATTAAATAATTTTGAAAGAAATCAAGTATGGAAACTTGTAGAAAGACACAAGAACCATTCTATCGTTGGAACCAAATGGGTCTTTCGAAACAAGTTTGATGAAAATGGTGTCATTGTGAGGAACAAGGCTAGATTAGTGGCCAAGGGTTACTCACAAATTGAAGGGATTGATTTTGATGAAACTTTTGCTCATGTTGCCAGACTTGAGGCAATTCAAATGCTTTTGGCTTTTGCATGCTATAAAGGTTTTAAACTTTTTCAAATGGATGTTAAATCAGCTTTTTTGAATGGTTTTATAAATGAGGAAGTTTATGTTGAACAACCTCAAGTTTTTGAAAATCCAGATTTTTCCAATCATGTATTTAAACTCTCAAAAGCTCTTTATGGATTGAAACAAGCCCCTCGAGCTTGGTATGAAAGACTGAGTTCGTTTTTAATTGAAAATGGTTTTCAAAAAGGGAAAGTTGACACCACATTGTTCTTAAAACATTTTAAAATTATATTTTAATAGTTCACATTTATGTTGATGATATCGTCTATGGTGCCATTAATGAATGCCTATGCAAAGAATTTGAAACTCTTATGCAACATGAATTTAAAATGAGTCTTGTAGGAGAGCTCACTTACTTTCTAGGCCTACAAGTAAAACAATCCAAGGAAGGCATCTTTCTCAATCAAGGAAAATATACAAGGGAGCTGCTTAAAAGATTCGAGATGAACGACTGCAAGCCAAGCACAACACCTATGAGCACTACTACAAAATTGGATAAAGACGAAAAAGGAAAGTCAATTGATCAAAAAAGGTACAGAGGTATGATTGGTAGTTTACTTTATTTAATGGCATCTAGGCCAGATATAATGTTTAGTGTGTGTTTGTGTGCTAGGTTTCAATCCGCTCCCAAAGAATCGCACTTAACCGCCGTAAAAACAATACTGCGCTATTTAAAGCATACAAGTGAATTAGACATTTGGTATGATAGAAATTCCCCATTTGAATTACATGCCTACACCGATGCAGATTTTGCCGGGTGTAAAGTTGATAGAAAAAAGCACTAGTGGGATGTGTTATTTTCTTGGTAGTTCTCTTATTTCATGGGCTAGCAAGAAATAAAACTCCATCGCACTCTCTACCGCCGAAGCCGAATATATAGCCGCCGGTAGTTGTTGTGCACAAATACTTGGGTGAAACAACAATTGCTTGATTATGGAGTAAATTGTTCAAATGTACCCATGAAGTGCGATAACACAAGTGCTATAGAAATGACCAAAAATCCAATTCAACACTCTAGGACTAAACACATTGACTTACGGTATCATTTCATTAGAGAACATGTGACCCTTAAGGATATCGCCATTGAACATGTGTCCACCGAAGTTCAACTTGCAGACATATTTACAAAACCCTTGAGTGAAGAACAATTTTGCATGCTTAGAAGGGAATTAGGAATGATTAACTCTTGATTGCATATCAATTCAAAGTAAAAGTGACTTGGTTATACAATATCACTTTTGACATGAATTGAACATTAAAAGTGTTGCACAACACTTACATTTGTATGATCTTTTTTGGAATATGATTTTTATGATTTTTAATGATTTTAAATGGTTCAAAATCTGAAAAATACAAGGTTCGGTCGATCTACTCGAAGGACCGGTCGACCGACTGAAAGGACCGATCGAATGCTATACAAGTTCCAATACGCAAATAAACGATCGGTCGATCGATATGACACAACCGGTCGACCGGTATATCCTACGACCGGCTGACATCGAATCGATCGCTATAAGATCTGTCTGGAAATGAAGTGTCCGATCGACCGCGGGGCATGACCGGTCGACCGGTCTATGCCAAAATTGCGAGCTATAAGAAGTCGACCACTCAAATCGGTCGTCCTAATCCCTATTTCCACGTGACCGCCGCTCCTGCCCAACAATCGCCGACCAACCTCCGGCCAGCCGACAACCTTCCCCCTTCGGCAAACACTACGACTGCCGGACTCCAGCGACCGGCCGCCGCCTCCTCGGTCAACTCTCTCTCCCTCTTTCTCTCTATCTTCAACTCTCTCTTCCTCTCTCGCTCTATCTTCGACTCTCTCTTCCTCACTCTCTTTTCGGCCAACTCTCCGGCCAACTCTCCAGCCGACCTCTCTCTCTCTCTCCTTCTCTCTCTCGACCTCCCTCTATTTCTATCTCCGACCGCCGTCTCTCCCTCTCTTTCTATCTCCGACCACCGACTCTCCCTCTCTTTCTATCTCCGGCCGCTCTCTCACTCTCCGGCCGATCTCTCTCTCCGGCCGACCATCTCTCCGACCTCCCCTCTCTCTCTGCCACCTCCGGCCACATCTCTCTCAGCTAGTCCCTCTCTCTCTCTCGGCAGTCTCTCTCTCTCTCGGTAGTCTCTCTCTCTCTCTCTCGGCCAGTCTCTCTCCGGCCAGCCAAATTCTGTCTTAAATTCGATCAGTGCCCAGCCTCATTTTCGACCTCCATTGTTGAATCCATGGCCGACGATGATGGCTATTTGCGTACTAAGTTGGTCTTTAAGCGTCGTCGTCACCTTTCCGGCTCCGGTGGCACCATTCATGTCCTCCGACGTGAACCTGAACCTGAACCTGAACCCGAGCCCACTAGACGTAGCCGTGGAAGAGGACGATCCCGTGGACGTACTTGTCAGCCATCTTCCATCGAGCCCACTGAGTTTGATAGCCATCTTTTTGTCTCTAGGGAAATCTCTGTCAGCTTTGAAGCCTTGTACGCCTCTCGTGAAGTCCGGCGTGCCTATACCATTGATTGGGACGCTCTGAACATTCCCGATGTTCAAGAGATGTTTGCAACCATCGGTTGGCTGCCACTTCTCTCCCTCACAGACCGGGTGTACCCTCGTCTTGTTCGTCATTTTTATGCGAACATGACAATCACTCGAAAGTCCATTATTACATATGTCCTTGGTATACCCATTCGATTGGACCCCGACCATCTTTGTCGCATCTTTGGCGTAGCATGCCCCTTACCTGGCCTTTATTCATTTGTTACCCACGGCTGGCCTTCCGATTATCTTCCAATCGCAGATGGCATTCGTACGGTTTTTGCTGGACAGGTTGTCTAGTATACCGTCGAAATGGCCCATCAACATCTTCATCCGATCATGAAGAAGGCACATCACATTCTCAGTCGCATGATCACTCCCCGGGCCGGACACTATACAGAAGTCACTCACTTCGACCTCTTCTTTCTTCACTGTCTCTGCATCTGTGATGCCTCGTTTCTTCACTTCGGCCATTACGTCTTCTATCATATGGACTACACATTTCATAAGATTTCCTTTGGTGCTCATGGTCGGTACTACTTATATTTTGGTGCCTAGATTACGAGGATTTTACTCCATTGTGGAGTCGAGATTCCTGCAGACGAGGAGTACATTCAACCTCGACCCACTGACGTCATTGGTTTCGAGACCCTGCACCGAAAGGGTCTTAAGTTTAGTGAGCAGGCAATGCTAGATTCTGATGATCGAGATGATGCCACAGATGGCGAGCCAGCACCGAGGGACACTCAAGATGCACTTGAGGCTGGCCCCAGCTTCCCACCACCATCGGCATCCGCTGAGCAGTTTGGACCTTCTCAGCACAGTACTTCAAACTTCCATGGCGCCTATGACTTCACAGCTCTGTCATAGCAGGTGGTTGCCATAGATCAGCGTGTGACTCAGATGGATCATCGTGTTCGACGGATGGAGGGTGATTCTCGTTACCTTGTCAGTTCACTTCAGGCATACTATGCATCACAGGGTTTTATTCCGCCTGTAGCTCGTGAGGATGATAGTCCCGATGAGGTGTAGTTGGGTGGTCTCCCTCTTTGATGATGTCAAAAGGGGGAGAAGTTTAGGACGATATTATGTGTCTTAGTATGTCTTAGTATGTTATGTGTCTTAGTGTTTACATTTGTATCGTGCATATCGTGCACCATTTTGTAGTGACTTCAGTCACATTTGTTAGTGCATGATGTTTTATTGACTATGTAATGTAATGACTTTTCTCATATGATGACTTTTTTATTTTCACCTTTGATTTCATTTTTATTTCTCGTCATATGTTCATATCACTTGATTCACATGTCTTGTCTTAGGACGTATAAGCCATTGGTTGGCTAAAATGACTAAGTAAAATGTCTAAGTGTAAAGTCCATGTGCAATCGTCATGAGGTGCCACCGAACCTAAAGGTATGTGTTTTACTTTAATTGTGTAATGTTAGACATTGATGCATGGTTATTGTATGATGATAGATGGATGTGAACTAACCAACGAATGAAGGCATGACTCAAGTTATGGAATGTGATGAAGGCTCGTGCCAAGATTCTTTGATGAGGTTTTTAAGCCTCAATCCTCCTATGTTCAATGGCATTGATGATCCGAAGGAAGCTGAAGCATGGTTGGATAGCATCTGCGATATCTTAAAGGTGATGAAATGTCCAAGGGAAAATAAACTGGAGTATGCCGTGTATAGCAAAATAGGAAAACCGAAACAGTGGTGGAATTCCACCCTTAAGTTTGAGTACGGCAAAGAAGAAAGTCCATCATGGTGGAAATTCATGATGGATTTCAAGGACCAATACTTTTCATGAAGTATGATAGAGCGAAGGCAAGAGGAGTTTCTTAACCTCCAACAAGGTGACATGTCCGTTAATGACTATGCAATCAAGTACTTTCAACTCGAAAAGTTTGCACCTTAGTGAAGACGGAAAGGATGAGGGTGAATCGCTTTGTAAAGGGACTTAAGTCCGAATTGAAGGTTAGGATGACATGTGAAGCTCCTAAGACAACGAGCGAAGCTATTGAACTAGTTGTAGAACTAGAACGGAAGCTCAAGGATGAAGTTGTGAAGTATAATGGCACCACATCAAATAAGATGATCAAACATGGAAAAGGGAAGGGCTCAAGGAAATCACCTTACCATTATCTGAAGAAGATGGAATGAGCATATGACACATGTCATCATTGTGGAAGACGTCACCTCGATGAATGTCGTTTCAAGGTCGGAACTTGCTTGCAATGTGGCAAGGTGGGCCATTATGTGAAGAATTGCCCGGAGAAGCTAGATGTCAACTCTCCAAAGATGTCGGGAGAAATTCATGCTATACAAGTCAAAGAAGCTCACCAAGATTCGGATACGATTCAAGGTAATCATCGCGTAACGTTCAATTAATCATAACAATTATAATGGGTGTGCATGATAGACGTAGAGGCCACTAGGATATTAAAAGAATGTTCTCACGATAAGACACGTAATCATAATTCTTAGAATGAAGAAAGTTAAGGAAAAATACCAAGATCATAATGATGGTAGTTAAGAAGTGAATGAAAGAAAAAAATGTAATTGATCTAATTAGGCCTATATGACCTAAATGATGACATGAAATGGCCAGTGAATCTAAATGATTTGGCATTTAGATTAAGTTAAGGATCAGAGTAGCGCAACAGAAGCATGATGCAAGAATGATCTCCATTTCATGAAGTTGATTAAGGATCTAAGATTCGCACTAGAAGCATGGAAATGCGAGATAATATGATGGCATAGTTATAACCATTACCAAGAACTCAAAAGAAGAATCACCACGGCGCCAATCCTAGTCATTCCTTCGAGAAGTGGAGGCTATGTCATTTATAGTGATGCTTGTGGTACCGGCCTAGGTTGTGTACTTATGCAACATGGCGAAGTTGTTGCATATGCTTCACGGCAATTAAAGAAGCATGAAGTCAACTATTCAACTCATGACTTATAGCTAGCGGCGATGGTATTCGCATTAAAGGCATGGCTCTGTTATTTGTATGGTGAAGATTTTGAAGTGTACATGGATCATAAGAGCTTAAAGTATGTGCACTCCAAAAAGAAGTTGAACATGAGGTAAAGAAGATGGCTTGAGTTCATTAAGGACTATGAGTTTGCTATATTGTACCATCCCAGAAAGGCTAATGTTGTAGCCGATGCACTAAGCCGCAAGTGGGAAGGATCACTTGGATGATTGAGTGTACACAAGTGGAATCTTGTGGAAAGTATAGTGCAATGGGCCCCAAGCATTTGTGTTCGAAGGATCATATGTATGGCTCATCATGTGATTGAATCAAGCTTAGTGAGAAGAATTATTGAAGCTCAAAGAAGAGACCCGGAATATGCAAGAATGATTAATGTATGCAAAAGGGAAAGGAATCACTTCAAGTATGACGAGGATGGAGCAATTATGTATAAGAACCGTTTGTGGGTGCGAAAAGATGAAGCACTAAGAAGAGAGATTTTGGATGAGTATCATAAGTCCGAATTCTCCATTCATCCCAGAAGTACCAAGATGTTCAAGAACTTTTAAAGAAATTTTTGGTGGGAAGACATGAAAAAGAAAGTGGACAAGTATGTAGTTAAATGTATAATTTGCCAATAAGTCGAGATTGAACACCGAAGGGCTTGTGGAAAGTTGCAATCCTTACCTATTCCGGAATGGAAATGGAAAAGTATCTCTATGGACTTTGTAGTAGGACTACCCCGAACCCGAAAAAGGCATGATGCAATTTGGGTTATAGCGGACCGTTTGACGAAGTCGGCTCACTTTATTCCTATGAAAGTGAATCAATCCATGGAAAGCATGGTAGAGCTTTATGTAAATGAGATCGTACGTTTGCACGGAATTCCGGCTTCTATTGTTTAGGATAGAGATCCAAGATTTACTTCAAGATTTTGGAAAGGATTGAAGACAAATGAAGCGACGAAAATGAAAGATGTTCATTTAAGATCAAGCTAATGATCAGAGTTGTGCAGCGAAAGTGTAGCTCAAGAATGATCTCGACTTCTTGGGATCGATTGGAGATCTACGATTCACATAAGAATCTTAAAATTCAGAATGATATGATGACATGGTTAGGACCATCACCGAGAACCATTAGCAAGTGACTATCAAATGATGCTATTGAAGACTCATGAAGAAGGCTACATGGATGGATGCGAAGGGATGAAAATGAGAGGATGAAAAGATTTTTGATTAAGATTTAGTTAAAGATTAGAACTTGCGTAGCGAAAATGTGGCCCCAGAACGATCTCAATTTCTTGAGATTGATTATAGATACGAGAACCCCACGGAAACATTGGAATAGCAAGTGATGGTGATAGTCTAAGTGGAGACGAAATGCAAAGAATGTTAAAGTGAGACCACCGAGGAATGCACATTGAATGTCACGAAGGAAGAAATCATGCCGGTGTATACGAGGAGCGACATACGAAGGGAGTAACATGGTTGAAGAGATCTACTATATAGGATTCTACAAAATTCGAGGACGAATTTTATTTTAAGGGGGTGTATTGTATTCTAAAAAATCAAATAAAAATAAAAAGAAAATGAAATAAATAAAAGGAAGATATAGTCATCTAAAGCCCATTAGCCTAATAGGCCTCAAAACTAAAGTACAAATACCCTCCTCTAACATAAATCACTCACCTAACCTCACTTTTCTCTCCTCCTCTCCACCAGCCGACATCTCACACTCTCCTTCACAACCCACTCACCATAACTCCCCCCAAGAAGCAACAGCAGCAGCAGGTGGCCTCCATCAACTCACAGCAACACCATCTCCCTCTCTCCTCCCATCCACTCACGGCAGTGCAGCAAACAAGGCAGCACATGTGACACTCTCTAACTCTCTCCCTCCACTCTCATTTGCTCTCCCTCAGCTCACTCTCACGGTCAGCACCATAGGAAGATCAATCCATTTCCTCTCACCCCCTCTCTCCACTCACGGCTGCACAGCAGCAAGGGAGCTCACCCTCCCTCCTTTCTCTCCCACACCCATACAGCAGCAGCAATATAAGAAAGGAGGCTGGCAGCTCTAGCAAGAGAAGTAGAAGGAGAAGAAGGTGCTGTCCATTTCAGAAAGAAGGAGAGGAAGGTGCTGCCACACCAAGAAGAAGGAGGAAGGAAGAAGGAAGAAAAGAGAGGAAGAAGAAGAAAGGATTAGGATTAGAATTAGGATTTTAACGTAAATCCTAAAGGTATGTTTGAGGGGATCCTAAACCTAATCATCCCTTAATGATGAGTGTTTGTGTGAATTAAGGGATTTTAAGACCAAACTAGGTCTTATTAATGCATGATTAGGGAAAGTCCATGTTTACATTACGATGCTTCTTGCTTCATTAAGATTATTATTTCATTGCTAATCATGTTTAGGATTAGAACGTTATGGCTATCCATGTTTAATTCATTAGCATGTCTTTTATTTTTTCATATTAATATGATTAGTAACTCTTAATGTTCCTTAAGCAAATCCCTTCATATGTTCAAGATTAAGATGGTGGAAATGTTCATGTATAACCTATGTGATGATTAGTGAAAAATGTATGTTGAGGGGATCCAAACCCTCTAATCACCCCCTAATGATGCTTGTATGTTTGGATTAGGGTATAAAAGAACCTACCACGTGTTCTTGGAATGGATGATTAAGGGATGTTCATATTAGCATTAGTATGTTCCTGTTTTATTAAGATTAATGCTCTATTGCTAACCATGTTTAGAAATAGAATGTTCATTGTGATTTATGTTAGCTCATTATGAAATTGCTTAATGCTCATGTGCTTATGAATGTGATTAGCATGTTAGGAGTCCTTATGTGGAAACCCCATTCTATTTCATTGTTAATGTACCAAGAATACTATAAGTGTTTCATGTGTTGTGTAGAGCAAAAATTGTGCTCAATATGTTAAAGTATGCATGAATGGAAATAAAAGAATGTAGAAATATGTGTTTTGTCGGCCAAGGCAACTGATTCCTTAACGGTCGACCGTTCTATGAACGAATTTGTCTCGACTCTTGTCTAACGATCGACCGAAACAATTCAGTCGTCCGATTCAGAAGAGTCGTTACTCTCTGTAATTAACGGTCGACCCAATGCCCAGTTTCGATTGTCCGAAAGACTGATAACGGTCGACCGATATCTTAACGATCATTCGATTTAGAGTAGTCATGCTCTTTGTAATAAGCGGTCGACCCAACGCGCAGTTCGGTCGTCCGGAAGCCTGATAATGGTCGACCAATACCGAAACGGTCGTCCATTACCGAAGTCCAGCAGTCGACCGAAATGAAAACGGACGTCCATTCTGGGCTGATTATTGGTTATGATTAAATGTCCACAGTTAGCATGATTTGAAGTATGTATGACCTTAAATAGGGTTAAAACATGCAACATGTATTGAAGGATTAGATGTATTGATGAATGTAATTAAAAGACGGATTGGTGATGTGAATTGTGGGGTGTGATTAACTTGACTGATTTATAGTACAAAATTAAAAATGCAACTAAATGATATATGGTCTAAACTCTTCACTTCACTAAACTGCAAGTGCACAGATGTAGACCCGAATATCGTATCCACAGTGATTTGAGAACTAAAAACTCACTAACTAATCTAAATTAATCCTAGACTAAAAGGGCTAAAGTAACAAGTAAGTAAAAAGGGAAGGATAAGACACATAATCAAACTATAACTAGGATATAACTCTTTTTTATGTTTAAAATGATCAATATGGAATGGAATCTAACTACTTAGCTAAAAGCCTAAAAGAGGATTAACAATTAATGACAAATTCTCCTAGGAATGGGGTTCATCTAATTCTGCTATGGATGGATTAGAACAACTTAGCAATACAAATGAAACCATAATCAACCTATAAAGACTGCTCTCATAGTACATTAAAATAAGAACTAATCATCATACCTTCATATGAATATTAGTTAGGTTGATTCTGAAGGGATTTCTACTGATGTTAAATTATCATGGAACATATGGCATCTACTAATATGCTAACATTCCTTTCAGACATAAGCATAATAAGTAAATTCAAAAATCACAAGTAGCAGTAATTACAATGAGAAAAACAATTGATTCAACTCAGTACATAGAACACAATCAGATCCAAACACTAATGCTAATGTTCTTGGTTTATCTCTAAACATCAAGGGAATCTATAATCAATCTCTCGGCTATCAATACAATATGAGATTCACACTAACAAAAGTTAATTGGATGCATCAAACCCACAACAATAGTTTGGAATCAGGAATAATATCAATGTTCTTAGCTCATTGACGTGAACTAATCGTAGTTGCAGAATTATGAATTTCACACAAGAAATAATTCCAGTCACGTTTTAATTTTACCCAAGAGTTCACGTAGCTGGAAGTGCACAGGTCGAGTAGAAACCCTGAGTGTCGTAACCCCGTTGATTTAGATTAATTACTTAATCTACTTATATCCAAAAGTCATCACAAAATTATAAAGGAATAAAGCAGAAAGATGAATGAGTATGAATTAAGAATAATAGAGGAATATAAGAAAGGATTAAGCAAATGAAGGAAGAGATTCCCTCGTAATGAACTAGTTGATGCTATGACAATAACCGTGTCTGATTTACTGGGTTCAGGATCCCCCTCTATTCTATCGATGTATCTAGAAATCAAGAACAGCAAGAGTACTAACTATTGATTAAGATTTTTGATTAATAAGACTCTCATCTTTAATCAAGAAGAATTCAATCTCTCGATCTTTTGTAATTAGTGCTTTTAATCTTAATCAAATGATCAAAAATGCAGAATTTACACCTCGTACAACTGTAAGGATTCTCATCTCATAAAAGTCGGTGTAATAGATCTCTCGATCCTATTGATAAATAACAAACCAGCAGTTTACTAGAAACACAATGATTAATGTAACCAAATTTCCCTCTCGGGTGAAATTAGTTTAGACCAAAACAATCGATCTCTCGATCCGATTGAAATCACCTATAAATCCTTATGGCCATGCATCACATAAATAAGAAACGAGGAGTCAAAGCGATAGTATCAGGAAATCAGAATAATAATTAGCATCAACAAAGTTTCATTCCGAGGGAACCAAAAGATCTCCTTAGTTCTTCATCTTCTTCAAAAACTCCTTTCTTTCTTCTCTTTTCTCTTCCCGTTGTGTCCTCCCCCCTCCTCTAGGCTTCCTTCTCCCCTTTTTGTTTCATTCCCTGTTTAGAATTTGAATTTCGAAAAGTTGTTAGTCCCTCTTTTACTCATTCAACTTCTTTACTAGAAAATGATAAAAAACATTTAAATATACTTAATTTTTACATAAAACTTCGTGGAATTTGTAATGTTTATAAGTACAATAAAGAGGTGATCAAATTCTCCCAAGCTTAGCTTTTTGCTTGTCCTCAAGCAATGTTCAAGATAGGGGTCTCATCTTGCTTTCCCGCCAAACTTTAATATATCAACCAGGTATTCTTTGCTTAAGTGCTTTCTCGGTTCCTTCAACCCTGACTTAGATGAGGATATTAACAACAAGACATTTTTAACTTCCTCTTCTTAGCTCAAACCAAAGAATTCAAATAAGAAAGGCAGATAAGAAAAATGCTAATACTAATTCCACCAGTGCAGTATAGGCTTTATTTTGCATACTCATTTCATTTTAATGATCCAACACTCAAGTGAATTCATTAGCAGGATTTCGATCGGCACAGCCCATGGCAGTTGCTCTTAGGGTACCAGGCATGAACCCCTACGAATCTACTCACCCAAATTCACCTTGACTTAGGAATGCACCCTTTTTGTACCTTCTGGGGCTCTCTTGGCCCTCTTTTCTTTTGTTTTTATTTTGCTTTTTGCCTTCTTTCATTTGTTTCATACTGCACTGGTGAAAATTAATATTGACAGTCTTAGTAGCAATCATTTGAAATCAAAGGCAAGCTTAAATAAGATTGGTCGTCAAGTTCTTAATATATCAAATTAGTCACTTTCTACCAACCTTTACCCTTCCACTTTAAGCATTGAATTCGGTTGCAAGACATGTTAAAAGGTTTGGGGCTAGCAAGATGCTCTTGAACAAAGTTTCAGGGGGTTGCAATAGTGGCTATAGCTACAAGATGAACCTGAAGTCTCTTATTGTATGAACATTAAGTTAAGAAGGTGCAATACCAATTTAAATTTTGAGAAATTGATAAAATAGAGAGTGGTAAAGAGTAGAAATGTACCATGTGCCCTCTCCCCCAAGCTTAGAGTCGACTCTGACCTCAGTGTCGATCATGCCAGGAAGAGGGACCCGGGATTGGTTGGAGCTGAAGGATTCGGTCAGTGACTTGTTGTATGTCACTGAGGGTTGTCAAGACAGAATTCTGAACTTCTTCCACTCCATGTACTTGTTGTTGATGCACTAGGTTCTGTTGCTCCAGCCTATGCAGTTGGTCTTTAAGAGCTTGGATGTCCTGGTGATTGCGGGCCATGGCGTCTGCAAGTTGTGTCACTTGTTGCAAAATGAGGTCCAATTTTTTATTGGTGGTGAGTGGCACAGATGGGGAAACATCTGGAACTGATGAGGAAGAAGAAGAAACAATTTGTCGTCGAGGGGTTCTTGGACCAGAGGGAAGTTGAGGGGCTGTTTGATAGTCTAGAAGCAGTGGGGGTAATGTAGAAATAGGTCTTGTGACCTGGATGAAATCAGTCATCCACCAATTCCGGCCTTCCAGAATTGAGGTCCGTCTGGGGTTAGGTAGTTGGAGGAGGGCCGATGATTAGATTGCCTCCAAAATTGGTGGCCATTGATCATTAGGAGGACCCTCTCCTTAATTAAAAAATCCAAGTCGATGAGTGTGGCAGGGGTGGAAGTGGTGTTGGATAAGAACACATAATGTTCTGCTAGGGGGTGATGAGGTTGCCGCAGAGGATTGGACTAAATTCACGGGTAGACTCCGTGATTAGACTTTGCAGGAAGAATGAGGCAAGGTTAATCTCTGTGTTAGACAGCAAACATCAGAGAAAAAAAGCTCATCAGCAAAAACAAGGTCCCGCTCGTACTCATTAGGCCGGATCAAGATAGTGTTGGTAAGAAGAATGTGAAGATATCGGAGGACAGGGTTCTTCAGGTGGTGGCCGACTAGGTGTTGCATGTTGTCAATTCGTTGGCCAGTAAGTTGATACCAAACTTCATAAGTAGGGAAGGAAGGTGGAGGAGTTCGATGGCCACTATTAGGCAGATTCATTAAGCTGGCGAAGATGTCCAGACTCATGGTGAGGTCATGATTACATAATCGAAACTCAATATGATTAGGAACTCCATCATCGTCGAAATGGATGGGATACAAAGTCCCTAGGAACTCCATCAATACCTCTTCATAGAGGTTTCAGCGTTTCATGAAGAAAGGAAGTAGACGGGATCGATGAAGTAGGGTCCGAATATCATCAAATAGGCCAAGAGATTCGAGAGTCGAAAAATCTAGAAATCACGTAGAAGCAAAATTTCTGACCCGTGTGTTAAGAAGACGTTGGGCTTCATTGCTGTCTTCAGGTCGTCGCAAGTTGGACGTTGGTTGTAACAAGCCATCTAGACGAAGCCGACGCCTGATGGATTCAGATGAACTATTTACCGAGGAGTCGGACGATGTGTGTGTTCGCTTCATATTGCCGGCATGAATGTATCTGTAATCGTAAGGTGGGCGGCGACTGAGGTTTCGTGGAGGACAATGGGGAGCTGCTAGGGATTTCGAGAGGTGGATGAGAGACGATGAGTATTTCGGTGGCGTTAATCGGTCGGTGGAAAATGAAGCGATGTGGGGGAGTTCGTGTGAGACTTTGAAAAGTGTATGTTTGGGTAGATATGGTGTTAGATTCTGTTGGGATTCTTAACTAAATCTGAAAATGTACTTTCAGGTGATTTTTCTGACATTCCTGACCTTGCCGATGCTGACGTGGCTGCTGACCGTTTATTTGGTTGGGTTGCCTCCTTGTAGCACCTTTTTTTAAAGTCATTGGCTCGACCTTATTTCTTCTAGTGGCCTGGATGCAAATGTATCACTTCTTTGAACTTTACAGCGCCTGGATTATAACATTTTAGTCTTTGCCCATTGACCTTGAAGATTTCTGAATTACTATTTTTGATATCCACAGCGCCATGGGGATATATTTTTTCGATGATAAATGGTCCAGACCACCGTGTTCTTAACTTTCCAGGGAAGAGTCGTAGTCTGGAATTAAATAACAGAACTTGGTCACCTTCCTTGAAATTCCTTCTCAGTATGTGCATATCATGCCATTTCTTCGTTCTTTCTTTATAGATATGGGAGTTGTTATAGGCATCTAGCCTTAATTAGTCTAGCTCATTGAGCTGCAGTAAACGTTTTCCAGAGGCTGCTTGGAAATCATAATTCAGTGTTTTAAATGCCCAAAAAGCCTTGTGTTCTAATTCCACTGGTAGGTGACAATGTTTACCATATATAAGTCTGAATGGTGTTGTCCCGATTGGTGTTTTATAGGCAGTCCGATATGCCCACAATGCTTCATTTAGTTTCAGGCTCCAATCCTTTCTAGTTATTGACACGATTTTCTCTAGGATTAGTTTGATCTCTCTATTTGAGACTTCGGCTTGTCCATTAGTTTGGGGGTGGTAAGCAGTAGAAATCCGATGCTTGACCCCATATTTGAGCAATAATTTTTCAAAACTCCGTTCAATAAAATGCGAACCTCCATCACTGATGACCAGTCTCGACATCCCAAACCTTGGTAATATTATATCTTTAAAAAGTTTAGTAACCGACTTTGAGTCTGCTGAGATTGTAGGGATGGCTTCAATCCATTTTGAGACATAATCAACAGCTAGGAGTATGAACTTATACCCGCAAGAAGGGGGAAAAGGTCTCATGTAATCCACTCCCCATACATCGAATATTTCTACCTCAAGTATAGGTTGCTGAGGTGCTTCATTCCTTTTGCCTATATTCCCAGTCCTTTGACAAGCATCACAAGATTTAACAATGTTGGTCGCATCCTTGAATAATGTTGACCAATAAAAATCTGTTTGAAGGACTTTGGCGGCTGTTTTCTGATATCCTCCATGACCGCCATAAGGGGATGAATGACATTCCTGTAATATAACAAGTTGTTCTTCATCTGGTACACACCTCTGATATATTCCATCTGCGCATTTTTTGAATAGAAATGGTTCATTCCAAAAGTAATATTTGATATCAGAGAAAAATTTCTTCTTTTGTTGGTGGGACAGATCAGGTCGCAGAACTCCTGAAGCTAAATAGTTGGCATAATCAGCGAACCAAGGAAGTTGTGTTGTCTGAATTGAAAACAATTGATCATCTGGAAAAGAACCATTAATAGCTCTGTGCATTCCAGTGTTAAGATCTTGTTCTGGTAGTTGAATTCGAGAGAGATGATCAGCTACTAAATATTTTGTCCCCCTGCGATCTTTGATTTCTAAATCGAATTCCTGTAACAAAAGGATCCATCGGATGAGTCTTGGTTTGGAATCTTTTTTAGTTATCAAGTATCGGACAGCTTGGTGATCAGTGTACACGATGACTCTGGATCCGACTAGGTAGGATCTGAATTTATCTATTGCAAAAACGACTGCTACAAATTCTTTTTCTGTCGTAGCATAATTGATTTGCGCTTCATCCAAAGTTTTGTTAGCATAATAGATTGCATGTTGCTTCTTATCCTTCTTTTGTCCCAGTACTGCTCCCACAGCTTGATCACTAGCATCACACATAATTTCAAACGGCAGAGGCCAATCAGGTGGTTGGATAATTGGTGCTGTTATGAGAGTCTTTTTCAAAGTGTTAAAAACCTCTAAACAGTGTTCATCGAATATGAACTCCACATCTTTGGATAATAGTTTTGTCAAGGGTCTTGCAATTATAGAAAATTTTTTTATGAATCGTCGATAGAATCCGACATGACCAAGAAAGCTTCTGATTCCCTTGATATTAGTGGGCGGAGGTAATTTCTCAATTACTTCTGTTTTAGCTCTATCGACTTCAATCCCTCGACCTGAGACAATATGCCCCAGAACTATACCCTCTTGTACCATGAAATGACATTTCTCCCAGTTCAACACAAGATTAGATTCGGCGCATCTCTGTAATATCTTTCCTAAATTTTGAAGACAGACTTCAAAGGAAGTGCCATATACTGAAAATGGACATCATGCACCTTATTTTGAAAACCTTATTTTGAAAACCTTATTTTGAAAACCTCCATTATTTCTTCAATGTAACCAGAGAAAATGGACATCATGCACCTTTGGAAGCTTGCAGGAGCGTTACATAATCCAAAGGGCATCCTTCTGTATGCAAAAGTTCCATAAGGACAAGTGAAGGTAGTTTTTTCCTGATCTTCTGGATGAATTGGAATTTGATGAAATCCAGAAAATCCGTCCAAGTAACAGAAGTAAGAGTGATTTGCTAATCTTTCTAACATCTGGTCAATGAAAGGTAATGGAAAATGGTCCTTCCTCGTGGCTTTATTAAGTTTCCTAAAGTCAATACACATCCTCCACCCTGTTACTGTTCGTGCAGAAATAAATTTATCTGGCTCTGTCTTTACTATAGTGATTCCACCCTTTTTTGGCACAACCTGCACAGGGCTCACCCACTGACTGTCTGATATGGGGTAAATAATTCCTGCATCCAAAAGTTTAATAACTTCTTTTTTCACTACTTCCTTCATTGCTGGATTAAGCCTTCTTTGTCCTTCTATGGAAGGTCTATAATCCTTTTCCATATAGATGTGATGCATGCATATAGCAGGATTAATTCCTTTGAGATCATCCAATGTGTAACCTATGACATGCTTGTAAGCTTTTAACTTATCCAATAGCTGCTGAAGTTGAGTTGTCTTTAAATCTGCATTGATGATTACTGGATAAGTGAAACCTTCACCTAAAAATTCATACTTGAGATTCGGAGGTAGCTTCTTTAGTTCTGGCTTAGTTGGCTTCTTTGAACTAGGCTGTTGCATGAACTCTTCTAGTGGAGTGTTAGGATGTTGTATTTCAGTTGAGAGCATGTGACTCGTAAAGATGTTTGCTTCCTCTTCTGTCCACAAAGATGCTTCCTGGGCTTCAAGAGATACTTCCAGAGAATCTGTTATATGAACAACTGATGCCACTTTCTGTATAAGGGGATCCAATGGTTCGAGTTGAAGAGAGTAATCCTCCATGTCTGGGCAGTTTATAATGTGGTTCAGCCGAAATTCAACTGTGTCATCACCTATCTAAAAAGTAAGGCGACCTTGTTTGACATCTATCACTGCTCCGGCGGTAGCTAGGAAGGGTCTTCCCAGCAAGATGAGAGTTTGATTGTCTTCATCCATGTCTAACACCACGAAGTCGGCTGGTATGTAGAAGTTGCCTACTTTAATAGGTATATCCTCCAGAATTCCCTGTGGAATTTTTATGGACCTGTCTGCTAATTGGAGAGACATGTTTGTGGGCTTAATGTCACCCATTTCGAGTTTTCTACACAGTGATAGAAGAATAACACTTACGAAGGCACCAAGATCACACAAAGCTCTTCGTATCCTTTTGTTTCCAATTTCACAAGGTATTGAGAAACTCCTCGGATCTTTTAACTTCGGAGGTAGTTTGTTTTGGATTACAGCACTTGCCTCATCAGTTAACGCGACCATTTCATTTTCTTGTATTTTCCTTTTCTTCGATAAAATGTCCTTCAGGAATTTGGCATATGCTGGCATTTCTTGAATAGCTTCCACGAAAGGTACATTGATATAGAGTTTCTTCAGGATCTCTACAAACTTGCCAAATTGTTGGTCTTGCCGGGATTTCTCAAGAGCTTTTGGAAATGGTATCCGAGAGGAATAACTAGGATGTACTTTAGAAATCTGTTGTTTAGATTTACTTTGTCCAATTATTGCATCTTCTGATTGAACCACTTGACTTGGATCACTAATTCCCTCGGTTGCCTCTATCGAGACCTCTGCTCCTGTTCTTTTGGTGTTATCTATGGTTTTTTCACTTCTTAAAGTTACAGCTTGAACCTGTTCCTTTGGATTCTTCTCCGGCTGCCCCGGTAAAATTCCCGATGGTCTTGAGGAGGATGCAACTTGTTGAGCTATCTGAGTCTCAAGAATTTTGTTATGAGTGGAAAGACTTTCAATTTTTTCGAATATTTTCTGCATCAGAGTATCTTGTTTTGACATATATTTTTCCATCATTGCTTCTAGTTTGTTGGTAGAAGAAGACCCTTGATCGGAAGGAAGGTTTTGAGGTTGTGTTCTCTGATTAAACCTGTTTTGCCAAGCGGGAATTTGAGTTTGTTGAGGATTGTCTCTGTAGGAAAACTTCATATTATTTCTCCATCCAGGATTGAAAGTGTTAGAATATGAATCATTATTCGCTGGATAAGGGCCTATCGCGTTAGCCTATTGTTGATGCCCTTGCTGTTTTAATAACTTACAGTGCATAAAAATGTGATCAGGTGCGCCACATATTTCGAAACATCTTGCTATCATATTGACGGTAGGCGTAGCTTCATTAAGACCCAGCCTACTAATTGCTTTTTGAACTATGTACTCCACTTTAGAAGAAAAATTCTCACCTTCAAGTCGAGTTTGGGTTAATGCAACTGACTCATTAGACCTTGAATGAGCTAAGAAATGTTGATTCTTGGCTATCTCTTCTATAAGTTGATATGCTTCATCTACATTTATCTTTATAAACACACCATCTGCAGCGTTATCTAGCGCCATCCTTGAAGTGTAATTGAGTCCATTGTGGAAGGATTGAACTAAGATCCATTTGCTCCTGCCATGATGAGGACATGACCTTAGCAATGTTTTAAACCTTTGCCAGGCTTCATACAGCGTCTCCTGATCTTTTTGCACAAAGCCAATAACTTCATTTCTGATTCTTATAGTTTTGCTAGGAGGAAAGTATTCCGACAAAAATGCTTTTACCAGTTGCTCCCAGGTAGTTAACTCTCGTGGTTCCAATGATTGTAGCCACTGCTTGGCTTTTCCTCTCAGCGAGAAAGAGAAGACCCTTAATCTCAGTGCTTCTGGTGATACTCCATTTAGTTTGGTGGTCTCACATATTTCTAGGAAATCTTTGAGATGTTGATTTGGATCTTCATCTGAAGTTCCTCCAAATTGATTTTGCTGAATTGTAGAGATTAGAGATGATTTTAACTCAAAATTATTGGCATGAATGGCAGGCTTCAGAATCGCAGACTCTAGTCCATCTGCAGTGGGAGTATAGAGTTCTTCCAATGATGGGACTGGTGGTCGTGGTTGGAGTGGCTCTTGTTGTTCAGCCATCATTCCTGC
Organism: Pontederia crassipes; assembly: GCA_030549335.1. Lineage (NCBI taxonomy): Eukaryota > Viridiplantae > Streptophyta > Magnoliopsida > Commelinales > Pontederiaceae > Pontederia > Pontederia crassipes. Next base: position 59,914,662 of record CM060189.1, on the reverse strand, counting down.
CTTTGGGTAAAAATTCTCTCTGAACTCTACGGGTTGAGTGCTGCTCGAACCTTCAAGGAGGGATGTCATGTTCTTGTACTCTTGCACCCTTTTTCTAAAGGTTCGATCTATTTCAGGATCTAGTTCAAACAGTTGACAATGGATATTTCTGGGGATATACTATTCCCTGAAATCAAATGATAAAATATATTCAGACGTGAATAGCACTTAAATAAACTAAGTAAGGATATAAATGAAAAGTAAATAACTAATCTAAATCCCTGGCAACGGTGCCAAAAACTTGACGTGAACTAATCGTAGTTGCAGAATTACGAATTTCACACAAGAAATAATTCCAGTCACATTTTAATTTTACCCAAGAGTTCACGTAGCTGCAAGTGCACAGGTCGAGTAGAAACCCTGAGTGTCATAACCTCGTTGATTTAGATTATTTACTTAATCTACTTATATCCAAAAGTCGTCATGAAATTATAAAGGAATAAAGCAGAAAGATGAATGAGTATGAATTAAGAATAATAAAGGAATATAAGAAAGGATTAAGCAAATGAAGGAAGAGATTCCCTCATAATGAACTAGTTGATGCTATGATAATAACCGTGTCTGATTTATTGGGTTCAGGATCCCCCTCTATTCTATCGATGTATCTAGAAATCAAGAACAGCAAGAGTACTAACTATTGATTAAGATTTCTGATTAATAGTCTCTCATCTTTAATCAGGAAGAATTCAATCTCTCGATCTTTTATAATTAGTGCTTTTAATCTTAATCAAATGATCAAAAACGCAGAATTTACACCTCGTACGACTGTAAGGATTCTCATCTCATAAAAGTCGGTGTAATAGATCTCTCGATCCTATTGATAAATAACAAACCAACAGTTTACTAGAAACACAGCGATTAATGTAACCAAATTCCCCTCTCGGGTGAAATTAGTTTAGACCAAAACAATCGATCTCTCGATCCGATTGAAATCAGCTATAAATCCTTACGGCCATGCATCACATAAATAAGAAACGAGGAGTCAAAGCGATAATATCAGGAAATCAGAATAATAATTAGCATCAACAAAGTTTCATTTCGAGGGAACCAAAAGATCTCCTTAGTTCTTCATCTGCTTCAAAAACTCCTTTCTTTCTTCTCTTTTCTCTTCCTGTTGTGTCCTCCCCCCTCCTCTAGGCTTCCTTCTCCCCTTTTTGTTTCATTCCCTGCACAGAATTTGAACTTCGAAAAGTTGTTAGTCCCTCTTTTACTCATTCAACTTCTTTACTAGAAAATGATAAAAAAAACATTTAAATATACTTAATTTTTACATAAAACTTCATGGAATTTGTAATGTTTATAATTACAATAAAGAGGTGATCACTCATTTCTAAATAAGAAAAGAATTTGAAATCAACTTCTCAGTTGCCATTACAAATAGGATTCAGAACTATACCAACATCAGTGATAAAATAAGTAGTGTTCATCACCCATCCATAACGAAATTAGACTACTACCTATCCTAGGAGAGCTAAGATATAGCTCCTCATAAATGTCAAAATCAATACAAAATAGAGGAGAAACTCAATCAAAAATATTCTGAAAATAGTAGGTAGAAGAATTAGCTTGATGTTTCCTCTTGGCCCCTTCCTCTCCTTCCTTCAGCTCCAAGGAGCAGAATCCTCGAAAATGGTGGCTGCCCCCTTTCTTCTTCTGGAATCCCTCCTTTTATATGGCATTTCATCACCCTTTAATCTTAATGAGAACCTTCCATTCCGTTTGATTTTGCCATCTGTCCTATGGTGCTTTTTGCTTTTGTGCTGAGAAAAAATTCCTTCTTCATTGCTTTTGGCAGCTTGCAGTGGTCCCCCCCCCCCCCCCACCTTTTCCAGCAGAATGGTTATCTTTTAACTTTGATTTGGAAGCTGAAAGAATATGAACAGCCAGCATCAAAACTCTCAAATGAATATTAGACAAATAAGAACTACATCAATATATTATTCAGTTCAAATGTGCACATGTAGGATAATATTATGCTGAGAAGATAAATGCATGTAGATTAAGAATAATTATTATAATATGAACATTTCAGGGCTTATATGCACATGAATTGAGATGGAAAATGAGTAGAAATTTAGTATGATCAGCTAGTGATCAAACTCCCCCAAAGCTTAGTCTTTTGCTTGTCCTCAAGCAAAATATTCAGATATTAAGAATAAAGATTGAATCAAATAGTTCACAAATGAATTCAGATTCAACAGTTTAAAATCAAATGAGTTTCCCACTTTGCTAACACTCCTCGCCATCCTTTCCAAAACCCAATCTCTAGCTGAGGAATCACAAAGGCTAAAGAAAATTTAAGCCATGAAAGAAGTACTAACAACAATTGATTTGAATTTTAGGGATTTTTAACTTTACTAAAAAGGTTGAACTACCAATCTCTTGATGAACAGATTTTTGTATTGCTTAAATAGGTTTGAAACCTGACTTTTATTCATGATGATGCAAATAAACAGGTTTGAACCTGATTTTTGTTCATGCTGGTCAACAGGATAAAAATCCTAGCTTTATTCAGGAGAGTTTCCTTTTGGAATTTAGCTCTCTTTATTAATGCATGCATGCAATGCAAAATGCAACTTCTCATTTTCACTTTTTCTTCATTTTTTTCTTTTCTGTTCATGAAGTGAGCAGCAGTTCAAACTCAAGTAAGGTTTGGATTCCTTAATTCAAAGAGTCAAGTTTTCCTATTTAACATAGTCGTAAAAGCCTTGATTCCATTCTAGACATCTTCTAATTTCTAACCAATCCATGACTGTCAGCTAGTGTTACCCACAATAAGAAAAATTTCAGTTAAATTGAGTTCAAATGCATCTGAATATGAGCTGATTGAAGCAAAAAGATTAATTGCCAAATTAATGACTACTTGATGTTGGAGTGTACTAGCTATTATACTAAAGGATTTCTACTTAACAATGATGAGCACAAATTATAACATAAGTTGAGTTGAACTACAATGATAATATGATAACAATGATAACCTGGTAATATATATGATAATAAAGCATGCTAATAGAGTTTAGAAATGTACCAGGTACCTCCCCCAAACTTATCATCAGCACTGTCCTCAATGATGAATCATCCAAGCAAGGGAGAGGGTTGAGTGGGTGTTCAACTTTTCAAATGAGATGTAGGCATGTGTTGCTTCACTTCTTCTTTCGGTCTCTCATTTCAACATTTGATATCATCAATGGTTTTGATCAACTCTTCCAAGTATTGAATCAAATTTCCTAAGCTGAAAGTTCAGTGGTAGATCATGTTTCTCTCTGATTTATTCCTACAAAACAAAGGGAAATTAGATATAAAAAGGCTTGGGTTGCCTCCCAAGAAGCGTCCTACTTTAACGTCTTAGGCTAGACATTGTTACATTCAATATCAGCTTAGGAATTCATGTGAATTTGATAGCATAAGCACTTCCTTAGCTGGATTCTCTACTGTGGGATTGTACAATTTCAGTCTTTGACCATTCACTTTGAATATATCTGAATTGTCATTCTCAAGATCCAAAGCTCCAAAAGGATAAACTTTATGAACTTTAAATGGTCCACACCATATGGATTTCAGTTTTCCAGGGAATAGCTTGAGCCTTGAATTGTATAATAGAACCAAGTCTCCTTCCTTGAATTCCTTCTTCAAAATTCTATTATCATGCCACCTCTTTGTTTTCTCTTTGTAAAATTCAGAATTGTGGTAAGCATTGAGCCTAATTTCATCTAATTTATCTAACTGAAGTAATCTCTTCTGTCCACAAGATTTCATATCATAGTTTAGAACTTTAACAGCCCAATATGCCTTGTGTTTAAGCTCAATTGGCAAATGACATATTTTTCCATAGATCAACTTGTATGGAGAGACATCAATTGGAGATTTATAAGATGTTCTATAAGCCCAAAGTGCATCATTCAGTTTACTACTCCAATCCTTTCTAATTAATGAGACAGTTTTCTCCAACATGGTTTTAATTTCCCTATTTGAAATTTTAGCTTGACCATTCGTTTGAGGATGATAAGATGTTGGGACCTTGTGCTTGACTCCATACTTGCTTAGAATGTTTTCAAAACTCCTCTCGATAAAGTGGCTTCCTCCATCACTGATAACCACTTTTGAAACTCCAAATCTTGATAAAATGATATCTTTGAACAATCTAATCACAGCCTTAGAATCAGCAGCAAGTGTTGTTATTGCTTCAATCCACTTAGACAAATAATCAACGGCTAATAAGATGAACTTACATCCAAATGAGCTAGGGAAAGGTCCCATATAATCAATTCCCCATACATCAAAGATTTCAGCTTCTAGAATTCCATTTTGAGGCATTTCATTTCTCCTAGAAATTGTCCCCGTTCTTTGACATGCATCACATTTTGACATGCATCACATCTCTTCACATAAAAATGAGCATCCTTAAATAGAAAAGGCCAATAAAATCCTTATTGAAGTACCTTAGCAGTTGTCTTTTGGATAAGCTCAATGTCCTCCATAAGGTGAAGAGTGACATTGATGTAAAATGTCCTGAAATTCATATTCTGGCACACATCTTCTAAACATTCCATTAGGGGACTTCTTGAATAGAAATGAGTCATCCCAATAGTAATCCTTGATTTCATGAAAGAACTTTTCTTTTGCTGGTATGAGTAGTCAATTGGAATGATTCCACAAGCTAAATAATTGACAATATCAGCATACCATGGAGCTTGAGTAGATGAGATGGCCATTAGAAATCATCAGGAAAAGAATCATTAATAGGAATTATGGGAGATTCATGACTTCTTTCCAATCTAGACAAATGATCAGCTACTAAAATTTCAGTGCCTCTCTTTTCTCTGATTTCCACATCAAATTCTTGTAGTAGAATCTATCTTATCAGTCTTGGCTTTGATTCCTTCTTATTAATAAGATGCCTCACAGCTTGATGATCAGTGTATACAATAACTTTGGCTCCAACAAGGTATGATCTAAACTTATCAAAAGCAAACACCACAGCCAATAACTCTTTTTCAGTAGTAGCATAATTGACTTGAGCTTCATCAAGAGTCTTGCTAGCATAACAAATAACATGATGTCTTTTATCTTTGGTTTGGCCTAAGACTGCCCTCACTGCTTGATCAGAAGCATCACACATTACTTCAAATGGCAAAGACCAATCTGGTGGTTGTACAATTGGGGCTGATGTTAAGGCTTGTTTCAGTTCGTTGAAAGCCTTCAAACATTCTTCGTCAAAGTTGAATTCAAAATCCTTTGCTAACAACTTTGTGAGGGGGTCTAGTTATCATTGAGAAGTCCTTTATGAATCTTCTATAGAAGCATACATGACCTAAGAAACTTCTTACTGCCTTGACATTTTTGGGTGGTGGTAACTTCTCAATAGCTTCAATCTTGGCTTTATCCATTTCAATTCCCTTGCTAGAGACAATGTGTCCTAGAACAACTTCTTGAACCATAAAATAGCATTTCTCCCAATTAAGAATCAGGTTGGACTTCCTACATCTTTGTAGTACCTTTGTCAAATTATCTAAGCAACTTTCAAAAGAATCTCCATATACTGAAAAGTCATCCATGAAAACTTTCATAATATCTTCAATGAAATCTGAGAAAATTGACATCATACACCTCTGAAATGTAGCTGGAGCATTGCATAAACCAAATGGCATTCTTCTATAAACAAATGTCCTATATGGACATGTAAAAGTGATCTTGTCTTGATCTTGAGGGTAAATTGGAATCTGTAAGAATCCTGAATAGCCATCTAAGTAGTAGAAATGAGAATGATTGGCTAGTCTCTCTAGCATTTGGTCAATGAAAGGAAATGGAAAATGGTCCTTCCTAGTTGCCTTGTTTAATTTTCTGAAATCAATGCACATTCTCCATCCATTCACTGTTCTAGTAAAGATCAATTCATTAGAATCAGATTTCACAACTGTGATTCCATCTTTCTTTGGCACCACTTGAGCTGGACTAACCCATTCACTATCTAAAATTGAATATATGATTCCAGCATTCAAAAGCTTTAGCACTTCCTTCTTTACAACTTCTTTCATAATTGGATTCAATCTTCTTTGGCATTCAATTATGGGCTTATAGTTGTCTTCCATAGGAATTCTGTGCATGCAAATTGAGGGGTTGATTCCTTTGATATCATCCATTGAATACCCAATTACTTCCCTATATACCTTTAATCTTTTCAATAGCTCTTGAACTTGATTTTGGGGTAACTTGGCGTCGATTATCACTGGATATGTAGAGTTCTCTCCTAGAAACTCATACTTTAGATTGATGGGAAGTGGCTTCAACTCCAACTTAGGAGAATTCTCCTTAGTATAGCCCATATTAACTTCAGTAATGAAAACCTCTCGGATCACATTCTGAATTTCTAATTTCTCTACTGATTTAGATGAATCCATAATAGAATGACAAGTCTTAGCTTCAAGATCATCTAATTCCTTCAAATGGTCAAACATCATACATCTTTGCAAAGGATCTTCAATTGGAATTATTGTAGTGACTTGTTCTACTAGATGGTTGATTTGCCTATCTTCATAGTCATCATGTTGAAAATTAGGACTACTGATAACTTGAGCTAGATTGAACTCTATCTTGTCTTCTCCAATCTGAAATGTCGATCCACTTTCTTTGACATCAATTATAGTTCCTGCAATGGCTAAGAAATGTCTACCCAATAGAATTGGCGTATTCAAATCTTCATCCATATCAAGAACAACAAAATCTACAAGAATGTAGAACTTTCCAACCTTCAATGGTATGTCTTCAATGATTCCATGTGGATACTTGATTGATCTATCAGCTAGCTGCAAAGACATATTAGTGGGTTTCAAATCTCCAACTTCTAACTTTCTGCACAGTGACAAGGGAATCACACTAACAGAAGCACCTAAATCACACATAGCCTTTTGAATCTTCCTATTTTCAATCTCACAAGGAATTGAAAAGCTTCCTAGATCCTTCAATTTTGGAGGGAGCTTGTTTTGAATTACAGCTGAGGCTTCTTTAGTTAAGGCTATAGTTTCATGCTCCATAATCCTTCTCTTCTTAGTCAAGATCTCTTTAAGAAACTTGGCATAGGATGGCATTTCCTGAATAGCTTCCATAAATGGTACATTAATGTAAAGCTTCTTTAGAATTTCTAGAAATCTACCATATTGTTGACCTTGTCTAGCCGTGAGTAGCCTCTATGGGAATGGTACAGGATCATAAATCATTGCCTTGACTTCATCTTGAGTATTTTTATTCTTGTTCTCAACTATAATTTCTCCCACAACCTCTTCTGGAGTTGTTGATATTGGATTGACTCTAGTTGAATTATCTTCAATAGACTTCATTGGTTCTTCAATAACTCTACCACTTCTGAGTTGAATAGCTTGCACTTGCTCTTTAGGGTTGATTTCTTGTTGTCTTGGAAAGAACCCTAGAGTTCTAGTTGAAGTACTAGCTTATTGGGCTATCTGATTCTCAAGCATCTTAGTATGAGTACTTAAACTTTCAATTTGAGAAGATAATTTCAGCATCACTTCAGCTTGTCTTTATCTATCTTCCTATCTCTCTTTCTCTTGTTTTTTAATAGCTTCATCATACTTTTCTTGCTTCTTCCACATTGCTTCCAACAACTATTCCATCTTAGATATCTGTGAGGCTTGAGTTGTTTGCTCATATGGTGGCCTTTGCAGCTGGACATTTGGTTGATTATATGGAGGTTGTTGATTCTTGGGTACAATTTTGGGTTGCCAATTGGAATTTTGAATTGGTGGGGCTTGTTAGTGATTTGCCTTGTATGAAAAATAAGGGTGATTTCTATTCTCAGGAGTGTAATACTCAGGAGGAGGCTTTACACCATAATTCATCACTACATTGACTTAATCAATACTTTGCTCATATTATTGCATAATCAGATTACAACTTTCTGTTATATGCCCCTGATTTCCACAAATATCACATCTACTTTCAGTGGTAGTTATCTTGTTCACATTGGATGATAGGTTAAGCTTCTCCAAAGCTTTTTGTAGAACTTTCTCAATTTGGACAGAAATATTGTTAACTTGACTTTCATATTGTGGCCTCCTTGCTCTATCATGAGTTAAGAAATGATAGTTCTTGGCTATATTTTCTATCAATTGATATGCCTCATCAATGTTCTTGGAAGAAAATATTCCATCAGCAGTAGTGTCCAAAGCCACTTTAGAAGGATAATTCAGTCCCTTGTGAAAATAGTTCACCAATTGCCATTTCTCAAATCTATGGTGTGGACATGCCCTCAACAAACTTTGAAGTCTTTGCCAAGCATCACATATGTTCTCCTGATCTAATTGATAGAATCTAGCAATTTGATCTCTATAGTTATCAGTCTTGCTAGGAGGAAATAATTTAGATAGAAATAATTGCACAATTGAATCCCAAGTTGCAATTTCTTCAGGAGTGAGAGACTTGTACCAAATCTTGGCTCTATCCTTGAGTGAAAATGGAAAAAATCTCATGTAGACAGCATTCATGAGAGTGTTGTGAAAGTGAACAGTACTGCACATCTCCTTGAAATTGTCAATATGCAAAGTTGGATCTTCAATTCCTAATCCAGCAAATTGATGTTGCCTAATCATGATGACTAAAGCTGGATTCAACTCAAATATAGCAGCAGGTGCAATGACTCCATCAACTAGTTGCCCTCTAACATTGCTTGGTGAATAACAATCTTTCAATGTTCATGGAGCAGCCATGTCCCGATTGTTTTCAATGTCTTGAGTGTTTATCTCTTCTTCAAATATTCTTCTTCTTCTTTGTTCTCTTTGCAATCTTCTTCTTCTATTGAATCTTCTCTTAGGTTCAGGATCAGATAAGTATAGATCTTCTTGACTATCTGATTCCTGCATAAATTGAAACAAGAAGTATCAAGTTCAAACAAAGAAAAATCAAACAGAATTGAAAGTTTAGAGTGATTGTAGAAGTAAAAGAAAATTAAGCTAAAAAATGTGATAACTAGTCTAAAACTAATCTAAACTACAGAAAGTAAATCTAATTAGCCTCAAATCCTCGGTAACGACGTCAAAAACTTGATGTGAATTGTGGGGTGTGATTAACTTGACTGATTTATAGCACAAAATTAAAAATGCAACTAAATGATATATGGTTTAAACTGTTCACTTCACTAAACTGCAAGTGCACAGTTCAGAGTAGTAAACCCGAATGTCGTATCCACAGTGATTTAAGAACTAAAAACTCACTAAATAATCTAAATTAATCCTAGACTAAAAGGACTAAAGTAACAAGTAAGTAAAAAGAGAAGGATAAAGACACAGAATCAAACTATAACTAGGATATAACTCTTTTTTATGTTTAAAATGATCAATATGGAATGGAATCTAACTACTTAGCTAAAAGCCTAAGAGAGGATTAACAATTAATGACAAATTCTCCTAGGAATGGGGTTCATCTAATTCTGCTATGGATGGATTAGAACAACTTAGCAATACAAATGAAACCATAATCAACCTATAAAGACTGCTCTCACAGTACATTAAAATAATAACTAATCATCATATTTTCATATGAATATTAGTTAGGTTGATTTAGAAGGAATTTCTACTGATGTTAAATTATCACGGAACATATGACATCTACTAATATACTAACATTCCTTTCAGACATAAGCATAATAAGTAAAGTCAAAAATCACAAGTAGCAGTAATTACAATGAGAAAACAATTAATTCAACTCACTACATAGAACACAATCAGATCCAAACACTAATGCTAATGCTCTTAGTTTATCTCTAAACATCAAGGAAATCTATAATCAACCTCTCGGCTGCCAATACAATATGAGATTCACACTAACAAAAGTTAAATGGATGCATCAAACCCACAACAATAGATTGGAATCAGGAACAATATCAATGTTCTTAGCTCATTTCTGAGTAAGAAAAGAATCTGAAATCAACTTCTCAGTTGTCATTACAAATAGGATTCACATTGATAAGAACATATTCCAAAACATTCAGAACTATACCAACATCAGTGATAAAATAAGTAGTGTTCATCACCCATCCATAACGAAATTAGACTACTACCCTATCCTAGGAGGGCTAAGATTTAGCTCCTCATAAATGTTAAAATCAATACAAAACAGAGGAGAAACTCAATCAAAAATATTCTGAAAAAAGTAGATAGAAGAATCAGCTTGATGTTTCCTTTTGGCCCCTTCCTCTCCTTCCTTCAGCTCCAAGGTGCAGAATCCTAGAAAATGGTGGCTGCCCCTTTCTTCTTCTGGAATCCCTCCTTTTATATGGCATTTCATCACCCTTTGATCTTGATGAGAACCTTCCATTCCATCTGATTTTGTCATCTGTCCTATGATGCTTTTTTGCTTTTGTGCTGAGAAAAGATTCCTTTCTCATTGCTTTTGGTAGCATGCAGTGGTCCCCCCACCTTTTCCAATAGAATGGTTATCTTTTAACTTTGATTTGGAAGCTGAAAGAATATGAACAGCCAACATCAAAACTCTCAAATGAATATTAGACAAATAAGAACTACATCAATATATTATTCAGTTCAAATGTGCACATGTTGGATAATATTATTCTGAGAAGATAAATGCATGTAGATTAGGCATAATTATCATAATATGAACATTTCAGGACTTATATGCACATGAATTGAGATGGAAAATGAGTACAGCTAGTGATCAATTGGCATGAAAGTGTCTTGTTGTAATCGTGGAGGGGAATAAAGTCTTCACATGCTAGCATAAGGGTCATATTCCTGAGGAAGAATACTTCCAATGGGACAATCGTCCCGGCTTAGCTAACCAAGGATCCACGAATCAACATGATCTTAATAAAAGATGAAAAGATGTTGCAAAATTGGAAAGTAAAGTCTTAACTTTCCAATGATGACTTGGGACATAAAGATGAAGATGATGATGAAAGCACCAAAATGGATGCTAATGTATGTTCCCTTGTCATAAAATATTAAATAAGAGGATGTTAAAGTAAAGTAAGATAAATGATGATATGCCCTAGCATAATGATAAGTTATGATATGTTTTGACCTAATGATTATGATGTCTTGTCATGATGATATGTTCATATGCCATATAGTGTGCATAAATATCTCATAGCATGCATATGATTTACGTACTATTATGATGAAATGCATATGCCATGACATGTAGAGATTATGTCATAGGAACATAGCATGCATGGGCCTTAACATACTCTAACGGGAGAAATCTCCTGCACCCCATGGATCCGTGCAGGTATGGACGAGGCTTAGATTCGATGGCAAGAGCCTCATGATGGTGACATTGCACATGGGTTGGTCGGGCTACGGCCCAAGTTATCTTACTTATGTTGTCATGATGGACTCTTATAAAAGTCAAGTATGTATGGCCTATGGGTCTTTGAGTCATTTACTTTTATATGAACTCGCTTATGTATTATGAACCCTATGTTGGGTCTTATGTTAGAGCCTATGTGGCCCATAGGCTAGATATGTATCTTGAATTTTATTTACTTATGAAGTCTTCCATTGTTGTTTATGTTATTGGACTTATTATTATTACGTTTTTCGCTGCAATGTTTTATGTAATTAGGTCATGTAAAGTAACGTCGCCTAGGGTTCGATGATTAAATTGGGATCAAATTTGGGGGTGTTACAGACTATCTAGAGGAACTGCAGAAACCTAAAGTTGAAGAAAGCAATTCTATCACTAAAGAGATTAAATAAGATCATGTATTTCCAAAGATGATAGCAACCACACATATAAAGAGGAAAATTAAGAAGTAGTTGCTGAAACAAGATGGAGATCCTGGAGAATCTGAACTCTCAAATTCAGAGGAAGAATTTCTGAAGGAACACAACACCTTAAAGAACGAGAGTCAAGCTGAAACTAAAACTCAACTACTTAAGACAAAGCTCAAGCTATTTTTCAAGAAGCTGAATTTTGTTTGGTCCAAACTGTTTAGGGTGAAACATGAACCAAGGTCATTTGTATTTGATAGAAGAAAGATGTTCAAATCTATTGGACATCAACTGAAGACCCACCAAGCTGAAGACATGGGTTTAAAGTCACTGAGTCTAGTGTAGGACTATAAACAATGACGCTTGTTTGGAGGCAACCCAACCTAATAAGTTTATTTTCTTTTTATTTATTTTACATAAATCAAGCAGCCCCAACAATTTCTAGGGAGTCCACACCTTCACTGAAACCCCAACTATAGAGATGCCACTGATTTCACACTCTCCTCCTTGTCAATTTTAATAACTATTACTTATTATGAAACCTGACGATGATCAAGTATTTTTCTGTGCAGGAAAGGAGAGTAATTCATTTATCCACATTTCAAGGAGTGCTAAAACGACTAAAGAACAACTGAAGAAATAGATGTCTTCCCCTACGCACTCACCTTCCCCATCTGATAATTCAGTCTCTCCTAACTTAACAAACACTGAGGACAGTGTTGAGCTTAAATTTAGAGGAGCCCAATGACATGTTTCTTTGAACTTAACTGTCATTATTTTTTATAGAACATACCATTGTGATTTAATTACAATTTTTTTATCTTTTTGAAATTTTGAAATTTACCATTGTTGCTAAAGTTTTGAAATCTACCACTATTACTAAAATTCTAAATTTTTTTCAAAATTTTTCTAAAAATATGTTTAAGGTAGCTTTCAAAATCTCACTAAGACATTATTATGCATGACATTATTGATCTTTTAGCTTTCATGGCAAATCTGTCTTGAACATTCCTAAAGTAAAACATAATCATATAAATGACCCTGGCCTGAAATCAAAGCATATGACATGTTGGCCGACCCTCCAAATAATCTCATCGAGGATCTTGCACTCAACTATTTGTATGATACTAAATTATGATCTGCTACAGTGTAATAAGAGTAAATTGTATAGTTGACAACCCTCATTTTTGCACTTCTCTTCTTTCAAGTATTGGGAAATGTTTTTGCTCTTTGTTTAATAAAAGTCTCAAGTATCTCACACGAGTATTCTAGAAAGAAAATGTGGGGAAGGTTGTAGGCAATTTCTTTATCTTGAATAACTACTTCTCTGTCATCTCACTTGCGAAAGATAAGATTATGTTATTGATGTGAAATGAGTGGAGTAGTGATAACTTGCTGATATTATGGGTCAAAATTGAAAATTATGAAATGTGCTCACACTCCTCACTTCTTCCCTACTGCAAGTGCACAGGTCAATTGTAATAGACTCAAGTGTCGTATCAATAGTAATTTGAAGACTAAAGACTCACTAAAACAATCTAGACTAACCCTAGACTAAATGGCAAAAACAGGAAATGGAGAAAAGTGAAAAATGGATTTAAAGATGAGACTAAGGGATAACTGTTTTTTGTGTTTTGACAATTGATATGGACTGAAATTTAGATGCTAAACTAAGAAATAAAAGGGTTTATCAATCAATGGGAAGATTCTCCTAGGAATGGAGTTCATCTAATTCAGCTATGGATGGAATGGAACAATTCAACAATTTAAAGTCAAATCTGATTCAACTAATAAAGGGCTGCTCTCACAGCATAATTAAATCAAGACTAATTATCATATTCTCATATAGAAGATTAGTTAAGTTGAATGAGATAAGGATCTTCACTGATATCAAGTTATCATTAAGCATAGGTATGAGCACCTCACTGATTTTACCAAATCCTCTCATATTTTGGCAATTAGCACTACAACCAAATCAACATTCACAATAATGGCACAATGGATTAAATCAACTAATCAGAAATGTAGATTATCCAATTCTAATGCTAATGCTTCTTGGTTTATCTCTAAACATTAAGAGGACTTAAAATTAGTCTCTCAACTGCAAATTAAAATGAAGTCCACATCAACACTACTTAATTGAATGCATTAGGCACATAATTACATATTGGAATCTAACAATCATCATTGCATCTTGAGTCATTTCTGAACATCAAGAAAATCACAAAATCAACCTCTCAGTTGCTAATGAAATAAGGGATTGCAATGATAAAATAGATTCCAAAGAAATCAGAAAATTAGCAAAAATCAGAATCAGAATTAATTCAGAATCAATATCAGAGAAGGAAATCAACTTGTTCATCATCCATCCATGGCATGTATTAGATTACTACCATATCCTAGGAGAACTGGAATTTAGTTCATTATATTTACAAGATTTGATGCAAAACAGAAGAGAAAACTGATACAAAGCATTCTGAAATCAGAAATGGTCGACAGGAAATCAGATTGCAGCTTCTCCTCTTCAGCTCCTTAGCTTCCTGGTCCAGCAACCCTTGCTAATGGAGGCTCCCCCCTTACCATCAGGGTTTCTCAGCTTTTATATGGTCCTCCCTCACCCTTGGATGCAAATCAGAAGCTTCTATTCCCCCATATTGTGCCATCTGTCATGTCCTAAAGAATTCCAGCAGAAAATAGCAACTTTTTGGACAACAATGCAGTGGTACCCCCTTCTTTTCCAGCTTATTGCAGGCCTTGTAAAACATGCTAGAAGGACAAAAACAGCAAGCATCAAAGTTCACAAATAAAAATCAAACAAATAGAGATTAGGACAGCATAAAAATGAGGTCAATTATCAAGTGTGGATAATGTTTCATAAGAATGATAACTTGTGCACCGAAAATGATAACTTCTTCATTGGAATGATAACTTTGCACAAATTAAATCATAATTATCCAGATATGATTAATTCACAACAGTAAGGAGTTAGGACAGTAATTAAACAAATGCCCAATGCTGTTATGCAGAAATAATAACCTTGCACATTGAAATGACAATTTTGCCCCAAAAACGATAACTTGGCACAAAAATGATAACCTAGCAGATATGAGAAATTCAGAGCCTCTATGCACATGGAATTGTATACAAAATGAGCATGTTCAGCTAGTAAATCACAATTTATTGCATTATATGCATAATTGACCAAATGTAGGGCAAAATCAGGGCTCGATACATATGAAATTGATTGAAAATGGAGTAAAAACATAATATGATCAGCTAGTGATCAAACTCCCCCAAGCTTAGTCTTTGGCTTGTCCTCAAGCAAAACATTCAGATATTAAGAACAAAACTTGAATAAAACGGTTCACAAGTGAATTCAAATCCAACTGATTGAAATCAAATGAGTTTTCCACTGTGTCAACACTTTATTCTTTCCAAAACTCAATTTCTAGCTAAGGAATCACAAAGGCTAAAGCAAATTTAAGCCATGAAAGAACTGAATTGGATTCAGGAATTGACACATATAGTAAAGCAAATTTCTAGCCTTTACTATAAAGGTTGAACTATAAATCTCTTCATGAACATATTTTTACACTGCTTAAATAGGTTTGAAACCTGACATTTATTCATGATAATGCAAGTAAACAGGTTGAGACCTGATTTTTATTCATGCTGGTCACATGACAAAATTCGGGCTTTATTCAAGAGAGGTTCCTTTTTGGAATTTCAATCTCTTTATTCATGCATGCATGCAATGCAGAAATGCAACTTTGATCTTTTCCTTTTCTCCACTTTTTTCTATGAAGTGAGCAATAGTTCAAACTCAAGTAAGGTTTAGATCCCTTAGTGCAAATAGTCAAGTTTTCCTATTTAACATGGCAGCAAGAGCCTTGACTCCCTTCTAGACATCTTCTATTTTCAAACCAATTCATGAGTGTCAGCTAGTGTTACCCACAAAAAGGAAAAATTTCAGCTGAAATTCAAGTTCAAATGCATCTGAAAGGGTAATCTGATTGAAGCAAAAAGACTAATAGCCAACTTGACTACTTGGTATTGGAGTATACTAACTGTCATATTAAAGGATTTCACCCATTTTGGAGTTAAAAAGAAGGCAAGAACTGAGTTGAGCAATATTAGTGATAACTAGTGATAACTTGTTGAACATACTGATAACCGGGTGATAAAAATGATAACTTGATGATAATAGTGATAATCTGGTGATGATTATGATATAAGCATTAAAATGAATTAAAAACATGATGTAAAGTTCAGAAATGCACTAGGTTTCCTCCCCCAAGCTTATTTCCAGCATTGTCCTCAGTGATGAAAAATATAGGCAAGGGAGAGGGTTGGGAGGGTGTGAAATCTTGAAATTGTGCATAGGGTATTGCTTCATGTGGTTCCTTCATGTCAACCAGAGGCTTGTGTGATTATTTTTTCCTGGTATGCAATCAATTCTGCAGAGAATTGGAGAATAATCAGCAATGTATCAAGTGCCATATCAGAAAATAGCAATGATCAGTTTTGGAATGCACAATTTAACAATGCACTGAATTGCACTGAAATTTAGCAATGGTAGATGTGGATCACTGATATGAGTGATAATTCAGATATCATTATGATAATTATAGCATGAACTAGAAGATAATATCAGTTATCAGTGGCATTTCAATGAGAAAAATTAGAATTGGAATACACCTTTGGTAAAAGGTTAGGGTGGTACTGATTCCTCTCTGAATTATTCCTACAAAACAAAGGAAATTAGATATTAAATGGCTTGGGTTGCCTCTCAAGAAGTATCCTACTTTAATGTCTTAGGCTAGACATTGTTCTGTTGAGTTCAGCTAGGAAATTGTGGTGGATCTATCAACAGCAGCACTTCCTTAGCTGAATTCATTGTTGTGGGAATGTATAACTTCAATCTTTGTCCATTAACCTTGAATACATTAGAGTTATCATTGACAAGGTCCACAGCTCTAAAGGGGTATACTTTGTGGACTTTGAATGGTCCACACCATTTGGATTTTAATTTTCCAGGAAATAATTTGAGCCTTGAGTTGTACAGCAAGACAAGGTCTCCAACTTTGAATTCCTTCTTCAAGATCCTGCTGTCATGCCACCTCTTTGTCCTTTCCTTGTAGAATTCATAGTTGTGGTAGGCATTGAGTCTAATCTCATCCAATTCATCCAACTGCAGGAGTCTATTCTGTCCACAAGCATTCAGGTCATAATTCAGAACTTTGACTGTCCAATAGGCCTCGTGTTTCAACTCTATTGGCAAGTGACAGGTTTTCCCATAGACTAACTTGTAAGGAGAGACACCAATTGGAGATTTGTAGGCTATTCTATAGGCCCAAAGTGCATCATTCAGCTTCATGCTCCAATCTTTTCTAGTCAATGAAAGAGTCTTCTCCAAAATTGCCTTGATCTCCCTATTTGATATTTCAGCTTGGCCATTTGTTTGTGGGTGGTAGGCTGTTAAAATCTTGTGCTTAACTCCATATTTGCTTAGGAGGTTCTCAAAACATCTTTCTATGAAGTGGCTGCCTCCATCACTGATAACTACTCTTGGAATTCCAAACCTTGAAAAAATAATGTCCTTGAACATTCTGATAACTGCCTTGGAGTCAGCAGTTGTTGTGGGGATTGCTTCTATCCATTTAGACACATAGTCAACAGCTAACAATATGAATTTGTATTCAAATGAACCAGGGAATGGTCCCATGTAATCAATTTCCCGAACACCAAAAATCTCAACTTCTAGAATTCCATTCTGTGGCATTTCATTCCTCCTGCAAATTGATCCTGCTCTTTGGCACACATCACAACTCTTGACATACATATGAGCATCCTTGAATAGACTAGGCCAATAAAAATCTGATTGGACTTTAGATGCTATTTTTTGAGTAGCCCCATACTCTCCATAAGGTGAAGAATGGCATTCATGCAAAATATCCTGAAATTCAGTCTTTGGCACACACCTTCTAAACATGCCATCAGGAGATTTCTTAAACAGAAATGAGTCATTCCAATAAAAATCTTTCAAGTCATGGAAGAATTTCTTTTTCTGCTGGTAAGAGTAATCAAGTGGAATGATTCCACAAGCTATGTAATTAACAATGTCAGCATACCAGGGAGCTGGGGCAGCTGATATGGCCATTAAGAAGTTATCAGGGAATGAACCATTGATAGGAATTGTTGGGAATTCCTTACTTCCTTTCAACTGGATAAATGGTCAGCCACTAGTTTTTCAGTTCCTCTTTTATCCCTGATCTCCACATCAAATTCTTGCAGCAGTAGAATCCATCTGATAAACCTTGGTTTTGACTCTTTCTTGCTGATCAGATGCCTCATAGCTTGATGGTCAGTATATACAATCACTTTGGCTCCAACTAAATAAGGCCTGAATTTATCAAATGCAAATACCATAGCCAATAATTCATTCTCAGTGGTGGCATAATTGATTTGGGCTTCATCTAGAGTTTTGTTGACATAATAGATAACATAATACTTCTTGTCCTTGGTTTGTCCTAGCACTGCCCCTACTGCTTGGTCAGATGCATCACACATGATCTCAAAGGACAATAACCAATCTGGTGGCTACACAATTGGAGCTGATATGAAGGCTTGCTTCAGCTGCTTAAAGGCCATCAAACATTCCTCATCAAAATTGAATTCAGCATCCTTTGCCAATAGCTTTGTGAGAGGCCTGGTTATCATTGAAAAATTCTTGATAAATCTCCTGTAAAATCCATCATGGCCTAGAAAACTCCTCACTAATTTTACATTCTTTGGAGGTGGCAGCTTCTCAATGGCCTCAATCTTGACTTTGTCCATCTCAATCCCTCTGCTGGATACAATGTGGCCTAGTACAATTCCCTATTGAACCATGAAATGGCATTTTTTCCAATTCAGAATCAAGTTGGATTCTCTGGACTTTTACAACACTTTTTTCAAATTCTCCAAACAGACTTCAAAAGAATCTCCATAGACTGAAAAGCCATCCATAAACACTTCCATAATGTCTTCAATGAAATCGAAAAAGATAGACATCATACACCTCTGAAATGTGAAAGGGGCATTGCACAATTCAAATGGTATTCTTCTATATGCAAATGTCCCATATGGACAGGTAAAGGTGGTCTTGTCCTGATCTTGGGGGTGGATAGAAATCTGTAAAAAGCCTAAATAACCATCCAGATAATAGAAGTTAGAATGTTTGGCCAACCTCTCAAAACTAATTTGAAAGGGGTGTATTCGCATTAATGCGGCTCATGTTAGTACTAATTATCCCTTACGATAGTTGATAGTTATAATTTTGTCATCATGCTTTGTCCACTTCATGTCATGATTCAATCCCAACTTTTGGGCCCTTATTTTTCTTCCTTGAGTTTGATTAAACCAAAAAAGGTACACCAACATGTTTGAAATACACAATTATTTTTTGAAATACACAATTGAGATTATGCAAAAAAAAAAAGGAGCATTCAACTTATTCTTCACCTGTCACTTGTCAGATCAAGTTTCATATCACAAACTGACATTATATTGAGTGGAACACAAGCAAAAGGAAAGCTAGGAACTTTTTTAGTTTCTCCTGCACGAAGAAAGAACATATGCCAAAACTAAATCAGGAGAAAGTACAGTCCATAATATGTAGCCCTTAAACCCCCATACGTGCTATCTTCCTACTTCTATATTTGAAGAAGATTAATAATCGATGACAAAAAGATCTGATGTGGAATCTGTTTTCCGTGGAACTTTCTTATGGCGGCCTAAATTTGTTAAAGCGACAGAGTCCATCTTAAAAATGGCCAATGTGATGCAACTCAATCCCTTTATAACTCGCAGTCATTCTGCAAGCGACAGGGAGACTACTGGCTGCATGCATCTGATGGAGCCAAGAAGGAACTGCTTAGGGCTACTCTGTCTCCTACTCTACCTGTCCACTCCAGTCACCTTCATAACACAATGTGGTTAGGCTTTTCACGTTTCAAAGTTTAAGAGTCCCTTCCTACATACGTGCACAACATACAAATACTATGAATTCTGGTTGATAATTTGCTGATAAATCATAAGTTACTTAATTATCATTCAACAATTATTACGCTTGCTTTACTGATACTATCAATGCAATTTAGTGATCGAACTGGTGAATGTGATATAGTGTGCATTTTACTTTCGCACAGAAAGATCATATAACAAGTCAACGTGTGTTGCACATAGAACACAGTGACATCTATAATGTTTTCTCACAGATGCCACAGTTAATGGGAGCATTGCTCCTGACAAATATGCACTTGAACCTAACTTCTCACTATCATAGTGATATCTGTGTTATTCATACGTTCTTTGGTAGCAGTAATATGTGAGTGCACTGTGGAAATTGTTTAATCTTTTCGGTTCCAAATATTATATATATCTGACGCTGCCCAAATAGTATAAATTACCAACAATATTTGAAGAGTAGAATCAGGTATAAATAATTAATCCTTCCTGATTGCCTTATTCAATTTCTTGAAATCAATGCACATCCTCCAACCAGTGACTGCCCTAGTAGAAATTAACTCATCGAAATCAGTTTTGACTACTGTAATTCCTCCTTTCTTTGGCACCACCTGAACAGGGCTAACCCACTTACTATCTGAAATAGAGTAGATGATTCCAACATTCAATAATTTCAGAACTTCCTTCTTCACAACTTCCTTCATGACAAGATTCAATCTCCTTTGGCATTCAATTGAAGGCTTGTAATTATCCTCCATGGGAATTATGTGCATGCAAATTGAAGGGTTAATTCCCTTGATATCTTCAATTGAGTAGTCAATTATCTCCCTATACAATTTCAGTCTCTTCAGAAGCTCCTGGAATTGTTCTTTAGGAAATTTGGCATTGATGATTACTGGAAATGTGGAATTCTCTCCCAAGAATTCATACTTGAGATTGCTAGGAAGAGGTTTCAGCTCCAATTTGGAAGAAGTATCCTGAGTTGAATTGGTATGGAGTTCAGTAGTTAAAACTTCTTGCACCACATTCTGGATTTCAGATTTGTCCACTGATTTGACTGAATTCATCATGGATTGACATGCCTTAGCTTCTGGATCCTCTAGTTCCTTCAAGTGATTCAATAGGAATTATTGCAGATACTTGCTCCACTATCTAATTTAATTGCCCATCTTCAAAATCTTCTTGCTGGAAGTTTGGGCTACTGATAACTTGGGCCAAGTTGAATTCTATTTTATTTTTTCCAATTTGAAATGTCAATCTACCTTCCTTGGCATCTATAACAGCACCTGCAGTGGCTAGAAAAGACCTTCCTAGCAGAATTGGAGTGTTTAGGTCCTCATCCATGTCAAATACCACAAAATTCACAGGAATGTAAAACTTTCTAACTTTCAGGGGTATGTCTTCAAGAATTCCATATGAATACTTGATGGATCTGTCAGCTAGCTGCAAGGACATGTTGGTGGGCTTCATATCTCCAACTTCTAGCTTCCTGCACAATGATAAAGGAATTACACTCACAGATGCACCTAAATCACACATTGCCCTCTAAATTTTCCTATTCCCAATTTCATAAGGAATTGAAAAACTTTCTGGGTCCTTTAATTTGGGAGGCAACTTGTTTTGAATTATGACAGAGGCCTCCTCAGTCAGGGCTATGGTTTCATGCTCCATGATTCTCCTCTTCTTGGTCAAAATTTCCTTAAGGAACTTTGCATATGAGGCCATTTCCTGAATTGCCTCCACAAATGGCACATTGATATATAGTTTCTTCAGAATTTCTAGAAACCTACCATATTGTTGATCTTGTCTGGACTTGACCAACCTTTGTGGGAATGGCACTTTATCAAAAATTCTAGCCTTTTTCTATTTTCCACCACAGTTTCTTCAGCTGGTTCTTCAACAGTTTTTGAAATTGGATTTTCTCTAGCTGAATTGTCCTCAACATTCTTCATTGGTTCTTCAATGATCCTTCCACTTCTGAGTTGGACAACCTGAACTTGTTCCTTAGGATTGATTTATGGTTGTCAAGGGAAAAACATTGGTGGCCTAGCTGAGGTGTTGGCTTGTTGGGCAATTTGGTTCTCAAGCATCTTTTGATGAGCACTCAAGGTTTCATATCCCGAAGTTAATTTAAGCATTGCTTCTTCCTGCTTTTCTTGCTTCTTCAGAATTTGTTGCAGCATCTCCTCCATTTTTGACATCCGAGTGGCTTGAACTTGTTGCTCATAAGGAGGCCTTTGCATCTGAACATTGGGTGGTTGATATGGAGGTGGTTGATTCTTTGACATAATCTTTGGTTGCCAATTAGAATTCTACATTAGAGGTGCCTGATAATAGTTGGCCTTGTATGACAAATAAGGGTGATTTCTGTTTTCAGGAGTATAGTATTCAGTAGGGGGCTTTACACCATAATTTCGCACAGCATTTACTTGATCAATGGATTGTTCATATTGTTGCATAATCAGATTGCAACTCTCAGTAACATTGCCTTAATTTCCACATACATTACATCTGGTTTCAGAATTGGAAGCTTTGTTGACATTAGGTGATAAGTTCAGCTTCTCCAAGGCCTTTTGCAAAACTTCTTCAATTTGGACAGAAATGTTGTTGACTTGGCTCTCAGCTGATGGTCTTCTTGTCCTGTCATGAGTGAGGAAGTGGTTATTCTTGGCAATGTTCTCAATCAATTGGTATGCTTCATCAATATTTTTGGAAGCAAAAATCCCTCCTGCAGCAGTATCTAAAGCAACTTTGCTAGGATAGTTCAATCCTTTGTGAAAATAGTTGACCAATTGCCATTTTTCAAACTCATGGTGTGGACATGCCCTCAATAGACTTTGGAGTCTTTGTCATGCATCACATATGTTCTCTTGATCTAATTGGTAAAATCTAGCTATCTGATCCCTATAATTATCAGTTTTACTAGGAGGGAAAAATTCAGATAGGAACAATTGCACAATGGACTCTCAAGTTACAATTTCTTCAGGTGTGAGGGACTTGTACCAGATCTTAGCTCTGTCCTTGAGTGAGAAAGGAAATAGCCTCATGTAAACAACATTCATAGAGGTGTTATGGAAATGGACAGTGCTGCATATCTCCTTGAAGTCGTCAATGTGTAAGGCTGGGTCTTCAATTCCCAATTCAGCAAATTGATGTTGTCTTATCATTGTGACCAATGATGGATTCAGCTCAAAAGTGACAGCAGGTGTATTGGCTCCTCCTTCTGTTAAATCTCCTTTCAGGTTTAGGATCTTATAGGTATAAGTCCTCTTGATTATCCAAATCCTGCATAAATTGAATTCAGAAGTATCAAATTCAGAAAAGAAAGAAATCTGGACAGAAATGAAAATTCAGATTAATAACTTGTGAAAACTAAAAATTAGGCTACTAAATGGATTGATAACTAGTCTAAAATTAATCTAAACTATCTAAGTTATTCTAATTAGCCTCAAATCCCCGGCAATAACGCCAAAAACTTGATGTGAAATGAGTGAAGTAGTGATAACTTACTGATATTATGGGTCAGAATTGAAAATTATGGAATGTGCTCACACTCCTCACTTCTTCTCTACTATAAGTGCACAGGTCAATTGTAATAGACTCAAGTATCGTATCCAGAGTGATTTGAAGGTTAAAGACTCACTAAAATAATCTAGACTAATCCTAGACTAAATGGCAAAAACAGAAAATGAAGAAAAGTGAAAAACAGATTTAAAGATGAGAGTAAGGGATAACTATTTTTGGTGCTTTGACAATTGATATGGACTGAAATTTAGATGCTAAACTAAGAAATAAAAGGGTTTATCAATCAATGGGAAGATTCTCCTAGGAATGGAGTTCATCTAATTCAGCTATGGATGGAATGGAACAATTCAACAATTTAAAGTCAAATCAGATTCAACTAATAAAGGGTAGCTCTCACAGCATAATTAAATCAAGACTAATTATCATATTCTCATATAGAAGATTAGTTAAGTTGAATGAGATAAGGATCTTCACTGATATCAAGTTATCATTAAACATAGGTATGAGCACCTCACTGATTTTACCAAATCCTCTCAGATTTTGGCAATTTCAGTATGTATGAAATTAGCACTAAAACCAAATCAACATTCACAATAATGGCACAATGGATTAAATCAACTAATCAGAAATGTAGATTATTCAATTCTAATGCTAATGCTTCTTGGTTTATCTCTAAACATTAAGAGGACTTAAAAGCAGTCTCTCAACTGCAAATTAAAATGAAGTCCACATCAACACTACTTAATTGAATGCATTAGGCACATAATTACATATTGGAATCTAACAATCATCACTGCATCTTGAGTCATTTCTGAACATCAAGAAAACCACAAAATCAACCTCTCAGTTGCTAATGAAATAAGGGATTGCAATGATAAAATAGATTCCAAAGGAAATCAGAAAATCAGCAAAAATTAGAATCAGAATTAATTCAGAATAATTATCAGAGAAGGAAATCAACTTGTTCCTCATCCATCCATGGCATGTATTAGATTACTACCCTATCCTAGGAGAACTAGAATTTAGCTCATTATAGTTACAAGATTTGATGCAAAACATAAGAGAAAACTGATACAAAGCATTCTGAAATCAGAAATGGTCGACAGGAAATCAGATTGCAGCTTTTCCTCTTCAGCTCCTTCCTTAGCTTCCTGGTCCAGCAACCCTTGCTAATGGAGGCTCCCCCCTTACCAACAAGGTTTCTCCGCTTTTATATGGTCCTCCCTCACCCTTGGATGCAAATCAGAAGCTTCTATTCCCCCATATTGTGCCATCTGTCCTATCTTAAAGAATTCTAGCAGAAAATAGTAGCTTTTTGGACAACAATGCAGTGGTACCCCCTTCTTTTCCAGCTTATTGCAGGCCTTGTAAAACATGCTAGAAGGACAAAAACAGCGAGCATCAAAGTTCACAAATAAAAATCAAACAAATAGGGATTAGGACAGCATATAAATGAGGTCAATTATCAAGTGTGGATAATGTTTCATAAGAATGATAACTTGTGCACCGAGAATGATAACTTGTTCATTGGAATGATAACTTTGCACAAATTAAATCATAATTATCCAGATATAATTAATTCACAACAGTAAGGAGTTAGGACAGTAATTAAACAAATGCCCAATGCTGTTATGCAGAAATAATAACCTTGCACATTGAAATGACAATTTTGCTCCAAAAATGTTAACTTGGCACAGAAATGATAACCTAGCAAATATGAGAAATTCAAAGCCTCTATGCACATGGAATTGTATACAAAATGAGCATGGTCAGCTAGTAAATCACAATTTATTGCATTCTATGCATAATTGACCAAATGTAGGGCAAAATCAGGGCTCGATACATATGAAATTGATTGAAAAATGGAGTAAAAACATAATATGATCAGCTAGTGATCAATGGCTTACTCGTTTATTTATTTATTTATTTATTTATTTATTTATTTTGCTTTGCTAAAAACCTAAAATCATGGCATTGATGTAAGTCGGTGCATTACATTCAACACTGCACACTACGATAAACTCCACGATTTGTACTTTGTCGTCAAACTCATACCCACACACATCCATCTTTATATCTATAATGCCCCGAGATTTTTTTTGCTTTTGACTGCTCAGAAGGCTATCTCGACGATGCCACTCAATTCTATATCTTGACTTTGACAAGTCAACAAACTAGCTTACATAAGCGAAAGGCTAATTTATAATATTCTATTATAATATGTGGAAGCTATTTATATCATATGAAATAATATACGGGTTCATGGGCCCTACATCCCTACATCTATACAATAATGGACTCTGTATTCATGTGTCATCCGTCAGAGGAGGCACCAACCGTCTCACCATCACTTGTACGGATCCAAGTACAGGGGCAAAGCCTAATGAGAAACTCAGTACGTAGGGTCATCCATTACAATAAATAATCTAAACCATGGTCAATATCAATATCAATACTATTATTAAACAATTATGCATAACAATATATGATTGATCGGAATAGATGACATTTAATAATAATCAACAAATCATAAACAATTCGATCAATCATTGTAGTTATCCATATCATCAATCAATGATGAACAATATCCATTCAATTCGATTCAATTATCTTAAATTAATTATCAATTGTCCATAGGTCGATGAAGGCCACAATAACAATTATCAATTATCAATTCTATTAACAATTTATCAATTCAATTATCCATCATCCACTATGCCATAATCAATAGTCTACCAGCCACTATAGAGCAATTCAATTACCAATCAACCACTAGGGCGCAATTCAATTATCAACGCAATGCAATTAACGAATCAATAATCCAATTAACAATTTAATTCAATTTAATTATGAAAACACTCATTGATAATAACGGTCTCCATCGACCACAATGGGTCTCCATCGATCACAAGAATCTCCATCGATCACAAGAATCTCCATCGATCACGAAGGCCTCCATCGAAAATAAAAGCTTCAATCGACCACAAGGGCCTCCATCGATCATAAAGGCCTTAATCGACCACAAGGGTCTCCATCAACTATTATGCATTAACAATC
This sequence comes from Pontederia crassipes, assembly GCA_030549335.1. Lineage (NCBI taxonomy): Eukaryota > Viridiplantae > Streptophyta > Magnoliopsida > Commelinales > Pontederiaceae > Pontederia > Pontederia crassipes. Next base: position 59,888,293 of record CM060189.1, on the reverse strand, counting down.
GACTCCATGAGTCTCCATCGACCCAATGGGCCTCAATCGATCATAAGGATCTCCATCGACCACAAGGGCCTCCATCGACCACAAGAGCCTCCATCGATCATAATGGCCTCGATCGACCAGAAGGGCCTCCATTAACAATTATGCATTCAATAATCGACTCCACGAGCCGTCGTCGACCCAATGGGCCTCAATTGATCACAAGGATCTCTATTGACCACGAGAGTCTCCATCGACCATAACGATCTTCAACGATCATGAAAGTCTCAATTATCAATTTAAAAATTCAATTGTAGCGATTATTCATATCGTCACTTGGACGATGCACAATCAATATCAATAATCCCATTATCTATCAATTTATGCCAATTGAACGATAGGCCACAAATCCATAATCAATTAATGCAATTAACCTTAAATTATTATTTAAAAATATATTTTAAACCCTCAAAATTCGGACCGCACTAGGACAAACTCAGAGAGGTTTATCTATTTCACTTTCTTCAATTTCTATATCAGAATCGAAGTCGGGTCTAGTAAAACCCGGTTTGGGTCTGTCTTTGTCCAATTTCATATCAGTCATTCAAACTCAGGTCGAATCAGCTCAATTTTAATTCATTATCAATGAGTCTTTGAAACTCGGGCTAGGTAAGCCGGAACTCGATCCGGTTCTATTGATTCAATTTTGTGTAGCACTCAGGTAAGGAAACCCGGGCCATGCCTATGGGAACCCGGTCCGAGATCATGGAACTTGATCCATTTCCTACTACGATTCCCTTCTGATTCTATTGAACTTGGGCAGGGAGAATAGAACCCAGGCCAAGTTCTGTCTCCGATGGAAAATTATGTTTTCGACATAACTTTCGGTCATCCTATCTATGCCATAAGATATCCAATCGATGCAAACAAACAAAATATCAATGTAATCTCAATGGAGAATAGCCTAGGGGTCCATGTCACAAAAACTCGACACCATGGGGATCCCTCTATGTACCTTAAGTTGGTTGAAAAAACAACTATGTTCATGTTATCTATAGACTACACGGATGTCACTATTTTGGCCAATGATTCCTCCCTATTGACGTTCAGAAAACCTTGGCTACTATTTGAATCTTGTTCTCCTCTGTCAGGGCTTCGAAATGGTGTATCGACCGCACTCCCAAGTGCCTCATTGGTGAGAAAACAAAGAAGAAAGAGGAGGCTCTCGTGCAAAAATTCTGCGGAGGCAAATAATACTTTCTAGCCACCCTTTAGGTCCTATTTATAACTCTCAACTAAGACTTTTTACTCCAATTAGGCTTTGGGCTATTTCTCCATCCATCATGATCATCGATCATTAATTATCATTTCTTAAATATTCGGATTTAATTAAATTCAAATTCACTAATTATTTCATGACCATACTTATAAAACATCTATCTCTATTCAAATTCCTTTTTATCTCTTCCATAACTTCTTTCAATCAAATTCTACTTTCACCTTTTTCTTTTATTTCCTTCTTTTCTCTAATTTTTGGAATTATTTAATTCCATAATATTTTATCATCTAATTTTCATATTAAAATAATATTAATGGCTGAAATATTTCTAAGCCATGACTTTTAATCCTATTCTATTTGGGAGTTCCATATCCATTAAACATTCTTTTATATCTCAAATCAAATTAAAATCCCTAATCTCAATCTAATTATGATTCCCACTCCAAATAGGATTTAATCTTTCTTTCTTTTTCTTTTTCCTTTTCAATTTCCCCTTTTATCCATTAATTTGGTCTAAATTATTTTATTGCCCTTATTGAAATCTTGGGGTGCTACAATAACAAATTAAGAGACCTCTTGCCTCTTGGATTACATAAGTAATTAAGTAGCAAAGACAGAATCTGGAACATCTTTTGACTTTTGCAGACAACAAACTAATCCCACGAAAGTATGAGTTGACGAAATTGACCTATTTTCCTACTGTCATGCTGCCAAAATCTTTGTCGAGGAATTGAGGAGAAGTGGCATAAGCAGACCGAGTCAATCTACAATGCTAATGAATCAATGGTGATTAGGTTTGTAACTGAGTAAACTTATTTGAACGGTAAGTCTACAACTTTGGATAATGGATATCATATACCAAATTCATAAACTTTAATTGGTAAGAAACATAATTATATATAGCTAGAGATAAAGTGTGTTATGGAAATCTTACGCTTTGAGAGCATCATCTAAGCACAAGCGTTCGCTTGGCTCGGCCCTCGAGATCGAAGCACCATGATATCCCACTCAGCTCAGGAGGTAATCTGTGCAAAGCAATGTTTATTGCTCATTTGCTCTCAATTCTATTAACTCTCCATTTAGAAATGTAGCACCACCCAAATCACTCACGCTATCAATTGCATTATCCACTGTAACACAACCTATTTTTAATATTCCCCAATCCTTCATGCATGTTTCCAAATGTTTTTCGATGGTATCACCTTTGTAATCCGTAATTAAATCAAAACTCAATATCTCCTTATGCAATTCTCATCTATCATCTATGTAATGAGCAGTATACACATATAATTCAAATTTTGAATTGAAGTCCAAGTATTATTTGTCAAAGAAATAATTTGATGATTCTCAGAGAATATATTTTTTAACTTCTGTTTCTCAAGCATAAACAATTGCATAATATCTCTAGCAGCGGTGATATGAGAAGGAAGTTAAAATCTTGGTTGACATTCAACAATGAACTCTCTAAAATCGTGATTTTCAACAAACTTGAATGCAAGTTCATCAACAACAAGCATCTTAGAAAGTGCCAATATACAACTTTCTTGATTAAAATCAATTAATTTCATATTAATACAAGTGTTACGATCATCAACAGTTTTTGTTTTTTTGTCAAGGCCCCTCTCTGGATTTTTATCACAAGTCTTTTATATGCTTTAATAGGTTTGATGTTCCATGATTAGCAACATTGCAAGCATAAGACTTATGACAATTGTTACAAATAGCTCTATCTTTTTCTCTTTTAAAATGAACTCATGCATTAGAAGGAGGTCTAGATGGTTTTCTTTTAAGTACCTCTTATTCTTTTCTGAAGTAACCTCTTCTAGTGGTTGAGCTTCAAGTGATGATGGTTGACCTTGAGCTTCTTGTAAATCATGAGAAGGAGCTACATGTAAATTTGTTGGAGTATGTGCACTTTCAATTTGAGTTCCACTTGTATGTTGAGTTGTCATTGTTATAACTTTATAGAAATAAAAAAATAAATCAGAAAGCTAACTTAAACTATAAATAATATTAACAAAGAGTGAGACTTAACAAAAATCAAGAAGAACTCTTGCCTCTTGGAGTAAGAAACATATGAAATGAGTACAATTAAATCTAATTTTTATATTACATTTATATTGTTTATATTGGGGATCAATATTATCAATTTAGAAGAATTTATGGGACTCAGAAAATGAAAATAAAGTATTCAGGCTCCATTCAGAAAATACCAAATTGATAAAAAAATTGGTAATATATTGTAGATTACCACTTGTATCATAAACAATTCAAATTATGATCATATGTTTTGGTACAAAAAATATGTTTGGCTCTTGGAGAAAAGAATATCCAAACTCGTCTTAGACTCTCAGTAACTATTGTTCCATTCTTTGAAATTTACATCACCTAATCAGATACTTTAGTCTTCTAATTAATCTTCTAGTGAATGCAAAACAGAAGGCAATGACAACAAGTTGAGCATACACCAATTTAACATAAATTTGAAGAAAGATTCATGCATACTATTTGTCGAAACTGAGGAGCATGCTATCATTTTAGCAACACAGGCACTAACAGAAATGAATAATGATAGCATAAAGGTGGATCACTAAAAAAAAACTTGAATGTCGCGTTCAAGTTGGAAAAGTTGTAAACACAAGTAACAGAGAGTGATCTACTAGTGAGGAAGGTGAGGAACTGAGTTATTGAGGATTGAACCTAAGGAGCTGCCGATTGCCGAGTGTTTTATGTGCCAAGCCAGCGAGCTAGACAACTAGCGAGTTAGCAACGACCATGAGCCGCAAACCACTAAGCCCTAACTTCCCTCACCGATGGTAATGTTGGCGTGACAAATGAGTTGCTTGAACCTACATCTGGTCGGCGACAAAGACGTTTCTTCGAGGTGAGAGGCGAATGTGGCATGGCGATCAAGGACTAGGTTGTCAAAATCCAGATTGGGGCAATGGGGCATCCAGATTGGGACTGGCCAACGACTTGTTGCCTATTGGTGCTTCTTCAAGGAGAGAAGTGACGCTACCTGTTGCACTGCGACAACGAGCATGCGGCCGAGAGATTGTGAGAGTGGCGGACGCCGAGGGAGGAGTGGGAGGTTTGTCGTGAAGGCGGAGCTAGAGGAGCCTGCAGCCCGGAGTTAGGGCAAGCAAAAAGTGAAAAAAAACATAAAAATGATAAAATAGGGTCCTCTCATGACTCGTGAAGCCGTGAAGTCGTGAAGGTGTAGCACATCAGTCGGGTTCTCTATAGTTCGGGTCGGGTCTGACCCGACCTTGAAATCGAACCGACCTAATAGTCATTGGGTCTATTCAGTTTAATGAGTTCACCAGGTTGACCCGACCTAGTGAACTCCCCCAACGTCCGTCATAGAGTTTCACTCTATTTAGATGTCTCAACTTTTTTTATTACATTAGATCTCCTCAAGATATGATGCATAACCACCACTAGATACGAGCCTTCGGTAACAATCCAGATAATCGAATCTCAATCCTGATTCTCCATAATTTCATATCTAGCAAATAAAGTAGTTATAATAACTATTCAATCTCCTCAGATTATGGTTACAAGAAAGTTACAATCTCTCGGATTTTTTTTACCATAAATAACAACAAATCAGTTAGGCCCAGAATCAAGATCCACCTAACAAACTTCAATAATCTCCCACTTGGAGACTGATTCTCTTGAGATTGAGCTGACCTACTTGTGCCCGAACTCTGGATGATTCCTCCTTGCAACTAACTTTGAAGGAAAACTGAAGTTGCACAAAACCTCAATTTTTCATTGACCACCACTTTGGTCAACATGTCAGTTGAATTTTCTGAACCTCGAATTTTCTCAAGCAACAATGTCTTCTCTTTTCGAAGATCTATGATAAAATGATACTTCTATCTATGCTTCTTCCTGGCATGATACATGATAGTGATATTGAGGGGTTTAGTGATAACTTGCTGATTTTGGAGTCAAATTTCAGATTTATCAATTTTTTATTTAACTCCCTAATTCACTTTCTACTGCAAGTATACAGGTCAATTGTATTCTACCCAAATGTCATATCCATAGTGATTTGAAGCCTAAGACTCCCTAAACAATATAGATTAGCCTTAACTAAAGTTAAAATTCCAAGAAATTGAAAGAAAGTTAAAACCGATTTCTTTAAATGGCCAAAATGATAACTATTTTTGGATTTTTGAAAAGTTATCAAAACTGAATTGTAAATGCTAAACTAGAGGCTCAAAATGATTAACTATCAATGAGGAAAGTTCTCCTAGGAGTTGGGGTTCATCTAACTTAATTATGGATGGAATGGAACAAGTTATCAATATGTGTCAATTTTAATCCAACTTGAAAATGAGCTGTTATCACAGCAATATAAACCAAAACTAATCATCATATTCTCATATGATTGATTAGCTAAGTCAAATTAGAAAAGGTCCTCACTGAAATCAAGTCAACATTAAGTTCAAAAGTTTAGTTCCTTGTTGAATTTCAGTAATTTAATGAAATCTGAAATTATAACATTCAATTTCACTTTGAAAATGAGGGGAATGCTTCAATCAACTAAACAGGGATGAAATCAATCCAATATTAGTGCAAATGCTTCTTGATTTATCTCTAAACTACAAGGGGATTTTAAATCAGCCTCTTAGCTGCAAATTCAAATGAAATCCACATTTTCACTAAAGGATTGAATGAAATTAGCACCCAATTACACATGGGAATTCAACAAATTTTCATTGCTCCTTGATTCATCTCTGAATCTCAAGGAAGGCCATAAGAACACCTCTCAGTGGTAGGTTAAAATAGGGTTTAACAATGAAAATCAGATTTCCCCTAAATTCAAGAAATCAACAACCAAAAAAATTCAGAAATCAGCACATAGCAAATAATGGAATTCAGCACATGTCACTCATTGGAATTCAGAGTTTTCATTGCTCTTTGGTTCATCTCTGAACAACAAAGTATCCCTAGGATTCATTTCTCAGTGATTTAATGAGATCAAAGGTTTACAACAGCAAAACAGAATCCAAAGATTCAGAAAATCAGATTTGAAATCAGAATTAAAATTCAGAAATCAGCATTGCGAAGTTTGCAATAATTCAGGGATTAAAAACTTGAAAACACCATTGCCTCTTGATTCATTTCTGAACAAGAATGAAACCTTAAATAACCTCTCAGTTATCAATTGAATCAGGGCTCAACAATGATGAAAATAGAAAACAGAAATCAGATTGGGGGAAAAAGTAGATTTCAGAATTCAAGAAATCTTATTCATGAAATCTAATTCAAGAAATAAGTTTGAGGGCTGGATCTTCATTCCCTAAACCAGAAAATTGGTATTGCCTTATCATTGTCACCAGGGCTGGATTCACTTCAAAGTTTGCAGTTGGTGCTAGGACTCCATTCCCTTATTGATTTCTGACATTACTAGGAGAATAGCAATCCTTTAATGTCCTTAGTGTAGCCATGTTTACTTGCTCCTCTTCCTCTTCTTCAAAAATCCTTCTTCTTGCCTCAATTCTTTGCAATCTTCTCCTTCTCAAGAATCTTCTTTCAGGTTCAGGATCTGATTGATAATGGTCTTCTTTATTGTCCAAATCCTGCACAAATGAATTCAGAAGTATCAAATTGAGAAAAGAAAAAAAATTAGACAAAATTGGAAAATTGGGAATGATAACTTGCAAAAACTAAAAATTGGCCTAACAAATGGACTAAAAACTAATCTAAACTATCTAAGTTAGTCTTATTGACCTCAAATCCTCGGCAACGGCGCCAAAAACTTGATAGTGAAATTTAGGAATTTAGTGATAACTTCAAGCTTCCTACAAAGTGAAAGAGGTATGACACTCACTGATGCACCCAAATCACACATTGTCCTTTGAATCTTCCTATTTCCAATTTCATAGGGTATGGAGAAGCTTCCTGGATCTTTCAACTTGGGTGGCAATTTGTTTTGAATGATTGCAGAAGCTTCCTCAGTCAAGGCAATGGTCTCATGTTCCATAATTCTAAAAATTTTGCATATGAAGGCATCTCCTGAATTGCCTCTATAAATGGCACATTTATATACAACTTCTTCAAGATTTCAATAAATCTTCCAGATTGTTGGTCCTGCCTTGCCTTGATTAGCCTTTGAGGGAAAGGCACCTTATCAAAAATTCTGGCCCGACTTCACCTTGAGGATGTTGATTCTGATTTTCCAAGACAGCCCCCTCATTTGAGTTTTTTGTAGGCCCTGAACTTGTACTGACTTCAGCTGGATTTCCCTCAACATTTCTCATTGGTTCTTCTATAATTTTCCCACTCCTGAGCTGGACAGCTTGAACTTGCTCTTTGGGGTTCAATTCAGGTTGTCCAGGGAAGAATATGGGAGGTCTAGCTGAGGTGCTAGGTTGCTGAGCAACTTGGTTCTCAATAGTATCAAGTCTATAATTAATTTTCAAAATTGCCTCCTCCTGATTGCCTTGCTTCTTCAGAATTGTTGCAGCATCTCCTCTATTTTTGAGAATTGAGAAGGTTGAGTTGGTGGTGGTTGCTCAAGAGGTCTTTGCACTTGAACTTGTGGAGGCTGGTATGGTGGAGGTTGATTCCTTGGCAAAATCTTGGGTTGCCAATTAGAATTCTGCATAGGTGGCCCTTGATAGTGATTGGCCTTGTAAGAAAAGTAGGGGTGGTTCCTATTTTTAGGTGTATAATACTCAGCAGGGGGCTTCATTCCAAAATTTCTCACAGCATTCACTTGATCAATGGATTGTTCATATTGTTGCATTATCAAATTACAACTCTCAGTGACATGGCCCTAGTTTCCACATACATCACACCTTGATTCCTGATTTGAAGACTTTCCTACATTAGTGGACAAATTCAGGTTCTCCAATGCCTTTTTCAATCCTTCTTCAATCTGGACAGCAATGTTATTAACTTGATTTTCATTGGATGGGCTTCTTGTCCTGTCATGTGTAAGGAAATGGTGGTTCTTGGCTATGTTCTCAATCAATTGGTAGGCTTCATCAATGTTTTTTTATGCAAATATCCCTCATGCAGCTGTATCCAATGCAACCTTGTTGGGGTAATTCAATCCTTTGTAAAAATAGTTGACAAGTTGCCATTTCTCAAAGCCATGATGTGGACATGCCCTCGACAAGCCTTGGAGTCTTTGCCATGCATCACATATATTCTCTTGATCCAATTAGTAGAACCTCACAATCTGATCTCTATAGTTATCAGTTTTGCTAGGTGGGAAGAATTCAGCTAGAAACAATTGAATAATAGATTCCCAAGTAGTCATCTCTTCTGGTTTGAGGGTCTTGTACTAAGTCTTGGCCTTGTCCTTGAGTGAGAAAGGGAACAACCTCATGTAAACAGCATCCATGAGTGTATTGTTGAAGTGGACAGTGCTGCAAATCTCCTTGAAATTATCCAAGTGTGAGGCTGGATCTTCATTTCCCTAAATTAGAAAATTGGTATTGCCTTATCATTGTCACCAAGGCTGGATTCATTTCAAAGTTTGCAGCTGGTGCTAGGACTCCATTCCCTTGTTAATCTCTGACATTAGTAGGAGAATAGCAATCCTTTAATGTCCTTGGTGCAGCCATGTTTACTTGCTCCTCTTCCTCTTCTCAAAAATCCTTCTTTTTGCCTCAATTCTTTGCAATCTTCTCCTTCTCAAGAATCTTCTTTCAGGTTCATGATCTGATTGATAATGGTCTTCTTGATTGTCCAAATCCTGCATAAATGAATTCAGAAGTATCCAATTGAGAAAAGAAAGAAAACTAGACAAAATTGGAAAATTGGGAATGATAACTTGCAAAAACTGAAAATTGGCCTAACAAATGGACTAAAAACTAATCTAAACTATCTAAGTTAGTCTAATTGACCTCAAATCCCCGGCAACAACGCCAAAAACTTGATAATGAAATTTAGGGGTTTAGTGATAACTTGATGATTTTTGGGTCAAAAGTCAATTTTTTCAATTTTTGTTTCAACTCCCTAACCCACTCTCTATTGTAGTTTACATGTCAATTGTAGTAATCCTAAATGTCATATTCACAGTGATTTGAAGTCCTAGACTACATAAAAATAATTTAGACTAATCATATTTAATGTGGCAAAAACAAGAATTCAAATGGAAGTGAAAATAGATTTTTCAGGAATGCAGAATGATAACTTATTTTTAGATTTCTGAAAAGTTAACTAAACTGAATTATAAATGTTAATCTAGAGGCTAAGAGAGTTTATCTATCAATGAGGAAGGTCCTCCTAAGAGTTGGGGTTCATCTAATTTGATTATGGATGGAATGGGACAAGTTATCACTTTTTAGTCAAATCTGATTCAACCTTTAATATGGCTGTTTTCACAGCTCAATTAGACCAGAACTAAATAACATATTATCATATAATTGTAAGCCAAGTTGAATTAGAAGAGGATCCCCACTGGAAACCAAGTTATCATTAAGTTCAATTCAAGTCACTTGCTAATTTTTTTGGCAATTTAATAAAATCTGAAATGATAACTTCTAAATTGCACTTTGAAAATGAAAGGAATGCTTCAATCAACTAAGCAGGGATGAAATCAATCCAATATTAGTGCAAATGCTCCTTGGTTTATCTCTAAACTACAAGAGGACCTTGATTTAACCTCTCGACTGTAATTGAAAATGAAGTCCACACTTAACACTAATTAATTGGAAACACTATGCTTATAATCACAGGTTGGGAAACCAGAAATTATCATTGCTCCTTGGTTTATCTCTGAATCTCAAGGAAGGCCATAAGACCACCTCTCAATGGTAGATTAAAGTAGGGCTTAACAAGAACAATCAGATTTCACCAAATTAGAAAAATAGAAATCAGCAACACATTGAAAACAGGGAAAACCAATGGTGATTACAAAATTGAACCATAGAAATATCAAGGTTTCTTAATTCATTCCTGAACAAGATTGGAATATAAGATAACCTCTCAGTTGCTCAATTAATCAAATCCTCCAATGACAACAGATTCAGATGGTTCAGAAAAATCAGAAATCAGATGATTTAGAATTCAGAAAAAATCAGAAATCAGATTATCAACTAAATTGGAATTCAGAACTTGGCATTGGTTCTTAATTCATTCCTGAACAAAGATTAGACCAAATGATAACTTCTCAGTTGTAAATACAAATAGGGTCTTCCAATGACAAGATCAAATTCATAACAGTTCAGATTTCAGAAATCAAGAATTTAAATGATTCAATGCAGGAAATCTGAACTTAACCATAATCCATCCACAATATGTATTAGACTACTACCCTATCCTAGGAGGCATAGGATTTAGCTCCTCATGTTTACAAACATAGACACAAAATAAAGTGCAGAACAGATGGAAATCATATTGGCTTCAAAGCTGTTGGTAGCAATCTGCTTTCCTTCAGCTCCTTCTTGCTCAATCCAGCTCCCAAATCTGTTCTCCCTGCAATGGCCGACCTCCCTCCTGGTTCCAGGGTTTCTTCAGCTTATATATGGCCTTTTAACACCCTTAGATCAACATCAAAATGTTCCATAGCCTTGATGTAAGCCACCTGTCCAGATAATCCTGAAATTCCAACTGCTGCAGCAGCTTTTTGGACAGCAAAATCAATGGTCCCCCCACCTTTTTCCACCTTTTTACAACCTATTTTCCCTGCTATAAAATCCAAAACAGCAAGCATCAAGATCCTTAAATGAGATTTTAACAAATAAGGATTAGGATAATGATAGTTGTCAGCTCAAACATCAAATGGGATTTGGTGTTGTGCAGGAATGAAAACCCATATCAAAAATAATAGTTTTAGGGACCTAGAATGATAACTTTTCATATTTCATGGAAAATGTTCAAATATGAGTGGTTCAAAGCATTGAAGACATCAAATGGATTAGGGTGACAAGAGAATGAGGTCAGAAATCAAATATGGATAAGATTTCATAAGAATGATAACTTGGGTGCCAAAATGATAACTTAATTGCCTTAAAAATAATAACTTATCATAACTTTGATTGTGGTTATCCAAATGTGATCAAATTTGAACAGCAATGAGTTAGGACAATAATATAATGGTTGCCTAAGGCCTTTGTGCAGAATTGATAGTTTTGCATGTCGAAATGATAGTTTTGCCCTTTAACGATAAATTGGCATTGGAAAAATGATAACTTATTCAAATGGATTAATAATTTTGCACAAGTTGAAATATGATCATCCAAATATGATTCATTCATGATAGTAATGGATTTGGGGCAAGAAAATCATTGAAAATTAGTTCACTCAAAATAATGATAACTTGGCATATGGGAGTGATAACTTGTCCTAAAAATGATAACTTGGCATAGAATTGAAATATTTATGGATTTTGGCAATTCAGAACCTCTATGCACATGAAATTAAGTATAAAATGAGGAATATCAACTAGTTATCACAATCCATGCATTCCAAATATAATTGGCCAAAAGTTGGACAATTTAGGGGCTCGATAGGGATGAAATGCATCTAAAATGGGATAAAAGACTATAGTGATCAGCTAGTGATTAAACTCCCCCAAGCTTAGCATTTTTCTTGTCCTCAAGCAAATATTCAGAAATTAAGGAAAAACTTGAATTAAAAGTTCACAAATGAATTAAAAGTCAACTGAATTGAGTCCAATGGGTTTTCCACTTTGCCAACACTTCATTCTTTCCAAAAACTCAATTTCTAGCTAGGGAGTCACAGAGGCTAAAGCAAATTTAAGTCATGGAAGAAGTACTAGCAATAGCATGTTTGAATTGTAGGAGTTGTTAACTTTACTACAAGGTTGAACTACAAATTCCTTCATGAACAGATTTTCATTGCTTAAACAGGTTTAACACCTGACTTTTATTCATGAAATGCAAGTAAATAGGTCAAGGCCTGATTTTTATTCATGCTGGTCACAGGATAAAAATCCTGGCTTTATTCAGGAGAGGTTCCTTTTTTGGAATTTCACTCTCTTTATTTATGCATGCATGCAATGCAAAATGCAACTTTTCACTTTTTCTTTTCTCCATTCTTCTTTTTCTATCATGTTCATGAAGAGAGCAATAGTTCAAACTCAAGTATAGTTTAGATCTTTTTTTCAAAAAGTCAAGTTTTCCTATTTAACATGGCAGCAAAAGCCTTGACTTCCTTCTAGACATCTGATATTACTAATTCAATCCATAAGTATCAACTAGTGTGACCCACAAAAAGGAAAATTTTCAGCTAAAAATTTATTCAAGTGCATCTGAATTGAATAGCCAATTAAAGCAACAAGATTAATGGCCAAGTTAGCCACTTGGTATTGGAGTGTACTATCTGTCATATAATGTATTTCACTCATTTTAGAGTCAAAATGAAGGCAAGAGTTGAATTTGACTCGAATAGTGATAACCAATGATAACTTGTGATAACTGGGTTAAATTAATGATAACTTGCAAAACCTACTGATAACCTGGTGATAAATGATATATGGACATTAAAATGAATTGAAAACATGGTGTAAAAGTTAGAAAAGCACCAGGTTTCCTCCCCCAAGCTTAGCCTCAATACTGTCCACAGTGTTGGAAATTAAGGCAAGGGAGAAGGTTGGGAGGGTATGAAATATATGGAATTGTGCATTTGATCCCTTCCAATGGGTCTTGCATCTCAATCAAGGGCTTAGGGTGATCCATTCTTCATGAATTTCAACCAATCCTGCAGAGAAGTAGGAGATATCAGTGGGGTTTTCAAAATTAGATTTTTAGAATGCACAATCCAGCAATGCATTGAAGTTCGCTAAATCTGCACTGAAAATCAGCTAAGATGGATTGGGACAACTGATATGCATGATGATTCAGATATTAATATGATTATTTCAGCATGAATGAAAAGATAATATCAGTTATCAATAGGATTTCAGTGAGAAGAATTAAAATTAAGGGTAGGGATACTCCCTTCTTGTCAATTTGTGGATGGATCTGATTCCTCCCTTCTTTATTCCTGCAAAACAGAAAAGTCAAGTGTAAAATGACTTGGGTTACCTCCCAAGAAGTGTCCTACTTTAATGTCTTAGGCTGGACATTTTTTCACTTGAATTCAGCTAGGTAGAATTGGCAAATCTTGCAATTTCAGCACCTCCTTAGCTGAATCTTGAGCTGTGGAATTATATGGCTTCAACCTCTGTCCATTGACCTTGAATATGTCATCATTATCATTCAGAAGGTCCACAGCTCCATAAGGATAAACTTTGTGGACTTTGAAGGGTCCACTCCACCTTGATTTCAACTTTCCAGGGAATAATTTCAACCTTGAATTAAACAACAATACCAAGTCTCCAACCTTGAATTCTTTCTTCAGGATTCTGCTATCATGCCATTTCTTGGTTCTCTCCTTGTAGAATTCTGAATTATGATAGGCATTTAGCCTAATTTTATCCAACTCATCCATTTGTAGAAGCCTCTTTTGTCAACATGCTTGCATATCAAAATTGAGTGCCTTCACTGCCCAATATGCCTTATGTTTCAACTCAATTGGTAGATGACATGTCTTTCCATAAACCAATTTGCAAGGAGAAGTGCCTATAGGGGTTTTATAGGCTATCCTATATGCCCAAAGTGCCTCATTTAGCCTCAAACTCCAATCTTTTCTTGTCAAGGATACTGTTTTCTCCAATATGGCCTTGATTTCCCTATTTGAAATTTCTGCTTGGCCATTTGTTTGAGGATGGTAAGCAGTTGAGACCTTGTGCTTGACTCCATATTTGTTTAGAAGGTTCTCAAAATATTTTTCAATGAAGTGACTGCCTCCATCACTTATGACCACTCTTGGAATTCCAAATCTTAGGAAGATTATCTCCTTGAAAAGCTTGATTACAGCCCTGAAATCAGCAGCTGAAGTAGAAATTGCCTCTATCCATTTGGATACATAGACAACAGCAAGTAGTATAAATTTGTATCCAAATGAACTAGGGAAGGCCCCATGTAATCAATGTCCCAAACATCAAATATTTCAACTTCTAAAATCCCATTCTGAGGCATTTCTTTCCTCCTTGATATTGAATCTGCCCTTTGACATTCATCACAACTCTTCACATACATATATGCATCTTTGAACAAAGAAGGCCAATAGAAACCAAATTGTAGCACCTTGGCAGCAGTCTTTTGAGTGGCTCCATGTCCACCATATGGAGATGAGTGGCATTCATACAAAATTGATTAGAATTCAGCTTCTGGTACACATCTCCTAAAAATGCCATCAAGGGACTTTTTTAATAGAAGATGGTCATCCCAATAGAAATCCTTCAAATTATGGAAGAACTTTTTCTTCTGTTGATAGGAGAAGTCAGAAGGAATAATCCCACATGCCAAGTAGTTAACAATATCAGCATACCAAGGAGTAGGGGCAGCTGATATTGCCATCAAAAAATCATCAGGAAAGGAGTCATTGATAGGGAGTGAGTCATTAGAATCCTGAACTCCTTTCATCCTTGATAAGTGGTCAGCAACTAAGTTTTCTGTCCCTCTTTTATCCCTGATTTCAACATCAAATTCTTGTAGCAATAGGATCCATCTTATGAGCCTTGATTTTGATTCCTTCTTATTGATCAGGTGCCTTACTGCCTGGTGATCAGTGAAGATAATTACTTTAGATCCAATTAAATAAGATCTAAACTTGTCAAAGGCAAACACAACAGCCAACAATTCCTTTTCAATGATAGCATAGTTGACTTGGGCTTCATCCAATGTCTTGCTAGCATAACATATAACATGATATTTCTTCTCCTTGATTTGCCCCAACACAGCCCCTACTGCCTGGTCAGAAGCATTACACATGATCTCAAAGGGCAATGCCCAATCTGGTGGCTGCACTATGAGAGCTAAAATGAGGGCTTCCTTTAATTGGTTAAAGGCCTTCATGCAATCTTCATCAAAATTGAACTCCACATCCTTTGATAGCAACCTTGTGAGGGTCTGGTTATCATTGAAAAGTTCTTAATAAATCTTCTATAGAAGCCTGCATGCCCCAAGAAACTCCTTATAGCCTTCACATTCTTTGGGGGTGGCAACTTCTCAATGACTTCAATCTTTACCTTGTCCATTTCAATCCCTCTACTAAATACAATGTGGCCCAATACCACTCCTTCTTGAACCATGAAGTGGCACTTTTCCCAATTCAGAATTAGATTGTATTCCCTGCACTTTTGTAACACTTTTGTCAAATTTTCTAGGCAGGCCTCAAAGGAATCTCCATAAATTGAAAAATCATCCATAAACACCTCCATAATGTCCTCAATGAAATCTGAAAAGATGGACATCATACACCTCTAAAATGTGGCAGGGGCATTGCACAATCCAAATGGCATCCTCTTATATGCAAATGTTCCATATGGACAAGTGAAGGTGGTCTTGTGTTGGTCTTGTGGGTGGATAGGGATCTGTAGGAAACCTAAATAGCCATCCAAATAACAAAAGTGTGAGTGTTTTGCCAATCTCTCCAACATTTGATCAATGAAAGGAAGTGGGAAGTGGTCTTTCCTGGTTGTCTTGTTCAATTTCATGAAATCAATACACATTCATCTCAAACACACTTGATAATTATTCCTTGAGCCTTTTGATTTCCATCATATCTAAACTTATGATGATCATATCATCCACATACAACAACAATATGATGTAGCAATTATCAAAATGTTTTATGAAACAATAGTGGTCAGAAAAACACCTAGCATATCCCTTGCTAGTTATGAAGTTATCGAACTTCAAATACCACTGTCGAGGGGTCTGCTTCAAATCATATAAGCTTTTAGTCAGCTTGCACACTAGGTTCCTAAGCCTTCTTATTGCTTCATGTAAATATCCTCCTCCAAATCATCATAGAGGAATGATGTATTTACATCTACTCAACAATAATCTAATAGTGGTTAATTTCACAACTGGTGCAAATATCTCAGTATAGTCAATACATTCATTCTGCTATAAGCCTTTCACAATCAATCTTGCTTTATACATCTCATCACCATCTGCCTCCTCCTTAATCATGTACAACAACTTGTGCAGTTACTTCTTCTCTTTAGGCAATTCCACCAACACCTAAATTTTATTCTTGTACAGTGAGTTCATCTCGTCTTGCATTGCTGACTCCCACTTGAATGAAAGGCATCCTTGAAATTTTCTAGCTCACCAGCATCAATTAGTAATATAAAAATCCAAAGGAGTATACCTCATAAGTGGTCTTATCTCCCGAGTAGATATCTTGGGGTGGAGTACTCGGCCCAGCCTGTATCACCTCAGGCTCATGTTGAAGAATCTTCTATGACCCAATCACATCTTCATCTGGCATTCCCTCAAGTTTCACTTGAGCTTTGCCTTTTTCCCCTGCATTATCATATTCTGCAACACACTTGTCTTTATACATAGTCTTTTCACGAAACATCACATTTCTTTTCTGGATAATTATTCTATTTTCATTATCCTAGAAATGATATTCAAACTCAACAGAATAATAGCCAATAAAAAACACCTCCAAGACTTAGCATGTAGCTTGTCTCTACATGCAGAATTAATATGCACATATAATAGACAACCCAAAATCCTCAGATAAGAAAGATCTACCTCCTTACCGCTTCAAACCTCCTCTAGTAGTTTGTTCCCCAATGACACAGATGGTCCGTAATTGATCAGGTATGCCGTTGTATTCACTGCATCCGTCCAAAATAACTTCAGTAGACATGCATAGATCCTCATTCTCTTGGCATGCTCATTCAGTGTCCTATTCATTTGTTCAATGACTCTATTCTATTGTGACGTCTTCGAAACTATGATCTCCATCCTGATGCCATGTTCCTCGCAGAACTATTTGAACTCATGGTTCACATACTCATGATCATTGTCAGACCACAAACACCTCATCTTGGCACATGCTTCATTCTCTACTTGTACCTCTTGAAAGTAGAGAACATATCAGATTTATTTTTTAAAAATAAACTCATACTTTCCTAAAATAATTGTCGATGAATGTCACATAATACAGTGACCCATCGAGGGATAAAACTGGAGATGACCCCCACACATCTATGTGCATAAATTTCAACTTGATACTCTTCGGCATCCTTAGTATTTTACTGAAGGTGACTTTTTCTACTTTCCCAGCACATAACCTTCACAAAATCAACCATTGATTGACTTTAGATCTAGTAGTCGACCCATTTTGTGCAGAACATTTATCCTCTTTTCACTCATATGTTCAAGTCTACAATGTCAGACTTCAAATATATCATCCAAGTCAGTTACTATAATATTATTTGTGTTCGATGGCCTGTATAAAATATCCAGCTTGTTTCCCCGTGCAATCATCATGGCTCCTTTGGTGACCTTCCAAATGTTACCTACAAATACCATAATATAATCCTCTGAGTCAAGCTATCCAATCGAGATTATATTTCTCTTCAATCTTGGTATATGTCAAACATCTTTTAGCTTCCAAGTTGTTCCATTATTAGTGACAATATTCATGTTTCCCTTCCTCACAACATCCAAGGCTTTGTCATCTGCCAGATAAACCTTGCCAAAATTATCGGTAGTGTAATATTTCATACACTCCCTTTGTGATGTGAAATGGTATGAAGTTCTTGAATTCAGAATCCAAGATTCTGTCGAACTGGAACCAATGCATCTAAAACTTCTTTTGTAGCAGCATTCACGACTCCTCATTGGTTTTCTTCTTATGTGCTCTTCAATTCTTTTTCAGATGATCTTTCTTCCCGCAATTCCAGCATGCGAATTCACCATATCTCGACTCACTTCGTTACCTTACATTTGATCGTCCTTGATTTTGTCCTCGCTATTGTGTTTTCCCCTTCCCTAACGCCGAGCTTGAGGTTTCTCCTAATTCTCTTATGCGTACGTGATATGAACCAGGAAAAGCCTATATTTGCAGCCGGTGATAGAAGAATGTTCTAGCAAAGTTAGATGATCAAGATAATGGTGTGGATCTCAGGCATAAGGAAATTGAAGATAATGAATAATGTTTGGACTTTACAATTGATCCATTACAAGATCGAGTTAGATCAGATCCAACTTCTCAACGTGTTACGAATTGGGCCGCATGAAGAGTCAACATAACTTGGGCCAAATAAATCATGGTTTAATCATATTTATTTGGAATTTTCAGAATTAATTATACATGGAAATTTTGCTGAGATTTATAAGAGAAAATTGAGTTTGTTATTTTACTAAATTAGTTAGGTTACTTGTAGGCTAAGTTAGACTATTTTCTTTTAGCCCAAATTCTGTTATATAGGGCCTATAAATACTGCTATTTGTGAATATTTTAGACATCTTTGAATTTATGAATATTTTGGCTTAATTGCTTTTGCTGTGAGGGAACTCCTACAACCCGTTCTTCGGGAATTTTCGTCGTTGATTACAAGATTGGCTATCTTGTGATTAAATCCATCTATTTATAATATCGATTGCTTGGTTCATTGTAAACTTGAGGTTGATATTCCGTTGCCTTGAAAATTTATTTGGTCTCATTTTTTTTATTATCATATATTGTTCAGGTCACTCAAGGTATTGTTCTTAAGCATCCTATCAGTTGGTATCAGAGTCGCATTTTTTATTCGATTTTCTACTTATCTTCCATTATTCTAGTTCTCCCCTATTTTCAGTTTCTGAAAAAAAAACAATACAAAAAAAATCTTATTGGTTTGTTCTTCAAATACTAGTCATCTTCCTTATTTGCTTTCTTTTGTTCTTTAAACCCTAGTCATCATCCTTGCATTCTTCAAATTCTACTACAATTTAAAAAAAACACACGGAAAAAATTTTGCTCATTTATTCTTGAAACCCTAGTCGTCATCCCTCTCTATTCTTCAAAGTTTGCTGCATTTCAGGAAAAAATTTGAGAAAAAAATCCAAAAATAGAAAAAAAAAGGAAAGTGTGAGAAAGGAGAAGGGAAGAACAGAAAAGAAAATATCTGGAAAAAAATTTGAAAAAAAAATCTGAGAAAAAAACCTGAAAGGAAAGATTCAAAAGGAAGAAGAAGGAAAGAAAAGAAAAGGAAAGGTTATTTCTGGAGCGAAAGGAGAAAAAAATTGAAAGGAAAGATTCAAAAGGAATAGGAAAGAAAGAAAAGAAAATGAAAACTTATTTCTAGAGAGAAAGGTGCACAAGAAATTTTTGAGATTCTGAACGATTTAATCCAATGAGTCAGTGATCTTTGACTTCATTATATATCTATCCTTATTTGGCAACCTTTTTTCTGATCTCTATTTTAATTTTAGCTTCAAGATTTATTTTGATCTTGCAATCATATTGATAAATTAGATTGATTTAATTGCTCATTGCCTTGTGTTGACTTGCATTAGTTCTCTTAGAACTTGTTGGAGGGTTCAAGAGAGAAAAAAAGGCCGAGTGATGAGTACAATTCAGGAAAAAGCCAAATAGAGTTGAGGTAAAATACGAGTGTCACCACGTGAGGTATTGAGATTGTTTTTATCGTTAACATTTGTTGCAAAAATTTCTCACAATGTCAACAAGAAAGGACAAAGAACATAATCCTAGAAAAAAAGCAATTGATCAGAGAAGAATGATGGAGGTCATGGCACAACATTTTCAACATCTTGAACATATGATTACTGAACTTCATGATCAGGTAGATGTTCAAATTACACAATTACAACAAGTTATACAACCAAATCAAAGAAGAGATTGCCAAAGACAGCGCGCTCCTGATGATGATAAATATGAAGAGATGGAAGAGGAAGATGTTGAAGCCTCTGTTATAAGTTAGAGAAGGCATAGACGTGTTCAGATTGGAGGAAGAACACATGAACGAGAAATTGTTTTCTATGCGCGTTGTTGTATTTTAGACAGAACTTGTGGACTGATTATTGATAGTGAAAGCGGTGTCAATCTTGCTAGCCATTACATGGTGAAGAAGTTGGGACTACCAACCTTAAAGCACCCAAAACCATACAAACTTCAGTGGATAAACGATGGAGGAGAAGTCAAAGTGACTAAACAGGTGCTTGGGTCATTTAAAATTGGAAGATTTACCGATGAAGTATTATATGATGTTGTATCCATGCATGCTTGTCATATCCTTTTGGGGCAACCATGGCAATATGATCGATGTGTGACACATGATGGTGCTACCAACCATTATAAATTCCGCAAAGATGGAAGAAAATACACTTTAACACCATTACCACCTCAAGAAGCATGCGAAGAGCAGGTGCAGTTTAACGAGCGTGTAGCAGCCTACAACATTGAGAGGAAAAACTTGGTTGCACAACATCACTTGAAGAAAGATGAAGCTGATTGTACAGCAACTCCAAACAATTCTGAGAGTTGTGAGAAAGACAAAGATGAAAAATATGAGTGTCACAACTTGAGTGATGAAAATGAGAGCCACAAAACTTTTGAGTGCTTAGAAAGGTCACCTTCTGAAAGCAGTGAGATACAACATTTAGATGTTGAGTATTATGAGAGTTGTGAGAATGATAAAATATTAGATCTTGAGTGTTTAGAAAGGCCACCTCCAGAGAGATATGAGCAAAAAGACTTGAGTGTTGAGTCTAAAGAAAGAGAATTCAGTAATTTTTCTTCTAACTCTAACCATCTTTTGTCTTTTGATTCTGATTTGTCCATGCAGATATGTAGGAGTGGAGTATATGAAGATACAGATTCTATCAAGCAAGAATTTAAAAGATGTTGTATTGATTTTGTCACGACTGGTTTGAAAAATTCATCTCTCACATTTGAAAGTTTATATTTGTTTGATGTGACTAACTTGCAGGTCTTAATTGAGAGAAGTATTGAATGGCATGCAAACATTATACTTGAATTTTCTATTCCATCTTGTTATTCATTGAGTGCTGATACACTTTATTTGAGCCATATGTTAAAATTTTGGAATGAATATTTTTTAGTTCTAAACACTTTTGAATGGTTGATTATGATTTCTAGATTTTCTGATGAGCCCAAAGTTTTATTCATTTCCTTAAATCAAACCGTGTGCTCAAATAAAATCATTTATTCTGATGATTGTTATAATCTTTCATGTCATTTTCAAAAATCATTAGCATGTGCATTAGTTGGACTTTTGTGCATTTTTCATCAAAATTTGAGAGTAACTTCTATGGATTTATTTTGATTTATAACAATCACATTTTGAGTAGTTGCAGGGATTTGCATGATTCCTTGGATGAGCCAAGTTATTTGTTTGGTTATGCATTTTTATCTTGGATCCACTTGACAATCGCCATATTGGATTCCTAGTTCTTTGGAATATATTGCACATCTTATTTGAAAAGATCCTTATGCGCAAAGGAAGGTCCTCGAAGTTTCGCAATTTGTTTCTTAAAATATCTCATGGTCATAAGATATTTGATCCAGATGAGTATGGGAGTCACATTACTTTTTATATTACTTATGTTGTTCTTTCTCTACACTTGTAGGATCTTAATAGGATGGTATAAATGAGACATTATTACAGTTCTGATAGAAATACATCGTCTCATCTGACACATGAAAGGGAAGTATCAATATCTCCATTATGCGTGTCTCAAATTATTTCATAAAATCATATATGTGATAGGTTATATCCTCCTTATTGTGAATGTAGATTCGAGGACGATTCCTTTTGAAGAGGAGGAAAATGATATGAACCTGGATATATTCTTCTTATTGAAAATGCAAATTCGAGGATGAATCCTTTTGAAGAGGAGGGGGATGATATGAACCAGCAAAAGCCTATATTTGCAGCCGGTGATAGAAGAATGTTCTAGCAAAGTTAGATGATCAAGATAATGGTGTGGATCTCAAGCATAAGAAAATTGAAGATAATGAAGAATGTTTGGAATTTACAATTGATCCATTACGAGATCGAGTTAGATCAGATCCAACTTCACAACGTGTTACGAACTGGGCCGCATGAAGAGTCAACATAACTTGGGCCAAATAAATAATGGTTTAATCATATTTATTTGGAATTTTTAGAATTAATTATACATGGAAATTCTGCTGAGATTTGTAAGAGGAAATTGGGTTTGTTATTTTACTAAATTAGTTAGGTTACTTGTGGGCTAAGTTAGGCTATTTTCTTTCAGCCCAAATTCTATTATCTAGGGCATATAAATACTGTTATTTGTAATTATTTTAGACATCTTTGAATCTATGAATATTTTGGCTTAATTGCTTTTGCTGTGAGGGAACTCCTGCAACCCGTTCTTCGGGAACTTCCGCCGTTGATTAGGCTATCTTGTGATTAAATCCATTTATTTATAATATCGATTGCTTGGTTCATTGTAATCATGAGGTTGATATTCCGCTGCATTAAAAATTCGTTTGATTTCATTTCTTTGATTATCATATATTGTTCCAGTCACTCAAGGCATTATTCCTGAGCATCGTGTCAGTACGTCTTCGCTCAAAATCAGATCTCGAATATCATCGAGCTTCAATTTTGTCGAACCGAAAAAACTATTGATCGTCGTCGTAGTTACAACCTAACTTTCTGGCGAAGAGGACAACAAGATCAAAGCCCTCACTTCATCATCAAAAGTGATACTCACTGAATTTACTGTGTAATGATAATGTTAGATTCATTGATGTGATCAGAATGAAGTTCCCACATTTTTAGGTTGAACAACCTTCTCATCAAGTACACCTTATTTGATGCAGACAACTTCTCGTACATGTTTGATAATGCCTTGATCAAATTTGTCGTGATCTTCTCATTCACAATGTTAAAGGTTACGTTTCGCGCCAACGTCAACTTGATAACACCATGCGCCTATCGGTCGAGGAGCGCCCAGTTCCCTTCGCTCATCACCTCAGGCTTTTCCTCAAAGAGAGAGACCCGTGTAATTTCTTCAGATAATTTCTCGATTTTCACCTTTCCACTGCTCACGAACTCCTCACCGAAGTTCTGATATCAATTGTTGCGGAATAACCTCTATACCAACAAATCGTTAATATTGATGTTTGGGAGTAATCGATGACAGATAGTGGAAAAATAACAAGAAATCACATATAGAAAAATACACACAAATTTTACATGTTTTGGATATTGTCTTTTATGTCCACGATCGTCACAGAATTTCACTAATGTCTCAACTTTTTTCATTACATTACAAACATTACTCAGATCTCGTTAATTTATGGTGCTTAATCGCCATTGTAACGCCCCCAAAATCGCCTCTCCTGCCACGTAGGCAGTTAGGTTGACCCTAGGAGCGTTACACTGTCTACTACACTATTGACCATGACCATTCAATAAAATGGCATACGTGGCATCAATATAATATCAAACATAAGCAAGGACTTTAATGCGGAAGTTTAAACGTTGGGATGTCAAGAGACATCAATAGTTAATCCCATATCTTTGAAGACTAGTAGGTTCGTTGTATCCTCAGCTAACTACCTGCCCCTCTCTATACAATACCATGATCTTTGTTCCATACATTGGGGCGGCACATAGCAATCCCATATCTTTATCTTTACTTTACTTATCCTTGCACATCTTTGATATTACGTAGGAATCGGAAGAGGAAAAGATTTTCCTTTCTCAAAAGGGTTTGGTTCTCTGTATCTTTAGGGTTCTGAATGAGATTCTGTTGAGGATAGGGCCTGACTTCCGAAGGATTGGACTCGATGAAGAAATCCGCTTTTCTGGTCGACAGAACCCGGGCCGAGTTGAAGAGAACTCGCTCCGAGTTGAGGCGGGCATGGGCCGAGTCGATGTCGGGGAACATTACACATGATCCGATCCGAGTTGTGATCTGACTCGATCAGGTCGCTATCAAGGGTCAGTACACATTACTCGGGCCAAGTTGAGGGTCAACTCGGGCCGGGTTATGAATGGTGCACCGAGCGCCATTTGGTCGAATTAGTATTCAATCCGATTCAATGAGGCCCGGGCCGGGTCGATAATAACTCGGGCCTGGTACGCGCCGATCACCTCCTCCGTCTCCGGCGAGGTCAGGTTTTCGGCCGTACTTCCGCGACATCGTTGGCGAGACAGCCCGGACCGGGTCTACTTGGACTCGGGCGAGTTTTGAAACAGTAACCTCATCGATATGTCGATGAGGCGGCTCGGTCCGGGTCTATCTGAACCCGGACTGTAACTAAGCAAGACTCGGGCCGAGTTGTAATCAACTCGAGCTGGGTGCCTGACGGACAGATTCGCGCCGATCATCTTGTTCATCTCTGGCGACCCTCCGATCATCGGATGGAGAAGATCACAACATGAACAATAATGCTATAGTACTCAAGATCAAAATAACATTCTACTATGCATCGTTAGATCTCTAATTCGTCGTCTAGGGGGATTTAAATTCTAGGGTACCTCTATTCTAGACGATTCGAGTTCACCGATGAGTTGTATGTTGATCCTGCGGTCGCCGGTCGTTCCTGTTCAGCGAGGGAAGTTCGCCTGACTTGTGTGCACGCCGCGGGAGAGTCATCGCGTGTAGAGGAGCCGTCGGTCATTGCGGTCGTCGTCGGGTTCTGTATCGCACGTCGCTGTGTCATTGGTCAGTCGCCGGAGCAGAGGAGGAAGAAGAAGCGGCGGCTGGCTAGGGCATCAAAGGAGTCGCAGAGTGCTCCTCTTCGCCCTCTTTATAGCATCGGCCAGCCAGAGGGCCGGCCGATTTTGGGGGCGCGATCAGGGGAGGGAATCCCTCTCCTGGTCGGCCGTATCCCCTTTCTTCTTTTTTTTTTGAATTCGTTTCAAATTCTGATTTCTTCATTAATTGCATGGATTTCCAAATTCTTTAATGTGATTTCCTTATGTTAAAGTTGCAGACGTTACATTATTACCCCTTTAAAGAAAATTCGTCCTCGATTTTAGATAGGAGTTAGGACTTACCGATTAGTCGAGGAAACTTCTCTCGCATTTCTGATTCTTTCTGATAGGAGTTAGGACTTGCCTCTTTTCCTTAGTGGTGCTTCCGTGCTACTTTGACTAATGATATCTTCTTCTTTCCATGTTGGTGTTCTTGATATTCTAGTATCCTGTGGGTCATTCTTCATATGTCAGATCCTCCTTGAGGTTTGGTTGCTCAATTTGGATCACGTTGGCATAGTCATGATTGTACTTCCGGAGTAATGAAACGTGGAAGACATTGTGCACTCTGGCATACGCCGGGGGTAGTGCTAACCTGCAAGCTGAGTCCCCAACCGAATCTAAACTCTCAAATGGGTCTACATACCTTGGGCTCAATTTCTCACGCTTACTAAAACACATTACTCCTTTGGTGGAGGAGACCTTAAGCAGAACTTGATCTCCTGCCTTGAAGGTATGTTCTCGGCGTTTCTTGTCTGCATAGGCCTTCTGACGATCTTGAGCAGATTTTATCCTCTTCTTTATCAATTCAACCCTGTTTGTGTACTCTTGGGTTTGCTTCTGTAATTCTGTGCTCAAGATCTTCCTTTCGCCGACTTCGCCCCAACATGCTGGGGAGCGACATGGTCGACCATATAACGCTTCAAAGGGGGACATCTTTATGCTAGCATGGAAGCTGTTGTTATAGGAGAACTCTATAAGAGGTAGATGCTTATCCCAATTGTCATGCTAATCTAGCGCGCATGTTCTCAGCACGTCCTCTAGTGTCTGGATTGTCCTCTCTTATTGCCCGTCAGTTCGGGGATGAAAAGCCGTACTATACCGGAGTCTCATGTCGAAAGCATCTAATGTTAATCTTGTAAATTAATAACTTGGGAAAATTGTCGTTGTAGTATAGTGGTGAGTATTTCCGCCTGTCATGCGGACGACTCGGGTTCGATCCCCGGCAACGGCGCCAAAAACTTGATGCGTTTGAGATGATGTAGCAAAATAAAATCGCTAGCAAGTGCACTAGTCGCTCAAGTAATATAGTAAAAAGGAGTAAGAGTGTCGAACACACGAGGAATATTATTAATTCAATATCTGAATTTATAAATCAATAAAAGAGGAAAAACATGGATTTTTGGAAAGAGGTTTTATGAAATAAAATAAAGAAAATAAGATAAAGATAAGATAATGGTGTTGAAGTTAGGCCTTAGGATGAAAATATTTGAACCATAAAAGATAAATTTAATCTTTAAAGATGGATTAGAAATTTTCCCAAGTTATTAATTTATAAGATTAACATCACAGAGTCCACAAACTGGTAATTCTGCTATTTAATCCGGTAAATCAAACTACCTTAAATTTAATCATACCTAAAGTCCCACAAACTGGTATTCGTCAGATAAGATTAAATTAAGATGCATTAATATGAAAATCCTAGACTATTAATCACTCCACAAACTGGTATAGATTAATAGACCACATAAACTTGATTCTCCACACACTAGTTATCAAATTTATGTCAATTATTAATTTCACATAAAATCAATTAATTTAATTAATGAATTCTGGAATTAAATAGTCCACAAACTGGTAATTACTCAACTCAGAAATCCAAGTAATTAAATTAAAAGCATTAAGCACAATTAACTAATTGATCAAAAAAGATTAAAACAAATAATATAGGGTCCAAATAGTTTTCCTTCAATAATAATCTCCTAATATGAAATAAATAAAAATATGGAGTTCAGCCTAGAAATTCTGGAGAGATAATAACAAAATAATAATAATTGGAAGAATTACACCCAAATAGATAAAAGTCGAAGCTTCGGATCACGGACAAACAGTCGGGCAGCCTCTCGGACTTGATCAGGGTCGCGATCAACTCCAGCCGTCGCACCTCTCTCCTCTTGGTCGTAGCCTGCAGAGCTCACGACTCGCCGTGGAAGAAACCTGAACTTTAGAGCACACATTGAAACGATGGATTCTTCACGTATTTATAGGGTGCGGACGGCCTTCAATTTGATCTCGACCGTAACATCGTACGATTGACTTTAAAATTATGAGATAAACTCGGCCAACACGATAAATCATTTTTATCATTACGTCCAAAGATAAATCCTTCTTATCTTTACTCCCTTTGAATCTCGGCCAAAACAAAATTCTTTTATCTTTACTCCCTTCAATTCTCGGTCGTAATAAAGAATTTAATTTTGTTACGCCCAAAAGATAAAATCATTTAATTGTTACCCCTTTGTAAACTCGCCCAAAATGATGATTTCATTGCCATTACCCCCTCCAAATCTCGGCCAAAACGAAAAGTCTTCATGCCATTACTCCCAAAAAGATAAACATCTTTTTATTTTTACCCCTTCATATCTCGGCCAAAACAATAATCTTTTATCCTAATCTCGGCCGTAATGATAAATTATTCGGAATTTCGGCCGATACGGCACAATCCATCTAAATCTCGATTTTTCCTGCAAAATAATTATCAAAATTTAGTTAATCCATCCACAATTAAAATATTTAGAGAATTAATAATTAAAATTGATAAATCCGGAATTACGATTAAAAGTGACTAAAAATAATGTATGCTATGATCAATTTACAAAATTATTAATTAAAATAATAATCTAAAATATGTTGTATTTTGCATGCATCAGCATCCTAGAGGCTCTTTCAGAATCTTGATGTGAATCTGGGATCTCTATCAGACACGATGATTGATGGAATCCCGTGAAGTCTAACAATCTCCTACACATAAAGGTCCATTAAACTTTCGAGAGATTGTTTTACCTTGATGAGTAAGAAGTGAGCCAATTTAGTGAGTCGGTCCACTATCATTCAGATGGCATCATGTCCTTTCAAAGTTCTAGGTAGACCCGTAATGAAGTCCATCGATATTTCTTCCCACTTCCACTATGGAATACCTAGACTCTTCAAGGTTCCTTGGGGTTTCTAGTGCTCTACCTTGACTTATTGACACACTATACATCTGGAGACATATTCCACTATTTCCTTCTTCATATCTGGCCATCAGAAACTCCTCTGTACATCCTTGTATATTTTTTTACTTCCTGGGTGGATTGCAAATTCAGACTTGTGGCACTCGTCTAGGACTTCTCTTCGTAATTCAATATTATTCGGTACCTATAAGAGATCACGATATCTTATGCCACCATCTACTGAAACAATGAAATTTGTAACCTCAAGACTAGTCTTTATCATCATAGTTTGCTATTCTGGATCTTCTACTTGTGCTTCAATGATTGTTCCTATAATGTCTGGTACTATACGCTGCATCTTCATTAATAATCCGTCATGTCTTACTCTTGGCGTCCACTTGAAAAGTTCTTCCATCATTTCGAATTGTCGAAGACGCATGAAGGCAACAGATCATTCCCACTTTCGACTAAGTGCATCTGCCACTGAGTTTGCTTTACTTGGATGGTAGTTGATAGAAAAATCATAGTCCTTTAAGAACTCCATCCATCATGGCGCATATTCAGATCCTTCTATGTGAAGACGTACTTTAAGCTCTTGTGGTCAGTGTAGACCACAAATTCTTTCTCATACAGGTAATGATGCCATAGCTTGAGAGCAAACACTAATGCTGTCAATTCGAGGTCATGCGTTGGATAATTAACCTCATGCTTCTTCAGCTGTCTGGATGCGTATGCTACTACTTTCCCATGTTGCATCAGTATGCACCTCAATCCTGTACTATTGGCATCACTGTAAACTACGTAACCACCGTTGCCCGGTGGTAACGTCAGGATTAGTGCTGAAGTTAACCGCTTCTTTAACTCTTGAAAACTTTCTTCACACTTGGTCGATCAGATAATTTTTTCTCCTTTTCTTGTAAGCTTGGTCAGCGGCAATGCAATTCTGGAGAAGTCCTTGATGAAACGTCTGTAATATCCTGCTAGACCAAGGAAGCTCTTGATCTTGGAGATATTCTTTGGTTGAGTCCAGTTAGATACTGCTTCTACCTTCGTTGGATCCACTGTGATTCCATCTTTGGAGACGATGTGGCCAAAAAATATCATCTGTTCCAGCCAAAACTCACATTTGGAAAACTTTACATATAATTTCTTTACTCGCAAAGTTTTCAATACTATCCTCAGATGTTCCCTGTATTGCTTTATACTTGGCGAGTAGATGAGGATGTCGTCAACGAAGACAAACGAACTTGTCCAGGTTTTCGTGAAAAGTTCGATTCATGAGGTCCATGAATGCTGCTAGGGCATTTGTTAACCCAAAATGCATTACAAGGAACTCATAGTGTCCATATCTTGATCTAAACGCTGTCTTTGGAATATCTTCTTCGGCTACCCGGAGTTGATGATAGTCGCTCCTCAAATCAATCTTGGAGAAGATCTTCGCCTTGGACAACTGATCAAACAAGTCGTCGATGCGAGGTAATGGATACTTATTCTTTATTGTGACTTTGTTCAACATCCTGTAATCAATACAAAGCCTTAATGATCCATCATTCTTTTTAACAAAGAGGACTGGTGCACCTCATGGTGAGACACTAGGCCTGATGAAACCTTTATCCAATAGCTCTTGAATCTGGTCATTCAATTCCTTCGTCTCTGCTGGGGCCATGTGATATGGAGCTTTGGAAATCGGTGCGGTGCCGGGTGCCACTTCAATATGAAAGTCTATCTCCCTTCTGAGTGGTAGATCACTAACGTCATCAGGGAATACATCAGAAAATTCCCTCACAACCTCTATGTCTTGAGGGGTCTTCTTTGGTTCCTCTATTTTGGCCACACTTGCAAGGTACCCTCTACATCCCTTTTGAAGTAGCTTATGTGCATTAATGGTAGATACTATGATTTTTTGTTCCTTCTGTGCAATGCCTCTGACAATGACTTTATCTGTACTTTGTGTTCCTATAATCACTCTCTTTTGTTTACACAATATAAAAGTATCGTGAGAGGTTAGCCAATCCATGCCCATAATTATATCATAATCTCTCATAGGGATAATGATAAGATTTGCAGGAAAGTTCTTTTTATCTATCTCTATGGATACATTAGGGAGGTACTTTGTGGTAATCAGGGTTCCTTGTGGGGTCAAAATATTCATCTTATGCTCTAAGTTCATTGCAGTTAACCCTAATGTATTGGCACACTCTTTAGATATGAATGAATGAGAGGCACCTGAATCAAACAGTACTATAGTGGGTAGTTCAGCTACGAATAGCGTAGCTCGAATGACCTCAGCATCATTTCGTGGAGCGTCCTCTTCCAAGTTGAAGAGTCTTCCTTGTACTAGTTGTTGTTGCCCACGTCTTGGGCAGTTCACTGCGATGTGTCCCATTCCACCGCAGTGGAAGCACGCTCCAGTCTTCATGCGGCATTTCCCTGCATGGGGTCCTGCCACAAGTGTTGCATAAAACTCGCTCACTTGTGCGGGTAGTGCTTGAGGGGCTCTAGGAGGCTGTTGCCTCTGCTGCTGAGCAAGACGCCTTGGCACCTACTGAGGAGGTCGCTGCTATTGCTGTTGCTGTTGTGGCTACTGTTGCTGTGGGGGAGGAGCTTGTTGTGGATGGCGGTATGGCTGTTGTTGAGGGCGGTGATACTGTTGAGGCGTCGGGTAGGGCGGTACCGGTTGTCCCGTCGTTGTTGTTGACGGTTATTCTCTCGAAATTGTTGTTGCTGCTGGGAACTCTGCCCTATGTTCTGCTAGGCCCTCTTTTCCTTCAGAAGGTCCTGGTGGTCCTTCTCAGCCATTGTTGCTAGACTGACCATTTCATACAGGATTTTGCAATTCCTTGATCTTGTTTGAGACCTCAGAGTGGGGCTCAATACATCCACAAAATGCTTTGTCAGGGTCAATTCATCCATAATCAGATTTGAATATTTTTTCAGTCGGACGAATTTGGTCATGTATTGGGACACTGTCATGGTCCCTTGCTCCAGATGCAAAAATTCTTTTTGCTTCAGATCCCTTTGAAAGGTAGAGAAGAAGCGTGTCTCAAACGCCTTGCGGAAGTCTCCCCATGCAACGGTTTTGACTTTCCAAAAACTGGTGGCCTTCTTTGTCTTCCACCATTCTTTTGCGTTGTTCTGGAGAGTGTCTCCAGTGAATAGTACCTTCTTGTTCTTTGGAACATCGAGGATGTTGAACTTTTTCTCTAATGTCTCGATCCACTGTTCAGCTACTTCTATACCTCCCTCCCCATTGAACGTCGAAGGTTTTGACCTCCAGAATTCTTGTAGGGTACAAATGAGGAGAGCTTGACGTCATTGCTGTACTGGTGATCCAGGTAAAGGAGGGGAGGTGGGGGAACGAAAGGGATCTCTCCTTCTTTATATATTTCATTTTCACTGGTTGATGCCGATACCCTTCTTTGAGAAGATATCTATAAAAAGATCATAAGAATATTTGAGAGATAGCAAATAGCCAAAGATCTTTAATCAAGATAAAAAATCTTAGATTAAAATTGAGACCTTACGGCTCAATATCCACTAAAGCAAACGTTAATCTCATGGTAGAGTTAGTCAAACAGAACTTAAGCATTCGTCTAAGGCACACTAAGACCTTTCACATTAAGAAACATTAGACACTAATTATTACGTCGCGAGGTTTCCCCATGCCCATCCTTGAAAATCCTTCTGCGTTTAACATAATTCGGACATTCATCTTCGAAATGCCCAAATTGGTCATAGTGATTACAATAGGGCTCTGGGTCTTCTTCTAACGACAGACATATAGGGTTGCTGATACGTGCCCCTACAATCTGCAGTCTTCTCATTCATTCCTTTTCTTCAGACGTCACCACTGGAAGAGTGGGCATCACAGGGTCGTTACTTCCTACGCTCTCTAAGTCAGAATGCTCCTGTTCTTCTAGAGCAGGGGGTGGTGGAATAGCTCGGCCATGGCCACATCCGCGACCACGTCCATGACCTTGTGCCGGCACTTGCACTGCTCTTGTTCTTGAGCCTGTGCAGTCGGAGGGTGCATGACGGCTTCAGCTACCCAGAAGACTCTTCTCCCGCCACGTACCACTCTAGACGTTATGCGGCGTGGAGGCATCTATGTGAACAAGTTAGCTCAATAATATAAGTATCCTTTACATGAGAATGTACTTAGTACTTATTTGAGGAGTGGAGCTGCAGATGCTTGAGAAGCTTACACATGACTTTACTTTAAGCTGTGTGCATGAGTACCTACTCTACTATGATAAAAAAGGGAGCCAAGAACTTAGGCTCTGATACCAAACTATAACGCCCTCAAAATCGCCCCTCCTGCCACATAGGAGTCAGGTTGACCCTAGGAGCATTACACTGCCTACTACACTATTAACCATGACCATTCAACAAAATGTCATACGTGGTATCAATATAATATCAAACATAAGCAATGACTTTAATGCGGAAGTTTAAACGTTGGGATGTCAAGAGACATCAATAGTTTATGTGGTCTATAATAAAGCGGAGCAAATCAAAACTTAGCGAGTTCATCAAAAGAAAAGATTCAATATACGAAAGAACATGATGTCTATCAATAGAATAGAACGTGCTGAAACGTAAATGCATGCTTCAAGAACTTGTAGCAATAGTTGATGTCATGTGCAGCGTTCTTCAAGCTCTACGCCCTCCATCACCTCATTAATTTGGGTTCTCACCTGCAAAATTCCAAGGCAGGGAAATCGAATTCCCATGAACAAAGATGCCCAGTACAATAGAAACATAGACGATGAGGTAAGAATCCATGATGAACAATATATCAGTGATGAACAATTATATACTTTGACTTCTATACATTAGCTATAATGAGTCACACATCATACTTTATCATAATCAATATCTGTACTCTATTCTTTACTATAACAATACTTTATCCTTACTATACTCTGCATTGTCTTTACCATACCATGTTTCGTACTTTGCTATACCATATTCTATACCATGCTATACAATATTTTACTTTGCATTTGCTTTATTGTGAGTTGCACTACATCTTTTACATTACTATGATATTCTTAAAGTTAGTTGTCCTATGTGAGCTCGACTTTATTAATTGGGATGTCAGATGTGCCTCTATGAATCTATAAAGCCAGTAAGCCCATAAAGGGTAAGATGTGACAATGCATCACCCAATTCAGAATGTAGGTGGGAGAAAATTTACACCCCAGGAACAGTGATTATTCAAGAACTTGTAGGTTCACTGTGTTCTCAGTTAGCTACATATCCCTCTGGCTCAATACTATATTCTCTGGGGAAGGAGTGTGACCAATGCATCATCCTTCATTGACCACCAGTATGTTCGCTGTCTCCTCAGCTAACTACCTGCCCCTCTCTATACAATACCATGATGTTTGTTCCATACATTGGGGTGGCACATAGGAATCGAAAGAGGAAAAGATTCTGCTTTCTCAAAAGGGTTTGGTTCTCTGTATCTTTAGGCTTCTAAATGAGATTCTGTTGAGGATAGGGCCTGACTTCCGAAGGATTGGACTCGACGGAGAAATCCGCTTTTCTGGTCGACAAAACTCGGGCCGAGTCTCTGTTGGGAAATTATTGTGCATGACCCGGTCCGAGTTGAGGCGGGCACGAGCTGGGTCGATGTCGGGGAACATTACACATGACTTGGTCCGAGTTGTGATCTGACTCGACCGGGTCGCTATCGAGGGCCAGTACTCATTACTCGGGCCGAGTTGAGGGTCAACTCGGGCCGGGTTGTGAACGGTGCACCGAGCGCCATCTGGTCAAATTAGTATTCAATCCGATTCAATGAGGTCCGGGCCGGGTCGATAATAACTCGGGCCGAGTACGCGCCGATCGCCTCCTCCGTCTCCGGTGAGGTCGGGTTTCCGGCCGTACTTTCGCAACATCGTCGGAGAGACAGCCCGGTCCGGGTCTACTTGGACTCGGGCCGGGTCTATCTGAACCCGGACTGTAACTAAGTAAGACCCGGGCCGAGTTGTAATCAACTCGGGCCGGGTCGATAATAACTCGAGCCGAGTACGCGCCGATCGCCTCCTCTCCGACGAGGTCGAGTTTCCGACCGTACTTCCGCGACATCGTCGGCGAGACAGCCCGGTCCGAGTCTACTTGGACTCGGGCCGGGTCTATCTGAACCCGGACTGTAACTAAGTAAGACCCGGGCCGAGTTGTAATCAACTCGGGCCAGGTGCCTGACGCGCAGATTCGCGCCGATCATCTTGTTCATCTCCGGCGACCCTCCGGCCGTCGGATTGAGAAGATCACAACATGAACAATAATGCTATAGTGCTCAGGATCAAAATAACATTCTACTTTGCATCGTTAGATCTCTAATTCATCGTCTAGGGAGATTTAAATTCTAGGGTACCTCTGTTCTAGATG
The DNA here is from genome assembly GCA_030549335.1 of Pontederia crassipes. Classification (NCBI taxonomy): domain Eukaryota; kingdom Viridiplantae; phylum Streptophyta; class Magnoliopsida; order Commelinales; family Pontederiaceae; genus Pontederia; species Pontederia crassipes. The sequence goes on along the minus strand of CM060189.1, from coordinate 59,853,879 downwards.
ATTCGAGTTCGCCGGTGAGTTGTACGTTGATCTTGCGGTCGCCAGTCGTTCCTGTTCGGCGAGGGAAGTTCGCCTGACTTCTGTGCACGCCGCGGGAGAGTCGTCGCGTGTCGAGGAGCCGTCGATCGTTGCGTCGTCGGGCTTTGTATCGCACGTCGCTGTGTCGTTGGTCAGTCGTCGGAGCAGAGGAGGAAGAAGAAGCAGTGGCTGGCTAGGGCGTCGAAGGAGTCGCAGAGCGCTCCTCTTCGCCCTCTTTATAGCATCGGCCGGCCCTCGATCGTGGGGGCGCGATCAGGGGAGGGAATCCCTCCCCTGGTCGGCCGTTTCCCCTTTCCCCCTTTCCTTTTTTTTAATTCGTTTCAAATTCCGATTTCTTCATTAATTGCATGGATTTTCAAATTCTTTAATGTGATTTCCTTATGTTAAAGTTGCAGACTTTACAACCATAGCCTTATATAACAACTCACCTCCCATGAAAGTTATTCTCGTTACCATAACTAACAACAAATTAGGTAGGCCTAGAATTAATTTCCACCTAACTAACTCCAACAAAAACAAATAAAAGAAATGCCTAACAATGATGGAACGAATAACTATAGTGCTTTCGTATCCACACTTGTAATTTGCTTGGGATAATTTGGTTTGATATATAGGTTAGAAATATCGAGTTAGTTGGGTACCAGGTTGATGTCATGTTAAAATTTCAGGATTTAAACAATTGTAAATGAAAACTCGTGTGATAATTTATCTTTTATAAAACTATTATAAGAATTTTATTGGTTTCGTGGATATGTAATTCCAATTAAATATAATTTCATTTAATTTATATTTTAGTTTTTATTTAAACACTTTTAACACTAATTGTCTTTTCATGAGGGAATTTCCTTTTATGGTTTTTCTAAAAAAGTTAAAGTTAATTTTCATGTATATTCTATCATTACAATTTAAATGATGTCTTGTTTTTTCTATTATTCTATAGCTAATATTTTAATTCTTTTTCTGTATTTCTCATTTCTATTTTATCCTTATTCCTTTGTGATTTTTCAATATTTTTTCCTAATTATTATTTTTTATACGATTCATGCTATTTTTTGTTTTTATTTTTATAGAAAAGACTTTCTGTTAGAAAATTATAGATAATGCTCATTATTTTAATTTATTTTATTACCTTTTCTTTCTATGCCAAAGGCCGATCCTACTGCACTTGCTCGTCCAGATCTCGCAATTGCAATTGCTGTAAATGCATGTACCCGTCGTTGACCCCATTGTACCAAGCGAAACAGCCAAATTTTTGTGGAGACTCATGGCTCGAGTTGGGCCTTGGGCGCGCTACACCCCCCACTTATTCTTTTTTTTTTTGTATAATTTAAGGTTTAGTTTATGTTTGACAAACCCCCAAGTTAAGACCTAGGGTAATTTCACTAAATAATAATTTATTTATTAACCATTTTAATTATTTTCATATTATATATTGACACCTTCAGTTTAATATAACTCAGTAAGCATTCCGATTTTGAGGCACTTTCTTTTTTTAGTCGATCTTCTGAGAAGTTTAATTTAACTAGATTTTGAGACACTATTTCTTTTACGATGCTGACGGTTCGATTTACATAATGTTAAGAATTATGCGCATGATTAATAAATTGAAGGTCGACTCATTATCGTGCCAAACTAATTCAATAAGATTGTGCGCCATGTCATGTGCTAGCTAGAAGAAATTTCCATCAAATGCTTAAGCGAGAAGAAACTGACACTATTTATTTTTAATATTTAAGACTCATTTACTTAACCCATTTCAAAGTCTCACAGTTATCCGCATATATAGAAGTTGGTGGGCAGATATCACAAATAGCAAGGTTTCATTTCTTTTTCAATTAGTTTTCACTATCAAAGAAAAAAAATATCACTTATTTCAGTGTTACTATAAAGAATTTCCATTTGAAGACAAAATTATATTTTTATAGGAAATTATTATTTTAAACAACACGCAATATTTTTAATAGTGTTTTGTGTTAAAATATAAACACTACTAGAAAAAAAATATTTATCAAATATTTATAAATAACATTTTAATTCTAAGAAAACGCTATCAGCTTTTAAATACACTATCTGTTTACATGTCAAGAGTGGAGTTATGTGAGAATCAACCTCTTTTTAAACATATAGTTTACCACTTTATTACCATTTCAAGAACAAAAATGCAAAATTTGTATTAAAATAAGAAATTAAATGGCCCCTTACCTTTTCAAATGAAAAAAGACCTTTATAAAAGAAATACGAAATGAAATGGGAAAATTTGAATTGAATAATATAAAAACTTAAAATATTAAAAAAATTAACACGAAGTGAAACTTTAATGAATTATGATGAATTAAATATTGTTTTCGGAATGAAAATTGGAGAAAAAAATGTATGCAGAAACAAAAAAAAAAGTGAAGTAAAAATGGAGACGAACAACGCGTACCTCTTATGTTATTATATCTTGACATGTTTAAAAAAAAGGACGTAAAAAAAAATCAAACTGCTGCTCCTTTCTCCACTCTTCGTCCGTCGTCTACTTCCCTCACCCCACTAGAGACATCGAGCTCGTCTTCCCTCCCGCCGCTTCCTCCTCCTCGACCGCGATCCATCTCCGCCGAAGATCTTCGGCGGCTCTCCGGCCTCCGCCCCGCAACACCGAGGTACGCCGCCGCAACTCCACCCGACACAGTTTTCCGCGTCGGATCCTCTACGCCGCACCGGAAAGGAACAATTCGCTCCCTTCGGCCTCGAATTCAGATCGCAAGCTACTACCCTTCGATCTCCCCTCCTCTGATCCCAATTCGTTCGGTGGAATCTTTCCTGATCTCTTCTGGAATTTTAAAATTTCGCTTAAGGGAAAAACAATAATCTTCGCTACCCCTATTTTTCAAATTTTGAATCCGTTTGGAATGGGTTTCTTTCGGTAGGTTGCGATGGAGAATTCCGGGAATTTGTGGAATTGGAATTGTGTGGCCTGTCTCGCCTTTGCTTTTTGTAGCATGAATTCGCACTTCTCCTTTTCTTGTTCTTTTGCAGGAAACTAACTTTGCTTTTAGATGTCACTGATTCCATTTGGTTAACGTCAACTTGCTAATGTCTCTTTCATGAACTCAGACAAATGTCTATTGAGATGTTAGTTTTGATGTATTGATCCTTTCAATACTGCTTTATATCGGTTAATTTGTTAATAATGGTTTTTCTTTGTAGACAAAGTCTATTTCTGAAAGCTAGTTATTCTTCGTAGTTCAAGTGCCCTGAGGCTTGTTGTCGATTGTTTCCGTTCACTTTATACTTAAGGCCACACTGGTGAAGTGTACTCACAAGGATTGGCTATCTATGTTGTGATTTTGTGTTGTCAAGACTCGCCTTTTCTAGATTCGTGCCATAGAAATTGTTTCAAAGGTTCTTATGTGTCTTGTATTGTGTTTAGAAACTAGTTTCTGTATCATGCTTAAACTATTTTCAGGTGGTAAAAGGCATAACCTCCAATGGCCTCAACCCGGAAATTGAGAAATGTTAACAAACGGTTTAGCAAGGATTTTGAAGTCTGGCCTGACACTGACAGGGCATCTGCTAACAAAAGTACACCTCGGGTATGCTTGTTTTCTTGTGTAAATTTAGATGAAATCGCATGCCTCCCCTGAATTGTTGTATTTAAACCATGGTATTATGAACACTAGATGAAATCGCATGCTTACCCTGAATTGTTGTATTTAAACCATGGTATTAATAAACACTTTATTGTACTCTCATGCCTTAGATTGCTTCAGCAAACATATAGTTGCTTACTTCCCTTGTCTATTAGATCATTGGAGATTTAGAGCTTTCTAAAACTTTTAGTTGATTCCATGTGATGTGATGGGCTGATGGCATCATGTTGTTTGTGCACTTGTCATGCATTCATATTGATGTCACTCTTATTTGTGTTTTGATTTAGCACTTTTAGTTATTTTATTTTCTAGTTTATAGAATCAGATACTGTAACAACCTTATTACATTCACCCATTTAAAAATACGGAAACTATCACAATCTTAAGGTTTAGTCAAGTAATCACACCATTGCTTTGGTTTATTCACTCAAATAAATTCAAAAGATTGAAAATGTGATCTCAATTTGAACGTTTTGTTTCAAAAAAATTGTAAATAAATTTGGTTGCATCAATGCACGGATCAGTCAATCCAATTTACTATAAGGAGCTATCAACAATTGGTTGCAACTACTTTGCGAGTTAATCCAAATGGTCACAAGATCGAAACACTAAGGCATTTGTTGTGAATGATTTACTTTTAGTGCTCCTGTAAGCTTTTGAATATCAGGTTTCCTCTAAGAAAGCTCACTCTTAGGCCTATCTTGATATGAGCTAAAACATGGAAGGCATGCAAACTGTAATTTTGGAGGATACTCAACTTTACTGATTTCTGTCTTTTTATTTGTCTAATTTTTATAACTTTTAGTTCTTTGGAAAATGTTTTTCAAGTTTCTTATGTTTCCATGTTTTTTATTTTATTTTTTTGAATATCTATTCCAACAGGATTCAATATTTTTTTTTAACAATTTAGGCTCCATGTCACAAGTTAATGTTTAGGTTGTTGCTGTTACATTTTGTTGGGATAGGAGAAAAGTTGAAAAAAGTTTGATCGATCTTCATACTTTCTCTAAGTGCAAGTTCCAAAATGTAGGGAGCGTCTTAAATTTAAACCACTGATGTCATGAGAATTTATGTAATATTATATCCTTTTATATAATCTTCTTTACCTAAAGGTTATGGATTATTCTATTCTACCCTTTTAAGGTATAATTACACTGTACAACAACTAAATCATCTAGTAACAACTCATTTCATTTATTTTCTGTATTGGTACTTGTCTTTATGCAAGTTCATGATATTCACAATTTTTTTTAAACGAAAAAGGATGTCTACCGAGACGTGTAGACATACATCTTTATTAAATAACATTTGGATTACATTATATTCTGGTTACAAATGAAAAAGAAACAGACATTGTAGACCCCTAATCACCAGTCCACAACTTTGCCAAAGAAGCTGCATGTATAAAAGGTTCTATCATTTATGCAGAAGCGGAAGTTGTCTGACATGTTAGGCACTCAATGGAGCAAGGAGGAACTAGAGCGTTTCTATGAAGCCTATCGAAAGTATGGGAAAGATTGGAAAAAGGTATCTTTTTGCAATTTCTTTTTCCTGTATTGTGAAGAATTATGTTAATTGATTCCAATAGTATGCCTTTTGTTTCATTTGACAAGTTTTGTTCATAAACACACTATGTATCTGAGTGAATGACATGATCTGACATTTTTGTTTAGACTATTTGAGATATCAAAGATCTACTGATGGATGAAGAGTTTCTTCATTTATTTTGTAGATTGCTTCTACTGTACGAAACAGATCGCATGAAATGGTCGAAGCTCTTTATTATATGAATAAGGTATGCCTCTCAATTTGCATAAAATGGCTTCAAACTTATATAACATAATGCATCTTTATGTAGCTGCGATTTGTTTTTAGTTGTTTGGAGAAATCAGCTTGACATGTAAACAAGGATATGCTTATTGTGACGATCTGGACATGCACTTATTTGGGCAATGATTGTCATATTTTTTTCACTTCAGTGTGTTGGTGTTGGTGCCAGTAGACTACTATCATCATGGGACAAATATGGTGTTTCTTTGTGCTTTAAGCACCTTTATTCATTGAAAGTTTCCCTAGATACTTCGCATTTACAACAACAACAACAACAACAAAGCCTTATCCCACTAGGTGCGGTCGGCTACATGGATCATACGACGCCATTCCGCTCTATTAGTAACCAAACCTTTCGGTATATTATTCACCAATAGATCTTGCTCTATTAATTCGCCAAGTGTCTGCCTTGGCCTCCCTCTCCCTCTTTTAATCGGACTCCAGATTATTTGATCTACTCTTCTTACTGGCGCATCTAATGGTCTTCTCTGAACATGACCAAACCATCTCAAACGATTCTCTACCATTTTCTCACTAATAGGAGCCACTCCGACTCGTTCACGTATATGGTCATTCCTAATCTTATCTAATCTTGTATGACCACACATCCATCTCAACATCCTCATTTCGGCTACTCCCACTTTTCGTTCATGTTGTCCCTTCATAGCCCAACATTCACTACTATATAACACTACTGATCTTATAGCAGATAGAATTTTCCTTTAACTTTATTGGGTACTTTTCTATCACAAAGAACTCCAGTGGCTTTCCTCCACTTACACCAACCAGTTTGAATTCTATGATTAACATCGTCATCAATTTCACCATCTTGTCTTACAATTGATCCTAAATATTTAAACTTTGTCACCTGAGAAATTATATCCTCCCCTAGCCTAACTATCAAATCGTCTCTAAGTTGTTTATTTGTGAAATTGCTATGCATATATTCTATTTTATTCCTACTTAAACGAAAACCCTTTGACTCCAACGTATTTCTTCATATTTTCAATTTTGTATTAATCTCTTATCTTGAATCCGCTAAAAATACTATATCATCCGCAAATAGCATGCACTTAGGTACCTCCTCTGTGATACTCTCGGTTATAGCATCGATAACTAAGTTTCGCATTTATTTAGACATTTTCTTTGTGCAATACTCAGGCTGTTGTTGGCAACTTTTAAACATCCACCCCACAACATGGGCCTTGCGTTTCATTTTACCACTGCAGTCCCTTTCCATTCTTGAAATGTTGGTTTGGTTCGTTTCAGTATTCTTTGAGTATTAGTATTTCTTAGCATTAGTGTCTTAAATGTTTTGGTTTAACTTGTATGAAGCATAAAAAAGAAACTGAGGTATTTTGAATTACTAAGCACAAAAATAAAATATATGAAGATAAATTATGGAAATGAGATGGATGGGTCTTCATGATGATTGCCATTAAGACAAAATATAGGATAAAAATCTTTTGGTTAGAAGATATCATAGATAATCTTTTTAACACGACTTTAAATAGAGTTCATGATAGGGTACATTATACGTGTTACTGTACTATAACAGAGTGCACTAGTGTTGGTGTGCTACATATATTCAATATTCTAGTGTTTGTGAGATTTCTGCTATGCCTTATGTCGATAGTAGTTCCTGGTTCACAGTTCATACTTTAATAGATCACTTTATGCAACTTCATGCACTTTGGCGAGCAGCCGGGCTAGGATATTTTTTAGTCAGTTCAAAACTTATTGAGATGAAAGAATATTTAAATTAAATTGACTTTGTTGAGGATGTGATATTTCATTCAAAATACTCTCTCTTGCCTTTTCATTTCCTTGACCAAGGAATATGCGACTTTATTGTAAGGTGTTCACCATAATTGGCTAGATAAATTATACTAAATTTAAATTGAAAAAAATATATATTTACAAAACATTAAAGCTAGCTAATAAGAGAAAGAAATATGCTATTAAGTATAAAGCAAATACATTAAAAAAATTCAAAATAAAAAAGATGAATGAAAAGAAGATAGTGAAAATATAATATAAAGAAAATGATCAATAAATTGAAAAAAGAATGCAAGAAACTACGTCAGCAATAAAAATACTATAGTGAAAATAAACAAGTTAAATACCCGCACACGCACTTATATATTGTAATGCAATCCTAAGGAACTGAGAAAATAAATTATTTGAAGAATGATGGACAAATAAAAAGGCTTATAGGATGGATGATTTTTTTCCATATTTATGAGTTAATAGTAAAATATTAGAAATAAAATTTTTTTGGAACTCACAAGTTGAAAATTAGTGGGTTTCGGAATAGGCTTGGTCTCATTAGCTGGAGAAAAAAACCTTGTTGGCAACAAGGTTCAAACCAGGACAAGCAGACAGAACACACTGCTTTCCAGTGCGTGCTCATGCATTGCAGGCACTGGTAGGCACGTGACACTGCCTTTGCTTTAGTATTAAAATCCTCCGAATATTTCTTGAATGTTTCGCATGCTTATTGAACACCATTCATTTCATGTGGATGTGGCTTTTTGTACTGATTGCATGTAAAATAGTAGTATGTGAGTGAAATCTACCTCAGGAATAGGGGTTGTTGCTTCTCACATATTATAATTTTTTTCCTTCTCTTGCTACATATTACCTGATCATAGCTTAATGATATGTGCATCTGCTACTGTTCCTGCCTTCTATACTTTTGATTTTTTTATCACACATGTACGTCTTTCAAGCTATAATGGATCGCTGCTTCGTCTACTCATTTATTTGTCCTTTGAGAGTATATTAGAGATATGTTCTTTATTTGACTGAATGGAGCAGGGGTATGGGTGTGTAGCATACCTCAGTTTTGTGCAAAATTTTATCCCTGTTCCATTGCCATTCTTGTCACAAAGTCAAACTTCATTCCTGTTCCTGCCCCTATGGAGAATTGTTTTCAATCCCATTAGATAAATCCAATATAGAGGTATAAGTTAGATTTTTTGTTCATATATATATATATAATATAATATAATATATCATACAATATTAAGAGCGCAAGATGGTAGTCATCCAGAACGGTAGGGTCTTGTTGCCTCCTCATTGAACTACATTTTGCAAATATGGGTATAGGGCCTTTGATCATGATTGAATTAAAGTCAATTCTTATTCCTACCCCATTGCCATCCTTGTCATATGGACAAACTTCATCCCTATCCAGCTATCCTTGCCTCCGGCCCTTGGACAATAATTGTCAAACCCATTCGATTAATCCTTTATAATGTTATAAATTAAAACTTAATGCACATCCTCACACTCGCACACACACATATACCTACAATACATATGTACATTTTTTTTAGGAGAAAAGGATGAGCACCAAGTTAAGGTGTCACCCCTCAATATATATCACTATGATGTGGGAAATGTACAAGTGTAAGCTCTCAAGAAGAGAGCAGCAGAAAAGGTCAAAAGTACAACCACTATCCAAAACCCCACTCTCGAAGAAGGAAAGAGAAATGGTATACAATACTATCAACCTAACATTTCTCCCCACAAAAAATAAGCTGGTTGCGTTGGAGCCAAATAGCCCAAGAAACGGCTAAGAAGGTCGCTAACAAAACTCTCTAGTGCTGTCTCTATCCGCCACGGGTTCCGAGGGACTGCCAAAATGCCTCCGGCATAGGAAAAAGGCCTCCAGCCAAGGCCAGCCGCGACCAAACCTCTCGTGACACACTGCAACCAAAGAGTAAGTGTGTGATGTCCTCATCCGCCTCTCCACATAGGACACACGATGTGTCTTCATGAGGTGCCCATTTTGCCCTGTAACGTGGTGTGCGGATCCTGTCATGCCGCATAAGCCAAGCAAATATCCTGACTTTAAGCGGTACTTGGGTGCACCAAATGAGTGTGAAATCTGCCCGAAGGGTGTCCGAAATCGGGCTGACCAAAAGGAAACTAAAGTAGAGATTGCGAGCAATAAAGGTCTCAGAGAGCCACACCCATCCATTAGCCTGAAGGGGGTCTGGCCGAAATGGAGCAATCCGTTGTAGAAGGGCCATAAGCTCCAGTATGCACCTATCTGAGAGAGCTGATCTGAAAGTGGGGTTCCAGGAATCGGTGCCAGGGCCACCGGCTTCCGACCACGCCTCTGCAAGTAAGGCGTCCAAATGGGCCGCCAAGGCCCGTAGCTGTGGGAAAGATGCCCCCAAAGGACTCCTTGGAAGCTAGGCATGATGCCAAAAGGAGAAAACCTCACCAGAACCGAGAGAAGGGACCATGAATGGACGAATCAACATGGGGAAGAGAGCTGCAACACCTTGCCAAAACGTAGAGGCCCCATGGGGGAGAGTAGCTCAGTGACCATAACACATGAAAAACCAAACGCCATAAACTGTTGTGGGGTCCCATGATCTGCCCAACCCACCGAGCCAGAAGGGCCTAGTTGGTTTATTGGACACCTAAGGAAGTGGGTCAACAATTAGTCTGTCAGGAGGCAAGATGAATAGCCCACTGGTTCGGGGCGCTCCCTTGTCAAAAGAATCTACTCCGTAAAGAGTCAAGCCGTCTTTGAACCTATCTTGGCATCTGGAGTACTCACATATAGTATATCGTCAAGGCAGAGAGGACCGAACTCCACGTGAGAGAAGTCTTGAACTCTAGCCCTGTAGTCTGCCAGCCTCTCAACTATTGGGTCCACCCCAGGGAGCCGATGTGTCGGTCAGAAAGGGAAGTCCCATATAGGTGATCGGCAAAGAACCAGTCGGAGTGTAGAGCTCAGCTGCGCATGCGTCCGTCTCCTCGTCCGAAATAATGTCGAAAGGAATGAAAGATGACTTAGCATGGTTGATCTGGAGAGTAGAGGTTGGCCCAAATAAATCTAGCATGATGGCCAACTGCCTAGCATGAAAAATAAAGTGTCGTATGCAAGGAACTAAGTTGTCCGTGAAACCCCTGAAGAGACCAGCCCCGCACGAGGCCTATGTGCACCACGCAATGGCATCAGCCGCCAATACAAATAACATGGGTGCAAGTGGGAAGCCCTGCCGAACCCCTCTTTGCGGCTGAACCAACCTCCTGCCGACCTCCCATTGACTAGAACTAAGAATGAAGCCATGGTGATACAACGCTTTATCCAAGCAATCCAGACCATGCGAAAGCCTCTGATGAATGTCATAAGAACGACCATGAAATAGTGTCATAAGCTTTAGAGAAGTCAACCTTCCAAAGAAAGGCCTGGCAAGCGGTCCTCCTCCAATGCACAATGACCTTCGTGCTCATGCCATAGCTATATAGATCGGCCCTGGACTCGAATTAATGAGATCTGGAAGCACCTCCAAAAGGCGATTGGCCAATACCCAAGCCACCAAAAGGTAGATGACATTGATAAGACAATCGGCTTGTAATCCTCCACACACTCAGTCGGTGTGCGCTTCGGTAGCATGAACATTAGAAACTTTTGGATGATGCACAAAGCCCTTGTTTCCAACAATGAACTCCTGGATGACCGCATGACGTCGTCCCGCACCAATACACATGTACATGCATACATGCAAACTTATATGTGTGTGTGTATATATATATATAGAGAGAGAGAATATAATACAATGTTAAGTAAAAGGTGTTGCCTCATCATCTTGTAAATATAATGATTTTAGGGGTGTTGGATGATGGTTGCCATAAAGTCCCGGTTTAAGCTTACAATTGCACACCAAAGATCGATTGCTGAATCATATCCAACCGTTCTGAACTCCCAATTACAACTAAATGAAGAGGCTAGAGGCTCCTCTTTTCCTAATAAAAGACATATACATATGTATATATGTGTATGTGTGTGTGTGTGTCTATATGGGGTACTTCGTAAAAAAATCTACAATAATAAAATAGATGGAAACTGGGGATAGAAGTGCCATTGCTACCCCCATTTAGTTTTGCAGAGATTGTGTTCTCCCCATTCCATCACAGCCCATGCTTTAACATCTTCCTTCTCATCCCATCAGGATGGATGCAATTAATTTCTTATCCACCCTTTCCTGTAGGCCAAACACCACTTCATGTGTTAAATAAACTACCACCCAACCTCAATCCTTTCTCATTCACCTTTATTTCACAATCCAAACTACCATAATGGTATACTGCAGGATACAGGAGACACAACCTTTGTTCTTTTGCTAATATTTACTTGTCTTTCTATACTTTTGTAGTTTAATTATTCTTTGTAGCCCTTTATATTGTATTGTTATAATATTTTTGTTCTTCTCCTTCAAAGGAAAAATTATTCTGATATAAACCATACTTTTTGAGAAGAGGTAAAACTTTAGCACTGCAAGCTCTGAACTTGAGAAAACAAACTGATCAGAAGGAACACCTGATGGAACCGAGTCTGTCCATTTGCAGGCATATCTATCGCTTCCGGAAGGAACAGCAACTGCAGCTGGATTAATTGCCATGATGACCGACCACTACAATATTTTGGTGATTTGAGTACTCAGAATACCCTGTTTTCCCTTTCCATAGCATTAAACTTATTCTGCTAGTAATTGATCATTATGGAATTTGAGTCTCGAGATTATCTATATTATTAGTTCAACTTCTAAAAGATGGTTTGTCCTTTACACTAACATATCCTTTGTATACACTGACGAAGCTGACTTATCTTTGCAAGAAGCTATGGGTATGTTGTTTTCTAGCTTTCCGAGTGATTGATTGTGTAAACGAAAATATTCATAATTATCTTGAAGTGGAAGTTAATCTGGTCATATGTATAAAAAGATGATGGTCATAAAGAAGTTCTATTGATGAATGAAATGTGTTCTCTTGTGCTTTTGCTGTGTGGGGCTTTGATCTTTTCTCTATTTTTCTTTTTCTCTCTTCTATTTGTCAATTCTTTGCTTTTCACACTTGGAGGCCAGCAGTCAATTGCATTTCCTGCTGTGAACCTTTATTTGAATACACTACTGTCATATTATTTCAATGTTAATGATATTAACAGTGTACAAACACATCTCAAAAAAATAAAAAAACAGTGTACAAGCACATTTTAGATTTTCCAATGGCACATACTGACTTTCTAAATTCATGCTCCTTGGAAACCACTAAACTGAAAAAAAAAATGTTTCGGAACTTATTTGCAAATGTGTATACATGAGCATTTGCTTCATCTCCAAGAACTAACACAAAGTGTGAATTGGATATGCGCATCATAGAACATAATGACGAAGAAGGATTTTGGATAAATAAGTTGCGGTGATGCATTTCTACAATCACAGCCTCGGTAACTGTTAGGGGCTTGAATCCTGATGTGGCCCAAGAGGTGATGTGGCTTGTTACACCTTGCACTTGCGTAGTTTTCCACTAGCTGCAACTGCTAATCAAGGCTCTTGCATGGTTGTGCTATCATCAAAATTTATGGTCCTCAGTGACTTGTTTTTGGCAATTTCCCAACCAATCCATTTCTTGTCTCCTTGAGTTTAAGAACTCTTAAATGGCAGGAAGGAAGTGATAGTGATGGAGAAAGTAATGATGGCTCAAAAACATCTCGAAAACCACAAAAGCGTGGACGGGGAAAATTTCGAGCCATGTCCAAGGTGTCTGATGGCTGCTCTACTGATCAAGCACCATTAAATTCATCAAGATATGGCTGTCTCTCTTTGTTGAAGAAGCAATCTGGAGGTAACTTGCAACTTTACATGTAAAAATTAAGAAATTTCTCCGAATTTTTGTTCTGGATGCTTAACTGTACATGTTGATAACTGATGCATAATGGTCACCTGTACTCATGGAAATTGATATATGCTCTCAGGTTCATTTTCGAGATATGGTTTGTTTTTATTTATTTGTAAGAAGACGTGGATTGTCTTAGATTCATGCTTATATAGGTCATAGTTCAGCAACTTTGCAAGGAATGATTGCCTCTGTTTTAGCTCTCTCGCCTATCATTCCTTATTTTACTTTTCTCCTTAAAGTTCCTTTTGGTTGCTTGCATTCATTCCCACTTGTTAGATAGCTCTCACTTGTGTATGGAATTTTGTGAAATCCTTTTTGTCCTTGGTGTTGGAACCAACCCAACCCCCCCCCTCTCTCTCCTGCGATCCTGCTGCCTATCCGCCGGCGGCTGGCGACTCTCAGCCGCATCCCTGTCGCCAGCTGCTTCTCGCCAACCCTTTCCTCCTTTCCACGGACCCCCTCGACCGAGAGGATGGAAGTGTGCGACCCACGCCTATGGCACCCAGCCGCCTAGGTCATCCAGCGCTCACATCGCCAGGGGCTTCTCCCTGGCGGTGTCACCGCCATTGCCAGCGACCCCCTCCGTCGGTGCCACTATCGTCTCCGGCAACCCCCGCCGGCGGCGCCACCGACGAACTTCGGCTTTCCTTCTCTTTCTCTCTGCTGTTTTGTGCCCTTGCTTTTGCCTTGTGAGCACTGGAGCTGTGGACTAAGGGCATCCAGCTGCCTAGGGCATCCTTGACCACATAGTCCGGGGCTTCTTCCCTGAAAAACCCTAGCAGCCCACCTCCGGCGAACTCTGCCGGCGACGTCACTGCCGGCTACGCCACCATCCGCCTCCGGCAACCCCTGCCGGTGGCGCCACCCTCCCACGTCTGACCACCATCCACGATGCGTCACCGCCCTCTGCATTTGACCGATGGTTGGACCACCTTTACTCGAGCTCACGAAACCCGCCCCCACTGGCAATCGTCTTCTCATTGCTTCATGTGCTTGGAAGGTGGTCACTTTGCACGGGACTGTTCTGGCCCTCTTCGATGCCTCCGGTGGAGGGGCGAGGTCCACCAGCAGTCGCTCTGCCCTGAACCTCCACTGAGGCGAACAGTTGCTGGATCTGCAAACCCCCCCTCCTGTGATCGATGCTGCGGCAACTCCCACCATTACATTACCATGGTCGCCGGAGATCCAAAGAGGGGTAGACATCCTCAGCGTCTGCGTCGTCGGTGAGATCAGCGGCGTCCCCCGGGAGTTGGCGGCTCTTTGCTTGGCGATTATCGCCGGAATTGGCGCCTCTCGCCTCCATTTCATCTGAGCCGAATCTCCTCCTCCTCATGGTTGCTCATCCCTGGGGCTGCACAGCAATGCGGCCATCTCTTAGCAACTCCAACCGCCGTGTCGCCGAGCACTATGGTCCGGTGGAGCCTTTGGAAAGCAGAAGATGGTGCAGCAAGGGGCCACAGGGGATCCGTCGGGTCGGCGGACATTCAGGGGTTGTCTCTCCATCTCCAGCGGCTGGAGATTGCTTAGGCGGTGGCGCAACAACTGGGGAATCCCATCTCCATCGCCCTTCCGGCACTGGGTTTGCCGGATCTGTACATCACCTCCATCGAGGTTTACCTACGCCCTGGAATCAGCCTCCCGTCATCACTGTTTCTCAACGTAGTCGCCGATAACTTCATCATCCAGGTGTGGTACTCTGAGGGTCTGCTTCATGGGCAGAGGTGCTCGACGGTCACCTGCCATCGTCGCCTCAATCGTCAGCCGTCCGGTCAAAGCCTGGCCTCACACAGCAGGTGTGGATGGCACGTGACAGACATATGTCATTTGAAACCATTTTGAATCCTCAATTGCTTAACCTCAAAGCGGTCCAACCCGATCCCCTCTCCCATTCAGGTTTGATCTCACTCCCACTCCCACTCACAGCTGATGACCAACACCTATCGAGCCCAACATTCCGAACCTGTGAACCCAACGCACACCCTGACCGCTCTCATGCTCAGTCTGAGCCACAACCGCTGACCCGAGCACGAGCGAAGCCCAACCTGCAACAACCCATCATCATTGTTCCACCATACAATCTCCTCCTGGCCATCTCCACCATGCCTGCAATTTCCCCACCGCCACAGCAGCCGCACCACACCAGACATGCCGCCACCACCCACCACCCCCGCTGTCACGTGTTGTGATTTCCAGCCACGCTGATGACCGGACACCACTGAAGCTACACCAGATCGTCCCACTTCCCTCTCAGCCAGTTTCACCTCAACCCCCCGACCTTGGCCAGGCATCTTCAATCTGGCCGCATGTACGATTCTCACCACCCGCGCTCACTGGCATCCCGGTGGTCATCTCTGTAACGGACACACCCACCGGCGATGCTATCACAGCCTCCCCCATCTGCTACCAGTGCCGTAGGTCACGCCGCCACCACCGGCGGGTCAGCAGTCATCATTGCCGCTGCATCAGGAGCCCGTGGAAGGCGCATCAGAGACCGGGCCAGTTTCGCCGGACGCTGACGTTGGCGTTGATGGAGATCACAGGGCAGATGAGGTGTTTAGCTTCGGTGCGGAAACTACCGGCCTCCGTCGTACCCGTCGGAGGGCACTAGCAAGAGGTGTGGCCTTACACCGGCCCCTACAGCGCATGCTCACCCACCCTAGGGGTAGCCACAAGAAACGTCCTGCACCGCCACCATCGGAGGGACAGCAGTCGCTCACATAGTCATCGTCGCTACTGCAGTCTGTGAGTCAGCAGCCGTCCATACAGCCATCGATGCCGCTGCCCCAGCAGCCCGTGGCTGGGGGTGCACCGCCTGACTTGCTGGCTATCGAGGACAGGGATGATGGGGTGCGCCTCCTCGCTAGGTGGTCGGATGAGGAGATTCGTCTAGTTGCGGAGGCTGCCGGCTTTCGCCACACACGTCGGCGACCCCGGGCAAGAGGAGAGGCCTTTCAGCATGGGGATGCTAAACCCATGGAGGGTGGAGGTTGAGCGGACGGAGCGCCCGATGACTGTTTGGGTCCCCAGGGATTCCTCATCACCGGAATTGCAGCGACCACTTCAGGGTTCAGCACAACAGAGATCGAGGTTGAGGACGCCATTGGTGACTCTTTTTGTGGGTGCCTGGGCTATTTTGGCACCAGCACATCCGCCTCGCTGTTGGATGGGGAGAGAGGCCTGGTGAATTTTTTGGAACTCTTTTGTTTTGTGCTAGGGGAGAGAGGCCTGGTAAATCCTTTGTACTCAGCATCGTTTTTTGGGGATCGAGGTCGTGGCTGAACGAGATATTTTCCTTTTGTTGCTGCACTCCCTTTGAGAACCTACACTTGTACATGTCTTCCATTCCATAGTTATATATATTTGGATGACAACCACACCTGGTGGTCATCCTTTTTCTCCTAAAAAAAACATGTTATTTGTTTGAAAACTATTTTGGTTTGCTAAAAAAAAAATAATGAATTCTGTTTATTTTGTTGCCCAAACTTTTCTCTTATGCCATGTTGGCAGCATGATCCACTTTCTGAGTTAATGGCATTGCACCGTTAGGGGATAAGAAATGCTAGATATGTAATTTATTGATCAACACAAATTTCATTTCATTAGCTTCAGTTCTTTGTCGGCCTATGTTTTATAGCCGGTCCCAAGCCCGGATAAAGGAGGAGGGTTGTGTTAGGCCCCGACAGCTAGCGTAAAACCTTGTCGAATCTCATGAACATGGATCAACGAAGCGTCGTATGATCCATGTAGCCGACCCCACCTAGTGGGATAAGGCTTTGTTGTTGTTGTAGCTTCAGTTCTTTGTCAGTTTTCTGTTTCTTTGTTTAATTACTTATGATATATCCAATCTGATTGTATTATTTCATAAAAAAGAATCTACATGTGAATTTTTTGTGCTAGAAATTCTGAAATCGTGATGGGCTCTGATTCTCTTACTGCTCAGAAAATGAATTGGAATAGATATATTGTTCTGAATAGGCATTCTATGAAGATAGTTGATTTACATTGCAAGGTTATAAATTTCTCATTGTTGTTCATTAGATGCACATCTGTGGCTCTCAATTTCTGGGATAAACTATCAAAATAAGCTTTACCATTTGTCCTACTAAAGTTTCATGACGGGTGAAGTCTGGTTGTTTATTACTTTTTGTTGCTCGAAAGGGTATACAGTTCTGAGTTTTCTTTTTCTTGAATGAAAAACATTTATAGTATTTCATAAAAAGTATCTACATGTGATATTTTTGTGCTAGAAATTCTGAAATATTGATGGGCCCGGATTCTTTTACTGCTAAAATGAAATGGAATAGATATATTGTCCTGAATAGGCATTCTATGAAGATAGTTAATTTACATTGCAATGTTGTTACGATGAATTTCTCACTGTTGTTCATTAGATGCACATCTGTAGTTCTCAATTTCTGGGATAAACTATCGAAATAAACTTTTCTATTTGGCCTACTAAAGTTTCATGATGGGTGAAGTCTGCTTGCTTATTACTTTTTGTTGCTCAAAATTATATATGTACAGTTCTGAGTTCTATTTTTCTTGAATGAAAAACAATTGTCATACAAACCATGGATTGTCATCTAGATAATTCTAGCAATTATGGATATGATATAAATGAATCTAAATGCTCCGCATGGATCCACCTTTAACAATTAATGAAACATTGTTTGAGCATGACATACAATATTCTTTATGTGATACCCCAGGCCTGTTTCTTTTTTTTTTATTTACTGAAAGTACCTTAGGTCCATTTCTGTGAGGTGTATTTAGGCCAAAATTAAATTAACATTCTCAACAGATAAAACCATATCATTACAATTTGTCTGAATTTTCACACACCTCTGCCATGTCAGCTAGCTATTTGGTCTTGCATTGGTCACATAGGACTAGAAATGGGCACGTCCAACCAACACAGAGAATAGATTGATCAACTGACTTTTCCAGCAATGAACATATTGTTTTATCCACCTTTAGCCTAATGGACATGAGGATTTTACTCTTTGGCACATACTTTTTTGGGACTTTAATAGATGTTATCCCTTCGCTTCCCTTTCTATGAAAGCACTTTTCATGTTCGTATCATGATGACGAGGGCGATAAAAGAACCATATAATGTTTTGCTTCACTTGAAATTTTAGAACTTGATCTTATATGATACCACTTCAATTATGCATGTTTCCATGAAGATGTGGGTGGTTTCTTCTTTTATTGGATTGAGTTTTCGAAATCTTAGCAGATCCATTAGCTGGTAGTCGACCTCGAGCTGTTGGAAAAAGGACCCCTCGTGTTCCTGTTTCAAACATGTACAACAAAAATGACAAGGGCAGGCCAGGTTTAGTTGATCAACCTCCAAAATCTGAACTAGCTGCTGATGATGAAGGTGCCCATGTCGCAGCATTGGCTTTAGCCGAGGTTCTTCAAAGAGGTGGCTCACCGCAGGTTTCAAGAACACCTCGAAGGAGGGTTCATGAGATGAAGTCTTCACCTGTGAAGAGCACTGAAGAAAGGGTAACCCTTTTCCTATCTCGATCTTCTCAACTTGTATCTTAAGCTACGAGTCTTCTTAAATTCTTGCTTTGTGCTCTATAAAATCTAGGGTGTTGAACCAGAAATGGAAATATCAAAGTTAACTGGTGCAGCAATGAACGAGGATTGTCTTGAAGCTAGTTTGGGAAGCAGAGAAGCTGAAAATGTAGATTTTGTTAAAGAAAGCACTGATGGTTTTGGAATGGTTGAGGGTTCAAAGAAGATGAAAAAGCGTCATGGAAAGAGCCCAAAAACAAACACCAAAAACTTACAAATAGAGGATGATAGAGAAGCATGCAGTGGCACAGAAGAAGGCTCTACCATTAGAAAGATTAAGGATGAAAATGACATGGAGGTTAGGGACGGTAGGCCAGCACGCGGACCTAAAAGTTCAAGGAAAAGGAGCCGTCAACTATTCTTTGGAGGTTTGCTTCAGTTTAGCTATGTATCTGTTGCGCCAGAGTTATCAGTCTGATGGTTTCTTAGATTCAAGAGTTTAAGTTGAGGACTACGTTTCACCTCATTTAATTCACGAACTTTTAACATTGGCAAGCTGTGCTTCAAGGATAGTCTAACTAAAAACTTTCATCATTTCGTTAAAATATCATTTTTGATTTTAAAGAATAACCTTTTATTTAGCATATTTTAAACAAATGCTGCATTCTATAAAATTTCTTCATTTAAGCAAGATTTCTTTCAAAATTTGGAGGATAGAATGTAGTAAAAACTAAAGAGTAACAAATAATATCTTGTGAAATTATTTCCACGAAAGCCTAAGTAGAACCTCCGTTGGCAGTTAACAGTACTGCCTTTGATATTATTTAGTCTCAGTGCATTTACTGTGTCTAGATATAATGATATAGGTGATGATAAATTTAAGAGATAAGTGTATGCCAATCCTCTGACCTACGTGTACTTTGGAAATGTTCTAAAGGGTTCTATTTGTACTCTTTGGCATACTATGACATATTCATGCTTTTCTTTGGTCATAAGAAGTCTTTCTGCAAATATAAATTTCTGCTTTTGTAGTGTTATTATAATATTTTAAGTTTGATGTCTTTATAATACAAAGTGGATGATTACCCAACTTTGTAGTCATCCTTACAATACTAAGAAAAATAAAAGGTTTGGTGTCTTCTTTTTTTTTTTTTTGAGGAGATAAGGTTTGGTGTCTTATAAAGAAACAGTTCCAAACCCGATTGCTTGTTGGACACAACATACTATTAACGTGTCAAAATCCTTACCCATCCTGCTCTGACAATAAAAAACCCTTATTGGGCTCCCCTTCAAGTTGAAGCACAAATATTAATCACACCCATCTTGTCATAGCCATAAACTAGCCATAAACCTCTTAGCATTCAAAGATGAATAAACAAGTTTCTTTGTAGATTTAAATTCGTAGCATGAATCCTCTGATGAAATACAATTCAATCATATTGTGTTTGTGAGTTCTCATGAAACACTCTTATTTACAATACAGATAGCAAATGATTGTTATTATAGGCAATGTAAAACAGTGTATGAAGCTAGTTTAATCTTATTTCTTTCTCCTAGTTGCAAGGGAGGTCCTGGTTTAATAAAGAGAAAGGAACAAAAATAAAGGGCACAATATTTTTATGATAATAATCAAATCTGAAATCTCTTGATCCACAAGTGAGGGTATATGTGCCACTGCACTACAACCCCATTGATGTTATTTGTATAAAACCTAATTTTCCATTTCTAGTATTTCCCTGCAAACTTTTTACATGCATACTTTTTTTTTGAGAGGAACATGCATAATTTATGATCTCTTGCTTCTTTTTTTTTTTTTTGAGAGTCTTGCTTTTCTTTTGTGGCTTTGACCTATTTGTTTTGCTTCCTATATTTTATTCTTATGTTTGATGCTACTAGTACAAATGCTTAAAGTCATGTTTTGCAGATGAAAGCTCTTCCCTGGATGCATTACACACATTGGCAGATTTGTCTGTTAATCTGCTTCCTGTCTCTGCTGCTGAATCTGGTTAGTGTGTGCAGTTTATTTGATATTACACTTAAAGTTCTGCCTGGATTTGATGCAGACATTTGCATTTTCTTGCAAATATCATTTTGTTTCTATGCAATACTTAAAGTGAGTGCACTTTATTTGACATTATACTTCTTGATACATCTTCCGGTATATGAACCTACTATCCATGGACGAATGCAGACTTCTTTTTTGAAAACCGAACAGGGTGATTAACGAGATTGTTAATCATTCAGAAATTTCATCAAGTAATATGATGAACTGAAGTTTAGTTACATAGAAAGGAGAGACTAAAACATATTCACAATGTACAGACCCTGGATATTTTTCTTCAAAAATTGGATATTCAATCCCCAATCGGGCTGCAGGCATTAGAGATAGAGGACTCTTTTCTTGTAAAAGCATCCTTAATTGAGGATTGTGTCATTAAGCTTTAACCAGATTGTCCATCGGATAACAAAGAGACATGTACGTTTGCTGTTGGATCTATACATAAATGTCCTTCCAGAAGTCCTCATCCCTTCCCATCTGAAGGATAGCAAGAATTGATCTCAGTAGTTGGAATGATTCCATCAAATTGCGCCAGCCTATTCTCAGGTCCCACGTTGGACAAGGATTGTGCCACAAATTTGATCTACTCTTAACTATTATGAGAAATTTAACTCTGATATTCAATGACAAGCATCAAGGCAAAGCATGAGAAAGCTCAAACCACAAATTGGTTCTATCAAATGTTTTTAGTGAGAAAATATGGGCCCAAGAAATCTACATTTGTTTCAAAAAATTGCTAGTGTATCTTCTAGTTTTAGTCGCATGGCATCAATTGCAGATATCGGCAATTGATGCCATCGGGTCAGTTGATGGTGCTGTTAGTCTTGGGAAAGCCTCAACAAAGGTGTCGCATGTAGTCCACTCCAAAATGAGAATGCCACTCCAACATAGAGGGAGGCAACGAATAATGATCACACCAGAGTGAGAATCCAGGTGATGTCTCACCAACTGTGTGATGCATTGCAAATCTCTGTCACACCATGCAAAGAAGACTGAACTTCATAGACCACCACCTGGCCCTATAATTTGTTCAACCCGTCGAGCTAGGCAGGCAAGATTGGTCTAACAAATTTCCCAAGCTACAATGTGCTGAGTGGGAAGAGACACATCTTTCTAGGACATGAGGTGTTCTCTCTGTCACTCTAGTCCACACTCTTTCCAAAAGAACCTGCTTGAGATGGTGTCAATATGACACCCAACTTAATCCGACATCCACAGGACAAACATGTAGCATGTGGGGAGAGTGAATAGGATTGACCACAGTAGTAGTAGACAACTTCCGTGTGAGAGCAGTCTTGAACTTCAACTCTACAGTTGCATGTGCTCCACTACCAGTGTCCACCCTTGAGAGCCAATGTGGTGATCGCAGAAGCGCAGCACCAACTATCTGATCGACAATGTGACAACTGGTGTCCGCAACTCAATGCATGACACAGCCTCCTCTGCGATCATGCCAAAACAAATGAAGGATGACCTTGAACTGAAGGCTTGATGTGGCACCAAACAACTCAACCAAAATTGTAGTCCACTGAATTGTCTCTGTGGTGCCCCCTCCCAGCATATAGTGACAACCAGCTTGTAAGATCTTGCTATCCTTCAGATAGAAAATGATTCTGGTCTTACCTAAAGAATTGTAAATGTAGGATCTATACTAGATCTAGATTTAAATCTTAGGATTACAATCCTTTTAGTCCTACGATAATGGTATAAATCCTTTTATTTGAATAAGACTAAAAGTAAACATAAAAACCTTGGTTATGTGACTATTTCATCTTTATTTTTTCATGCATTATTCTCACGGACCTCAACACAAATATCACCCAGTAGTTCAACGTTATCTTGCAAGTTTGTGATTATGATGTCTTTCATCAAAACTGAGCAACTTTTTTGCACATAAATTAGTATCATATTTTATTTTAATGGGATGTTGTGCTTCAGTCCAATACTTTATAGTTGATATTTTAATATTTATATTGAAATATCATGTTGTGCTTCACAATATATGTAAATATATGGATTTGAAAATATTTAGGAAATAGTTTCAGTGATTGGTCGTTGTGTATATAAGACATTTTAAATAGACATATTATATTTAAAATATTTTGTATTAAAAATATTTGTATTCATAAGGTAGTATATTACAATCATCTATCCCATATCTTGAAAAGGGATTCTGACAACCTTGGATGCCCATACTACTTACCTGCCCAACATGATCAAGACATCAAATGACTGGCCATTCCTCTAAGTTGGCTTCACACAGTGCCATATATTTAAATTTTACTATGATTTTCAGATAAAATTATTCATGAGGATATGAAAAACTGGTATAAGATCCATAATTCATTTTATTGATGATATTATATATAGAATTGTTGTCATTGTAACTAAATTAAAATGCCATAGGTCAAGATCAGGTTGAATAAGATGATCATAATCATAAATTTCTTCAAAGTGGAAACTAGAAATTGTGAATGATTTTATGGTAATATGTTTATGTGATAGTTGATATTTTCTATCAACTCTTATTTGGTCTGATTGGTTTTTACCATAGAAACAAATATTCGTTTAAACTACGATCAATTTCTACCTTAAAAAAAACTACAATCAATTTCTATGTATAACCTTTTTAAACAGTGAAAATCATTGTTTCGTTGTCCCTCTTCATAATTTCCACATGTTGAATTTCTGTTATTTGTGCACCCTTTGGACTGATAATTGTCATTTTATATCAAGTTGAATTTCTGTTGTTTGTTCAGAATCATCAACCCAGGTCAAAGAAGAACCTAAGATTGACAGTGATCAGAAGTGTAACGTGCCTGAGCAATTTCTGTCTAGTCACCATAATGCGAAGGCTAATATTTTGGGCAAAAAGGAAAGAATAGATGCCACAAGTACTGGGAGTGGTGTCATCAATAAGAGAAGTCCTAAAGTTGTTAAAGTCATACATCAAGGCACAAATGCCATTTATGAAATGAATCAGCAAGCTTGTGCATGTGCCAGTAGGACGGACAAAAGAAGAGGAAAATCTGCAAATGTTAAAGTAAGATCATATATATGTACTACAGTTTAGTATGTTCGTCAGAATTTTATCAATGCTGGTCCCATTTTCATTAACAATCTTGTGTGATTTACTTTCAGACGTTGAAATCTGAATTTATGGCTGACTCTAAAAAATCTGAACTACAGATGACAGAGGTACATTTGCCTTTGCAATTTATTTGTAAAGTTGCTTTTATATTACTAATAATGGAAAATGAATTGAAACTTTGTTCCTAGAGATACTTTGCACTTCATAGCTTCAAATTTGCTTAGTTCAACTAGTAAGAAGGCATGAAAGCTTCTCCTAAAAAAAAAGAAGGCATGAAAGCTTATGATTGGCATGCATCTTTTCATATTTGGCTTCATTTTTTTAGACAAACCAAAGGATGCGAGGGAGTAACGAGAATGACCATTTTGCTAAAATATAGTTCTGACTCTTTGAAATTTCCAAAGTTAACAGAGGTTTCCACATTCTGCATCCTCAAGACACTATCAAAATGTGAGAATACAATAAGGAAAGTGGGTACAATTTTCACTTAATCACGTGTAAAATACTTAAAGTGGATACAATTTTGTTTCCGTTTCCTAAATTTAAGAAATATTTTGGGGGGTAATGCTATGGGTTTTGCAATTCAATATCCAAAATATGTTAGCAGTGCAATTGTATTGAGTATTTCAAAATAATATTCTGCAAGAGGTCAGGTGGTACAACTTTACAAACTGTTAATCTATTGTGGGTTTGAATTGATCTTTAATGTGCATGATAAGGTATATTTAGTGTCTTTTGGCCATCTAATTATTTTGTCGAGGTTATCTTAATCTAAACATTGATGGTGTTCAATGCTGAAACACTAGTTTTCTTCAATATATGTGTTTTATATGTTATTATTCTTTTAGGGGGATATGTTATTTGGTTTCTAAGAGGTTTGATTGATATATCGATGATACTTTCTTTCCCTAATTTATTTATCCTGATTAGTCTAAAAGGTCTATAGATATCAATAGCGCCAGGTTAACCCAAACAAATGGCATTTTACCTACATCAATCCTGTGTCAATGGCACTTCAGTATGAAGAAAAGAAACTAAAATCCGTAGAACTGCACTCTCAAAAAATATCCTTAGAAATGGCTAGCAGAATACAAAAAGCGTAGATAAAATTAATGTGTTTTCATGGACAGAGGTTTAAGCCTTTATGCTCTCTGCTTTAAATTGAATTAGTTAGTGGCTAGTATATATCTGGGAACCAAACATAATAGCTGTAGAATAAGCCAACGGTTGTTTGGTTCAAGTGGTAGTCACTTAAATCCTGGTAAGGGAAAATCACATTATTCAACCATGTAAGGGTCACTGTTGGGAAAAGGTTGAACCTAATGCTTAATTGGCATTGAAGATCTGTGCCATTCTACATGGCCCAAGCACAGTCTTGTTTGCGCCACAGGGCGTGCTTTTTCTGGTCGCATTTCGCAACATGACCCCAAGCATAACTTGAGCAGGATGCACAAGGTCTGCACACTTCATATTATTTAAAATAGCAATACAATTATTTATAGATATTATAAAATTGAATATTTTGTTTTAAAATAACCTTAAAATGACCATTTTGGTCTTAATAAAGATAAAAAATAATTTAAAATAAAGTTGAAAAGGTTGTTTTGGGTAAAAGACCATCTTGCCCTCAAAATTAGGAGTAAAAATGGTCAAAATAGTTTCTTTCCCTTTATTTTGTTTTATTTTTTTAAAAGAAAATGCGACAATAACAAAAAAGGTTATGCTCGTTCCACGATAGCCCGGTTATGCTTGTTCCAATATGCATTGTGTCAGATTTTAGCTGGTCTGGCAGACATGAGTTTGGTTGTGCTGGCACAACAGTGGATCCAAGCACCGTCGAAACAAGGTTTGATCGACATGCGCACAACCAAATTCCACCTCTACATGCCACCATTGGACTTCTAGATATCAATGTTAACACTAAAATCCAACACAAAGATATATAAATGGAGATTAAAAGAAGCAGTGAGAGTAGGATAACGTGCCATGAGTTACCTTTGACAAGTATATCAAAATTTGAACATGACCTGAGAAACTGAGAAAGGAATCAATAAAAGATATTTTCATTGTCTTAGTCAAAAAATTTTTCAGAGGAGGTAGTCTGATACAGGTTATACAGAGTCAAGTAGTCGATGTTATGTTTTTCCATGAAAAATTGCCTTTGTTTAATTTTTACAGTACTTCTGGATTGTATCTTTCCAAACATTATGCAGTTTCCATTTTGTAATATCTCTGCATATTCTTTAATGATAAGAGTTTCTTTCTGGGGTCATGATTTATCTTGGTACACCTAATGTGAATAAACGAATTGGTTTGTGTTTTTCACCCAGTACTAGTTTGCATGATCTGTTATGCCCTTATGTACCAGGTCTCAACTGATGAAGGGAAAGTACCGATTAACAAAATAAAACGTTCTATTCAAGGGAGTCCACAGACAAAACAAGGAAAGCTTCAAAAAGTGCAAGAGAACTCTTCTGTTACTGAAGCCTTAGTCCCTGTAGCAAGTTCAGCAATACAAGCTGCAGGTGAAAGCCAGAATAATTTAGTTATAAAACGCAGAAGTCGCCGCAAGTTGGATCTGCAGAAAGCTCAGGCCTTGAAGGAGTCTAAATTTCATGAAACTTCTAAAGACCATCATGCTGATAGATCTTCTTATGCATTTAGCCAGGTGAATGATCTCAAATTTTTGTATTGTTTTTTTGCATTCATGCGAAACATCTTTCTTTCCTTGTTCCTTTTGTACTTGTACTCATTGCTGATTCATTGCAGGAAAAACTTTCCAATTGTTTGTCATCTAAACTTTTACGTAGATGGTGCATGTTTGAGTGGTTCTACAGTGCGATTGATTATCCATGGTTTGCGAAAAGTGAATTCGTGGAATACTTGAACCATGTGAGGCTAGGTCACATACCAAGGCTTACACGAGTGGAATGGGGTGTTATAAGAAGGTAGCTTGATAATATGCAAACCTTTTTTTCTGAACTATGGTCTCCTTTTTATGTGTTATATTTTATGCTTGAATTATGATCACATTATGTTTTAACTTATTTGAGCAGTTCTCTTGGAAAGCCACGTAGATTGTCCAATCAGTTTCTGCAGGAAGAAAGAGAGAAACTTGAACAGTATCGTGAATCTGTTAGGATGCATTATGCTGAATTTCGAGTTGGTCTTAGAGAAGGTCTCCCAACAGATCTGGCCAAGCCTTTACAAGTCGGACAGCGTGTTATTGCTTGCCATCCTAAAACCAGAGAAATTCATGATGGAAGTGTTCTTACTGTTGATCGTAACAGATGCAGAATTCAGTTTGATCGGCCTCAGTTGGGAGTGGAGTTTGTCATGGTAATATCAGTTTCCTTGATATTTCCTTACTGTATACTTTTAGAACCTTACTCTAGAAAGACCTACTTGTAAGGGGACTGTTTGGCTAAGGAAAATGCCCGAATATCTCAATAGTCTGGGAATATAGCCAAAAGTAATCTATAATAGGTTTATTTTGGTCAAATTTCATTTTCTTTATAAACCATCTAGAAAAAATTGAAACCACTCTTTACCCCCTTTAATCAGAATGTAGTTATTCTTCTTGCATATGCCAAGAATGGCTATATTCTAGTTTTTTTCACATTTCTTTAACCATAATTTTTTAAATTTTAACCACATATTATTTCATTATTCTATGTTTATTATAACAAACATATATTATTCGTAATAAAATATTTTTTTTATCATATTTTTAAATTTTATTCTCTTCAATTCAAACATGGGTTAGACTAAGAATATATTTATTTTTTCATGAACATGATATTTGATGTTTATTCCATTCAAATTTATT
This sequence comes from Pontederia crassipes, assembly GCA_030549335.1. Lineage (NCBI taxonomy): Eukaryota > Viridiplantae > Streptophyta > Magnoliopsida > Commelinales > Pontederiaceae > Pontederia > Pontederia crassipes. The sequence goes on along the minus strand of CM060189.1, from coordinate 59,826,169 downwards.
CCCCAAGCCCCTTAAATTTTGTTCTCAATACTAAAAGAAAAAACAAAAAGTTCATTATCACCCATTATTCTGCATGAAACATTTATGAAGGTTATCAACTTTCACTGGAAATAATCAAATTCTGAAACAATGTCAACTACTTTTCGGTATCATATTACTATGATGTATTTTGTAAAGTAAAATAATACTTAGAACTAGTTGAATGAATTTAAGTAACTAAACTTGGTTCTTTCTTGAGAAATAAGTAATCTTGGTTATTCTTCTCATATTAATGCTAATTAGGAGATCTAGCCTATGGAAAGAATTATATGAAAAATGGAGAATAAAAATTTAATTGCAATTACAAAAAGAAGAATCAAATCATTCACTATACGGTTTTAAAGATTGACAAGAAGTACTAGTCTTATTGGATCTTCAATAATTATAAGCTATGTACAATTGACTAAAGCAAAGTTCTTATGAAAAAAACCTTCAAATTCTGTAAGTTTGACCCAATTTTCTCTGAATGAACTCAAATCAAGTTTTAAAGTATTATTCCTTGCCAGATCATACTCTAAACCCTAGGATATCTCACTCATGCATTTCTTTTTTCTCACATTTCTCATGCAAATTTTTCAACAAGAAAAATGCGGCTTGTTATTCAGTTTGGTCCTTTCAGTGTTCCCTCATGACAAATAGTAGACTTGAACTTTTCAGGATATTGACTGCATGCCACTGAATCCACTAGAAAATATTCCCGAAGCTCTAAGGGTACATAACATTGGCCTTAGATGTTACAGCAATAGCATCTCAAATTCCACTGCTAATGAAAATGGAAATGGCTGGAAAAGTGGAGGCTCCATGAAACTTCCTCTAGATGATAACTTGGATATTGTAAATGGAAATTCTCCTGTTTTAGCTTCAAGTTATCCAATGAGTACATTGGTGAAGCAAGCAAAGGTGATCTCCTCTTTCTAGGTTCTATGATTTGTGATTCCAAATTAAAAAATGGATTTATTAAATGAAAGTTTAGCAGGTTGACACAATAGATGCTGTTATACAAGCAAAAGCTACAGTGCATGAAGTTGCTATTGCGGCACAACAAGCAATATACAGTCAACCTTATACGCTTTCACAAATACAAGAAAGGGAGGCTGACATACGAGCTCTTGCTGAGTTATCTCGTGCTCTTGACAAAAAGGTTATCACTATGTCCTCTTCATCTTTTTGAACATGTCAATAATATTGGAAAGAGAAAAATCATGTCAAACAATCAAATGCCGAAAATATTTGAAATGATGGATGAAAAGTTGTTATTTAAGAACAATTAGTGTCCTTTTTCTCTGAGTGCAGGTTCCCTTGTTTAATCACTTAAGGAATCTATGTCATCTTTGGGAACAAGTTTTCTTTTCTAAAACTTCATGTTATTGATCTTTCCTTGTAGGTGTTTCATGACTTTATTAAAAGTCACAAAAGCCTTCCCTTTCTTTCCTGGCATATTCATATCCTAGAAAGAGTTTAAAAAACTTAAAATTTGTTTTCTATTAAAAAAAATATGTATTCTAGACTTTTTTGATAACTGACTTGACTGGAGATGTTGTACTCTCTTATTCAATGTATTAGTTCAATTGCTTCAAAAGACGCAACACTATCAGTTCCAATATATGGTAGACCAAATCCTACTTGAAGGATCAATAGGGAATTTCTGTTATACTGCATATGTGCTTGCAGTCAATCATACCCGAATATCCATTTAAGAGTTAAACAATTGATAAATTGAAAGTTTAGTAAAAATATGTTAATCGATGTACCATTATTTTTAGGTTTCTAGCTATTTCTAGAAGCTGAACTACTTTCGCAGAAAAACAAAGGAAAAAAGAAAGGATCGTGGCTTTTTTTTACATGCTGAATTTTGTGATTTACCTTGGACTTCTGCAGGAGGCTCTATTGATAGAATTAAGGCATATGAATGAAGTAGCTGAAAAGCAAAAGAGTGATGATAAAATAAAAGATTTGGAGAATTTCAGGAAACAGTACGCCATGATCCTTGTACAATTACGAGATGTTAATGATCAGGTTGGAGTCATTCATGAATATCATTACTAAAACGTTTCTTTCAGAGCTTCCTTTAACACCGGCTGTGCCCTCGTCAGGTTGCTTCTTCCTTACTTTCTTTAAGGCAGCGGAACACTTACCATGGTAATTCAACACTTCCATGGATTGGGGCAATGGAAACTTCAGGCGGACCAGTTGGGCCTCCTGAAGCCTTAAATCAAGCTTTTCTGAATCAGGAGTCAGGTTCCCATGTTGTCCAAATTGTTGAAACTTCAAGACAAAAATCAAGAAAAATGGTTGATACTGCTGTACAGGTAATTCTGCATGTACACTTTTGGCTGGTTCAAACACAATGCTTCCTCTGGCATGACTTTTAGTTTTTCTATCACTATAACGACTTGAAGACAAGATGGCACAAAGGATCATAAGACTTATGAAATTAACACAAGCAAGACCTTTATTTATCCTAAAACTTGTATGGATCAGGTTACTCATGAGACGTACGTTTATCCAACCGATCTGATCTCATGTTGAATCTTGCAACAGTTGTCTCAAACCGTGCATCAAAGTGCCTGCACTATTTTAACAAGCTTTGATGTCCTTAGAGGTTTTTAAACATATAGCCCTTTACGGTAGCCTAGGTAGAAGTTGTCTTATTTCCCAGTACATGTTGCAGGCATTTTGTGCACTTAATGATGGAGAAGATGCCTTTACAAAAATCGGAGAGGCTCTAGACCTTGCACATAATCGAGATCCTGTGTCTGGTGGAAGCACTCTGGGAGTACCTAGTCCTTCTGCAGGACATACTGTGCCAGCAAACCAAGATAATGCAATTCATGTTCTTGGATCAAAACCCGATGATTCATCTGCTGTTGATCTTCAGCTTCCTTCAGAGTTAATATCATCATGTGTATCTACTTTACTTATGATTCAGGTAATCATTTGTTTGGGTTACATTGATTATTTGCATCTTTGATATTTGCATGTGTTTTGTTGTTGTTCTTTAAGCATATTTATAAGCTTGAGCAGTTACTTGCCGATTCTGCAACAGTGACTGAAGATTGATATGCTACCATATACTTTTGCCCTTGTTTTTTCTTTTCCATAGACATATTATATTGACCAGTCGGGTACTGGAACAGTTTCAATTTATCAACTATTATTCTGGTCCGAATCCAGTTTGAAATTGGAACATGGAAGGTGGTCCCAGTTTCTATCCTACTTTAAACTGGGCCAGGGATTTTTCCCTCAGCCTTCACTTAATTGGTAATCAATGTCTTGTCCTCGCGACATTCATAAGATGTGTGGTACCAAATTACGGAACCTTTGCCAAATTATTGGTTCAAGTACCATGCATTCTTGCTGCTCTTCTATTATGTAAGTTGGGCAGTTTTTTTTCACTGGGAGGTCATAGTATGCTATTATCTAAAATGGATTATGATAAGATACCAATTTGTATTAGGTAGTGGTTGGTTAATTAAGTAGTGGATAGTTAGAAGATACCACTTTGTATGAGTTAGTGGCTGGTAGAAAGTAGTGGGTAGTTAGTTATATTTGTATTTTTGTTATAGTTATTATAACTACCTTTGCATGTTATAAATACATGCATGGGTTTTAGATTTAAGGTAACCTTTTGAAATGTGTTTACCAATTAGGTAATTGGAGTTTGGTCCACTCCATACGGACTTATGGAGATTTGTCATTTCAAATTGATAAGTTATTAGTAGTAATTGTGTTTAAGATTCTTGTACTTTTACTATTAATAATAGTTATCCTAGTCGTATTTCCAGTTTGTATCAAATTATATCATTGGGCAGAAATTGTGTGAAATGGTTTTGCATCTTTGTTTAACCTCAGGTCCATACACCATAAGCATGCTAATTTCTATCTTTTATGTTCTGCTGAGAAACACCACATGACGGAATTCAAAGCTTTGTTCCTATTGAGGCATGCTTGAACTTAAGAGTGTAGTTCTTGTTTGAAGTTCTTTCAGAAGCTTTCTGTCCATTCTTTTTTCCTGGATGAAAATTTTATCGATTTCTTTGTTTCTCTTATGTTTGTTTATTAAAAGTAACTACAATATGTTTCCACTAAAATATATAACTAGCAAAAAGCTTTAGAATTTTAATAAAGCTTAGGAATCCTTTGTTGCATGTAGTCTGCATTTTCTATGTTATCTATTTTTATTCTTTTAGGGGTTATTTTCAGATTTCTGTAACAAAGGTTATCTGTATGCCCAGCCCTGCTATATCCATGAAAGTGTGCTAGCAACTAGAATGTTCTCTGACTGATGTCATTTGCAAATTTCTATTATTGAAAACTCGAGGAAAATGCCATATTGTTCTTGGTATTACGCTATATCCATGTGGGTAACTATTTGATTATTTGGATTTTCTCTGAGAACTTCTGTTAAATTATTACATTCTCTTGTACGTCTATATACACAGTTTCAAATGTGCCTTGTTTTTTAAGTTATTAGTGTTCATAAGTAGTTCATTTTGTACCTTAATCTCACCTTATCAACGAATATGCAGACTTGTACTGAGAGGCAATACCCACCTGCTGAGATTGCCCAGATCCTAGATTCTGCAGTTGCAAGCTTGCAACCACGTTGTCCACAGAATCTTCCAATTTATAGGGAGATCGAATCATGCATGGGCATCATCAAGAATCAAATGTTGTCTTTGATACCTACTCCAAGCAACATTTCTCTACCCGAGATCGCCTTAGTATAACTTGGCGACTTTTGTTCTCTATTTGTTTCCCAACTGTATTATGTTACCTTGCCATATAATAGAGGCATGATCCTGACAGACACTGCACAGTGCTCGGCTTTTTGTTTTTCTCCATATTCTTCTGACCTTCCTGTAGGAAGAGGAAAACAAAGTATGTTCCATAATACATAGAAGTATGCAAATGGTCTACTAATGTAAAAGGTATTCTGGTCCATATGATGACAATATCCTTGAGGTAATATTTACTAGCATTTGATAATATAGCTATAGTGACACAATCTCCTGAATCAAAAGATTTTTCTTGAAACTTGTCTTCTTTTATATCTTGTGTAGTAGAGTATATATATCTGTATTGTTACATACATATATATCTGTATTGTGACACAAAGTATGTTCCATAATAAATAATATTTTTATATTAAATAAATATAAAAATAGTAAGAAAAAATAAAAAAAGAAAAATTGGATGGCCGGGTAACTCGACTTGAAACGTGTCAGGTTGAGTCGGATTTGACTCCCAAGGGACGCTTGACCCGATCCGACCTAAACAAATTTGGTTGGGTTGGATTGGGTTTATTCACGAGTCGAGTTGGACTTGATCTATGAACACTTTTGGGTGGAGGTATAGAAAGGGATTCTAAAGGTTTGTTTGGGAAATAACTAATGGTGGGGTGGGATGGGATGGTGTGGTAGGAGGTGGTGAAGGATGGTGTGATATGACTTTATTAAACTCATGTTTGAATAAAAATAATGGGTGGTAGAAGGTGGTGAAGGATGGAATAATCTAAATCACCTTTTGTTTGGATACAATATTTAAAACATGGAATTTGAGTGATTAATTTAGATAAAAGTTTTTTTTACCCTTTATGTTTATTTTTATTTATATTACTTAATATTTTTTTATAGCCGGTCCCAAGTCCGGATAAAGGAGGAGGGTTGTGTTAGGCCTCGACAGTCAGCGTAAAATCCTATCGAATCTTATGAACATGGATCAACGAATATATTGTATTAGGAATGACGTCGTATGATCCATGTAGTCGATCCCATTTAGTGGGATAAGGCTTTGCTGTTGTTGTTGTTGTACTTAATATTTTTTTACTTTAAATGCAAGATAATATTGAAAGGTAAAGTATAAGAGTAGTTGAAACTTGAATTTTTTTTAGTTAAATAAACTTGAAAAGATTTATTATATATTATGATCATTTATGGATAATAAAAAGATTATGTGGTCGAAATAAATTTTTAGTACATTTATTTTATTGTCTAAAATATAGATTGTAATACATGATGCATATTTATTAATAAAAAATACATGTTTATTATATTTAAAAAAGGAATTGAAAATAAAAATATCAAAATAGGACATATGAGATTATAAATTTTAAAAAATAAACAATAAAATAATAAACAAATTTTTATTATTATCTTTCACCGAGAGTTTCAAATTATTACCTATTACCTACAAAATTAAGAAATCAAGAAGAGAGAGGAGAGAGAGAGCAAATCTCAAAGATTGTCTGTCATCAAGAGTTTTAAATTATTGCCTACAAAATTAAAAAATCAAGGAGAGAGAGAGGAGAGAGCAAACTTCGAAAATTATTTGTCATATAGAGTTTCAAATTGTTGCCTACAAACTAAGAAATCAAAGGGGGAGAGAGAGAGAGCGCAAACCTCTAAAATTGTTTGCCACCGAGAGTTTCAAATTATTACCTACAAGACCAAGAAATCAAGGGGGGAGAGAGAGAAATTGTTGCTTACAAAAACCAAGAGATCGAGGACTAAAAGAGAATCCCGAAAATTGTTGGTCATCGAGAGTTTAAAATTATTGTCTATAAAATCAAGAAATTAAGGAGAAAGAGCAATCCTCGAAAACTTTTTGCCATCGAGAGTCTCAAAGAGAGAGAGATTATTGCTTGCAAAATCAAGAGATTAAGGAGAGAAAACCTCGAAAATTGTCTGCAAGGATGATGTAGCATATAGAGAAAAGATTCGGAGATAATGAAAAAGAAAAGTAACGAAGCGGTTGGAGGTAAATAAAATAATCTTAATCAAAGGTAATTTTGTCTATAAAATTATTAACCCTTATTGTTCCAACAATTTGGTGGAATGAAAAAATTGAGATGTGAAGATATAACTCATGTCATCAAATTCCGCATAACTTTTAAAATAAATTTTGCCAAACAAAATTTTAGAGCATTTACCCTCTTATTTTCCACCCCACTCCTCTTATTCTTCAATCCTAAAGGTGTGTTTGGTTTTCTAATGATAGATGGGTGTGTTCGGATGGTGGAGTATAGGTTGGTGAAGTTGAGTCATGGGAGGGTTTATAAAAACCATGTTTGGATATGAATTAATGGTGTAAAGAAGGCTAATTTAAATTATTCTTTATTTGGATAGAAGGAATTAAAACATGGAATTGGAATGGTTAATATGAATAAAAGTTTTTTTTACCCTTATGTTAATTTGAAATTATCATGCCCGATGTCTTCGAAGTCGACTACCTGGAGAGGCGACATGTTCTTTGCTCCAAACAACATCATTGCTTCCCACATAATATAATTATTTTCCAATTTTCCTAATAATAAATAAAAATAATAATATTCTTATAAGAACCAAAAAATAATAATATAAGCAAGACAACAACTATTAACATTTTAGAAATTTAATAAAAAATAATTCAGAATAGGGAAACACTAGCAAAACTAACTACTAGAAACTAATTATATTTCATATTTATAAAAAATAAAATTAAGATTTCTAACTTCATTTGTTTTTATTGGGTAAACAATAAAAAAAGTTAGTATTTTTTAATTTCCTAAGTTATCTATAGGTTAGATTGTATAAAAATTAATAATAAAAAGATACAGTTATTTGAACTTATCAATGAGTTAAAAAAGTCAACATGTTTACAAGTATATATTATAAATAATATTAATATGTATATACAATAAATAGAAGATGGGTGAGCATGTTGGTTATAAAAACTAAAATAAATAACTAAATCAATATGTTACATATAAAATAATTGATATACTTTAAACAATGATATATTAAAATAAATATAATTGATCCAAGGAGCTATGAAAAGCAAAAAAAGAAAAAAAAACAAAGGCAACGATTCAAAATAAAGCGAAGAAGAAAAATCAAGGGCAAAATAGACATAAAAAATTTAAACTGATTTTAAGAAAAAAAATATCCAAACAAACTTTTAATTTTAATAAGCCCGTCATCCAAACATACCCTAAGGTAAATCATCAGTAAGGTCTCATATTCCGGCATTATTTGTGCAACTTGCAGTAGAGCCTAAAATGCCTAAATAGTTGTTCTCCATCCATTAAACTGAATAAAAAAAAGGTTGTTTGTCGTTGTGAATTATCCTTTTAAGTTGTAATAACACCTCTCCGTTTTTTAAGTTAAAACCATGAGGAATGAAGTATCAAATGATGTGCCGATAATATATGAATTAAAAGTCTTTGATGAAGCACCAATCTAAAAAGTCTACTCTGCTCATTTTGGGGATAAGCCATGCATCAATTTGGTGTTTTTTAAGAGCCAAATAACACAAATGGAGTTGACTTTGAGTTACGGTTAGAGGGATAAAAATTCAAGCCTCAGGTAGAGTCCAAAACCGATGACAATAAAAAAGAAACTATTAAAACCTATGACGGGGTAATCAATTCCAATTTCCAAGGCTTAAAACCTGTAAGAGGATCAACTTTTAAGACATTTCGTTAACATAAATCAACTATTAACGGAGTCAAATTCAAGAGCGAAGAGATACTTTTTTCCACTAACACAAACTTTTTACTGTCCCGAGGACTAAAGACACATATATACAAGAACACGTAACAGTACATCCAGTTCATAGTTAGAATATTCCAGGCATAGATAGATAGTAACACACTTTCAAATATCATGAGCACGGTAGATAAAGCAGCCTGCTAAAGTGCAGCTACTCATCGGCTAATAATTTTATCAGAGGCTAAGCTAATTCTGCTGAATCTGGATGGCAGTCACAGTGGAGACCATGGAGTCTACCCCACAGACGTTCCTGCCCCTGCAGATCCTATAATAACCATGTTCGCCCCAGTTTTCGCCCCATGAGTTCTTAATGATCCAGAAGGGCTTGTTCTTGAGGCGAATTGGAGCATAACCAGCAGAGCCATAGCCCACGAGAAGAACACCATGATCTAAATGTCGTCCACAAATGTAAGGGCATGAAACGCCATGAATATAAGTCTGCATGTAGGCTGCATTTATGCCAACTGCAAAAAGAAAACATAATAATCATAAGTTCGTGAGCAACGAATCCAAATACTGTACAGTTTTTCAAAGGCAAGATAGTGTGTGAAGAGGTATTCATCGGAAATTTAAACCATGAGGAATGAAGTATCATGCCATTGGATTGCCTACAACTATATTCTACATTTATCTGCTATTTCCATTCATATACCATTAAAATGTCCGCCCTCTTCAAATATTTGGTTACTAAAATACCTTTCTAACTTCTGTAGTTTCTTTTTTAGAACTATTTGCACGCATAATATGAAAATTTTGGCAATATAACGTCATACTTGCAAGAGGGCCGTGCTTCACAAGATTAGCAGCAATCTGATCCTCATTGATGGAGACCACGCTGAAGTTTTGCACAGAGGCAGCAATTTTCGACTTGTCAAATTTACAGGTACCACGGTCAGTTCCCGAATAAGGGTAATCTTCCTCGCGCTCCAGTCCCCCAGCTTTTTGTAAATATTGGAATGCCGTGGTCATCAAACCACCATTGCATCCGGAGTCACAAGAATCAGGTTCCTCAGAGTCGCACTGCCAGAAAATGTATTGTTTATCAGTGAGTCAAACTGATCAGGTCGCAATCAGTTTAATTGCCTCCATAAAATACTTACATTAATCAATATAAAAGTAAAACATGTCAAGAGTTCAAGATATAGGACAGAAAAAAGTAGGTATCAGGAATTCAATAAAACAATTTTCTTAAACTCCGCCTATGTTTTATAGCCGGTCCCAAACCCGAATAAAGGAGGAGGGTTGTGTTAGGCCCCGACAATCAACGTAAAATCTTGTCGAATCGTGCGTCGTATGATCCATGTAGCCGATCTCACCTAGTGGAATAAAGCTTTGTTGTTGTTGTCGTCGTCTAAAATGAGCCATGAAAGGCACAACGGCCAAACATCATAATCTTCTAGCAAAATCAGAAATAGAAACTATGCAAATGGAAAAAAGAACAATGCAATTCTTATTCTTGAAACCTTCTGAATCATCATAGATATCATATACTTACTGATGATGTTTTTTAATACACCGAAATGGCCGCACTACCAATTAAAATCCTAACGATGTCCTAATTACATCTATTATACATTGTTTCTACATGAATACGCTGGACAGCATCAAATGGCCAATATTTCTTTTCTTTTTTTTCCTTTGATGGATGGAAAAGGTCAAAATTTCTGTTGTGCACAGAAATTGCATAGTACGTGAGGCCTGTGGTGAGCTACAGAATCAGTCACTTAAAAACGAAATATGCAGGATGGTTGACTATATTTCGTTTTTAAGTGACTGATTCTGTAGCTCACCACAGGCCTCACGTACTATGCAATTTCTGTGCACATATTTTATAGCCTATATTTTATAGCCGGTCCCAAGCCCGGATAAAGGAGGAGGGTTGTGTTAGGCCCCGACAGCCAGCGTAAAACCTTGTCGAATCGCATGAACATGGATCTACGAATGGCGTCGTATGATCCATGTAGCCGACCCCACCTAGTGGGATAAGGCTTTATTGTTGTTGTTGGTATCGTAATCAACAACAACAACAAAGTGGTATCGTAATCATCACAAAGTGAGCTTAGTCGTGCAATATATATGAAGACATTTTGGTAATAATTGTGTGATTCATTCTTTCCTTTTTCATAACTTTTTTCAGAGGCCTTTTTCATAACTAGTGTACAGCTCGTATGCCATGGTTACAATTCTTTTTCCATTTACTCAATTTTTCATCCGATATGTTGTTTTGGGGCATCAGTGAAAAGCTCTTTGTACTCTTCAGTGTCAAAGGTCTATAATTTGTGAGCCTTCCGCGGTATATAGTACAATAAATTTCGTACTCACCAATGTAGTCATTCTGCACAATCTTTTAATTCAGGGAAAGGACAACTGACGACACGATTGTCCTTTTCTTCTACTTAGCCCCACATTTCTTTTTGAAGACATACGAAATTGTATTATCTTTCAAATTGAACTACTAGTCAACTATTGCATCCAATCTGGTAGCTTTCTTCCAAACCGTACCAAATCAGAGAATTCCAACACATGTTGTGTGTTCAGGCTGCGAAAGCAAACTTCCTTTTTTCAAATTTCTTAATCTATTTCTTTTTCGTCTTTTTCAATTACAGATAAGCGCCCAACGCCCTTCCCAAGCCAAAATACCAATTCTTCCCAACTCAAAGTTCTGTTCACTGGACTACCGAAAAAAAAAAGTTCTGTTCATTGCGGAAATAACAGGAAAAAACAACTAGAAATAAGTTGAGATACAGAACGGACGTGCAGATACACTTGTCAAAATGGATAAAAAGACAATTATTGGGAAAAAAAAGGAGCAAAAGAGGACGAGTAAGAATAAGCTTTGAGATGCACAAACCTCATGGTCGCAATCAACAAGCTGCTGCTCGCTCAGGCTCACAAGTTTCCCCGTGGCCAAAAAGTTCGCGCCTTCAAGCGCTCCAGATGCGCTGAACGACCAGCACGATCCACAAGAACCCTATAGAGGAAGACCAAAGACCACGTCAATTAGTTCGAGAGAACCAAAAAAAGAGGCAATTAATCATAACTTTAAGAAGAAAAAAAAAGAAATATCTTTCGAGTATATCATTAAACTTTTCAATTGAAATCCGTGGAAAGCAACGACGAGCACCTGATTCTTGACTTCTGTAACGGCGCCCAGATCTCGCCAATCGAAGTCCGTCGGAAGGTCGTTGGTGGGGAGGATCGGCGCATCGTGTGCTCCGGCTAGTCGGTGGCCCCTGCGCGCTCCGCCATCGCGGAGGCCCAGGTACGTCCGCTCGAACTCCTCCGGGGTGAGGTCGGAGAACTTGGTGACGCCGTGGACGGCGGTGGGGTCCAGCTTCTGGTGCCGCCGGGCCCGGCGCAGGTTCGCCTTGAACACCTGGAATCGCCGCGCGTGCTCCTCCTCGTCCGCGTACGTCTTCCCGAACGTCCGCAGGAAGCTAGCGAAGTGCGCCTCGGCGTTCAGCAGCTCCGGGTCGGTGTCGTGGCCCTCGACGTCCACCACCTGCCGGATCAGAGAGTCCTCCTCCAGCTCTCCGACGCCGGCGGAGGCAGCGGTAGCGGCGGCGAGGAGGAAAAGGGAGAGGAGGAGGTGATTGCGAGCCATGGCTATTGAGGAGGAGGAGGAGGAGATCGGTCGATGGCTTTTGCGCAGACGACCAAAAGGTTTTTATTTTAAGCTTGCGGGAAAAATATCCAGCGGTTGCTTTCGGGATTGGTGGGATTTTGTCCACACGATGAGCGACGCGTGTACTACTTTCCTTTCGCATTGTTGTTAGTGCGCTGTGTCGTGGGCTGGAGGTTATTCTTAGGGTTAAGTTGGGCCGGAGGTTCAACACATAATTTCTCTTCGTAATAAGAAGTAAAATAAAATTATAATTTAGTTCCCACGAACGAAGTATTAATAATAAATATATTTTTTGCAGTGACTTTTCTAATTTTAAATATGTATATTATTCTTTTTAGACATCTGGAGTCCGATTAAAAAAGGGAGAGGGAGATCAAGGCGGACACTTGGCGAACTAATAGAACAAAATCTATTGATGAATAATATACCGAAAAATTTGGTTACTAATAAAGCGGAATGGCGTCGTATGATCCATGTAGCCGACCCCACCTAATGGGATAAGGCTTTGTTGTTGTTGTATTCTTTTTAGACATCTTTTTGTTATAATTTCAATTACTCAACGTTAATTAATTCATTTTTTATCTTGTCGCGTTTTTAGAATTCTGATTTTGGGGGAAGGTTTTAAAAGAAAATTATTCAAAAAAATTTAATTCACGACATACTATTCTTCAATTTTCTTGATAAAGTTTTGACATTCATGTTTCAGCGTATAATGCATCATATTAAAATTGTCATTTTGGCTTATGTGATGTATCTTGGCAAAATGAAAATTCAATCCTCCAATATCAAATTGAGGAGATATGATGAAATCCAGAATCCGAGATCATTTTTTGCACAGAAGATATGGTACCAAGAACAATGACAACATGCAATTTCCAGGTGTACTGAAAACATAACAAGGTCCAGGTACAAGAGATCATACTTCAGTTTTCGTTCATAAAACCAAGTACAACAATCAATCGTAGTGTAGCATCTATATATAACATGCACAACGTTTACAAAGGCAAATTCTAATGATTATGTAAAGCAGTAACTGTAGCGACCATAGAGTCTACACCACACACATTCCTCCCCCTGCAGATCTTGTAGTAGCCGTTTTCGCCCCAGTTTTCGCCCCATGAGTTCTTTATGATCCAGAAGGGCTTGTCCTTGAAGCGAATCGGAGCATAACCAGCAGAACCGTAGCCCACAAGGAGAACCCCATGATCCAAATGCTTTCCGCAAATGTAAGGGCATGAAACACCACCTATATAAGTCTGCATGAATGCTGCATTTATGCCAACTGCAAAAATGGACAAAGGTCTGTGAGCACCAAAATTGAAACTATATGGACACAAGCATATTTCTGAGAAAGATAAATCTGTTTGATTGTCTAAGGCATATGTTTTACCGTTTACGATCAAGCCATGAGAAAGTCAATCATGCTTATTTAGTCACAGAATTATAGTTTCTGACATGTTCTACAGTGTAGTTGCTTCATAATTTAATTAACGAACTTATAAACTGGAAATTTAAGTAATGGATCATCATACTCGCAAGAGGGCCATGCTTCACAAGGTTAGCAGCAATCTGATCTTCATCAATGGAGACCACGCTGAAGTTTTTCACAGAAGCAGCAATCTTAGACTCGTCAAATTTACAGGTAGCTTGGACAGTTCCAGCATAAGGGTAATCTTCCTCAAGCTGGAGACCTCCTGCTTTTTGTAAATATCCAAATGCAGTTGTCATTAAGCCACCGTTGCATCCCGAGTCACAACTACGAGGATCCGCCGCATCGCACTGCATTGATTAATATTAGAACATCTCCAATGTGAGGAAAAAAAAGTCATGTGTATAGACACCTTCATTGGATTCAAAACTGACATTTTACATCAATCCTATGCTGATAAAAAAAATATAGCAATTTCATGAGAGAGTAGTCTTAGGAATATAATAGTTTAATAAAAGCCAAATGAATGAACATCGGGCCTAAAATGTGTAGAGAATCTAAGCCAATTGACGCAAACAATGCAATCTTAAAGAACAAGAAACTTCTTAGTAAGTTGTAAAGTAAAACTTGAAATAAATATTCTCAATAAGCGTCAAATATATTATAATATCAAGAGATAATTGCTAGTCACAACATAACTCTAATCAAATTGGAGTATCATCAAACACTATCACATTGATGATTATCCAAGTTTCTATCAATTTGTCATTTTGCTACAATTAAATATTTCTTGTTCCCCTAATTATTTAGCCTTGAAGATAAAGAGGACATATAGGACACCATCAGATTTTTGTATGTGTACATCATTGAACAAAAAGTTGGCCCTTTTATACCTTCGACTACACGATATGTCATGTTTATTGTACCACTCACCAAAAACTGGATCATGAATCCAAATTACTCATCAAATCAAACAAATGCTTGTAACCAAAAATTAAAAAAAAAAAGAACAAATGAATGTTGCAGCGAAAGAGACTAATCAGAGTTAGTGATAAATTGAAAAAGAGAGAAATGATTGCACAGAACAATGACAAACAAACTATGCAGCAAAGGAGGACCGAGGACGACGACAGACCTCATGATCGCAGTCGACGAGTTGCTGCTCACTTAGACTCACAAGTTTTCCGGTAGCCAAAAAGTTCGCCCCTTCCAGCGCCCCCGCGGTGCTGAACGTCCAGCACGATCCACAAGAACCCTGCGGACGAATTCCCAACGAATCAGATTTCGATTAGATCCTAATAAATTTGTGAAAAAAGAAAAATGTCAAATTGAAACAACGAGGAGTACGCGCATTTCATTGTTAGGGCAAAACCAATTTCAAGTGAGAAAAAAAAAAGCGGCGGCCACCTGATTCTTGACGGGAGTGACGGCGCCGTGATCCCTCCAATCGAAGTCGGCCGGTAGGTCGTCGGTGGGCAGGATCGGCGCCGCGTACGGCGACGAAGACGTCCCCGAGCGAGCCAGATCGGCCAGGCCGCTCCTGCTGCGGTCGGCGCCGGAGCCGCCGCGGAGGCCGAGGTAGCTCCGCTGGAACTCCTCTGGGGTGAGGTCGGAGAACTTGGTGACGCCGTGGACGGCGCCGGGGTCCAGCCGCTGGTGCCGGGCGGCGCGGCGCAAGTTCTCCTTGAACACCTGGAAGCGCCGCGCGTGCTCCTCCACGTCCGCGTACGCCTTCCCGAACGTCCGCAGGAAGCTCGCGAAGTGCGACTCCGCGTTCAGCGTCAGCTCGTTGTCGCCGTCGACGTCCTCCTCGCGGACGGCCCCGTCGACGACCTGCCGGATGAGGCCCGGGTCCTCCTCCGGCTCCAGGCCGTCGAAGAAGGCACCGGCTGTGGAGAGGAGTGGCGAGAAGAGTATGAAGAGGAGGAGGTGGTGGAGGAGAGCGCTGCGGCGAGCCATGGCGAGGTGGTGATGATGTTGTCAATGGTGAGAGGAGTGAAGAGGCCGTGCGAAGTGGAGCGTATTTATAGGACGTGCATGGGCGATCGTTTAAAGGCAGGGGGGGGGGGGGGGGGGGGGGGGGGGGGGGGGGGGTGGGTAGGGGAGTCATGGAGAAGTAGAAGGAAAAGGTTTGGGCTGGGCCACATGGGCGACGCGTGTACGATTCCTCACCGAGGTGTCTTCTGGGATTCCACTTCTGCCTCCGAATTATTGGGATTTTGTAATTTGTGTGCACTCCAAGGGGATACAGGACTCGCTTGGATTTACCACTCACGCTGCTTGCCTTATAATTTAATTAAAAGTCTATTTTGTAATATCAATTGGTATATATATATATATATAGCACAACAATAAATAAATATATATAATGATATCGCAATTGGATGTCCGAACTCCCAAGTTCAATTGGCAAGAATGTGAATGTAACGTTCCCAAAATTCGGTCACAATTCAGTTGCCGAATTTTAAATGACGCCACTTTCATAATCTAATTTCATAAAATATTACAGCAGAAATATAATAATATAACATAAACGGCAATAACATAATCTAAATAAATCTCAAGATACAACTCTAGTCCATGGACCACATAGACTTTAACATAATACTCATATAGGGTTCAAAGTACATAAATGAATTCATACAAAGTACATGACTCAAAAGGTCCATAGGTCATACATACTTGACTCACTAATTCATCATCATGATATAAAAGACGATAGGTAACTTAGGCCATAGCCCGTCCAACCCATTGTACAATGTCGTCATCATGAAGTCCTCGCCACCAAACCTAAGTCTCATCCATATCAGCATGGATCCATGGCGTGCAGAGAATTTCTCTCATTAGAGTATGTTGAAACTCATGCATGCTATGATCCTAAAACATACTTTTTACATGTCATGGCATATGATAAATTCTATCTAGATATTATTGAGAAAGATAGATATATGTGCCACCCGAAAATGTTTTCTGTTAACAATCTTGGAAATAATAGATGGATACCTGGCACACCAATAAATAGGAGGATGATACAAGAGGACAACGGTAACCACAAAAAAGGCATAAACTAAAACATGAACAAAATAACTAAATACATGAGTTGTCAAGTGGAGTCTATTGATTATATTTCTTATTGGGATAGATGTAAGAGTAGTATCATCATAATGAAACATAAATCATATGCATGTTATGAATTACTTATACACATTATATGGCATGTAAACATATCATCGTGATGAAATAAGATAACTTATAACATCATTAATCATTATACCAAGACATATCATAACTTGTCATTATGCTAAAGTATATCATAAACATATCTTGTTTAACTTTAACATTCTTGTTCATATCATGATGTGACAAGTGGACATTCATTTGCATCCTTGTAGGTGCATACTTTTTCATCATCTTAATTTTATATGTCCCAAGTCATTCATCATTCATATTTTTGTCTTTCATCTTTATTTAAATACTTCCTTATCTTATTGATTGGGAAGATTATGTTGAATCCTCATCCAATTGAGACGTCACCACTAGGAGGTGGAAATCATTTCCCTAGGGAATACCACCACTAGGTGATGGAACTCATTTCCCGCCTCGACTTATGGAAACACCACCACTAGGAGGTGGAACTCGTTTCCTTAGGGAATGCCATCACTAGGGGTGGAACTCATTCCCTTGAGAAATGCCACCACTAGGGGGTCGATTACAACAAGACGCATTCACGTCAATTCGTCTTTTAATTACATTCATCAATACAATCATTCAATACATGTTGCATATTTTAAACCTACTTCAAATCATGCGAAGTGTGGACATTCAAACATCACATGGACTTCTTTGATTGGTCACGGTCGTGCCCATACATGGGCATAGACATGCTGGGTTCGGCACTGTCGAACACTTGGAAGATTTTCCAAGTACAACATATGGTCATGGCCGTGCTCACATGTGTCACGGCCGTGCTAGAGTGGCATAGACTTCCGAGGAATTGGAAGATTTCTTTTATAGCTATAGCTTTCTTTTATTCTTTTATTCTTTTACAACATATGGTCATGGCCGTGCTCATATGGTCATGGCCGTGCTCACATGGGCCTTGATGACTATAGCTTTCTTTTATTCTTTTCTTTTTCCTTTTTTTTGAAGAATATTATAGTAAAGGGATATAAATCATTGTATTTTTCTCCTAATTTTAATTATAGACATGGAAATGTCTGAAAAAAATTTGCACTACAAATTTATCCATTTCATCCTATTTAATTATGAGTCCCTTCTCTTTCAATTTCATTCACACCTCCTCTCTCTCTTGGAGTATGTTTGGTTAAGGTTGAAACGAGTGTAAAGAAGGAAAAGGGAAAGGAGGGTTCACTATAAGAAAATTGGAATTTTTCAACGGAAAATTTTTTACGGATAAAAATCCTTTGCAATTTGCGAATGATTTTGCGACGGATACGTATCCATCAAAATTTCCAACGGTTTCAATCGTCAAAAATAAAAATAATAAATTATAAAATCTATTATATTATTATTTTATTTTTTGACGGTCAAAAACGTCAAAATTTTCGACGGATATGTATCCATCGAAACTTTCAACTCTTAGCCCCATCGGTAAGTGGAAAATAATCTAATATTATATAACATCATCTAATATATAATATAATTAGTTATTTATTATTATAATTATCGACAGTTCGGACCGTCAAAAGTTTCGACGATCTAGACGTCGGTAACTTTAAAAATAATTAAATATTATATAATATATAATATAAGTAGTATTTTATTATTATAATTATTGACAGTTCAGACCGTCGATAATTTCGACGGTCTAGATCGTCGGTAAATGTAAAAAAAATAAATATTATATAATATAAGTATCATTATTATTATTATTATTATTATTATTATTATTGACAATTCGAAATGTCGGAACTTCCGACGGCCCAAAATCTATCATAAGTTTCGACGGTCGAGACCGTCGTTAATTAAAAAATAACTCCCGCTACTTTTTTCTTTTCCCGCGTCCCTGTCTCGCTACCCCTATATATCACCTTATACATGTCTCCTCTCTCTACATCTTTCCCTCTCTCCTCTCTCTACCTCTCTCTGCATCTTTCCCTCTCTCCTCTCTCTCTACCTCACCGGCCGCGACCGACGCGACGACCTCCGTCCCGGATGACGACCCCCCGGCGACCCTCTCTCTCTCTCTCTCGGCGCGACGACCGCCATCCTGGAACGTCTCTATATATTTCTTCATGCCTCCGTCTTCCTCCTGCTCGCTCAATCTCCCTCTTCGGCTTCAACACCGGCTATCTGGTTGTGGGCGGCTGATCCGTCCGCCCGCGGCACTAGGCGGCCGACCGGATCGGCCGCCTGGCGACGGGCAAATTTTTTATATTTTAAAAATTCTTTGCAATGGTTGCGGCCGCCAGAACCTTTCAACAATCAGTTGCCACCGTCGAAACTTTTCGATGGTTGCGACTGTCAGAATGTTTCGAGGGTTGCAGCCGCCGAAGTTTTGCGATGGTTACAACCATCAAAACTTTCGATGGATTTTTTTGAACAGTCGAAAATCATTTTGTTTTTCGATGGATCAGATCCGTCAGTAAACCTGTCGGAAACTGTCGAAAAACACCAATTTTCTTACAGTGGTTTTCCTCATTTGGTTGAGTTTAAGTTGAAGGGGAATGAAGGTGAAGTCTCCTCCTTTTCCTTTCATTCCCTTCTAATGTTTTATTTTTTTTCACCCCCAAATCAGAGTAGAAAGGAAGAGAAAGGCATATTTATTATATGTTTTCATCCTTAACCAAATAAATTAAATATATAACTATATATGTAAAGAATAAAATCATTTAAATAAAATAATCATTAACATTCATTAACTTCTCTTCTCTTTAATGATATTAATCAAACATGGGTCTATTTACCTTCATTCTCCTAAATTACATTCTCATCTTTTCCCTTTCCATTCTTTACCTTCCCTTTCTCTTATTTTGAATCAAACATGCTCTTAGTGGCATTCTTGTGTCCCTTGCTGAGGGAGTGTTCCTTAGGGTTGTGTTTAGATGGGGATTTGCGGGTAGAATTTGCGCAAATCCGCCCCAAACACCTACGAATGTTTTCGTTTGTCCTACGGGAACTTTCATTCTGGTCAAAGCCCTTAGTTCCGCAAATCCTCGGAATTCGGGTTCTTGCCAATTGAGAGAACTTGCAAGTTCTTGTCGCACAATCAAGAGAGAGACAAAGGTGAGTTCTCATTTTTGTGAAACACCCACCAGAATTCACTGGTACTAATATGTCATGTCGCTCGATCTTTTCTCCATTTCGAGGATTTCTTGCCAAACGTCGTGCGGGAACTCTTCTGTCATGTCGTTAAGTTATGAAATATTAGAAATGTGATTCTGTGGCTCCTATCAAGTGAACTATTCTGCTCAATCTTGAACTGTTGTTATAGCACATATGTCTTCATGTAGTAGTACGTCCCTTTTGTATCGTAATTGTAACACATCAAAATTTCATAAAATTTTAATTTTTATTTATTGCTGACGTCAGACTTTCGAGCGACCAAAATAAAAATGGACGTCCGTTTTCGTGACAAGCGGCAGCTCAACCGATACATTACCGGACGACCGAAACACTTTTATATTTGGCAGGCCCATCCGACGCAGGTGAAGCAGGCGAGCGATGGGGAAGGAACTAGAACTTGAACCTACAAAGCAAAGATTGAAGAACGCCCAAAACAAGTGTATTTTTAGGACTTGGGTCATAAGATAGCCATCCTAACGATTTTGCATCTTTTAGAGACTATGATAGGTGTAAGGGTCATGCTAGTTTGGGAAAGATTGTATCATTTAGGTTTTGTACGAAGTTATAGATCTACTTCCCTATGATCTTAGATATAGTCAATGATATTGCGTGTTAATATGAATTGTTCAATTGATGAATGATAAGATCTGTTGGCACATGTTTTAAATAATTAAATGGTGGACCATTGTACGCCTTTGATGTGATAACTTTTGCTGGTTTCAAGTAAGATAAATATTTTTTAAGATTAGGATAATTTCTATGCTTCATGATAACAAATCAACATGTTTATTTAATATGAAAGGAAATGATGAAATTTATGTTAAGATATGCCTATGGATCATGCTATTTGTTAGGTATAGTGTTAAATAAAAATAGTATTAGATCTTTATTCTGTTGAAAACTTGATTGAGAACCTAAGGACTTTGCAACGACCCATGGTTTTGTTGATCTAAAATGGACCACCGAATCCCTTTCGTCCGAATCACCTTGGTCAATTGGACATTCAAAATTGGATAGAACGACTGATCTGGACCAAAACAAAAGTCCGAACTGGAAAAATGTTAAGACATGAAAACGGCGACGAAAACAGACTATTCATGCCGTAAAGGGTTCTGACGGTCAACGTAGAACTATTTCTTATCGATCGAGGATCATGAATCTAGTTCCAGCGGACGATCAAAACTCTCAATCGTAAGTCCGAGAACTTGATATGGGTGAATATCGGACGATCGTACATATCTTGGACAACCGCTCTATACACTACCTATGGATGACCAAAAGAGGAACTCAAAATAGACCATCAAACCAATTTCGGTCCATCGATTAATACATACCAAACAAGCATCCGAAACTTATTTCGGATGACTGCTAAATGAATCTTAAATGGACGATTGCTCGACCTTTCAAGCGTCTGATTTATGGATGAAAGGAATATGCCTTTAATTAAATCTCATGATTTTGACAAGACTCTATCCACCTGATTGGTATTTAACTACATGAACTTAAAGATGATATGGAGCCACCCTTGCTCCCTACAATCTCGATTGATCTATGTGATCAAAAGATAAATTCACGATTAATAAAGATAAAAGATGAGGGTTACCATCACCTACCTAAATGGGAGTTTATGATAGCCTTGTGTGAGGCACTCCCTGTGGAGACACTCCACTTGCGTATGTTGCCGCTTCAGGTGAGGTCATTCACCCTTTATGATGCTACAAGAATTTTGCCCATTTCGAACGAAAAAATCCATCAGGAATCTCATTAAATCCATCGAAAAAAAAATTGGTTTCCGACGGATTTTTTCAACGGGTACGTGGTCGTTGGAAAATTACTTGTCGGTAAAAAATTACCAACGAAAGTTAAGTCCCTTCGGTAATTTTGACGGGTTTTTTATGCACGAAAAATCATACATTAGTTTAGGTCATTTGATTAGCATTTTAGAATGTTTTTATGTTTAGAAAATGGGAGTTTTCATTTATTTTTATACAATTTTCTTTACTACCTGAGTCTAGAAATTATTCATGATAGGATATGAGAAAATGTCGAAATTAAGGCAAAAAATGCCCTAAAATAGCTTAGAAGATCAACATAACCGTGACAATTCTTTTCATAGCCGTGATAGAAAGATGTTGCAATCAGACAATTGGCTAAGTTACTTTCACGACCGTGACAGTTTCTGTCACAGCCATGACAGAGAGATTTTTCAGAAAAAAGTTTTCCGTCCTTTCACTACAAGAAAATCGCGATTTTCCAACGGATAATTTCCGACGGTTCTAAATCCGTCGCAATTTGCGACGGATTTTTCGACGGTTCCATTTTCGACGGATTTTTCGACGGTTATGACCGTCGGTAATAATTTATATTATTATTTAATTTTTCGACGGTTAGGAACGTCGATATTTTCGACGGATATCCATCCGTCGCAATTTCCGACGACTTTTCCGACGGTAATGACCGTCGGAAATAAAAAATTAAATTATGTATTTTTTTATATTATTATTAAATTTTTCTGACGGTCACGACCGTCGGAAATAAAAAATTAATTATATAATTTATTATATTATTATTTAATTTTTCGACGGTTAGGAACGTCGATATTTTCTATGGATATCCATCCGTCGCAATTTCCGACGACTTTTCCGACGGTTATGACCGTCAGAAATAAAAAATTAAACTATGTATTTTTTATATTATTATTAAAATTTTCCGACGGATTTTCCATCGGAAATAAAAAATTAATTATATAATTTATTATATTATTATTTAATTTTTTGACGGTTAGGAACGTCGATATTTTCGACGGATATCCATCCATCGTAATTTCCGACGACTTTTCCGACGGTTATGACCGTCGGAAATAAAAAATTAAATTATGTATTTTTTTATATTATTAATAAATTTTCCGACGGATTTTCCGACGGTCACGACCGTCGGAAATAAAAAAATTAAGTATATAATTTATTATATTATTATTTAATTTTTCGACAATTAGGAACGTCGATATTTTCGACGGATATCCATCCGTCGCAAAATCCGCCGTAATTTCCGAAGGTCGTAACCGTCAGTAAATGTATAATAATATCGTATAAAGAGTATTTTATTAATATAACTAGCGACGGTCCAAACCGTCGCAATTACTGACGGTTTTGACCGTCGGTAACAATTACCGACGGTTCAAACCGTCGGTAAAATAAAAAATAAATATTATATATAACTAAATATATTTTCGACGGTCACAACAGTCGGTAATTATAAAAATATTTAATATTTACATTTTTTACGGTCGAAACTGTCGGTAATTCAAATTTTGTTATCCCGCTTTCTTTTCCCTTTTCCCGCTTTCTTTCCACTTTTTTTCTTTATATATATTCCTCCTCCCTCTTCTCTTTCTCCCTCCTCCCTCCACTCCTTTCTCTCTCTCCCTCCTCTCCTCTCTTTCTCTCCCGGCCGCGAGCACCCTGCGCGTCGGACGCCGGCGACCCTCCCACGCCGGACGCCGGCGACCCTCTCCCGCACCGGCGACCCTCTCCCGCACCGGCGTATCTCTCTCCCGCTCCGCGCCGGCGTCTCTCTCTCTCTGCTGTCGGCCGGCCGAAGGCCGGATCCGGCCTCCAGGCGGCCGGATCCGACCTCCAGGCGGCCGGATCCGGCCTCCAGCGGCCGATCCGACCGCCATGCCGCCGGATCCGGCCTCCAGGCGGCCGGTTCCGGCCTCCAGCGGCCGGATCGTCCGCCTGGAGGCCGGATCGTCCGCCAGGCGGCCGGATCCGGCCTCCAGGCGGCCGGTTCCAGCCTCCAGCGGCCGGTTCCGGCCTCCAGCTGCTGGATCCGGCCGCTAATTTTTTTATATTTAAAAAATTATTTGCGACGATTGCGACCGTCGTAAGATCGACGGTTGCGACAACCGTCCAAAGTTTCGACAGTTGTGACCGTCGAAAGTTGCGACGGCTCAAACCGCCGCCCTTTTCCGGCGATTGCAACCGTCGAAAATTTTGACGATTCGGACCGCCGGCCTTTTCCGGCGGTTGCAACCGTCGGAAATATCGACGGTTCGAACCGCCGGCCTTTTCCGGCGGTTGCAACCGTCGGAAATATCGACGGTTCGAACCGCCGGCCTTTTCCGGCGATTGGAACTGTCGGAAATATCGACGGTTCGAACCGTCGGGGCCTTTTCCGGCGGTTGGAACCGTCGGAAATATCGACGGTTGCAACCGCCGGGGACTTTTCCGGCGGTTGCAACCGTCGGAAAATTTTGACGGTTCGAACCGTCGGGGACTGTTCCGACGGTCAGAACCGTCGATATTTTCGACGAATTTTTTTCAACTGTCGCAAATCCATTTGCGATGAGCGTTTTTCCAACGGATCGATTTTGACTGAAAAACTGTCGGTAATTGCGTTACCGACGGTTTTCGAGCTGATTACCGACGGTTCGGACCGTCGATAATCCGCGTTTTTCATGTAGTGTTTTCAGCCTTGACAGTCCACTGTCACGGCCGTGGGCAGTTTGTTGGACGGTTATGGGGCATAGTTTATTCACTTATCGGATAGATTTTTTATTTCTTCCTTTGGGGATGAGAAAACCTATAAAAGGAGGCAGAAGAGGACTTGAAAAAATATCCCTGAAGCATAAAATTGAAGCCTATAAAGAGAAGAAGAGCGAGAACAATAGCGAAACTCTGTCGGAAACTTGCGAGAGCACGTGCACAACGGCTGCCAAAGTTCTTTGTTTTCTTTTCTCAATCTTTTTCATTAGATTTGATGTTGTTATTATCAGATTTATTCCTTTTTTAGGGTCATTCTAGTTGAACCCTATTTATGTTTTGGAGTCTTTCTCAATATTATTTTAATTTGAATCTTTAATAGCATCGCAATTTCATGTTTAATGCTTTCCTTTGATTCCATGATTTATGATTTGATTGCTATCCGAGAAGAAGTGATTATTTTGATAATAGTTTTTAGGATTGATCATATTTATTGCATGCCACAATTAGGGAAATCGAAAGAGGTCTAATTTGTGTAGTTATTTAAGGCGACTTGAGAAAGTTCTTAATATTAATTTCATTTTAATGCATCTTATGATTAATTAAGTAAATTAAAAATTGAAAGAATTGATTTATTCTAATTATTTATAAGATAGTAGTTAAAGCTTGAAACCTTGGTTAACTAATTTTGGGAATTTACTTTGTTATAGATTCGAATGATTCTAAGTTGAGAAAATTCATTACATTTTAATGGTGATTATTAGGTGCCTTAATCATCAAATCATTATTTTTTCAGGTGATCATTTTTTTTATTTTTATTATTTTCTTTTTATTCACATATGAAATCATATATTTTTTTTAAATTCTCAATTAATAAAGTTAAAATAAAATCTAAGTTATTTAACCGTCCTCGTCGGAACGATAACTCTACTCTTTCACTTTATTAATTGAGCGACTAGTGCACTTGATAACATTTGCTATCAATTTTACACGCATCAGTTTCCGACAGACATAACAATCAGAAACTCCGAAGGATGTCTACCCTCGGAGCTTTCGACCAGTAGAACTCGTCGGAAGCTCCGAAGGAATTTCTCCCTTCGGGGTTTCCAATGGGAAGAACTGGCCAAAAGCTTCGACGGGTGTCAAACCCGCCAAATATATGATGGGTTCACCCATTGGAGACTTTTTTAATAAATTAAAAAAGTCAAACGATTGTAGTCGGATCCGGTGCAGGCGTCCGATCTTGTTGTTGTCCTGAGTTTTTGGTTGTCAGAGGCAATAGATGGCCGACTTAGCTGCCCTGCGGCCAGATCTAGCAGCAAGGGGTCTGGATCAACCACCCTGCGGCAAGATTTGGCCGAATGACGGACGAGCCGGCCGCTGTTGCCGGATTGACCACCTTGGGGCCACTGCCGAGAGAGGAGAGCGACGACATGGAACTGCGGGTCCGCCAAAGCCTGAGAGGAGAGAGAAGAGAGATGGGGGTGATAGAGGGAGATGGAGAGGGAGAGAGGGTGAGATGGCGGCCGATCTGGTATTAATATTAATTATATGTATTAATATATATATGATTATAAATATTAATAATATAATATAATATTATAAAAATTATAAATAAATCAAAGATATTTATGTATTTTATTATAAACATTAATAATAAATTACTATTTTAATTACAACGGGTAATTCCTTCAAAATTACTAACGGATTTAATATCCGTTGCTAATTTTGAAGGAATTACCCGTCGATAATTAAAATAATATGATTTATTATCAATTTTTATAATACATACCTATCTTTCTACATGTTTATATATTCTTTTCTTAATGCATTAATAAATATTATGATTAAATAAGTTATCATTATTTTTATTTTCTCATAAAACATCTTTAGTTTATTTTATGTTTCTACTCATTTTCCTTTATATATATATATATATATATTATAGATTATAAATAAATTTAGAATATAAAATTGATAAAATATGCAGTAAAATTTTAACATAATGATTATTTTTTATATAAATCACAATATGACTCTTTAAAAATTTATACAATACACATTATAGAAGACATGATATGTTTTTTTATAAAAAAAAGTATCCATGTTCATTTTTCTTTAAAATAAATATTTCTTGTTATAAGATAATAAACATTAAATTGACATTTCACAATTAATAAAAAGTAACTTAATAGATTAAATTTATAACTAATCATATAAATAATGATTAACTTTTTTCTAAATCACAAATGACCCTTTAAAATTATAAAAAATGACATATTATAAAAGACACATGTATCTTAATATTATATATCTGAATTTCATAATGTTAGTGTATATATATAGTAATGTTAATCAATATGTGTACATACTATCCATATTACATATCTTAGTAATATCATTAGATATATCTAGATAAAGAATAAGTGAATTGTTAGAAGTTAGAATACTTATCATTCAAAATTTTTAAATGTAATTTTGTAAAATATTTTTTTATGAATTTATACTTATGATTAAAAATAATTTATATTATAATTAAAATTAGTTATATCTTGGATAGGAAGTTAACATATTTTAACTTATTAAAATTTAACAATTTTATATTCTAAATTTTTATATAATCTATATTATATATGTAAATATATTAAAGGAAATAAGTAAAAAGATAAACTATTAAAGACAATTATGAGAAAATGAAAAATAATGATAATTTATTTAATATATTATTTTATTAATTCATCAAAAAAATAATAAAAGTAAATGTAGAAAGAGAAATATGCATTATATTATATTATAAACATTCATAATAAATTATTATTTTAATTACTGATGGTCCTAGCCTTCGAAATTATCGATGAAATTCAAATTCGACTGTAATTGCGAAGGCTAGACCTGTCAGTAATTTTAATAATAAATTATTCAACATATATTTATATTATATTACATATATATTATTATAAAATTATTTACTGACGGACTTAGCCTTTGAAATTACTGACGGATTTGTATCCGTCGATAATTCTAAAGGTTAGGACATTTGTAATTAAAATAATAAAATATTAAGCATTATTAATATTATATTACATATATATTATAATAAATAAATTACCGACGGGGTTAGCCTTCGAAACTATCGACGGATTTAGATCCGTTAGTAATTCCGAAGACTAAACCCGTCGGTAATTTACCAACAAAAATTTGCCGCCCATAGTAGCGAAGGACTTTTTGACCTTTGATATTTCGGAAGGTTTTTACAATCTGTTGCAAATGCCATCGAAAAATGTGAAGGATTTCTATCCATTGGAAATTGTCTGTCGTAAATAAATTATTTTCTTGTAGTGTGAGGCACTTGCCGTGGCACTGATTCCCCACTTGCCTATCATGGTGTAGGTAATTACACATTTGTGTGTTTGTAATGGTGCTTCCTAAAAAGTGGAGCCTTTCAATCCATGGATAACATGAAATATTATGAATGGTAAAGATGAATGTAAGGATTTTATCCTTATGAATATGAACATGAACATAAACTATGAACATGAAAATGAAATAAAATGAAAAGATATGGGACCATGATGATCTAATGCTTATTCTGATGGAACTTTCTTATGACCTATTATGAATTCACACTTAGCTTTATGCTAATGGTTGAGCTAGCTCCCCTGCGTGATTCTCATATGTACAGGAGTTATTTGCGAGCCAGGTTGATGTGTAATATAACTTTAAATCAATCTAAGGATGAACAAAAGATTTTTAAAAATAAATGAAAAAAACAATACAATGAATAAGCTAAAAGACTATTAATTATAATTAAAAAAATGTGTAATAATATTTTTAATAGAATTTGATTTTATTAATTCTAATAAATTCCTATCACTCAAAAGGATAATTAATATAAATAGATTAACTCTTTTATAAATAGGAACAAATGTAATGATATTTTCATAAAATTTGATTTTATCATACATGAAATTTAATGTATGATTCTACAATGCCACTTCACAAAAATTAGTGAGGAATATATGTGTATTATTTTTCATAATCTTATACCTCTTTTAGGTTATGTAACAATAAATAAGAATACTAAACACTATATAAATGTAATATATGATGTTAGAAAAATAAATTTAAAAATATCAAATAAATCACAAAAACAAGAAAAGGAATTTATAGTCAAATTATCTATCGTTCTTAATCAAATCAATTGTATAAAACTTCACATAGTTCGTGATCCATTCCTGAAATTATGTGAAAATTAGTATTTTTTTAGTTATATGGTGGAAAACTCATCTCAAATCAAAATACAATATGTACAAGAAAATGCAATTTTTTAAGGAATATCGTGAAATAATTAGAGAATATTTATCTTTTGTCGGTCAATGAGAATTAGTATTTATGTTATTTTCTCTTATTTAAAATCCATTTTTTAGAACCCTATAAGTCACTTGTTTTTTTTCTTATCGGCAAAAGTTTTGTTTTATGCATAGTTATTTACAAACTTCATAGTCTCTTAATTATAATTCTTAACTTTCTGTCAGACGAAAAATTAGAAGGAGGGGCAAAGTAACTTGTGTTTTTCTAAAAGTTAGTTGTGCACAACAAATTCCTTATTCCCGCAATCAATTCTTCATATTAACTATGTTCTCCAAGTTTACTTTATAAGTTGACTATCCTCCAACTTTATTATTTTTCTCAACTCTGTTCTCCAATTTTACTTTATAGCTAGACTTTCCTCCAACTATTGACTCATTTCAGTAATTACCCTTTTCACCGAGTATAGTTAGTTATCAAGTTATTTTACACACACGAAAAAATTTCAAAAATTGAAATAAATATAAAATAGTATCAAAATAATAATATAATAGTTAAAAAAATAAAAAGGGAGGGGTAGTTCTCGCTCCCATAGTCGTCAGCGTAGGCACTAGATGGAGAGGGGAAGGGGGGTGGCGCCCCCTCTCTTGTGGGATATACAAGAGAGCGGCAGCTCCCCGCGCGTGGCTGGTCATGCACGAGGGGGCAGCGTCACGCACGAGGGGGCGCTGCCCCCTGCATCGTACGTAAGGGGAGGGGGAGCCACTCCCTCTTGCGTGACACAGGAGATGGGGGCAATGCCCCTCCTCTTGCGTGGCACCCCCTGCATCGTGCGTAAGGGGAAGAGGAGCTGCTACCTTGTGGGCGTCACAAAAAGATGGGTGGGAGCAATGCTCCTCCTCGCACGCATTTGTAATATCCCTACGTTAATCACATATGATTAAATGTGTTAATATTATATTATGTGATAATTTTGTGCCATGATATATATGTTAAAGTGGAAGGTCCAATTTTAGGTGCCAGAGCGCAAAAAGTGACGAAATTCGTCTAAGTCATGAAAAGATTATTTTTGAAAATATTAGAATTAAGAAAATTAAAGTCATGATAATTGTTTCCCTATGTTAATGTATGTTGAATATGATTTTTAATAATTTTGAAGTGAAGCATTAGTTAGGTTAAATGATAGCGCATAATCGAAAAACTAGAAAAATGGATCGATTTTGTTCTTCAGACAAAAATTTGGATTTCGACTCCGTTTGAATTTGATTTTATAAATATTTTATTTGAATCCAAATCAGGGGTAGTTTCTTATTTACATATAACGTCTTAAGTAAATTAATAAATAAAATAAATAACAGGAAATGTGACAAGTCATTTACTTCAAGGGCATTTTAGGCCTTCCACCTCAAACCGACTTACGTTTTGATGATGATTTTTTTCTCTATGCTTTGCTAAATTTATTTTTTTAGGGTTTGATGAAACCTAGGCTTTATCATTAGAGAATATTTTTATTTGATGTGATGTGTTCTTTATCTTTTATGTGCTTGATGACTTATATTCAATTGACCACCTAATTAAGTGTTTTAAGATCTTCTTGATTACTAAAGTTGTTCATTAAGATTAGTTAAAATGAATGACATGATGTAACACTCCGATTTTTTTCAAATTAAAAAGTAATTTTCGTAATTAAAATAAATCCAAAATTTTAAGATTTATTAAAGAAAGATAAAGTTTGAAAAGAAATAAAAATATATTTAGAGGATGGATAAAAGAAGAAGATAGGATAAGATAAGAAAAGTTTGAATATGAATAGAAGTCTTATTAGATAAGAGGTAGGAAAAGATGATTCCTAATTAGATTAGGAGATGAAGTTATGATGAGATTAGGGATTCAAAATTTAATTTGAATCTAACTAGAAGTTTAGGATAAAAGAGAGTCCTAATGAGAGTTAAGATAAGAGTTTTATGTTCAAAAATATTTAGAACATAAAACAATATTATTTTATTCTGAAAATTAAAAGATAAGAATAATAATTATTTATTTAATTCCGAAATTCAGGAATAAATATATTTAATAGAAATAAAATAAAGAAAAAATAGTTAGAATAGGATTAGGGATAAAGTTTGTTGAAGAATTGAATTAGGACTCCTAAAGAAGTTGAAATTAGGAGTTTTAATGATAAAAATATTCTGAAAATAAAATAATAATAAATTATTATTTTAATTCCGAAAATCAAGGAATAGTATTATTAATTGATTATTTAAATCCGAAAATTTGTAGAAAATAATAGATAAATTATGGATGAGAAGTATGGATAGGAGTTTTAATTAGATTAACACTTGGAGGCTATACCTTATAAATAGGATCTCATAGGGTCTCCTCCAATACATTTTTCTCTCCTCTCTGCTAGAGTTTTTCCTTCATCTTTGGACCACATTTTATTCTTGCTCGGTGTGCGTGAGCGGGAGTTCCGACCAGCCATCAAATCTCAGAATTACCCTCTTTCCAAGGACGCCGACCTCGCGGTTAGTCGTTATCGGATCTCGCCAAAAACGCGCCCAAAGTCTCAAGTTTCAGGTAGTCTGAAATAGAGAAGGTACGCATAGATTCGGGTTCACTTTTGGATGTGTTTTCTTAATAGAATAATGAAGTCAAAGATAGATTAAGATATGGTTTATGTTCTCCTATGATTCATGAATAAGTTCCATAAGATAGTTTGTTAAGATCATGTTGTTTAGGTATCCGAAATCTCGACCAAAGTTGTTGAAAAACCACCGGAATTTTGCTTTGGCAAAACCCGGCCTGAGTTGTCCCAAACCCGACCCGGGTTTGCCGATGTTTTTCAGAATCCGACCCGGATTCGGTAATAGCTCAGCCCGGTTTTTATGTAACCCCACCCGAGTTCTTTTCAGGTTAGGAATTGATGTTTCGGGGTCCGACCAGGCCCGCGTCGGACCTCAACCCGACTCGAGTTTCGAAGTAGAATAGGAAAAGGGATGTTAGGGCATTGCGTCATCATTCGACTACGACGATCCGGCCCGGGTTTCATGTGACCCGGCCCGGGTTCCTGAATAGATGTTTTTAGATTCGACCCAGTTCGCGTTCGTCCTAAATTGGGCCCGGGTTTTAGCCTGCCCTGCTCGAGTTCTGATGATATTAAGAAAGTTTGATTTCATATTTTGATTTGATGTTAAATGACCTCTTTGCCATTGTCATTGATTTGATTAAACTGAAGCCTCAAAGATAGTTAACTAGGTAAGAAGATAAAAGTTGTAATACGGGATTCGTCATGTGCACTGATTGTGAAGTTCAAAGTGAAGAAAGTTTGGGCCCGTAAAGCCCTAAAGTTTTCGAGTCTGAGGTACCCATCCTTGGTCTTGGCTTGATCAACCATGACCCTAAGATACATGAGTGCCATGGTGTAATCCATAATAAAATGTTAAAGAGCTCGCCTAGGACAACACATATACATGTCTCTAGAAAGTTGTGTCTAAAGTAAAAGATGTAGTGCAACCACTAAAGAAGAAAAAGAAAGAAAGAAATGAAGGAAAGAAGAAAGTAAGAAAAGAAGGTAAGAAAGAAAGCAAGAAAAGGAAGTAAGAAGAAAAAGGATAAGTAAAGGAAGTTTTTATTTTGATTCTTCTAATTATTTGTCTATGTATGAAAGAGTTAAAGTTAAATTCCCTCTATTAAATAATCACATCCATTTGTATTATCTTTCGTACTGAGTATTCATTATTCATGGAAATTCTATTTCCCTGTGTTTGAACCCAATAGGTAGTTGAAGTAAGTAAAGATGGAGGCATGTGCATCGGCAAAGTTTGTGGTGATGTAAACTTGCACATAGAAGTTGAGTCAATTAGAACTCCTATAGTTCAGTTAAGTTATATTTGGAGAACTATTAGGAAAGAATAGTTAGAAAGAAAAGTCGCTTCCGCACTCTCTTAAAGAAAGATGAATAGTTATTTCATTTCCGCATTATATGAAAGGCCCAAGAAGTATGAATTGTAGGTAACGTGGCCCAAAATAAGCCCAATTGCTATGTGGCATGAGGGTGAAATTTTGGGGCGTTACACATGAAATGTATTATTTCTTAGAAATAAGGATAATAATTTTACTCATGAATCTTGATTTGTAATGCAATTAAAATAATTTAAATGATCATAAAAGTAGGCGTTTATTATTTTAATTAGAATTGTATTGCCTAAAAAGGAGATGCATGATTTTTGGAGATCGAGTAGAGCACTTATAATTTTATTGTCTTTAAAATCCCTATGATCAATACCCTAGGTAGATTCAAAACTCTATAACTTTTATTCTCATTTTTAATCATAATCAATTCTCGTTTCTTCTCGTCGTTCTAACTTTTTTGCACTCACTTCCACACTTCATTTTTATTTAGTTTTTATTATTATTTCTCTATTTCTAACCGTTTAGATATAATTTAGAATAATATAATTCTAATACTTGAACTCTTCCCTGTGGGACGATATTTTATATACTACGATATTGATTCTATATACTTGTAGGAGTTTTGTCAATTATCACATGTATAGACAGTATGGCTACACATATGGATAGCATGGATATGCGTATGGATGGCATGGTCGCACATATAGAGCGCTTGTGTCAAGATCCCAATTTAAACCATGACTTAAATCAAAGCTCGTGACTCATGATAGACGATCAAATGAATTATGAAAATTGTGTATATTTCCTTTAGATAACACATAAAAATGATAACATAGGTAATCAAGCCACATAGTTTATATTGATCTTTCAGAACATATAACAACCTTAGGATTTACACAACCACATAGTCATAAAAGATTTACATTCATAAGGTACAAAATTATGTTTTATAGACGACACATATCAAACTCTCTC
Source organism: Pontederia crassipes (assembly GCA_030549335.1). NCBI lineage: Eukaryota > Viridiplantae > Streptophyta > Magnoliopsida > Commelinales > Pontederiaceae > Pontederia > Pontederia crassipes. The sequence continues at coordinate 59,792,560 of CM060189.1, read as the reverse complement.
GATATTCTAACGGAAGGATATGAGAGCTGCAAGCACCTTCTATTTATTACATGCAGTGGGCACACTTCTCGGTATCTTAGCAGCAAAGGATATCGCTAAAGTTGGCCACTCGATGATCCCAAAAGTCCTACTGATATGAAAAAGTGTACAACAATATTATGAGCAAATAATAGCTCAGTAAGTTGATAACTCATCACCTATGTGTTACCATCTAATAAATTCGGAGAGGCAATGAATAGTAAGAAATATCTAATGACATACATAACAACTTTCATAATCATACAAAAGGTACATAACATTCACTTTACATTCATAATCATATAACAAATCTCAAATGGATGAATGCAAAATGCAGCATTCTCATATGAATGCTTGGATAACCAACTAGCCAATTTATATAGTAAATACATGGCTTTGAGAGGTGGCCCGTACAGATTCTAGAAGTGACTCCCACCATGATTTCTCACGATGTAGCACTTAGCTCTGCACGACACTTAGTTCCATCGTATATCAGGAAGCGATAGATGGCTTTTAGAGGTGGTCCATACTGATTTTGGAGGTGGTCCATACTGATTTCTCATGATGTAGCACTTAGCTCTGCATAACACTTAGCTCCATCTTATCTCATCTCATTTCTGGAAACAGAATAATGGATTGGATTCTAAAGGTGGCTCCCATCGTGGTGATGTAACACTTAGCTCCAACCATCATGCAGATGCATGATACAGACAAATGTTGATGCATGATTCATCATATATCAATTATATCTCGAATATCAGAAGATGAATCATATCAAATACTCATTCAAACGAAATAGAATTGCATTTTATAAAATCAATGCATAACATTTCACATATGCTTTCCCAAATGCACCATCAATTGATTAATCATCCAAAACATAATTTCCATATGAACATGACAAAATATGCATTCAAGACATATAACAATTTAAAAGAGGTGAATACATAAAGTAGAAGAAACCAACTTACCCATAAGAATTAACAAAAGTTTTTCCTTTGCTTTCTCACTACCTTACCCTTCTACTCCTATACAATTATGATAAGGAATACATTACTACTATGATCTGAACACTATCATAACATACATGATACGTAAATAATTGAAAATGTTACATAGTATTCATGCATTAATTCTTATAACCTAAGTAACTATTTAGTATAAGGATTGACCTAATATTATGACATGATGCACACATTGCACACATAGTAAAGAAAAATCTAGATCTTCTTGTATACATATCCAAATGGCGTCATTCCAATTTTCAATTAGTTCCATATTACATAACATTAATCTATAAAAGTTTTAGATCTTATTTCATTGTAGCTTCTTCTCAAGAAAATCAAGATTCAACCAAACTTTCATGTTGTTTTTGTGTTTTGGTAGACTAAGTGACCTTACTTTTATGATTTATATAAAATATTAAACAACTCATATTCAGATAATTTCAATTTTCTTTAGAATTATAGTTCTTATAGTGTAACTCATAAAACTTCTTGAATTTATATCTATTTGGGCTGAGCACAATAAATATAACAAATATTAGCATAATATGCCCTAATTTTCATCCTAACAAACTGAGTAAGGTTTGGTAAAACATTTATAACTTTAATTACAAGTATCATTATTTATTGATTCTAATTTTAAATGAAACCTAGCATATGTATATTTAAGACAATAAATGATAAACTAATTACATGATATATTGAATTTGATACATAATTTACAAAATTGGGTAATAGTTTCACGGACAAAATGATAGTACCTTAAAGACAAGAACATAAATTTCTCTACAAACATCTAATTAACTTTATTCCAAAGCCCAATGAAATTTGACTCATAGAAGATCAATTAGAATAAATTTCATAATTTTTGGACCAACAGAAGGTATTAAAATATGTAACCAAAGATTTGGGAACCAATTGAAACATGGCTAGAGTTAATCTTGCTCATGAGTTTTGTCCCATGATTAACTAAGATATGTAAATGAGTAGATATGAAATGTTCAAAGAAATCCTAATTAGGAATTATGTAATTAAAATGAAATAAAGTCAAGTATCAACTTACCACATGCTAAAACCCTAAGTCCCCTTCTCTTCTTCCAATTTCCTTCACTAGTAGCACATGGTCTCTTCTTTCACTTGGATTTCAGATGGGGCAGGTGAAGAGGTGAAAAGAGGTGGTAAAACATGTAGAGGGAAAAGATAAGGCAGGGAAAACCGACCTTAAGTCGGCCAAACATAAAGTAAATTGTTTGACTTTTTCCATTTATTTATTTATTTATTCATTTACTTAAGATATTACATGTAAATAAGACACTACCCTCAACTTGGATTTAAATAAAATATTTAGAAAAATAAATAACCAAGGAATCGAAAAGAATAAAAATTGTGAGATTTATATCGCTTTCGCTCCAATGACTAACATTGACGATTATGTCTTAAAATGATATTCATAATACTTATCAATAACATAACATAACACAACATTCACACACATAAACGATTATGTTGTGATGTATTAGACTTGATGTATTATGATATGTATGGATGGATGTGGATGTTATTTTGATATGATGTACTAAATGATGCATTTTGATATTATCATGTTTGATATGTATGTGGATGTTATTTTGATATGTACTAGACGATGCATTTTGATATTGCAATGTTTGATATGTATGTGGATGTTACTTTGATATGATGTACTAGATGATGCATTTTGATATTATGATGTTTGATATTGTGAGATTATCATTACTTTTAACACATGAAATATTAACACCATATAAGAAAACGAGCATTGATTAAGGGGGAGTAATTTACATTTCGATGCTCATTTATCTCCTCCTCATCACTTTGTTTGGTATCATAAAAAAAAGGGGGAGATTGTTGATCCAAAAATTGTATTCCAAGTATTTTGATGATAGCAAACAAGAAAGATATCCTAACAATTGATTGAAGTGGTGGTCCAAGCAGGTTAACGAAATTTTGAAAGAAAAAAATCTATAGTGATTTCGAACGTCCGCTAGAACAATAATGGACGACCGAAATAGATGCGAGAACGATCGCTAGTTACACAGAACTCGAACATTTTTAAAATGGACGACTAAAATGATTTCGGACAACCATTTTAGACAGTAAATAAAAAAATAGCATATACTGCTAGTTACAAAGAACTCGGACATTTCTAAAATGTACGACTGAAACACTTTCAACCAATCTTTATGGGTATCTAATGTTAAAAAAGAATAAAAGACGGATGACCAAAGAATTGGCAAAACGTCCGCAAATTATAGAGAACAAGATACCATTTAAAATGGATGACCAAACGTCCATTCTGGGCACCAAAAGTAAAAATGTGCTATGGACTACTGGAAGGCAGAGAACAATGGTTGATTGCACAGAAAAGATAAACAACAATAGCTATTTTTTACACCTATCAAATGATTGAAACTGTAATGGTCGATCGTTGCATATAAGTAAAGGCACAACGACTAGTTCCTGTGCAAAAGGGACGCCCGAAACCAAAATGGGCTCCCGCTTCAGAACTAGAAGCATAAGATCAACTTTTCCAAAAGAATTGCAATGGACATATTTTGAAGAGAAGCCTATAAAAGGGATGCTAAAGCTGAAAGAAAAATAAAAGCAAGGGAAATCACTCTATAGAATCCTTCAAGTCTAAAGCATTTTCTAGAGGGCAAAATTACAAATCATCCCTTCCTTCTTCTAATTTCTAAGTGTGAGCATTCTTTGTAAGAAGAGAGAATTGGAGGGAATTCTTGTGTTCTTATTTAGTGAATTTGAGAACTCCTTATAAAAAAAGTGTGCCTTACCTCTTAAGCAAAGAAGAAGGTGGTATGGTGTAGAAAGTGTCATTCTCTTCCTACAAGAAAAAAAGAAAGCTAGTAGATCTCTGGCACTCTCAAAGTCGAGAAGTCAAAACGAGAACGTAAGCCAAGGAGTTGGGTCGAACCTCATCAATACATTGTGTCTTCTTGAGTTTGATTCTTCTTACTTGCTCTTTACTAGTTTATAAATTCTTGCGATTGCTTTCTAATATCGGTTTAACATTTTCGGTTAAAATTTTTATACACCAATTCACACCCCCCTTGGTACTTTCTATCCTACATGCCCCCAGCCCGCATCCCCCCTCACCCCCTCCCGATGACCTACGTCCCCTCGACTCCATCCCCTGCGTTAGTCCTTCCCCATTGCCCGGTGACCTGTGTCCCGTTGGCTCCTTCCCTCTGCAAATGGCCTAAGTCGGCCCTTCCTTGTGTCCCGTCAACCCCCTTCACCGCGATCCAACCTCTCACCCCTCCCCCTTTGTCCTACGAGACGGGAAGGATGATTCGTGTAATTTATCCTAAAACTAGTAGTGGTTGAACTCTTATCCTCAAATAACCAAAACCTTAAGATGAAGGTTATAAGTGGACATGAGGTCCTGAACCATATGAGGCATTAAAGTAGAAGATCACTTTTGCCAAATAATCCTTGAACTATGAGACAAAGTCGATGTTAAACTAAAACTATATAAAATGAAAATAGAGATAACCTGAGTATTAAGTCTCCATAAATTCAACACGAAGCAACATGCCCAAAAGGAATTAGCAAAACACAAAGGGGAACCAAGTGCCCTAATAGATAAAAAAAATTGATTGTGCAATAGTAAATAAACTGTAATACTCCAGATTTTTATTAGGAGTAAGTGAGTCATTTGGCCCAAAGCCCTAACCTCCCTTATATAAAGGCTCAAAACTCTTTTTGTTTACCTTTTTTTCCATCTAAACTATTGACGGCTAGGACTTGAGGAAGGGGATCTTGAGGAACAAAGAGGAGGAAGAAAGAAGAGAGGATCAATTAAGAAGATCAAGGTATGTAAAGGGGATCTAAGCCACTCTCTCCCTTCTCAATCATGTTTTGTTTGGATTGAGAGCTCTAAGGACATCCTGGTTCTTGGTAGGGATTTTGATTGAGGGTATATAGTTTCTATCACAGCCGTGATATGTGACCATCCTGGTCACGACCGTGGCCGAGACCCTGTAGAGGCGAGTTCAAAATTGGACTCGCTCTTGGCCGTATCGCTTGGAGGCACATCGTGACATGGATGTGCCAAGGACGTGGCATGGTCATGATGCCCCAGTCATGACCGTGACCAACACTTGAGGCCAAAGGATGGTTTCATCATCACGGTCACGGGTATGACCACACCGGCACTATCATGATCGATTGAAAATGGACTATATGTAATTATAAAAGCTATTTTCATGGTACTATTACTATGTAACGATGATTGATAGTTGTATATGAACTTAGATATACGAAATGCATGGACGATCGTAACTAGGTTAAAATCTAAAGATTGAGACGTTAAATTATTTGTTGATTGTAAACATAATGAATAATATTATTACTTGTCGTCGCCCCTCAACTCACTGTCAAGAAATATTGTGTCTTGCTCCATGTCTGTTAGTATTTTCTTCGGAAAATAATCGTGCCCTGCACCTTGGAGTTAACATTGTCTTAAGGAATAATTGTATCTTACCAAAAATGATATGTATATTCCTAGTCTCCTTCGGGTGATGGGAGTCTTGGCTCCAAGGCCTAGCTAGCCTATTATGAGGTAACGACTTAATTCTTCAATTATTGTTAATATCAAAGACTATTACTAATTGATTAAAAAGATCATGACCACGAAAGTAAGATCCAACGAGTTATAAAGTAACCCCGAGGATAATATTGAGGCAAGATAATGACAAGTGCTAATCACTTGGTATGCTAATGATTGATGAATTGACTGTTATATGATGATTCCATACTACTGTTACATATGCATGAGGTTATTATGACATTTATATCATATGATTATGGCATAACATTCATGCATATTTATTTTATGCACATGAACTGTTTACATATGTCATGTAGTATCATGCTTAGGATGCATTACATAACATGGCCGTTACATACTCTAACTAGAAAATCTTGCACTCTAGAATCGTGCTGATGAATTAGGATGGATGAAGACTCACCTCATGATGACAAAGTTGCACATGCATAAGAATGAATAAGTCACGAGTCTCTAGGATTTTGTTTCGAGGTGTTTATTGTAGGATTCCAAAGGGCACCAAGAGGGGGTGAATTGGTGTTCAAATACAAATATCGAATTGACAATAATTATTGTGGAAGCTTGAAATCGAATCTTAAAATCTTTTAAATCAATGCAATTCAGATCACATCAACACTAATATGAGAGAGAGAGAAAGCAATCACAAAGCACGTGGTGGTTGTTGACGAGGTTCAGCCACACCTTTGCCTATGTCCCCGCTCCGACTTCTCGACCTCGAGACCACCGGAGATTCAACTAGAATCTCTTCATTTATTCCAAATGGGGCAAGGAAGAAAGCCCTTTACACCATCGTCTTTTCTCCGCTTCGAGAGGTAAGGCACACCTCTCCTACAATGAAGCTAATCTTTTCTCTCGCTCAAAAGGTAAGATTTTGAACCTCTTTTACACAAAAGCTCTCTCAGTATTTTTCTAAATAAAATGTTTCTCTCTTTTACAATGCTAAGCTCTCACAAGATAAAAAGAGAGAAATGAGAGAAAACTTAAAATGAAAACTTCAAGGAATGATCTCCTTTTGATAACTTGAAGTTTTCTTCAAGGCTTGGATGGATGTCTTTGTTTATGGCTTTGACATTCCTTTTATAGGCTTCAATGTGGAGAAAATTCGTCCAGAATTTATTTCACAAATATCTCCTTCAAATTTGATCGTTACTTTTCATTTGACTCGGAGACCGATCGACCGCACAAATGAATCGATTGACTGATACACTTTCTTTTATGAAAAATATGACCGTTGGCGAATTTTGCACTGTCTGATCGATCAACCAATCGATCGATACCTCTATTGGTATAGTCTCGATATTCTGTTTGTTGAAATTAGTCATTTTCTGCACTGACTGGTCGACTTGTGTTCCAGACTAGTCGACCGATGTTCCAACCAGTAGGTCGACCGCCCTACACTATTTTAAGTATAGCTTTTTGTATAGTTATCCAAATGAATTGATTTTTTATTCTATGGAAAGTTAACAGAATTCTCTACAATTTTGATATTTATGATTCATCCAAAATATAATATGATCATAGTTAATTATTTAAACAAAATGTATCCCTTTTTCTTTAAACTTTTTTAGCATTTTAATTTTAATCATTCGAAGTTTGTATCATCAAAATATAATTTTATATGCTATTATACGTCTGGAGGGTTGCACATTTACTGTGGAGGTCTGTAATGACCCGAAACCCACCCTAATGGTTTTAGGAATTTATGTTAATTTCACGTCGTTAGCTCCTTCATCATGCATATTTAACAATGGTAGACTTTAACATTTTAAAGAATTTCATAATATATAAAATATTTCTATTAATCATAAAAATATAACATTTATTCTTCTAACATCTCATGAGTCATAAAATTCCTAAAGACATCAGTACATAGCATCAATGTTCAACTAGAACTTATTAGACCTTAACATGTGCAACACTTCATCGTGAGCTTGAGTTATCAACCATCAGTAAATCTTGATGACTTGCACGGATCTAGAGTGCAAAATTTCCTAGTTAGAATATTTAAAGATCATGCATGCGATGATATCCTATCACATGATACTACATGCGATGCATCATCATCAACCTGGTTGAGAGCTTAGCGAAAGAATGATTGGAAGGGGACGCTTGATGCGTGCAAATTAAGCGCAAATATACTAGATCGTATCAAGTAATAAAGAGTGAATAGAGTGTCGAACCACGAGGAATAATCTAGATTCTTTTCTTTCTAGCTTAAGTTCATTAATTGAGAGAATTACAAGATTTGATTTGAAATAAAAGTGATTCAAATTGATGACAATCAAGGATAATGATGCCCTTAATTAATGTGAGTGAAATTTAGAACTCAGACTATGTCTCCCTATCGAATTCTCTTAATTATCAATTAGAAAATAGACGGATAACAAGTATAGGACTCAAAATCTTGAGGACCTAACTATCCTAATTAAGAATATAATCAAAGCACGTTGAAAACTGAATCTACTTTAATATACTCTCAACTAAGATGCATTAATATAAAAGGTTGCTTAAAGTAAAGGACTCAAAAACTCGAGAACCTAACTATCTTAAATAGAAGTAAAATTAAAGACGTCTTAAAGTAAAGGACTCAAAAACTCGAGAACCTAACTCGATCAACTCCAATCTACTTTATTTAAGATGCTTTAAGTTGCAAACCTTCGTTTAATGATACAATTGTTAGCAATTCAAACTAATTTACTAACAAAAATATCAAATAATAGAACTTGGCCCGGGTTTGATGGAACTCGGCCCAGGCTGACATAGAAATTTCTCTTCGAGAAAATAAAAAGGAAACCGGCCCGGGTTGTATCCAATCGGCCCGAGTTCTTCACAGAGAAGATTCTGATCGATTTTTTCTTGCAGAATTATGTGAAATTATATGAAATTAATGCAAGAAACTAATAAACACATATTAAGCATGAAATCCACATCATAGACATGTTCTCATAAGTCTAAATAATAAAATATATTAAGAGAAAATCAAGGTTCAACGTAGTCTTCCTCTAATCAGAAGAATTAACATCAAATTCGAGGGAGAAAATATAAAATAAAGATTAGAAATTGTAAGTCAAACTCCCAAGAAGTGGTGGACGTCTCTGGAATAAGCTTTGGCTGAAACTATTCTCCAAACGATCGCCCAAAATCATGAAATCTCTCCTTCTTCGATTGATTTGTAGTATCGCGCAGTAGAACTTCGTCTCTCATTTCTGATGTGGCTAGGGCTTCAAACTCCGAGATTGCATGCCCCTTGGGTTCATGGTACATCCATATTTATAGAGGTGTCGGCCTTCTAGGGTTTTGAGTTGAAATCGTGATTTAAATCCAAGTTAAAGTCGGCCAAAAAATCATGCGATCTGTCAGTTTGGCTGATTGTACTAACTCGGACCGGGTATGATCCAACTCGAGCTGGGTTCTGTTTAGATTTTATTTTAGAGTAGAAATCGATTCAGATTTGGTTTTTAACGTCAACCTGGTCCGGGTATGATGCCAGCCCAGCCCGGGTTTCTCTTGAACTCATTCATATGTGCTCTTTGTGCTCCGTTTTGCGTCCTTTTCCGATCCGATCGCTTTGCACCTTCAAAATGATGATCCTGAGAATAAAATTAAATAGAAGTGGGTAGCTTTAGACTAAAAAGAAATTAAGAAAATAAATAAATAAATAGATGCTTGCAATGGTAAAAACTATGAAAAATAACCTAAATGATGCATGTAAAACATATATGAAAATGCATGCATCAACGCCTTTCAATCCTCGATCGCGAACTCGAACCAACATTCGATTATTACAAACCAATAACAGAGAAAAAATCATATACACTAATTTCATTGTTGCTCACTCCCTTTCCTTTATTCGCATGGACAGTAAAGGATAGTTTATGACCGGTGACTACATAAAAATAGGTGATTGTTCCTTCTTTAATGTATCATCCTCTCTTTAAGGTTATAATCAATTCATGTGAATGATGACACTTTTGCTATTATCTGGACTAGTCATAAGTCATGATTTTATTAACTCTTTGATTCCATTCATTTTACACTTATAACTATTGCACTTATCTTTATTCAAACTCTATCTAGACTAGAAGAAGAAAAAATGAATAGAATGAGTGATACATCTAAATTTTGTAAGAGTGAATAAAGCAATGAATGGTCTATCATCACAAAAATTTAAATAGATCAACTATAATTAATGAGAATCTAAATCCTAATATGTGTTGTAAGTTACGAAGTCCATTTTAACCCAAAAATTAATTTTGATGTTGTGAGTAGTGGCATTGAAAGTCATTAATTTTTTTTCACTTGACTAATTTCCATGGGCAACTTCCCCATGCACTTACTTTATATTTCACATGATGTACAATGGTGGGATAAGCCCTAGTTGAGTCCCCATGACTAAGCTATGTGACGACACTTTAAACGAAAGAAAACAAATTCATATCCTGAATCAAAAGAAACAAGTTCTTTCATCCAGAATAGTTCCATCATTGCAAGTTTTGTATTATCCTCATGATATTGAGCAACCTAGGAGACTAGACAAAATATACATGATCGTTATCCACTGTATTCGAATAATGAAATATATCAAATTTCGAGGATGAAATTTATTTTAAGAGGGTAGAATGTATCCCAAATTTAATTTGCATATAATCATATGGGTTAATATTATATAATATGATTGATAAGAAGTATGATATGTGTGTTAAGGCATGAGTTGTAACTTATAGTGTTTGATCACTAAAATTGGCGAAAATTCGTCAAAGGCATGAAAATATAATTTTCAAAAATGTCAGAATTAAAAAAATTAAAGTTCCGGTAATTATTCCTATATATCAAAGAATTCTTAATGTGACTTTTAACCATTTTTAGGAGGTGTTTTAATTAGGTAAAATGTAGACACAAAATCAAAAAAAAATTATAAAATCATGATTTTTTTCTTCAAACAAAAATTGAGATTTTGATTATTTATTTTTATAAATATTTATTTGAATCCAAATAGGGGGTAGTTTTTTATTGGGTAAATTGCATAAAAAAGTCCCAACTTTCGATTTATTCTCAAATCTAGCTCGAACTTTTATTTTTTGCTTACGAACTTTGATTTTGTTCTCAAATCTAACCTAAACTTATATTTTTGCATAAAAAGTCATGAACTTTAATTTAAATCTCAAATCTAACCTAAACTTTTAGTTTTAAAATTTTAAAATTAGTTATAAATGTAGTCTATTATTGTATTATTATTAAAATAATAATTTAGTGATCATTACGTAGACAAGTCATAAAAAAGATTAAAAATTAATTTTTTTTGACAACTTTGATAGTAAAGTTAGTTTAATTTTTTAGCCTATTTTATAATTAGACTATTTTTTAGTTGATTTAAAATATCTAATACAGTAGGTTAAAAATTTAAACTAACTTACTATTAAATTTGTCAAAAATATTTTAATCTTTAATCTTTTATTTTCTATGACTTGTCTATGTAATGATCACTGAATTATTATTTTAAATAATAAAACAATAATAGGCTACATTTACAACTATTTAAAATTTTAAAAATAAAACTTTAGGTTAGATTTGAGACTTTAATTAAAGTTCATGACTTTTTATGCAAAAATATAAGTTTAGGCTAGATTTGAGAACAAAATCAAAGTTCGTGACTTTTTAGGCAAAAAATGAAAGTTTGGACTAAATTTGAGAATAAATCGAAAGTTGAGGCTTTTTTATGCAATTTACCCTTTTTTATTTACATCTAATGTCTTAATTAAATGAATAAATAAATAAATGCAAAATGCAAAACCATTTAGTTGGTTTCCACATCACATCCTGTCCTCTTCTAACACATGTTGCTGCCTTCTTATACCTCTTATCCGAATTGCAAAAGGGAGGACACAATCCAAGAAGTGGAAAGAATTGTGGGAAAACAAAGGAGTTCTGCTCTCTAATTATGGTAAGTGTTTTACAAATCCTATGAAGTTAAAAATATTCCTTCCTTCTAATCTAGTATTTCCCCTGCTCTTCATTGTTCTTCCCTCTAAAATTCTCAAATTTATTTTAAGGCAACCCAAACACTAACTACACATGGTGAAGGATAAACCCTAGGTTCTACCCTGTTCTTGAAACTTTAGTTACATAGTTCCATACCATCCAGTGATCCAAAAATTATGAAAACTAGTACAATTGATCCTCTTTGAGTGTATTTTCATTGAAAAGTGCAATCAATTTATTTGGAGCTTTTTAGAAAAAAAATTATGTCCTCATCCTTAATGTGCTATCTTTCTGTCCTCTGAAATTGTTACCTGATTTTGTAATTATGTATTAGATCTAATATGTCATAGAATTATTTGATAATTTAGGATAAGCAATATGCAGATGTTAGGTTTAATTTCGAGTTGGAATCATCAGAAAATGATATGTGGGAAGTTATAAATTGTTAACCGAACCTTACTCAGTCTGTCAAAATGAAACCAAGGGCATATTATGTTAGTATTTGTTAAATTTATTGTGCTCATTATAGAGAGTAATAAGTTCAAGGAAATTTATGATTTGTACCTAGGAAGTATAATTTTAGAGAAAAATTAAAACTACAAGAGTAGTGATAATTATTATTTTATGGAAATCATGAAAGCAAGGTCACTCATACTGTCAAAACACAGAAACAACATGAAAATTAGTTTGATTGTTGATTTTCCTGGGCAAACCATAATGAAATAAGATCTGAAACTTTGGTACATTAAGGATTTTGTAATATGGACTTAAGTAAAATTAGAATCCTTTGATTTTATTATTTATATTAATATATATTAATTTTATTTCCAAGGCATGCAATCAGGGTACATGATGAACTCTTATGACTCACCACTTGATTAAATTATAAGGCTAAAGGCATGAGGGATATATAGCATTTATCATTGCAGTGTCCCTGTAGGACATGTTGGCATGCACTCCATAGTATTGATAAAAACGTTATAAGATTGGAAGAGTGATAGGAGAAAGGAAAAAGAGAAATGTCTTTTGATATTGCCGTAAGAGGTAAGTTAGTTTGTCCTATTCTATGTATTCACTTATTTTGAATTCGGGTTGTTATATGTATTGAATGTGTGTTTTGACAAGTTAATGTGAAAATTATGTTTTGAATGATGGATCAATTAATGGTGCAGTTGACCTCCGGCGAGGTCGTAGGGAGGGGGCGACCACCACTGCGCCGCACCGCCCGAGCGCAGGGGGGTCCCCCCCGCAGACGCATCCTTGCGCGCAGGGACGCCGACACCCCCCATCCCCCCCCCCTTTCTCTTTCTCTCCATGCGCACAAATTTTTTTTCGTAAGGGTATTTTCGACTTTTCACAAATGCAAAAAATTAAAGTTAATGGAAAATTTGACGAAATTGGACGGAAGGATCGAATTGGAAAAATCGTTATAATTTAGGGACCCAAAAAACAAAGTCCGTAGTTTGGGGTTAGATGTGAAAAATCGCGATAGTTTAGGGGTGGTTAGAGGAAATAACCCATTATCAAATTATAAAAAATAATAATTTTGATATTATTATTATTGCATAATTTTTCATGTTTTTTCGAATTGATAAGTTGGTAACACATAGACTATGAGTTATCAACTTACTGAGCTAGTTTGCTCATAATGTTGTTTCTAATATTTTTCATATAAGTATAGCTTTTTGGATCATGAGAGCTCGTAATCTTAGTGGGGTTTAACTATTTTGATGCAAAGGTAATGTGGGGAGTGTTACTCTCATGTCCTTTTGTTAGAACGTTGAGAGAATTTGTCGTGTGTAATATATATGTGTAATTTTGTAACTTGTAAGAAGGCAAAGTCGCTTGTGAAATGTAAAACTTAAAGTAGTTGGTTTGCTCTAAAATGATCACCATCACATAGTGTGTAATTTGTTTAATGATATATTTTTCTTTCTTATGTTTTAAAAAAATAATTAATAATTACATCACGTTTTCACAACTTTTTCCAATTTTATGTGATCATCCGTAATGAGTCATGAACTTCGGATTAAACGAAGGTTTAATTTAGGGTCATGATAGTTATGGTCAACATGCATACCATAAACTATATCATAATCCTTACATGACATGACATACATTCTTGAAATGTAAATATTTTTATATATTTGTTTAACTTCAGACTCATCATCTACAAATATCATACATTAACAATATGCATTCATATCGTTCATATACAATCATGACATATAAATTATCATTTCATTTCACTCTCATTGTCATATATATCTTAGGAGTTTCTTTATAACTCTTTGATCCTTTCTTCTTACTTAACATCTTTTATACTTTACATTTTCTCAAGATTGCTTTAGAACCCTTTGAACCTTCTTTCATTCATCTTTCTTTCTTTGTTATGTGATACTTGAAGTGTCATCTTCATCTTTCATCTTTATCACATAACATCATCTTTACTTTCATTTCATGTCATCAATTATATTTTAGGAACACACATCATAAGAGTGAGGGACTTTATTTCTACTCATCCTTAGGAATACACACTTTATGATGAGGGACATTGTTCTTAGAAAATACTTACGCAAATCTAGGACTTTATTTCTCAAGCTTAGGTTCCCTTAAAGTTCATATTTAAGTGTAAGGCTTTACTTTCCATCTTTACTTCATCATCATCTTAATTTTCTTTGTTATAAGATACTTTGAAGTTTACTTCTATTCTTACTTTATCTTATAACATCTTTGTTCTTAACAATAGTTAAAAGAATCATATCAGCATCATCACATTAGCTAGCTAGGCCACATCATTGTGAACACGCACATTATAATAGTGAGAGACTTTATTCCAAGAAATTCGCACACCATAATAGTGAAAGACTTTATTCCAATGAAATGCACAGTTTCTGATAAGAGACTTTATTCCCTGAGAAGCACATACACAAATGCAGGACTTTACTTTGCGAGCTTAGGTCCCCTTGAAGTATATACATAGGTGTAGGACTTTTCTTCCCACTATTGATGAGTGACATTCAACTTTAGGTGAATTATGCTTTGCAATACATCAATCATTTATATCATTCTTCATATTTTAGTTTAATTATGACTGAGAATGCATTAGTATTTACATGTCTTATACAATCAATATACAACCATACATGACCTATATATATCAGAAAATAAGTTTAAAACATCATAAAAGGCATTTTTCAGCGTCACCGTCATGGCCATGCCCAGCACAGTCATGGTTGTGTCGAGCCTTGTCACGGACATGCCCAAATTTGTCATAATCATGCTCAGCCTTGGCCATAATTTAGCTTCATCGCTTTTGCTCACGGTTGTGACCAAGTTGATCATGGTCGTGTTTGGCTTTATCACGATTATGATAGAGGTGTCATGGGCGTGAACGAGAGCCTTTTAATCACCTTGATCTTGTCTGTTCGGCCACGGCCATTCCTAAGAATGGCACGACTATTTCAGTGTCCTGGAATCTCAATTTCCAACCCAAAAATACCAACTTTGTGGTGAAATCTTTAAGAAATCATGCATATCATCCCTACAATCTTAAGGGGCATTCCTATAGATCTAATAGGCATATATGATAAATAAAATCATGTGAATCATAACATAAAGAAGAATTAATGTTCTTCCCTAAAACATACACTCATCATTTTCTAGGCATATAAACATATAGGTCTAAGCATAAAACATATAGATCTAAACATATGATCAATGCACCCTCAATCACAATTCCTAATAAGAACTAGGGTGTTCTTAAATTTTTCGATCCAAATATGAAATCCATGAGAGGGGAGAGAGGGTTTGGATCCCCTTTACATACCTAGGGATTTGATCTAAAACCCCTTTTCTTAATCACCTTGCGTCATTCTTCATCTTCTAAAAGTCTTTAGGTCTTCTTCTCATTTTTCTTAAAATCTTGATCTTCTCCACGTTGATCTTGCAACATAGTCACCATGAAGAATAAGGCTCTTGATCCCATAGCCTTAGAGTTTTCTTGGTGGAGAAGAAAAGAGGGAGGAGTAGGAGTTAACGACTAGGTTTTTGGGGAAATAATAAGGTTGTTAGGTCTTAAAAGGTCAATTTAATGTTGTTGTCTGAAGCATCGCATGATTGAGGTCAACAGGTTTCTCCAGCGTCCTTGAAATTCTAATACCACTTCATATTATTCCCATACCACTTCATATTCTAGACAGGACGAAAAGGGTAAAAAAATAAAAATATAATTAAAATTTTGATAGAAAAGATAATTAATAGTGTTGAGTGGGGAGCCATTTGAAATTGACACTTGAGCAAGGTTTTATAGACATAACCAAATTAGAAAAAAAATCAACAGAAGGCTTAAATAGAAGGATGGATGTATTAGATACCTATTTTACATTTTTGGCACTAAATGCAAATAAATAAAGGGGATTATTGGTGAGTAGACGTTTAAAATACGACATACATTTAATAATTTAAGAGATCATCATATAAAAAGTTTAATGATGTGAAATTAGGATTAACTTGCTAATTTATTGGTCTAAGCACAAAATGCAAAAGACTAAGGTCTAGGCGTGAACTATGTAGATGTGAAATATGAATAAGGTCTAGGCGTAGACTATGTAGAAACGGAAACTCAACAAGGTCTAGGCGGAGACTATGCACAACTAGAAATTGAACAAAGTCTAGGCGTAGACTATGCACAACTAGAAATTGAACAAGGTCATAGACTCTTTCCTCCCTCGTGCGGATACAAGTTCATACTCCTAGTTGTAGATTATGTCTCAAAGTGGATTGAAGCTATCCTTACAATCTCAGCAGACTCAAAGTCAGTTATTAAACCCTTTAAAGACATAATATTCCCAAGGTTTTGGGTGCCTAGATTGGTCAGCAGTGATGGAAAATCACATTTTATCGAACGAAGTTTTGAAAAACTGTTGCTTAAATATGGAGTCAAACATCGGATTTCTACTGCATATCACCCTAAAACTAACGGGCAAGCAGAAGTCTCGAATAGAGAAATTAAAATAATTCTCGAAAAAACAATCTCAATAACTAGGAAGGACTGCAGCTTAAAACTCAATAAAGCACTGTGGGCATACGGGACAGCATATAAAACACCAATTAGGACAAGCCATTTAAGTTGATTTATGGCAAGCACTGTCACCTACTTGTGGAACTAGAACACAAGGCTTTTTGGGCAATCAAAACACTGAACTATGACTTTCAAGCAGCCTCTAGAAAGCGACTACTACAGCTCAATGAGTTAGATGAACTGAGACTAGATGCCTACAACAATTCTCGCATTTATAAAGAAAGAACAAAGAAATGACATAACACGCATATACTGAGGAGTTTTAAGGAAGGCGACCAAGTTCTGTTATTCAACTCCCGATTACGACTTTTCCCGGGAAGTTAAAAACGCAATGGTCTAGACCATTCACCATCGAGAAAATATATCCTCATGGCGCAGTGGATGTCAAAAATAGCAAGTCAGAAATTTTTAAGGTCAATGGGTAGAGATTGAAACATTACAATCCAAGTGCAGCAAGGTTCGAAGAAGTTGTGCACCTGCAATCGAACCACTAAAAGAAATAAGGTCGGGCCAACGACCTTAAAAAAAAGGCGCTATAGGGAGGCAACCCAACCAAATAAACGGTCATCAGCCACGTCAGCATTCACAAGGTGAAAAATATCAAAAATTCCCCCAAAAAGGTACACTGGTAGATTTAGTTGAGAATCCCAATAGAATCTAGTACATATCTACCCAAATATCCACTTTTCCAACTCGCACACAACTTCGCATCGTCTCGTACTTCACCCAACCCACTATCTCTTCTCCAACATCCACTGCCCTTCGGTCACTCGAAATCCCTATATAGCCTCGTATCCTCCTCCGAGCAACCCTCTAAGATCGCAGACACCCTCGCTAACCAGTCGGCTATATGAAGAGAACTCGTGCATCATCAGACTCCATGCCAAACAGCTCCTCTGAGTCCATCCGATGCCGGCTACGTCCAAACGAACTCCTGCGTCCAACATCCAACATACGACAGCCGGAGAATAGCGAGGAAGCCCACCACCTCCTACAAACCAGGTGCAGAAACTTCTCCTCCACCAGATTCCTGGACCTTCCTGCTCTCGAACCTCTCAGATTATTCGACGATGTTAGAATCATACTTCACCGGTCCTATCTCCTACCCTTCTTCATGAAACGATGGGACCTCTAACGAGGAGGTATTAGTCGAATTCTTAGGAACTCTATACCCCACCGGCTTTGATGGAAATGGTGTTCCAAACCACATCGAATTCCGTCAATGCAACCGCGATCTCGCTATGAGCCTAGATACTCTAGCTCGCTTCCTGAATCTCCTTAATACTAGTCACAGAACTCCTCCACCTTCTTTCCCCGCATTCAAAGTTTGGTATCAACTTACCGGCCATCGTACAAATAACATCCTACATCTAGTCGGTGAATATCTTAAGAACCTTGTTCTTTGATACCTTCATATTCTTCTCACCAATACCGTCCCAATGACTACGAGAAAGATTTTGTTTCTACCGATGAACTTTTTATTCTCTGGTGTCTTCTCTCCAACACAGAGGTTAACCTTGCATCATTTTTCTTGCAAAGTTTGATTACGGAGTCAACCCGCGAATATAATCAAATCCTCTGCAGCAACCTCATTACACCTCTAGCCGAACACTATGTGTTCTTAGGAGACGCCACCCAAACTGTTGCAACATTGATTGATTTGGACTTCTTGATCAAGGAAGGAGTCCTTCTCAAGATTAACGACCAATATTTTTTGCGACAATCTAACCCATCTGCCCTCTTCCAATTGCTCGACCCTCGACAAACTTCAATTTTGGAAGGTAGGAATTGGTGGATGAATGACTTCATCTAAGTCACGAGACCTATCTCAACACTACCCCCATTGCTTTTGGATTACAAGACAGCTTCACGAATTCCTTCTGATCCTAGAACCCCTAGAAGACACATTGTCTCCTCTTCCTCTTCATCAGCCCTAGATGCCTCCAAACTTTCATCACTTACCTCTTCCGACAAACTGGACCTCATCCTGGAACAATTGACCAGACTTGCTGAAGCCACAGCTCGTAACCACCAAGACATCCAAGCACTCAAGGATCAACTGCATACTCTGGAGCAACAAAACTTGGTGCACCAACAGCAAGTACAAGGAGTAGAGGTTGTCCTGTTCTAACAACACTCAGTGACATTCAGCAAGTCACTAATGCCTACTAGAGCTTCAACCACCTCCTGGTCCCTCTTCCTGACATGATTGAATACTGAGGACAGAGTCGATACTAAGCTTGGGGGAGAGGGCGGCATGGTACATTTCTACTCTTTCTTGGCATATTTACATCTTTTCACAGTTTCATTACAATTTTTTTTAACTTCTGGGACATTATATAATTATCTCCAAGTAGTATAGTAAGAGACTTCAAACCTACCTTGTAGCTATAGCCTCTTTTACAACCTCCTGAAACTTTGTTCAAGAAGCATCTTGCTAATCCTTCCAATATTTTAATATACTTCACAACCTAATTCAATGCTTAAAGTGAAAGGGTCAAGGCTAGCAGAAAGTGACTATTTTGATATATTAAAAGCCTAACGACCAATCCTATTTTAGCTCGCCTCTCAATTCAAATGACTGCTAATAGGATTGTTAATACTAACATCTTCAAGTACAGTATGGAACTCAATGAAATGAAAATTTTGAAAATGAGCAAAAGAAAAAAACAAAAAGAAAAGAGGGCCAATGAAGCCCCAGAAGGTACAAAAAGGGTGCATTCCTGAACCAGGGTGAATCTGAGTGAGTAGATCCGTAAGGGTTCATGTCTGGTACCCTAAGAGCAACTGTCCTAGGATCTGCCGATAAAAAACCTGTTACATAGATCCCCCTGAGTACTATGGATAATCACATGAGTACTGGACAAATGAAAAGAAATAAGGATCAAAAGAGAGTTCATACTGTACAAGTAGAGTTAGCATTAACATTCTTATTTTCTGTTCATACCACTTGATTTCTCTGGCTCGAGCTAAGTAGGAGGAAGTTAAAAATGTCTTGTTTTTAATCTCTTCATTAAAGTCAGGAACAAAGGAAAAGAGGAGGCACTTAAGCAAAGAATATAAAGTTGATATATTAAAAGGATGGCTGAAAAGCAAGGTGAGGATTAAATCTCTCTTTATCTTGAACATTGCTTGAGGACAAGCAAAAGACTAAGCTTGGGGGAATTTGATCACCTCTTATTATGCTCATAATTATTATAATTAAACTCATGAATTCACATAAAAATTGAGCATATTTAAATAGTTTTTAATCATTATTAGAGAAAAAATGGAAGGAGTCAAAGGGAGGACTAACTACTTTTCGAAATTTGAATCCTGGACAGGGGAGAAGACAAAAAGGGAGGAAGAGAACCCGGAAAACGGGGAGAGGAAAAATGAGGGCTGAGAAAAGAAGACAAAGGCTGTGAAGATTCAGGATGAGCTAAAGAAAACTTTTTGGTTCCCATGTGATGAGACTTTGTTGATGCTGACTTTTGTTTCGACTTTTTGATACTGCGAATTTGATTCCTCCTTTTAATTTACTTGATACATGGCAGTCTTTATAATCTATGTCTGATTTTAATTAGATCGATAGATCAATTGTTTTCTTCGTCAACTACTTTCATCCGAGAGGAGAAATTAGTTACATTCCTTGCTTTATTTCTAGGGATTATTGATTTATTGGTCATAAAAAGATCGAGAGATTTATCACAGTGATTACAGTTGTAAGAGGTGTCAATTGCATTTTAATTACTTCGATTAGGATCAAAAGAATGAGTTGTGGAAGATCGAGAGATCGGGCTCTTCTTCTGATTAAGGATGAGAATCTTATTAATCAGTAGTCCTAATTTAGTAATTAGCAGCTACTCTCTTCTCGGTCCATAAATAAATCAATGGGTTGGGAGATACGACACTCAGTATTTCTACTCGACCTGTGCACTTGTAGTTGCGTGAACTCTAGAGAAAATTTAAAACATGACTAGAATTACTTTCAGTGCGAGAATTCCTAATTCCATAACTGATCACAATAGGTTTTTATCCCATTTTCTATTCAATTCACCCATATCGAGCCCTTATTTTGCCTAATTTTTGGCCAATTATGTTTGGAATGCAAAGGATTGAGATAACCAATTAATCATTCTCATTTTATACTTAATTCCATGTGCATAAAGGTTCTGAATTGCTAAAATCCATAAATATATCAATTCTATGCCAAGTTATCATTTTTTGGGCAAGTTATCATTCCAATGTGCAAAGTTATCATTTTTCTAATTAAGCTGATTTCTACTGATTATCTTGCCCTAAATCCCTTGCCATTATGAATTAATCATATTTCAACTTGTGCAAAGTTATCATTCCATTTTACAAGTTATTATTTTTGGTGTCAAGTTATCGTTTTTAGGGCAAAATTGTCATTTTGATGTGCAAGGTTATTAATTCTGCATAAAAGCATTAGGCAATCATTAAATTATTGTCCTAACTCCTTGCTGCTCTGATTTGATCACATTTGGATAACCACAACTAAATTTATGACAAGTTATCATTTTATGGCATCAATTTATCATTTTATGACACCAAAGTTATCATTCCTGTAAAATCTTATCCACATTTGATTTCTGACCTTATTCACTTGCCATCCTATTCCCTTTGATGCTTTCACTGTCCTGAACAACTCATAATTGGACAATTTTCATGATATGGTGCAAAGTTATCTTTCCAGGTTTTAAAAGTTATCATTTCTGATTATGAATTTTATCCCTGCACAACACCAAGTCCCATTTGATAATTGAGCTGATAATTGTCATTGTCCTAATCCTTATTTCTGATAATTGTCATTTCAATCTTTAAAGTGTTGTAAACTTTTCATTGCTGATTTCTGATTTTCAATCCTTCCAAATCTGAATTTGTGGAATCTGCCTTGTTATTGTTAAACCCCTGATTTCATTAATCATTGAGAGGTGAACTTAAGGTTTTCTTACTGTTCAAAGATGGACCAAGAAGCAATAACATTTGCTGAGTTCCCATATGTAATCAAGTCCTTAATGCTTCCAATTCATTAGTACTAATGTAGATTTCATTTTAATTTGCAGTTGAGAGACTGATTTAAAATCCTCTTATTGTTTAATCATATGAGAATATGACAATTAGCCCTGGTTTAATTGTGCTATGATAACAGGCCATTTCAAGTTGAGTTAAAATTGACACATATTGATAACTTGTTCCATTTCATCCATAATTGAACCAGATGAACCTCAATTCTTAGGAGAACCTTCCTCATTGATAGATAATCTCATTTAGCCCTTAGTTTAGCATTTATAATTTAGTTTTGATAAATTTTCAAAAGTCCAAAAATAGTTATCATTTTGCCAAAATCAAAAATATGTTTTTACTTCCCTTCAATTTCTTGAAATTGTAACTTTAGTTAGAGCTAATCTAGATTATTTTAGGGAGTCTTTGCCTTCAAATCACTGTGGATACAACATTTGGATTTATTACAATTGACATGTGCACTGCAGTAGAGAGTGAGTTAGGGAGTTAAATCAAAAATTAAAAATCTCAAATTTGACCCAAAAATCAGTAAGTTATCACTATACTCCTCTATTTCACTACCAAGTTTTTGGCGCCGTTGTCGGGGATTTGAGGTCAATTAGATTGACTTAGATAGTTTAGATTAGTTTTAGACTAGTTTTCCGTCCATTTATTAACCCAATTTTTAGTTTTTGCAAGTTATCATTCTGAATTTTTCATTTTTGTCCAGTTTTCTTTCTTTTCTGAATTTGATACTTCTAAATTTATTTATGCAGGATTTGGACAATCAAGAGGACCATTATGAATCAGATCCTGAACCTGAAAGAAGATTCTTGAGAAGGAGAATATTGCAAAGGATAGAGGCAAGAAGAAGAATTTTTTAAGAAGAAGAAGAGGAGGTTAACATGGCTGCACCAAGGACACTCAAGGATTGCTATTCACCTAACAATGTCAGAAATCAACAAGGGAATGGAGTCCTAGAACCTGCTGCCAATTTTGAAGTGAATCCAACATTAGTCACAATGATAAGGCAGTATCAATTTGCAGGATTGGGGAATGAAGATCCAACCTCACATCTTGACAATTTCAAGGAAATATGCAGCACTGTCCATTTCAATAACACCCCTATGGATGCTGTCTACATGAGGCTATTCTCTTTCTCACTCAAGGACAAGGTAAAGACTTGGTACAAGACCCTTAAACCTGAAGAGATTGCCAATTGGGAGTCCATAATCCAATTGTTTCTAGCTGAATTCTTCCCACCTAGCAAAACTGACAACTACAGGGATCAGATTGTTAGATTCTATCAATTGGATCAAGAAAAAATATGTGATGCATGGCAAAGTCTCCAGAGCTTGTTGAGGGCATGTCCACACTATGGTTTTGAGAAATGGCAATTGGTTAACTACTTCCACAAGGGATTGAACTATCCATCTAAAGTGGCATTGGATACTGCTGCAGGAGGGATTTTTGCATCCAGGAACATTGATGAAGCCTACCAATTGATTGAGAATATTGCCAAGAACCACCATTTCCTTACACATGATAGGACAAGAAGGCCATCCAATGATAATCAAGTCAACAATATTGTTGTCCAGATTGAAGAAGGGCTACAAAAGGCATTGGAGAAGCTGAACTTATCAACCAATGTGGGAAAGGCTTCCAATTCTGAATCTAGATGTGATGTATGTGAAAACCAAGGCCATATCACTGAGAGTTGCAACCTGATAATGCAGTAATATGAACAATCTATAGATCAAGTGAATGTTGTGGGGAATTATGGAGTGAAGCCCCCTGCTGAGTTCTATACTCCAGAAAATAAGAATCATCCCTACTTCTCCTACAAGGTTAACCATTATCAAGGGCCACCAATGCAGAATTCTAATTGGCAGCCTAAGATTTTGTCAAGGAATCAATCACCTCCATATCAAAATCAATCATCAACCATTCCAATGCAAAGACCTCCTTATGAGCAGCCACCACAAGCTCAAGCCACTCAATTCTCAAAGATGGAAGAGTTGCTGCAACAACTTCTGAAGAAACAAGAGAAACAAGAGGAGGTAATGCAGAAACTAACCAACGGAAATAAAGCCTTAAATGCCAATCAGAAGTTGCTTGAGAGCCAAATTGCCCAACAAGCAAGCACATCTAATAGGCCACCCATGCTCTTCCTTGGACAACCAGAAGTGAACCCCAAGGAATAAGTCCAAACTGTCTAACTCAGAAGTGGGAAGATTATTGAAGAACCAATGAAGAAAGTTGAGGACAATTCAACCAAGACAGATTCAAAACCTGCAGAAGAACCAGCTGAACCTATAGTGGAAAATCAGAACAAGCATCCTCAAAATAAAGCCAAGAATAGAATTTTTGATAAAGTACCTTTCCCTCAAAGATTAGTCAAGGCAAGACAAGACCAACAATATGGAAGATTCTTGGAAATTCTGAAGAAGTTGTACATTAATGTGCCATTTGTGGAGGCAATTCAGGAGATGCCCTCATATGCCAAGTTTTTAAAGGAAATCTTGACCAAGAAAAGGAGAATCATGGAGCATGAAACCATAACCTTGACTGAGGAGGCTTCTGCAATTATCCAAAACAAGTTGCCTCCCAAGCTAAAGGATTCAGGAAGCTTCTCAATTCCCTGTGAGATTGGAAATAGAAAAATTCAAAGGGCAATGTGTGATTTGGGTGCATCATTGAGTGTAATCCCTCTTTCACTTTGTAGGAAGCTGGAAGTTGGAGATATGAAGCCTACCAACATGTCCTTGTAGCTAGCAGATAGATTCATCAAGTATCCACATGGAATTATTGAAGACATACCCCTCAAAGTTGGAAAATTTTATATTCCTGTAGACTTTGTGGTGCTTGACATGGATGATGACCTGAACACCCCAATTCTTTTAGGCAGGCCCTTCTTAGCCACTGCGGAGCTATCATAGATGTCAAGGAGGGTAAATTGACATTCCAAATTGGAGAGAATAAGATAAAATTCAATTTGGCACAAGTTATCAGTAGGTCAAATTTTTAGGAAAGTGATTTTGAAGATGGGCAACTAGATCAGATTGTACAGCAAGTTTCTGCAATAATCCCCAATGAAGACCCCTTGCAAAGGTGCCTAATGTTTGATCACTTGAAGGAACTAGAAAATCCAGAGGCTAAGGCATGCCAATCTGAGCTGAATTCTCTCAAATCAGTGGACAAATCTGAAATTCAGAATGAGGTGCAGGAGGTTATCACTGCTGAACTCCAACCCAATTCAACTCAAGACAACTATTCTAAATTAGAGCTCAAGCCTCTCCCTAGCAACCTGAAGTATGAATTCTTGGGAGAGAATTCCACATTTCCAGTAATTATCAATGCCAATTTGCCAAGAGAGAAGTCCAGGAGCTGTTGAAAAGACTAAAGCTGTACAGGGAGGTAATAGGCTATTCAATTGAAGACATTAAGGGGATAAACCCTTCAATTTGCATGCATAGGATCCCTATGGAGGATAATTACAAGCCTTCAGTAGAATGCCAAAGGAGGTTGAACCCTGTCATGAAGGAGGTTGTCAAAAAGGAAGTTCTAAAATTGTTGAATGCTGGAATTATTTGTTCTATTTCAAATAGTGAATGGGTCAGCCCTGTCCAAGTTGTGCCAAAGAAAGGAGGGATTACAGTAGCCAAATCAGATTCAGATGAGTTGATATCCACCAGGACAGTTACTGGTTGAAGAATGTGTATTGATTTTAGAAAATTGAACAAGGCAACCAAGAAGGACCATTTTCCACTCCCCTTCATTGACCAAATGCTTGAGAGGTTGGCCAAACACTCTCACTTTTGTTATTTGTATGATTGTTCAAGCTTCTTGCATATTCCAATCCATCCACAAGACCAGGACAAAACTATCTTCACTTGTCCATATGGGACATTTGCATATAGGAGGATGCCATTTGGATTGTGCAATGCCCCTGCCACATTTCAGAGGTGTATGATGTCCATATTTTCATATTTCATTGAGGACATTATGGAGGTGTTTATGGATGACTTTTTAGTTTATGGGGATTCCTTTGAGGCTTGTTTGGAAAATTTAACAAGAGTATTGCAAAGGTGCAGGGAATCCAATTTGATTCTGAATTGGGAAAAGTGCCACCAAGAGGGGATTGTGTCAGGCCACATTGTATCCAGTAGAGGGACTGAGATGGACAAAGCAAAGATTGAGGCCATTGAAAAGCTGCCACCTCCAAAGAATGTGAAGTCTATAAGGAGTTTCTTGGGCCATGCTGGTTTTTACAGGAGGTTTATCAAAAACTTTTCAATGATAACCAGGCCCCTCACAAGGCTGCTAGCAAAGGATGCTGAGTTCAATTTCAATGAGGATTGCATGAAGGCCTTTAATCAATTGAAAGAAGCCCTCATTTCAACTCCTATAGTGCAACCACCAAATTGGTTCCTACCCTTTGAAATTATGTGTGATGCCTCTGATCAGGCAGTAGGGGCAGTGCTGGGACAAACCAAGGATAAGAAACATTATGTCATTTGCTATGCTAGCAAGACATTAGATGAGGCTCAAATCAATTATGCCACCACTGAGAAAGAGCTACTAGCTGTAGTGTTTGCATTTGATAAGTTCAGGTCTTATCTAATTGGAGCTAAGGTAATTGTGTACACTGACCATCAAGCTGTTAGGCACCTAATCAGCAAGAAAGAATCCAAACCAAGGCTTATCAGATGGATCCTATTGCTGCAAAAATTTGATGTGGAAATTAGGAACAAAAGGAGTACTGAAAATCTTGTTGTTGACCATTTGTCCAGGATGGAAGGAATTAAGGAATCTCCATCACTTCCTATCAATGACTCATTCCCTGATGACTTCCTAATGGCCATATCAGCTGCTCCAACCCCTTGGTATGCTGACATTGTAAATTACTTGGCTTGTGGAATCATTCCACCTGAATACTCTTACCAGTAGAAGAAGAAGTTCTTCCATGACATAAAAGACTTCTATTGGGATGATCCCCTCTTGTTCAATAAGTCCCCTGATGGCATTTTCAAAAAGTGTGTGCCAGAAGCTGAATTCCAATCCATTTTGTATGAATGCCACTCATCTCCATATGGTGGACATGGAGCTACCCAAAAGACAGCAGCCAAGGTCCTCCAATCAGGGTTCTATTGGCCTTCCTTATTTAAAGATGCCCACATGTATGTCAAAAGTTGTGATGTGTGCCAAAGAGCAGGTTCAATTTCCAGGAGGAATGAAATGCCACAGAATGGGATCCTAGAAGTTGAAATTTTTTATGTTTGGGGCATTGATTACATGGGACCCTTTCCTAGCTCCTTTGAATACAAATTCATATTGTTGGCTATTGATTATGTGTCCAAATGGATAGAGGCCATTCCAATTGTAGCTACTGATTCCAGGGTTGCTATCAAGTTGTTTAAGGATATAATTTTCCCAAGATTTGGAATTCCAAGGGTGGTTATCAGTGATGGAGGTAGCCACTTCATTGAAAAATGTTTTGAGAACCTCCTAAGCAAGTATGGGGTAAAGCATAAGGTTTCAACAGCCTACCACCCTCAAACAAATGGCCAAGCTGAAATTTCAAATAGAGAGATCAAAGTCATTTTGGAGAAAATAATTTCATTAACTAGAAAGGATTCGAGCACCAAGTTGAATGATTCACTTTGGGCCTACAGGACAGCCTATAAATCTCCAATTGGTGTCTCCCCATATAAGTTGGTTTATGAAAAAACATGCCACTTGCCAATTGAACTCAAACACAAGGCATATTGGGTTGTCAAGGCATTGAATTTTGATATGCACTCTTGTGGACAGAAAAGACTCTTGAAAATTGATGAATTGGATGAGATCAGGCTCAATGCCTACCATAATTCAGAATTCTACAAGGAAAGGACCAAGGGGTGGCATGATAGCAGGATTTTGAAGAAGGATTTCAAAGTTGGAGACCTTGTGTTGCTATTTAATTCAAGGCTCAAGTTGTTTCCTGGAAAGTTGAAGTCTAGATGGAGTGGACCCTTCAAAGTCCACAAGGTTTATCCTTTTGGGGTTGTGGACCTTTGTCAATGACAATGTTGACATATTCAAGGTTAATGGACAAAGATTGAAGTTATACAAACCCACAGCCATAGATTCAACTTAGGAGGTGTTGATTTTGCAAGATCCCTGCAATTGCCTAGTTGAACTCCATTGCAACAATGTCTAGCCTAAGACATTAAAGTAGGGAACTTCTTGGGAGGTAACCCAAGCCATTTTGTACCTAATCTTTCTGTTTTGCAGGAATAAGTCAGGGAGGAATTAGATTAATTCATAAATTTTCATTTAGGGAGTACATCTACCCTCAATTTTGATTTTCTCACTAAAATCCTAATGATAATTGATATTATCTTTTCCTTAATGCTGCAATTATCATATTAACATCTGAATTATCATTCATATCAGTCCTCCATCATTGCTGAATTTCAGTGAATTTCAATGAATTTCAATGCATTATTGAATTATGCACCCCAAAAATTTGATATTGCAGATTTCATTGATATCCTTTACTTCTCTACAGAAGTGGTTGCAATTCATGAAATATGAACCACCGAAAGCCTCTGAATGAGATGCAGAATGGATCAAATGCACAAATCCAAGAATTTGATACCCTCCCAACCCTCTCCCTTGCCTATCTTTTTCACCACTGTGGACAGTGCTGAGAATAAGTTTGGGGGAGGAAACCTGGTGCTTTTCTAAACTTTACACCATATTTTCAATCTATTTTAATGCTCATATTATCATTTACCACTAGGTTATCACTGTTTGAATAAGTTATCATTGATTTCACTCGGTTATCACTAGTTTTGACAAGTTATCACTGGTTATCATTTTTTTGGGCTCAATTCAATTCATGTCTTCATTTTAACTCTAAAATGGGTGAAATCATTTATCATGATAATTAGTACACTCCAATACCAAGTGGCCAATTTGGCCATTAACCTTCTTGCTTCAATCAGCTTATCAATTCAGGTGCATTTGAATTAAATTTCAGCTGAAAATTTTCCTTTTTGTGAGTAACACTAGCTGACATTCATGGATTAAATTCAAAGTAGAAAATGTCTAGAAAGGAGTCCTCTTGCTGCCATGTTAAATAGGAAAACTTGACTTTTTGAACCAAGGAATCCAAACCTTACTTGAGTTTGAACTATTGCTCACTTCATGAACAGAATAGGAAAAGAAAAATGGAGAAAAGAAAAAGTGAAAAGTTTCATTTTGCATTGCATGCATGCATAAATAAAGAGAGTAAAATTTCAAAAAGGAACCTCTCCTGAATAAAATCAGGATTTTTATCTTGTGACCAGCATGAATAAAAATCAGGTCTTGACCTGACTACTTGCATTTTCATGAATAAAAGTCAAGTGTTAAACCTGTTTAAGCAGTGGAAAATCTGTTCATGAAGGGATTTGTAGTTCAACCTTGTAGTAAAGTTGACAATTCCTGAAATTCAAACTTGTTATTGCTAGTACTTTTTCCATGGCTTAAATTTTCTTTAGCCTTTGTGATTCTCTAGCTAAAAATTGAGTTTTTGGAAAGAATGAAGTGTTGGCAAAGTGGGAAACTCATTAGACTTAAATCAGCTGGTTTTTTATTCATTTGTGGACTGTTTAATTCAAATTTGTTCTTAATTTCTGAATGTTTTGCTTGAGGACAAGGAAAAGGCTAAGCTTGGGGGAGTTTGATCACTAGCTGATCACAATAGGTTTTTATCCCATTTTCTATCCAATTCACCCATATCGAGCCCTCATTTTGCCTAACTTTTGACCAATTATGCTTGGAATGCAAAGGATTGTGATAATCAACTGCTCATTCTCATTTTATACTTAATTCCATATGCATAAAAGTTTTGAATTGCTAAAATCCATAAATATATCAATTCTATGCCAAGTTATCATTTTTTGGGCAAGTTATCATTCCAATGTGCAAAGTTATCATTTTTCTAATTAAGCTGATTTTTAGTGATTATCTTGTCCTAAATCCCTTGCCATTATGAATTAATCACATTTGGATGATCATATTTCAACTTGTGCAAAGTTATCATTCCATTTTACAAGTTATTGATCACTAGCTTATCACAATAAGTTTTTATCACATTTTAGATGCATTTCACCCATATCGAGCCCTCAAATTGCCTAACTTTTGGCCAATTATGTTTGGAATGCAAGGATTGTGATAACTAGTTGATCTTTCTCATTTTATACCTAATTCCATGTGCATAGAGGTTCTGAAATGCTAAAATTCATAAATATTTCAATTCTATGCCAAGTTATCATTTTTAGGACAAGTTATCATTCCAATGTGCAAAGTTATCATTATTTTAATTGAGCTGATTTTCAGTGATTATTTTGCTGTAAATACCTTGCCATCATGAATTATTCATATTTGGATGACCATATTTCAATTTGTGCAGAATTATCATTCCATTCTACAAGTTATCATTTTTCAATGCCAAGTTATCATTTAGGGGCAAAACTGTCATTTCGATATGAAAAACTATCAAATCTGCACAAAGTCATTAGGCAATCATTATATTATTGTCCTAACTCTTTGCTGCCCTAATTTCATCACATTTGGATAACCACAACCAAAGTTATGACAAGTTATCATTTTTAAGGCATCAAGTTATCATTTTTGGCACCCAAGTTATCATTCCTATGAAATCTTATCAACATTTGATTTCTGACCTCATTCACTTGCCATCCTAATCCCTTTGATGCCTTTAATGCTCTGAACCATCCATATTTGAACATTTTCCAAGATATATGCAAGGTTATCATTCCGGGTCTTCAAAATTATCGATTATATTTGATTGCATTCTCATAATTTCGAGATATTCCACCGTATTTATCGAGTAATTAAGGTACTCCATCGTGATTATCGAGATATTCCACCATGTTTTGTACAATTTTTATTATTGAAGACCAAAAGTGAAAAAACATTGATCTTTTTTCCTCTTAGAACAATAAATTCTTATTTTTTTCAGTTTTCAATGAAGAAAATAGGTGCCCAACAAGAAATTTTGTTGTCTCCTCAATTGTTCTTAGGAGTGATAGAAACAAGCTCTTATTCTTGCTCTTAAACCTATGGCATCAGACACCCAAAAGTGGTGCTATAAGGAGAGATGAAATTTATTTCTTACTAGGATACATGTTTCCTTTTTATAATTATTTATAACTTTATGTTTATATGCGTGAATTTTCTATATAAAAAATAGAAAAATAAACTTATGCAAAATGATGAATAGTGATAAAAAATAGTAAATATTGAAATTATTTTTAATTAAAATTAGTAATGTAATGCTCTCAAAATTCATCCTCCTCCCACCTGATGTGTAGATTCCTTGTAAGGTGACACTTATAAATGCTTCATATGGGATTCGACCAAACAGTTTAGCAAAAGCCAAATAACTATATTTCAAATATATCTTCCAAATGTTAACATCAAAGTATTTAGTACATAATAATAAAAACTCCTAATAACTCTCCCATGTGCATCTTCTCATGATCATGAACATCATCACCATGTGCATCTACATCTAAACCTAACATTACATGTAGGATTCAAATATAGTGAAATGTAATTTATGTTAACAGTAAAGCTCATTACATAAGATATAAATGTCAGGACGACCGACCTTGTTCAGGGCGGGGGACACATCCCCCTGCCCTGCCCCATTGATTCATCCCCACCCCCCCCCACCCCACCCCCCCACACACACAACACACCCCGAATTCCAAGTATGGGGTGATCTAATACCCCGCCTCAATTCCTAGGGATCTGCGAACCCCTGGAGACTCGATTGATTGCTTCTTTTAAATAAATGTGTAAAAATGAGAAAATATTCATAATAATATCAATAATTGACTATAGAAGATCAACATGAGAAATTTAACAAAATTTCTATAACACAAATCAATTGTTACAAGTTCAACAATATAAACTTCAAATTTTATGAAAGTTTCATAACATAAATTTCAAATTTGTTACAAGTTTCACAACATAAACTTCAAATTTTAATACAATTTTCACAACATAAGGTGCACAAATGATATATTAAGTTACAGCACCAATATTTTAACAACATAATAATTTCAATTCTTTGTATCATTATTCACCACATTCATTTGTAAAAGATCAATGCGAACACACCCCTCATTTTTCTTCATTTCATTCTTCACCCCTTTGCAAATTTTCTTACAAGTTAACAAAGAAAAAGGATTAATATAATAAAACTAAATTGAATAGAGTTACAATTATTACGAAAAGTTACGACAACTCAATCATTCAATCATTTATATCTTCATGTTCATTGATTGTGTAGAAAGAACACTTTCCATTAGAAGAACCTAACAAAAAAAGATTATTAGTTTTAAAAGAGAATACACATCATAAGTTTAATAAATGAATAAAATATTGTAACTTTTTAATATATTTTACAATCAATCTTGATAACATATGAGCACTTCAACAGTGTCTTCTTTCAATCTAGTACGATGTGAATTCAACATATGACCTCTGGTACTAAATGCAGACTCTGAAACAATTGTAAAAATGAGAATAGTTAAGAAGTCCCTTGCAATCATTTGTAGAGTTGAGTATTTCAATCCAATTTGTTTCCAATAATTCAATATGTCAAATATTCCTTCATTTGATTTAACAATTAAAACAGGCTCTTCCAAATAACTTTTCAATTCTGATTTCATGTTATTTTGTGAAGAAGTCTCATATACAAATCAATATAAGCACACTCCGACTTTTGCTTTTCCGATGGACGAGCAATTTCTATTACACTTGAAGATGAAGAATTAATAGGAGCACCTCTATTACCATTAGCTTGATATTTAAGAAGTGAGTCTTCATACAATATTTTTATCTTCTCTACTCATTGTTGCTTTGGCTTCTATATAGCAGTGGGAAAAGTAATTCAACATCTTATATATTGGATCCAAAATAGCTCATAGTGTCACCATTTGAATAACTTGTCTCTTCTATATTGCACTCAATTATTTTTTCCAGTACTTTGTCAAATCTAGAGCTCATACTCAAAGTCATCATTTAAATAACCTCATTAGGAAAAGAAAACCACTTATTCAAAGCAATTCTTATTTCACAATTTTTTAAAAAATAAACATTTAAAGTTGGATAGTTGAAACTAGAAAATAATTTAGTTATATCATAAAATACTTCCAACTTTTCACAAACTTCAAATACCATTAACACTAGGATAATATTTGTATTCAGAATCATGTTGCTTTAATTGAGAAAAACTTTATATGGCAAAGCAGAAGCTATTATCAAATAAGTAGAATTTCATCTAATTTTACAATCTTACACAAGCTTTTTTTAATAAACAATATTCAATTGTCTACGTGTAGCACCAAATCTTTCCTCCCTTTAGGTGTGTCAATCCAAAAACTAACACATTCTCTGCTTTTTTATTTCAAAGAATCTTTAATTTTTTTATAATCCATGTTTGACAATCAAATTCAAAATATAAGCACAACATCACGTGAGATCTGCTTGATTATTTTGAATCCATCTAAATATTTTTTTTCTTCAATTGTTGTATAGCAATTGAGTACATATTGTTCAAAGAGTTTGCCAGATCGAAGAAAAGTCCCGTGAACATCGGATCTTTGTTGAATTCTAAAAAAATAATATTGCTTCATAGTTAATGTTTCCCTCTTATAAAAAGTTTAGGGTTTGTGACTTAAAGGTATATCTAATCTATACCCATCTTCACCATATGGATGTATTTACAGGTATGTCATAGGAATAAAACTTGGATGCAGATCTGATATTCGTTGAAGAACTTTTATTTTGTGTCCAACTATAATATCTCTTTCAACATGTTATTCATCAAAATCCCCAACAATTAATACAACAATTTCAGAAAAGGTTGGCAAATTGTATTGTTGAGCATTTTGAGTTCTATTTTTTTTATCGATCGTAGGTGAAAATAGAATCATGATACTCTTTATATCAATCCCTTAGCCATTCTAAAAGACTTGATCAAAATATTGTTTTCATCTAACATTTGAGACAAATCTTGGATAATTTGAGGATCAATATCATTATGTAATTTTGCCTTTTGAAATACTGCCATCATATTTTCTACTTCGTACTCGGTATCATAAATATATAATTGAGAAAAAAATTGATCTTCTTCTAGTGATAGGAAGCAAGGAGCCAATGTGGTGATAATTTTATCTTGTAATCCTAAATACTGAAGGACCTTTTCCACTTGTTTGTGAGTTATCAAGTTTGCCCCCCATTGAAGTCAAAGCATACATACAATTGTATGCTCTAATATTTCTTCGAAAGTTAATGTCTTTGCTCCCAAATTGTTGGCCAAGAAGGTAGTTCAGTAATGGAGGTGGATCTTTGAACGAAGGAAGTTTTACGGGACCTTCCATACAACAAAATGAGAATTTTGGATGTGATACTTCTTTTGTCTTATGTGTTCTTTCTTCATACCATAAAGAAGCACCGCAATATTGACAAATGTACGTAGGAGATCCAAAATCCCATGGCTTTGTGAAATCATTTGTGTAATGTAAAACATTAACAATAGTTTTATACTACAAAAATAAATTATTTGTTAAAAAAGTTTAAGCACAATATAAATATTAACTTACCTGATTTTTCATTTGTTTGGATTTCCATGTGTTTATCATGCATACTATTTGATGAAGGTTGCATTTTTTTCAAGTCCTTATTTTTTTCAAATAAAAATTTAAATGTACAAACATTACAGATGTAATGGTTTGACATGAAATATGAATACCTTTTTTATATAAAAACTATTATAATAAATTATCCTAAAAATTATTGTTTGATTAAAGAATCGATATTCTTTTGTCCCAACATAAATACCTGCAACAATTTTTTTGCAATTTTCCTTGTAGTGTCTTCATTTGTCATATTTGCCTCTACGTTGGACTGAGTTTTCAACTTGATCTCATTCAAATTACTAATATGAGAAAAAAGAAAATATAAATATAATAAATATAAATTTTCATTATAATGAAAAATATGATGAGCTCAATATTTGAATCATTGTTTGCTTTGTTCTTCCTTTGCCCACTTTCTCCACTAAGAACTTTT
This sequence comes from Pontederia crassipes, assembly GCA_030549335.1. Lineage (NCBI taxonomy): Eukaryota > Viridiplantae > Streptophyta > Magnoliopsida > Commelinales > Pontederiaceae > Pontederia > Pontederia crassipes. Next base: position 59,757,702 of record CM060189.1, on the reverse strand, counting down.
TTTTCCAAAGGTACAACTTCCTGTATTCCAACATGTTTGAATTGAAAGGCATGTAAAATAAGACATACCCATCAAATAAATGGCAAAACTATACAAGTATTACATAAGTTTTATTAAAGTTATACCTCACAAATGTCTTCTATGAACTAAAATAAGATAAATTTCATGAGAATGAAAAAAATATGTCAAAGCAAATGGTAATAATGCTAGCATCAGTTTAAATATGCTATAAGTAAACTCTAACTTATTAAAAGAAAATAATTAGTACATAACCACAACATGCACCATATAAAAGGATTACTCATTATGTCCTTATTTAATAAAACACGAGTCATTCAATACTTTGGTAATAATGATTAGACATTCAAGATATGTATCCTTTTATATGAAAATGTTAATAATTGAAAAAATGTTAATAATTGAAAAAACCTAGAAAAAAGTTAGAGAGAATGGATGAAGAAGAGAGCTCCAACTTTTTATTCCAAAACTGGCTTAAAGCACAACTTTATATTATATATAGATAGTTTAGAGAGAATGTCTATAAATAATAATCATGTAGACACTTTATAAAATTAATCACCAAAGTGTGATGCTTGCTTTTATATTCTATTCTATTATATATAATATAAAAATAATAATTTAGAACGATAGAGTGTAGTTCAAAGATTAAATAATGATTTAATATATCATATATATATATTCATATGAAAGATTAAATAATCTATACATGCCTATAAAATATATATATATAAAGAGAGAGAGAGAGTACATGAATAATAAAAAAATAATTAGTGATGATGGATTGTGAAATTTAATGCCTTCATGATGCCATTAAGACTAATTACATAGAGAGTTACACCAAAAAAGGTTAATAATTCAAAAAATCCAGAAAAAAGATAGAGAGAATGGATGAAGGAGAGAGCTCCAACTTTTTGAGTAAATTACACGACTCGTCCCTCAACTTTGAGTCATTTTCAAATCGGTCTCCCAACTTCAATTTGTAACTAGAACATCATTCATCTTTGATTTTCTTGCACGATTAGCCCTCTTGACCGATGATCGTGGGTTTCCTAATTGCATTGCTTACGTGACTGTCATGTGATCATTTCTCTCTCATCCACATCAAGGCGAAATCCTCTCCCCTGTTAAAATATATTATAAAAAATAAAAAAATATGGGGCGCTCACCGTCGGTAGGGCCAGTGTGCCGTCGGCCCCCTCGTTCTCCTCACTGCGCGTGAGGGAGAAGAGGGGGGCGGCTGCCCCCCTCTACGATTCTCATCGGCACTGTGAGGGTAAAAAGAGGGGGCCGGCGAGAGGAAGAAGAAGGGGGCCGGCGAGCCCCCCTTTCTTCTTTCTCGCACGTGGTGAGGAAGAAGAGGGGGCCGACGAGCCCCCTGTGTGAGTTCACTGGCCCCCTCTTCTTCCTCATTGTGCCTGAGGGAGAAGACGGGGGCGGCCGCCCCCCCCCCCCCCCCTTTCGTGAGCTTGCCCCATCGGCGAGCTCGGCTAGGGGGCGTCATCCTCGACCAGCGGAGATCGGGGTGTCGCCCCATTTTTTATTATTTTTATAATATATTTTAATAGGGGAGAGGGTTTCACCTTGACGTGGATGAGAGAGAAATGACTCACGTGTGGCCACATAAGCAAAGCAGCCGAGAAATCCACGATCACCAGTCAAGAAGACTAGTCATGCAAAAAAATCAAAGATGAGGTACGTTATAGTTTAAAGTTGAGAGACCGATTTGAAAATGACTCAAAGTTGAGGGCCCAATCGTGTCATTTACCCCAACTTTTTATTCCAAAATTGGTGTTACGATTTCAGCATGAGAGAAATTAAGCACCGTAAGAAAAATCAAGAAAATTAAGGAGACACAAAGTTTTATTAGATGGAAAAATAGAAGAGGATTACAAGACTGATTACTTTTTATTTTGGACCTATAGAGAGTTTATATAGGCACCCCTTTTACAAGCGATAAGAATTACTAAACGACTGGGACTCTGTATTAATCTCACAAAAATATGGCACATATCTTGTGATAAGAAAATAAATCAATTACTGACAATCTCATGATAAGAAAATAAATAAATTTTGAATCACATACAAAATATGTCATATATTAATAATCTTCATTTGGAGTCCAAACATATTTCGAGTTATTGTAGGATTCAAGGCATTGTTAACAATCCTCACCGTGAATTGAATCCTCCAACCAGATATCTAACCATCTCTGTCATCATCACTCTCAACTTTGGACTGTTGTCAACTATCAATATTTAACAAGTTCAAACAATGTTGAAACTTGTTAGTAGGAACCAACTTGATGAATATGTCCGCTGGATTATTTTCTGTGTCAACATTTTTCACCTTGATCCTCTTCTCAGTACGGATGAAGTGATACCTGACGTCAAAATTATTAAAAACTAGTTTTAATACTTAAAAACTTATGAACTCACGTTTCTAAGGTCAAAAAATGAGTTAAGTCGTGTTAAAATAGTAAAATGGGGTAAATTTGGATTTAATTGTGTTTTAATGCGGTGAAAATGGATGAATACGCTCAAGCGCATGTTCAAGTAGTAGATTATCGGCTTCTACTCACATGTGGGTTATTTCATTATCACTTGTAATCATACTAAATTAATTAAAATATTATAATAAATAAAATTAAGATAGTCAAGAGGTGGATAAAATATATAAACTATTATAAACTATTCCAATTTTGTTTATTATTTTATTTCTTGGACCATAATACTTAAATAAAAATGATATGATGAAAAAAATGATAATAAACAATAATATTTTAGACAAAAAATTTCTACTATACTAATTTTCTTATACATTTTTTCCTATTTCTATCTCAATTTATAAATTTATGATATTTCAACTGAATTTCCATATATTTTTGGATCTTGACAATAAAAAAATATATTGCATTTGAAATAGTTGCAAGTTTATATTATGAATTTTTATTAACTAACTATTCATGTTATTTTAATTATTTTATGTATTTATTAATATATTTATATATAATTTAGAAAATAATTATTATTAATTAATATTATATCTAAATACTACTTATCGAATTTATTATACGAATTCATCCCCCTCCCCTAAAAATGAACTTAGGTAGAAACTCGAACTTGACAACTTTATTTGACGTTGATGTGTTTAATTCTTTCACGATGCACTTGATCCTTGGTTAAGCGTATTGCACTTAAACTATCACAATCTGATCATGTTGTAGTCCAACATCTCTGACAAGCCCTTTTAAACGGATGCCTTCCTTAGCACTTTCGGTCAATGTCATGCACTCTGTATTTGTGGTAGACAACATAACTGATGACTAGAGTGGGTTTTCCAACTGATAATAGAATTTTCAAGAGTGAAAACATAACATGTATCTTCTCCCATCAACATCTACAGCATAATTCGAGTCTGAATAACCTGCAACCAAACACTCTTTAATACTTCTGTAGATGAGGCAAATGTCAGACGTTCCTCTCATATATCGAAAGATATATTTTACTGTTTGCCAATGCTTCTTCCCTAAATTGCTCATGAATCTGCTGACCACACTAACGACATGCGCAATATCAAGTCTTGTGCATACCATAGCATACATCAAGCTTATGACTGCATTAACATATGGAACTCGAGACATATACTCATTTTCTTCATCAAACATAAGTGCAATTGCAGAGAGATGCACATTTGAAGCTGATAGTGTATTTAAGGTCTTTGCTACAGACATACTGAATATGGAGAAAATCTTTTGAATATAACTTTTTTGAGACAAAGAATTTACCCTTTACGTGATCCTTATAAATCTCCATCCTTAAAATTTTTTTGTTGCATCAAGATCTTTCATATCAAATTCTGCACTAAGGAGATTCTTCAAAATTTCAATGTCTACCACGTACCTAGCATCAATCAACGTACAAGAGCAGATAGGTAGTGAAGTCACCCTCCACCTTCTTAGGATAGATGCAGAAATCATAAGGACTTCTGTTGAACCCTTTACTGATCATGAAACTATCAAACCTCTTCTACCACTGTCTAGGAGTCTACTTTAAGCCATATAATGACTTTTCAGCCTATAGATGTGGACTTCTTTGCATGAGATAAAGAAATCCTGCTCATGAGGATGTCTTCTTCAAGTTTTTTTAAATAGAAATGCAGTCTTCATGTCTAATTATTCAAGATTCAAATTCTGATGTGCTACAAGGGCAAGTAGCACCCGGATGGAAGTGTGTCTGACAATTGGAGAGAATAACTCATTGTAGTCTACTCCCTCTTTTTTATTGTAGCCTTTAACAACTAGACGTGCTTTGAATCTGATGTCATTAGCTTTTAGACTTCCAAGCTTCTTCTTGAAGATCTACTTGCACCCAACGATCTTTTTTATCTTTTGATAACTTGACTAACTCCAAAGTCTGATTCTTGTGAGGATATTTTATCTCTTCACCCATTGCCGCAATTCATTGTTCTAATTCTACACATGTAATAGCGTCCTTGTAGCTTGCTGACTCCATCTCTTCAACTATTTGAAATGCATATGAAATCATGTCCTCAAAACCATAACACTTAAAATGACCACTTGTTTGTGTGCACGTCCAGCAACTAGACTTGTCATTGTTTCTTCTTGCTTTTCAAATTTGGTTGTTCAACCTGATAAGATTCTTCTGTCCAATTCTAAATTGGAGTTAATCCAAACTCCACCTATTTGTTGATACCCTCCTCTATTGAGTCAACAACATCTGATTTTTATTTGAACATAAACATCTCATTAAGGAATTTTCTACTGTGAATAACCTTGTGCTATGAAGGAAATGTCTTTTACACCTGCATCATATTCCCTAAAGACTCATTTCGCCCTTGTTTCAACTTTCCTTAACGTGATAATATGTTGGACAGCAAAAAACTTTCATATTAGTATAATCAACAGGATTTTCTGACTAATACCTCAATAGGAATCTTGAGGCCGATCACGATTGCAAGATTCTGATTCACTAGGTAACATGTTGTGCTAATAGCCTCAACGTAGAATAATTTGTTCAGACCAAAATTAGAGAGCATGTACCGTGCCCTTTCTAGAAGAGTTCTGTTCATGAGTTCTGCTACACCATTCTATTTATGTGTATATTTGACGGTGCAATGTCTCGCAATGTCTTCATCCTTACAAAACTGATCAAATTCGAACGAACATAACTCCAAACCGTTATCGATACGAAAGTGTTTCACCTTTCAGCCTTCCACTGTTTGAAAGCTTCGAATGCCTCACTCTTATGCTTCATCATGAATACTCATGTCATTCTTGAATAACTATCTATCACATATAAGAAGTATCTAGAACCTCCTACAGATGGAATATTAAAGGAGGTCGAACAGTTAGCGTGGACATAAACAAGCATTGCTTTTGTCTTGTGCACTTTACTGAATTGATGTCATTTTTGCTTAGCGAAGATGCAATGCTTGCATAATTCGATTTCAAATATTTTCTTACCACTCAAAAGATTGCGCTTGTTGAGAATGTCTATCCTTTTCTGACTGATATGTCCAAGTTGCATGTGCCACAATTTGGATGCTTTAGTTCTAATTGTGATGAACTACTTACTGCAGCTACGCCAAAAATTACTGTACCTTATAATATGTACAAAGACTTCTGTTTGGCTCATCTCATAATTTCAACATCACTCTTAGTGATCTGAGAACACCTCCTACAACATCCATCCAACTAGAGTTGAGAACTCTTAATTATATCATTTTTTTCTTCAATTGTAGAACATGATGGACCTCTATCAATGTCCTCATCTGATTGTCATGAGTTCTGATCTCAATTGAGCCGATTCTAACTATTTTATAGTCGCATTATTGCCCATGATGATGTTTTACTGATATGTTGAGAACAACTCTTTGCAAGGAATAATATGATAAGAGCATCCTGAATCTAGAACCCAACTCTCCTTCAAACATCTCTTATTAGACAATATGAAAGCCAAATTATCATCATCAGAATCGCTACTCTAGTGTACTACTGCAGCAACTATCTCTTTATTATTCTAGTGACTCGGCTCTTTACAATAGATGTAGATGTCATTCGAATTGACGTTATTCTTCTTTGGCTTACCTTTCTTAGGGTTCGGATGATGCCCCACCAACCTTGCGGCCTGAGTCTTCACAGTCTTGTCAGATGCCTTATGTTGAAGTTCATAAGTATGCAGACTCGATCTTACTTCTTCTAGAATTATTGTCTCTTCCAATGATCACAGACTGAACAAAAATTTCGTATGACAGAGGAAAAGACACCAACAGAAGTAGGATAACATCTTCATTTTCGATCTTCATATTTATGTTCTATAATTTCATTAACAAAGTATTCACCTAATCAAGATAACCTTCTTGTATGCGGAGGGCGAATAGACGTTGCTTCAACAATAATTTGTTAGTCAGAGAATTGGTCATGCAAAGACTCTAGTTATGGTAGGACTCAAAGTATTATTAACAATTGGCCTAAAGCATAACTTTATATTATATAGATAGTTTAGGGAGAATGTATATAAATAATAATCATTAAGACATTATATTGAAACTAATAAAGTATATAAAATTAATCACGAAAATGTGATGCTTGATTTTATATTATATTATATAAGTACAGTTTAGAAAGGATAAATAATAATTTAAAATGATAGACTGTAGTTCAAAGATTAAATAATGATTTAATATATATCATATATACATATTTTTATATGAAAGATTAAATAATATATAAATTCCTATAACAGTTTAATATATATTACATGACTAATAATAATAAAATAAGTATTGATGATGAATTGTGAAATTTAATGTCTTCATGATGTCATTAAGACTAATTATAGAGAGTTACACCATAAATAAAAAAGTTAATGAGTAAAAAAAATCAGAAAAAATAGAGAGAGTGGTTGAAGGAGAGAACTCCAAGTTTTTATTTCAAAATGGCCGAAGCACATCTTTATTATGTATAGATAATTTAGGGAGAATGTTTTAAATAATAATCATGAAGTCATTACATTAAAACTAATAAAGTATATAAAATTAATCACGAAAATGTGATGCATGATTTTATATTCTATTCTATTCTTAGTATTCTATTCTAATATATATATATATATATATATATTAAAACATTATTTAATATATATATGAAAGATTAAATAATCTATAAATGCCTATAAAAGTTTAATATATATTACATGAATAATAAAAAATAATTATTGATGATGAATTGTGAAATTTAATGTCTTCATGATGCCATTAAGACTAATTACATAGCACCATAAATAAAATGTTAATAATTCAAAAAAAATCCAAAAAATAAGATAGAGAGAATGGATGGAGGAGAGATCTCCAACTTTTTATTCCAAAACTACCCTGACGCACAACTTTATATTATATATAGATATATTACATGATTAATAAAAAATAATTATCGATGATCAATTGTGAGATTTAATGTTTTCATATGCCATTAGGACTAATTACATAGAGAATTACACCATAAATAAAAGGTTAATAATTCAAAAAATTCAGAAAAAGATAGAGAGAATGGATGAAAAAGAGAGCTCAACTTTTTATTCCCAAATTTTCTTGAAGCACAACTTTATATTATATATATAATATATAAAGCATATATATATATATATGCATATATATATATATATATATATAGATGGTCGTATGGTGAGCCATGTTAAAAACGGTTGAAGCACTGCATTGGAAGATAAAAGAACTAACGTCTAAGTATTAAGCACACCACTTCGTATTCTTTTTTTTTTTGAAAAATAAAAAGCTTTCATTACTTAAGTGGTATTCATGGAGTCCGTATACAAAAATTAAACGATGCCAAGGGGAGGGCATTCGTTCCAAAAGGAAGCACAGTTAATGTTCCAAGCAAAAATAGTAAGAAAATTTGCAATGTGATTCATCTCGCGATAACAATGCGCAATTTGAACTGTTTGGATGTGGTCCATAGTGTTCCAAATGTCCATAATGATGCTTTTAATATGGCACAAATATTAAGTGTGTTGATTGATGATACGGATGAGGATCTCCGAATCAGAGTAGAGACTCACACTAGTGATGCCATGTTCAACACATGCTTAAAGTCCCAGCAATATTACCCATGCCTCAATTTTTATAACGGAGGTCGTTGGCCTTATCGTAGTGCCTGCAAAAAGAAAAAGTCCGGAGTGAGTTCTTAAAATATAACCAACACCTTTCCTCTCATAGGATTCCGTGAGAGTGCCATCCGTGTTGAGACAACATAAGGATGCATCAGGAGGCCCCCATCTGGTCCGGATGGACTGTTGGGGGCGGAGGATAATGAATTAAGATGAACACGAGGTGGATAGGCGAAACAAATGGCCTCAGGCGCATGCGATTTAGCATAATCATGATATGCTACTAGCACCTTCGACCATATGGCCCCAGCGGTTGTATGTCATGATCTGAAGTGCACATTATTATGAAGATCCCAGATACTATGAAGGCATGGTGCGATAAGTGAGATTAGGACACCCCTAGACTGTTGATCCAAACATGCACCCTCATTGAGCCAACCTCCATTCTCCCAACTATTAATATAAGTAAAAGTAAAGTTTAATTCAGTAGCTTGTCCCAAACTTGATGCACCATTATATGGTGAAAGAAAAGGTGAGTGATATTTCCTAGGGTCAAACCACATAGCATGCACGTAGGATCAATAGTCGGATTAAACCTCATAATCACATCCATTGTGGGAAGCCTACCATGTAGGAGCTTCCAAATGAACATGCTCACCTTTGGTAATATTGGGATCTGCCACACACTAGACCATGACTGCCGTCCGGCCAGGGACACGACGGGCACATCCCAGCATAAGGATCTATATACTAATTTAGCATTTGCAATTCTGAGGGAATCCTTCTCCCAAACCCATGCATCATCGTACGCAGAAGAAGAAATAAAAATACGAATAATCCTGTCATAGGATCTCGGCCAAAGAAAAGTGATGGGAGATTTGTGTTCCATTGACTATCGGATAGTAGATGTGCCACCGTAAGATGATCCATTGAGATGTCTATGTTAACATAGGTAGGCATCCAAATCAGAGGGGTGCAAAAAATTCAAGGATCGTACAAAAGGGATGTATGATTTCCATTTCCAATTTATTTAATGAAACATGTTCTGATAATAGGTATAACATGATGAATTAGATGCTAGGTCATGGAGGTTTTGGTTCTAGAAGGACACATGTCCTAAGTGTGGAGGGTTCCATACTTATTAAGAAGGAATTGCACCCAAGGCGAGCTTTCCCGATTTAGAATACATTGAATACGCTTTGTCAAGAGTGAAGTTCTAACATTCTCAAGATTAAGGATACATAAGCCCCCAAGAGCCTTTGGGAGCTGGACCGTGGACCAATTTATCAAATGCAATCCTCTCTTGTCACCATTTGATCCCCAAAGGAATTTTATGAGATAAACGATCTAATGATTCAATTAAGCTGATGGAAACATATATAGAGGATAGAGCGTGAATGGACAAGGAGGCAATCACAGATTTAATCATGGTAGTTCTACCAGCTATAGATAAGAGCCTACCACCCCAACTAGAGAGTTCGGAAGAAGAGCGATCAACAAGGTATTGTTGGGAGGACTTGAGAACACGTTTTGTTTGAGATCAAAAAATCAAGGTAATTAAATGGAAAGGTCCCCTCGGTGAAACTCAGATTGGAGAGGATGATATTTCTCCTATGAGCATTAGCATTTCTTGGAATGAAGATCTCAGACTTGGCCAGATTAACTTTTAGGTTTGTGAGATAGAAGAAGAGCTTCAATAAATCATGTATGCGTTTACTGTTCTTACTAGTGGCAGCGGCACAAATCAGAAGATCATCCTTATAAAGTAAATGACTGAGGTGAAGGGTTCCATGCACAAAGGGGATTATGACTCGTGTGTCTACGAGCAGTGATAACAAATAAGTATGATGAGAGAGGATCCCCTAGTGAAGGCTCCTAAAACTCTTAAACTGGTTAGATACATATCCATTTGTGACACAGGAGAAGGTTGGGGATTTAACACATGTTAGAATCCAATCTATGAATTGTGAGGGGAATTTCATCAGTTTCATAACATATTCAATAGATTTCCATGAAACTTGATCAAATGCCTTCTCAATGCTTGCCTTAATGAGAATATGCTTCTTTCTACCTTGATTAATGGAATGAGCTAATTCTTGAGCAATAATTATGCAATCATGAATACTTTTGCCCTTGATAAATGCAGACTAGGATTGATCGATGATTGAAGGTAGGGTTTGCTTAAGCCTATTTGCCAAAATTTTGGATAGCAGGCGATATAACACATAACATAGATATATGGGTCTAAAATCTTTAACACAACGAGAATGCTTGGACTTGGGTATGAAAATGATATTTGTATTATCCCACCAGGAGGGAAAGAAACCACTATAGAAAAAATTTTGAATTGACACAACGACCTTGCTTCCCACACAGTGTAGTCGTTTGGGCCAAGGGCCTTTCTCGCGGCCATATCCCATAGGTAGGTCCTGATCTCCTCCGCAGTAGGAATAGTAGTTAATATTGGTATCCATTCAGGGTTGACTGTAGGAAGAGAGGGCCAATTCTCAATTGAGATTTGAGGGTGGGATTTAGGCGCCCAAAGCTTTCTATAGTGATTAACAAAAATTCTAGAAATGTCCTTCACATTTTGGTAATCCGTTCTAGCATCATCCTTAATGGTGAGGACACAATTAGCTCTATGTCTCATGAGGGTGGACATATGAAAATATTTTGTGTTTTGGTCCCCTTTACTAAGCCAATTAACCATACTTTTGCTCTACCATTTGATGTTAATCTGCCTGAGAATGGCCGCATGACGATGATAAGCAGCCCTAAGGGTATCCATATCTTGAATAAAAAGACCCACAGCCTCATCACGAGCTTCAAGTGTCTCAATATGATTTAGTATATTCTCAATAGTAATTTTCAATCTACCTAATTCCTTCTTGTTCCATCTTAGGGTATCCTTTCTAATGTCACTTAAGGTAAGCCCCGGAGAATTTGATAAGAATAATTGGTTAACCATGAGTCAATCTAGCTTATAGTGTATTCTAGCTTGCCCCTTACGATTGTTACATGAAGTGAATTTGGCATTAGATATGGGTATATCGAATAAGCCTTGAGAGTCAACAAAATTTTTTAAGGTTCTAACTGAATGAGTGTAAACAAAAGGTGAGCCACCCCTTTTCTCCTCCGACGATAAAGGACAATTAAAATCTCCCATAATGACCCAGGGTACATGATTTAAACCTAAGTTCTTAAGATCATTCCACAGAGCATTTCACAACACAAGCACATTAGAAGCATAGATGCAAGACAACAGAAAAGAAAAAATTTCATCAGCATGCAAAGCCTGATGGCCACCATGAATTTGGATAACCTGTGCGACATCTTGACGCAAAGTGAGGATGATACCTTCGGGCGTGCCTGTACCTACTAGAAAACATCCCTGTCATTGGTGGCCAAGCCTCCTAATAACAACAGTAGATATAGAGGGGAGAGTGTGAAATTCTATCAGAATAAGAATGTCCGGATGATGAATTTTGATAATGTCAGTGAGGCGATCCCGGACTCGAGAACGAAACACTCCCGATAGTTCCACACTATCACTTTCATTTGGATTTTAAGGTAACTTGCACCACACCGAAAATATGTGAGTTTTGATCTTGATTGTTAGCAGTGCTCTTACCTTTCTTTTCACGAGTGATCCAGAGTTTTGGTGGTGGTGTAGTAGTATCTTGATACTTTCTTCACTATTTTTTGGGCGACAGCGTCAAGTTCACCGACTGGATGTCCAGATCTGGTAACTCTTCGTCAAAGATGCCTAACTCTTCCTCGGCATCGTGAGACTTCGCTTGGAACAAGTTTAGTACTGCTTTGGCCGTGTGATCATGTCCCTCAAATCTCTCATGGCAGGACGGATGGAAGGCGCATAAGATGACTGGTACATCCGAACTGGTCCCGACACGCGAGGAGAAACTATTCTTTTTTGGCAGGTAGTGGGGAGAGAAGTTGGGTGTGGTGGGGGACGCCAGTAGACGCCAACCAGAGTATTACAAGAGGGTGAAGAAGGTGGGGCAACATGCGTCGAAAATAGCAGCCGTAGGCGTATGAAGAGATGAAGCGGATTCTTTTAGGGTTACCATGGTATTACTTCCGGATGGGGGCAATGAGTCCAGCCGTGAGTCCCCACCGTTCAAATTGGACAATGACGTAACATTCACACCTGGATCACTGCCATCTGTCCCCGTTGAAGAGCCTCGTGATGTAGGACAGTTGTCGCGCACGACACGCTATCTAGTGAGACACCATCCTTACCTGATGCACACGGCACGCCATCACGTGACCCAAGCAGATCGTCCGGAAGATCCACAACCTTAAGATCTATAGACACACATTGTGGATTCAGATGTTGGTGAGGTAGATGATTGAGATCCAAGTTGTTTCGCAACCCCGGACGGGCAGTTGTGGTTGATCACCGCTGGATGTCGCCATTCCGGTGAGGGGGTTGCAATGGGCGATTCTCACGCAACCAAGGTCCAAAGAGAAGGACCTGATTCCGGGGAGCCTCCACATTGTTGTCCATCCCTCGTCGGGGATGACAGAGTTCCAAACGATGAACAACAATGTCACACCTATAACAAAACTTCGATAGGTTTTCATATTGCACACGCTAAAAATACTTGTCTCCATTTGGTAGCCGGAGCCACATTCCTTGCTTGATCGATTGTTGAATATGTCTATTTCTACACAAAAACACACCGGAGAAACACAAGTTTCATTTTGGATCTCCTCCACACATAAAGGAGTGCCGAAGGTAGCAGCAATCTGAGTCGTCTGGATCCATATCGGGATGTGATGCACATCAACATCTCTCGGACGAAAGAAAGGTCGAGCATGGATAATGTTCAGCATGTGTCCCTCAAACTCCCAAGGGCCATTAGTCAGTACCTGCAAAGCAATTTTCTCAGTAGTAAAAAGGAATAAGAAGTATGACCTACCCAAATAAGTGATAGGGAAGTTGGCCTTCCACATTTTTGAAAGAGCTGGGCGGAGGCAAAGGACCACCGTCGGGTTCCCTAAAAACCTCTCGAGCAGGCATCGCTTGATTTTCAACAGAGGAGTCGGCAAGATCTTCTTGAGGGATGATCACTTCATCTGTGATGCTAGCCTCCAACTCTCAAATCTGTCTTGAAGACATGGATGCAGTGGGGTTTGGCCATCTATCACGTACCAGATTTGCCCAAGATTGTGGGCCTTGATATGTAGGAGGGAGGGGGTTTATTGGTTGGGGATCACTTTGAGCATGAAAGTCTAAGGGTGATCCGGCATGGCGACCCGATCTCGAGCGCCATCCAGAGGCGAAGGATTGATGATCGAAACAGGGAGGGAGGTGCGTCAGGGGCTTGGGTGGAGGCATGTACGTCTTTCACCGTCTTGTGTCACTATCATGCATCCACTTCGGATTCTGATAAGAAAACAAATTGCAGATAACTTTATATTCCAAAAAATAGGAAATGATATAAATAAAAAAAGAAAAAAAGAAAATCATCAAATATAAAATGGGTGTTAAATGGCCTAGCTATACATCAAATCGGCAAATTCTTGGGCTTTAAATGGAGCAGCCCAATCCATAATTCCGTCCTCTCGCCATTAAAATCAAGTTGAACATCTGCCCTTTTCTCTTATTTTTTGGCGCCCAAGAATTTGATCACTTGCCGAGGGTTTCGCACCTCCAGCTCTCTCCGCTCCGCTGGCCGCTCCCCTTCCGCTCGCCGTCGCCATTGATACTGTCTGGGGCTCCCTCTCTATCTCGAGATAGAGAAGGTAGAGAATGGCGTCGACTTCCTTCCAAGTCGGTGCCGGCGACAACAACAGCGACGACGGCGTAAGATTTGACCTCGCTACTCCCTCAGTTCACGAACTTTACTCGTAATTATGTACTCGATTGATCTGTTTTTCATTCAGGAGTTCGATTGGGAGGCGGCTGTTCGCGAGATCGACCACGCCTGTCAGAACGCGTCCACTTCTAGCTCCAGTCATCAAGGTGTAACCACTCCGGACGCCGGGGTGGCGCTGGTGCCATCCGATTTTTACCGGACCAAGGACAAGCGCAGGCAGGCAACGCTCGATAGGTTCGTTGATTCTTACATAGCCAAGCGTGCCAAGAAGACTGACAAGACCTCATCTGGAGAAGGTCGGTGGCGCCCAATCGTTGAAAGGCCATCCGAAGAAGGTTGCGAGGCACCTTTGGTTGAGATCGACCTGGAAGCTGCGAAGACATGGATTTATCCCAGTAAGTATACTGTTGGCATTATGTCGATTGGTTTTGAAATGATTATTTTATCTCTCATGATGACACAAATCCGATAAAACAATATATTTAACAACATATCGATCTAAAACATGTCACTTTGAAGGATTGTGCTTTCTACAAAAATTAAATCATTGTAAAAAAAAAGCTTTCCAAGGACAGATGACAGACGTCTTTACTGTGAAATGATTGAAAAGAGTTCTGGCTATAGGGTTATTCTTGTTTAATTGACATAAATTTCATGTCTGTTGGAGAAATCCACCCTATAACATAGTTTTTCTGATGTAGTCAAAAGGGACTACTCTTTTGACTGCCAAGTTCTATTATAAATGCTTTTGTGCACCTTCTCAAAAAAAAAAAAAAAAAAGAAAAAAGCTTTTGTGCAATGCTAATCCAGCTTCACTTTCTGCTTTTTGGATTGATACACGTGGTTTATTATTATTATTATTATTTTTGTAAAAGAACATGTCCTTCAAAGAATTTTGGCTCTTTATGCCATGCCGTCTTAATGGTTCATATCCAGAGATCACTGAAAGTAAAAGAGGAAAATGATATCTCCTCTCTGGCCAATATTACTAATAGTAATATATCTTCTCGTCATGTACCACATGTTCTGAGAAGCAAGTTGCTTATTGTTGACCTTGCTGGATCTGAAAGAATAGACAAATCTGGTATGCATCAATGACTGATAAGATTTTGTATGCTTGATATTTCTTTACCATAATTTTTGTTTGAACAATTAGACGATCACGAGAAGAATATCCTCAGCTTTACATGCTATATAGAAACCATCTGTTTTGGATTTTCTTTTGAGTACATCAACTTTCAGATTGTGTCTACTGTCAGAAAAAAAAAAATTCAGATCGTGTCACGACTTGCTTTAACTCAATTTTCACCCAAAGAGTCGAAGATTGTATCTTAAAGCTATTTAATTGACTTCGTAGACAAGGGAGCTTTAACTAATAGAGAACTGTTTTTCATTAATATTAGTGCTCTATTATAACTCCGCCTATGTTTTATAGCCGGTCCCAAGCCCGGATAAAGGAGGAGGGTTGTGTTAGGCCCCGACAGCCAGCGTAAAACCCTGTCGAATCTCATGAACATGGATCAACGAATGCGTCGTATGATCCATGTAGCCGACCCCACCTAGTGGGATAAGGCTTTGTTGTTGTTGTTGTTGTTGTATTTGACTCATCATTCTTATTTGTCGCAGTTAATGTGCCTCTTCGTGATTACCAGCTCTCAATCAGTAAGAGTGCTTTATTCTCAAACACATTGGTTGCATTACCAACAGGGCTTGGGAAAACTCTCATTGCTGCAGTTGTGATGTATAACTATTTTAGATGGTTTCCAAGTGGTAATTGTTTTCCTTAATTCTTTTTTTATGCAAGTGAACTCATTTTATGCGTTCTTTCTGATTGTTTTCTTTATACATAAATGCACATAATGAAAATTTTATTTGGATATTCACATGAATTCTTAAAGAAACCAAAATGCTAATAATTTAGCGCTGAGTTAGGTGACAAAAGAAGTCTGTAGATATTACGTTATTTACTTAAAACCATAAATAAAACAGGGACTCAAGCCATTCATCATGTATTAACTGAACTTCTGATAAAAAAGACCAGATGTGAACTGTTCCTTTCATTTCAAAATGTTCAGTTCTTGAAGAATATTGTTTAGCAATTCCTTTTCTACCACTTCTCTTGTGCTAAGACTTCATAACGGTTTACCTCTAAAATCAAATTCAGTACTTGTTTATATCGATATTTGATTTAGGTGGTTCTTCACCCTTATCTCAGACAAAGTTAAAATAAATGCATGCTAGTTCATGCACACCAAGTTGTATCCCAAATCATAGTTTGCATGTACTTTGTATTATGTTTGAATTATAACAAAATGAAAAAAACATGGAACTCGATGTCATTGTATATTTTTAAGGGTTATTTCCTTAAATCTCCCCTAAACCATCACGATTTTTTGCATCTAACCCCAAAGTATGAACTTACCTTATGATAGCTAAACTTTATCACATTTTCCACTTTAGTTATTCCGTTTGATTTGTTAACTTTTCCGTCATTTTATTTTTTCCCATTTGTGAAAAGACTAAAATACCCTTCCACAAACTCTTCTCTATTTTAATGTTAAGAAATAATAAAAAATATAAAATATAAAAACTTTTCCAATTTATTATTATATTTTAATGTCTTCTCTCGGACAAAAGTTTCTATAAGTTTTTTTATATTGTTTTTTAACACCAAAAGAGAGAAGAGTTCGTGAAAGGGCATTTTAGTCTTTTCACAAATGGGAAAAAGCAAAACTAATAGAAAAGTCAACAAAATCAGGTGGAATGACTAAAGTGGAAAATGCAGTAAAATTTAAGAATATAGTAAGGTAAGTTCATACTTTGGGGTTAGATGCGAAAAATTGCGATAGATTATGGGAGGTTTAAGGAAATGATCCTATTTTTTAGGAGAAAAAGGATGCTCACCAAGATTTGTGATTTTTTAGGAAAAAAAAGATGAGCACCAAGTTAGGGTGTCATTTGTGAATATATATCATTATGATGTGAAGAATGTACAAGTGTAACCCTCAAGAAGAGAGCGGCAAAAAATGATGAAAAGTACAACCACTATCCAAATCCTCACTCACGAAGAAGGAAAGAACAATGGTGTACAATAGTATTAACCTGACATCTCTCCCCACAAAAAATAACTTGGTTGCATTGGAGCTAGATAGCCTAGGCATAGGTAGGAAAGTCGCTAATAAAACTCTCTCGTGCTGGCTTTGGGACGTAGGGAAAAGGCCTCCAGCCAAGACCAACCGCGACCAAACCTCTCGGGACACAATGCAACCGAAGAATAAATGCATGATGTCCTCATCCGCCTCTCCACAAAGGACGTAGGCTGTGTCATCATGAGGAGCCCATCTTGCCCTGTACTGCCTGGTGAGGATCCGGTCGTGCTACATAAACCAAGCAAAAATCCTGACTTTAAGTGGCACCCGGATGCGCAAGATGAGCCTGAAATGTGCTTTGAGGGTGTCCGGAATAGGGCTGGCCGGAAGGAAACACAAATAGAGACTGTGAGCAGTAAAGGTCTCAAGGAGCCATACCAACCGTAAGCCAGAAGTGGGTTTGGTCGAAATGAAGCAATCCGTTGATGAAGGGACATGAGCTCTGATATGCGCCTATTTGAGAGCGGTGATATGAAAGTGGGGGTCCAAGAACCGGTGCTGGCTTCCAACCACACCTCTACAACTAAGGAGTTCGGATGGGCCCCAAGGGCTAGTAAGTGGGGAAAAGATGCCACCAAAGACTCCCTTGGAAGCCAATCATGATGCCAAAAGGAGAAAGCCTCATCGGAACCTGAGAGAAGGAACCATGAATGGACGAATCATGGGAAGGAGGTGCAATGCCACGCCATAACACGAAGTCCCTGCGAGGGAGCATAGCTCGGAAATCCTAGGAAAGGTCCTGACCATAGTAGACGAAAAAAATAGAATGCCTTAAATTGTCGTGGGGTCCCGATCCGCCCAACCCATCGGGCCAAAAGGGCCCCGTTGGTATACTGGAGATCGCGGAGGCCAAGGCTACTCAAGGAAGTGGGGCCGGAAATGGTCTGTCAGGACACGAGATGAATAGCCCGCTGGTCCGAGGAGCTCCCTTGCCACAAGAATTTGTTCCGTAAAGAATCAATCCGTCTCTGAACTTCTCCTGGCATCCGGAGTACTGACAAGGTAGAGAGGACTGACCGAAGGAGTACAAGTCGGCCTCCGCGTGAGAGAAGTCTCAAACTCCATCCCTGGCTGTGCTCTAGCCTCTCAACTACTGGGGTCCACCCTCGGGAGCTAATGTGATGGTTGGACAGGTGAAATCCCAGATAGGTAATCGGCAGTGTGCTAGTCAGTGTGTGGAGCTCAGCTGCGCAAGCATCCACTTGCTCCGAAACCATGCCGAAAGGGATGAAAGATGACTTGACATGGTTGATTCGAAGACCGGATGCTGCCCCAAATAGGTCCAGCATGATGGCTAAGCGCCTAGCCTCCTGAGCAGTGCCCTCGATGAAAAATAGAGTGTCTGCATACTGGAGTAGTAAACTAAACTGCCTGCGAAACCCTGAAGAGACCAGGCATGAGGCCTGTGTGCACCTTGTGAGGGCGTCTGCGGCCAATACAAATAGCATGGGCGTGAGTGGGCAGCCCTGTCGGACCCCTCTCTATGGCTGAACCCATCCACTTGCTGACCTTCCATTGACCAAAACTGAGAATGAAGTAATGGTGATACATAACTTCATTCAAGCAATCCAGGCAATTGGAAAGTCTCTGACTTGCAGAGAGTGCCAAAAGAAAGTCCATGAAATAGTGTCATAAGTTTTAAACCTTCTAGAGAAAGACCGAAAAGGCGGTCCTCCAATGTGCGATGGTCTCGGCGGCAATGCCATAGCTGTTGGTGATAGATCGGCCTTGGATGAAAGTTGACTGGCTTGGATGGAGGAATGAGATCTCGAGGTACTTCTCGAAGGCGATTGGCCAATACTTGAGCCACCAACAGATAGATGGCATTGCATAAGACAATCAATCTATAATCCTCAGCATGCTTCTCCGATGTGCGCTTCATAAGCATGAACAACAAAAACTGATTAAGGCTCTCAAAGCCCTGATTCCCGTTGACGAACTCCTGGGTGATTGCCATGATGTCCTCTCGCACCATAGGCCAGAACTTAAAAAGAACATTGGGTAACTATCAAGGTTTGGGGAAGCATCATCATTGAGGTCTCATAGCACCCGAGGAGACTCCATCCTCCAAAAAGTCTGCACCCTGATCAGCACCTTTCTGATCACCTATTTGGGCCTCTCTCTCCGACCGCCACATCAGTCGTGTGGGTTGGAGCTCATGACTTCTATCTTGAGGAGGCCGGCTCATCCTTTGCTTCGTCCTATCGGCGCTTTCGACGTATTACATGATAGTCCTCCGGATGTCAACTCAGGTTCTCTAGTGTTTGGACTTACTGAGGAGCAGATTCTTTTGCTAGGACTGCAGATCTGATTGACGAGTCCATCTTGTCACATGGAGCAATATGTGCAGGCCCACTTCCCAAGGAGGATTGGGGGTTTCGGATCTTCGTTGTACCAATTGGGCTCTCATAGCTCGGTGGGTTAGGCGGATCATGGAGTTTGAGGACAGCCTATGGCATTCGGTCTTCTTTACCTACTATGGGTGTGACTTACCTCGTGGGGTCTCATCATTTTGGCGAGTGGTGGCACTGATCCCACGAGTACTCCAACTCATGGTTTTCTAACTTGGCTCCAAGGTGGACTTCTCCTTTTGGCATCATGACTGGTCCTTGGGGGCCCATTTGCGGAGGCTTTCCCATGCCTATATACCTTGGCAGCATCCTGGCGAGGTGCGACAACAGCGGCCGAGACTTGGTTTGAGATTGGTGGCCTCTGCTCAGGCTCTTGGACCCCTCTTTTCAGATCAGCTCTTTTGGACCAGCGCTTCACCGAGCTCCTGGCACTCCACCGGAGGATTGCTTCCTTCCGCTCCGATCACTCCAAGGTCAACGGATGGACATGGCTTTTGGAGTCTTTCAGATCAGCTCTTTTGGACCAGCGCTTCACCGAGCTCCTGGCACTCCACCGGAGGATTGCTTCCTTCCGCTCCGATCACTCCAAGGTCAACGGATGGACATGGCTTTTGGAGTCTTGGTCCACACACTCTACATCCACTTCCTTCCCAACACGGCAGTGTCAGAGGACTTTAGGATGGACTACATATTCATTTGGCGATCTTGGGTACCGCTAGTCAAGATCTTTGCTGGCTTATGTTGCGCGACCGCCTTCTCACTAGGAGGTACAGGCCGAGATGAGTGCCCCATTCAGACACATCCTATCAATTATGTGGCAACATCTCATGGCATCTAGCAGTAGACGACCATTTGGGGTCTATTTCCCTTTGATCCTAGGACCTTGTGGCAGTCTCTTTGTGTTTTGGCCCGACAGAGATAGATGAAAAGTGTCATTAGCGCCTTTCTCGGCCGGTGCTTGAGCCACCAGTGCAATTGAGTGATTTTTTGTGTGGAACGATGCTAGCGTATTATACACCACATCTCCTTTCTTTTGCGAGAGTGGGGTTTTGATTAGCTGACATAGTTTTCCATTTTGCTATTCTCTTTGAGAGCCCACACTTGTACATGATTTCCTTTTCATAGTTCACAAACCTTGGTGGTCATCCTTTTTCCTCTTAAAAAAAAGGTGAGGTGGTGAGCCATGGAGAGGAGGGAGTGGGATTGGTGTGCTTGGTTTGATGCGCATATTTGGGTGCGGGTGGCAGCTTGTTCAGGTTCGAGATGATTTGGGTATGAATGAGAGATGTGTTGGGCTGCAGGGCATGGTTCCGTGGTGGAGGGAGATTGGGCTTGGGTGGTTGCAGGAAACAACTTGGTATAGAAGGAGTCCTGGTCTGGGGTTGTGGTTCGGGTGTGAGGGACACGGCTGACTCATGAGTGGGTGATGTGGGAAGGTGGAAGGGGCTTGTAGGATTTTGAATCTTGGGCCATACAGAGAGGGATCAGAAGGTGTGTCACGCGTGCGAGCCTAATCGTCGTGTAGGAGCCACCTGTGAGCTGTTGACAGTGGATGCCTCTGGGGAAGGCGGCTGGCCGGAGATGACGCTCACCCAGGATTCAGCAGCCATCTGAGCCTGCAGGCTGATGACAAAATTGGCGTTGCGAGCACGCAGCCGAGGGTGGTGTCCGGTTACATCGGACAGGTTCAACGAGACATCGATACATCGGACAAAATCTGATGGCATCTCAACTACCACCGACGGACAGGCCTGGCGAACCAAAGATGGGGATGGTGACGGAGATGATAATGCCGAAGCAAACCAAAGATGGGGATGGTGACAGAGATGATAATGCTGAAGTTTTGGGCCATGGTCATGAGTCATGACCACCTCCGGCCAGAGATGGATTGGAAGTCCCTGGAGCCTTAATGTGCACATGACCACTGGTGGCATCGACAATGAGCTGTCACTTGAGAGGTAGATAGGAGTGAACGGCCAGCAGTGGCGCCTCCCATTGTCCAAACGATCCAGGAATGAGCAGCCATATTCATGGCGATATGCAGCTTAAATGAAAAGGGGTAGACACGCTGACACTGGTGATGATCGCGGTCCAGAGCTTGGCCAGTTCTGGCATCACTCCAATTGATTCACCAATGATGCAGCCTTCTGAAGAAGTCGACATTCCGTTGCAGGGCTGCCGACCAGGGGATGGTGATGAACAGCCTGGTACTGGCATGTGGCACTGTTGGCATGGGGGGTGGTGAGATCATTGGGCGGAGTCCCTGGGGAGAGAGCTTTCAAGAGGAACGCTGATGGCCTTCTCCCTCACAGTGGAAACAGCGGAACAGCCCCGAACACATCCGAGCAAGGTGTCCCTCTTAACATTTGAAGCATATGGACATTGTGGCATACTGATTAGGTTGTCATCGTTGAGGGAATGAAGGTGATCGGGAGTACCTCGCCCAGTCATCGCCCAAGGGAAACAATATGGGGTGCATGGGACAAAAGCAAGACACAGCGCAGCGCCCATGGATTCAGGGATGGTGACGCTGTCGACAGGGGATGCCGACGATGGACAATGGCGCCACCGGCAGGGAGTTGCCAGCAACGGGTGAGAGGAGAGTTGATGCTTTGAGCTTTCATTCCGTCATTATATTTTCCATGTCTGTCATTGTGAATGAGAGATACTTTCCTTATTGCCTTTTTATCTTGCTTATTCTAAGTTATTTAGTTCTTTGGATTATAAGGTTATTTTCTATATGGTTACACATAACTAAACCTTATGAATCTCCTAAAAAAATGTATATATATAATAAACCTTATGAATGAAAAACTTTCTTGATTTTGTGGAGATTAATTGTACTGCCTTTTGTGTTCTGTGCTTGGGGCATTTTCAGGTAAAATCGTGTTTTCAGCACCTTCACGGCCTCTCGTCATGCAACAGATTGAAGCATGTCATAATATTGTTGGCATACCACAGGTATTGAAGTTTTACTTTTGTTTCTGGGAACTTCTTTATATTTTATGGCATACCATGGTCAAACATACAGTCTTGTATATGATTTTTCTAAAGATATTTAATCTTAAACTGATTGCTCTCTCTCTCAAAAAAAAAAAAAAAACTAATTGCAGGACTGGACCATTGATATGACAGGTCAGATGAGCCCATCAAAACGGTCATGCTTTTGGAA
The DNA here is from genome assembly GCA_030549335.1 of Pontederia crassipes. Classification (NCBI taxonomy): domain Eukaryota; kingdom Viridiplantae; phylum Streptophyta; class Magnoliopsida; order Commelinales; family Pontederiaceae; genus Pontederia; species Pontederia crassipes. Next base: position 59,735,025 of record CM060189.1, on the reverse strand, counting down.
GTCCAAAAGAGTTTTCTTTGTCACTCCCCAAGTATTTGAGAAGGACATACAATCTGGTGGGTTGGCCAGGCATCTGTTTCTTTGTTGTTCTTTTTGTTACTAGTTTAGAGTGCGTTCCCTATCTTTTTATTTCTGAAATATTATTGGCTCTATATTTGACCTTCAGTTTTCTTTTCTTTTCAGCGCTTACATGAACTATGGCATACATGCATCCCCATGCATCATTTTGCTTCTTTTCTCCTTTTAACTAAGCACTTTATGATCAACCTGATTCTTTTTATAGCATTTATGGATAATTCTCAGTTGTAGCATAAATTTTGATCTTGCTTCTTGTGTTGCTGAAATCAATGTCAGTACATGAGATACAGTACTACTAACCAATGATGATGTGCCATGTTGCTACAGTTTATTGTTTTTTTGGAAATGAGAAAGGACTACCAAGGTCGTAGTCATCCAGAAGTTTCATTAATATTGAAACAGTGTAGTTTTAGACCATGGAACCAAAATGACAGCACCACACTACTTTGTACTAAAGACAGCTTATCCATTCCCCAAATAAGGTCTTCGCATGGTGGATGATATTCTCAGCATAAGCGCATGCTCCGCAGAAGACAATGTCATTCCGTTGTAACCAAATGGCCCACATGTATGTCAGGAGAAGGGCCCTCTGTCTTGTAAGATCTATAGACACAATGATGCAGGCATCTGTTGCCTTACAGAAAGACCGCCAGAATGCCACTTCCGTGTAGTGTCATTCCATTGATGCCACCTCCCTCCAAACCTGAAGGGCCAAATTTTTATTATAGTTTTGTGTCACCAAATTTTTGCCATGTTTCCTGGATTCCTAAAATTGCATTATAGTTTTGTGTCACTTGTTCACTCTTTTGCCACTTGTGTTGTCTTTTTTTGTTCATCTTGTAAGTGGTTTCATGCAGAATGTTAATTCTGGAGCACCAAAACATTATCTATTGCTCATAATATTTTCAAACACTGTTAATAATTTATTTTGATTGTGCAGAATGTTTATCTAATCCATTGTCTAAACATTCTGGTCCTTGTTAGGTATATGTTTGGTGAAGCATCTAGTATGCTTGGTGATTGATGAAGCCCACCGAGCATTAGGGAATTATTCTTATTGTGTTGCAGTTCGTGAGGCATGTCTTCTTTACATGCTCGTTAAAAGTACTTTTCTTGAGGAATAGATTTTTAGTATTTAGTTATTCTTTTATGATTCTGAACCTATACACGAAAATTGCTGTTTGATACGAGAACCAACGGGCAATCTATTGTTTTCATTAGAGCATACAAGATTTTTTTGAGGGTGCAGAACATAAAAGATTTGTTGGTGGCTGTTACAAGTATTCACAACCAGTGTTGTCAAACTCGTAAAACGGACACGACACGGAGGGCCGAGAAAAAACGTAAATCGTGAACACGTAACACGACACGGCCGATTCTACCGGATTATTTTTTAATATATTAATTAACACAAAATTGAATATAATAATATAATTTCATCAAGTTACCAAAACATCAAGCAACATGTCAAAGGATCAATTCCAAATTACCAAAACTAGAATAAGTTTTAACCAGATGCCATTTTTCAATACCTAAATCTGTGACTGTAACACTAAATCTATTATCTATGCATACAATAGTAACAAAGCATACAGTAATTAAAATCTAACTAAGCATGCACTTACATAACCCTAATTCCTAATTTAAGTTTTAAATCCTAATTCCGAATCATAATGCTCATCATCTTGGACGAGTCGGCACTCCCTGCTCACGAGCAGGGAGACCTCGGCGCTCCCTGCTCGTGGGTCTCCCTGCTCGTGGGCAGGGAAACCTCGGCGCTCCCTGCTCGAGAGCAGGGAGACCTTGGCGCTCCCTGCTCTTGGGCAGGGAGGCGCTGAGAGGCGGCGAGTCGCGCGAGCAGGAGCAGACCGCGAGAGAGAAAGACTGACGACAGCGAGAGAGAGAGATTGAGGGAGGGAGGAGACGGGGAGTGGCAGGCGGCTGCAACATACGGCGGCTGGAAAACATGGCGGCAGGCGGCTGCAACACACGGCGGCTGGAAAACATGGCCGCAGGCGGCTGCAACACACACGGCAGGCATCAACACAAGGCGGCAGGCGGCAACAACCGGCGAGAGAGAGAGAGAGAGAGAGAGAGAGAGAGAGAGAGAGAGAGAGAGAGAGAGAGAGAGAGAGAGAGATTGAGGGAGAGAGGAGAAGGGGACTAGGGGTGTACCGATGATTCACGGCGGCAGAAATGGCAGGCGACAGAAATGGCAGGCGGCAGGGGGCAGGCGACAGCAGAGCAGAGCGGCAGACGGCTGGAAAACATGGCGGCAGGCGACTGTAACACACGGCAGATGGCGTCAACAACCGGCGGCAAGCAGCGGCAAGCCACGGCAGCAAGCGGCGGTAAGCAGGGGCCTAGGGCATCATCGATTTTTTTTCGTCCTTATTGGGTTTGCAATCATGTGACCACGTGACCTGCAAAAAAAAAAAAGGTGGGATCGCTGGAGACGTGCGTCTCCAGCGATTCTACGCTCCAGCACGCGATTCTACCGCGTGCTGGCCGAAAACGTTCCAGAGTGAAATCGAGCACGTTTTTCAATGGTAGAGTCGTAAAGTCGTACGTTTTTACGTTCTGAAAAGCGATTTTGACAACCATGTTCACAACCATGATCCTTGTCTTCTTTCTTGTGGTTTATTACAGTTAATGGCAGTACCAGTGCAGTTGCGAATACTAGCTTTGACGGCAACGCCCGGATGTGAGTCTTTGATTCCTCATCTTGTTCCAAATTTTATGGACTTTAAAGTTGAATTTTCTATACCAAAACAGCGAAACGACAGACAATTCAAAATGTCATTGATAACCTGTGCATTTCAACCTTGGAATATCGTAATGAAAGCGATTCTGATGTGAGCCCATATGTGCATGACAGGAAACTTGAAGTAATTCAGGTAGAGAATTTCTTTTCTCTGTAGTTTTGCATATATTGTCCATTTCTGGTGTGCTTGTATTGATATAATACATCACTACATGGTTTCAAGCAACCTAATCTGCTCCATATCCACAAGTGAATGAACTGTTATTTGCCCGTCAACCTCATATTTATTGCTACTATGGATTTTGTCTAGTGATGATTGTATCTATATAACACACTTTAGGATTCCATAGATTGGCAAGATTGTTAGTTATACCAGTATTAGCAACAACAACAACAACAAAGCCTTATCCCACTAGGTGGGGTCGGCTACATGGATCATACGACGCTTCGTTGATCCATGTTCATAAGATTCGACAGGGTTTTACGCTGGCTGTCGGGGCCTAACACAACCCTCCTCCTTTATCCGGGCTTGGGACCGGCTATAAAACATAGGCGGAGTTGGCCTTTGTAATATCATAAGTTCAAAAAGAAAAATGTGATGAGAATTATCAATAAATAAAGACCAAAGGACATGGTCATATTAGTGGATTTATGCATTACACAAACCCACACTTAAATTTAACTTTGCCTTTGCTAAATGAAGACATCTAAATCAAAGAAATCAAATTTTGCTTCATGATATCAGCAGTGATATAAAGCATATGTGATTTATTTTTCAGAAACACATGTCAAAGAAAAGTAATCATAACTACCTCCAGCAGACATTCCTGAAGCAACACCAAGGGCTTCTAGAAATCCAATTGCCACAAAGGGAAACTTTGGAAGTGCAAGCATTTCCTTGGTTACAATGTCTGCTCGGTATCTGACATAGAGAATGAAGAAGTATACTGCCACGTATACCAGTATTGGCATATACAAAAAATTAATGGCAAGAAGCTCCATTAAACATGCTTATCAAAATGGTTCATAACATAAGTTCAACGTGTTTTCATGTATCTATCATTCAACTGGAAACCATTTTTATTATCAGCCATGTACCAGAAATAACATGCATCAATAATAGTGGCATTGAGGGGTCGGATGGGAGCCGACCCAACCCAATTGACCAACTGTGGTTGGTTGGAATTGTGTCAATTTGGATGAGCGAATCTGATCCAACTTGATCCGACCAAGGTCGAGTTGACTTAGGTCGAGTGGTTGGGTCACTGACCACTTTTTGACTTCTTTATGCAATATTTATTATGAGCCTAGCAATATTCATTTTAAAGAATAAAATTCGTTTTTCAAATGTTTGAATTATTCAAAAAAATTAAAGCATTTTACATTAACAAAATTTAGTTTTTAGTTAAATTTAAGTTCTAAAACCTAACTGTTTTTGGCAAATAATAAATCAAGGATGCATTGATGCCATTCGGATTTGGATATCCAACGCAATACATGTTAATCTTCTTTCTTTATGGTGTCACTCCGTAGGATTTCAATAGTTAGAAATCACTTTCCTTATGTTTCTTGGTCTATCATACTTGCTTTAGGCATATATTTAAATTCCATGTCTTGTGTCCATCACTAGCCATAATACACACAAGCGCATTGCTAGCTGTGGCTCTTTTGTAGTATGAAATGCACTAATCTCGGGTTGAAACCAGGTTCCACTAAGTGATGATGCAAGCAGGATCAATAATGTGTTGCTCGAGGTTATACGTCCTTTTGTGGCTCGTCTATGCACAATTGGTGTATTACACAACAGGGATTGTTCAACAGTATGCCATTGAACTTTGAATTTTCTTTTTGAAGAATGCTTCCTTATGTTTGTATTATTCAGTTTTTCATATGGAATTTTATTCTGTTATTAAATGTTTGACCTAAGTAAGGTTTGTGAAGTTATTACTGTCTTTTTTTTTGCTTCACTTAAGTTGGGCCTTGCATGAACAATATAATGTCAGTGTGTTAGTGGTTAATCTAGATATTTGGTACAAGAAACATATGCATCTATTTTCTTGGTTTTATTCCTACGGCACAAGAACAAAGCGATGATTGTTGAGGGAGAATACAATGTTCACCATATTGTATTTGCTCTTGACGTACTTGAAGAGACGAATGTTCGATCTTGTATCACTTTGGTAAATTTCTATGCTTCCAACTGAAGAGTCAAGGTGAGCTCTTCTCAGTAACCTAGTGGCTTGCAGATGCTCGAAAGTTTGAAGCAAAACACAATAAAGCACCCGTGCAATTTCTCACAAATAGTCATGCGGAGAACCATTCTATATGAACATGTATTTTTTTTTGTTTTTGAGAGGCAAAAGAATGACTACCAAATTTTTTCTTGAAGTAAGATGACTTATGGGGTCATCCGTATATATTACTAACACGAACATGTAGTTGATGCAACAAATAGTACCTAACATTGAAATAGATCTAACCCCAAAATGGTCTGCATGGAAAAAATGTGAGCTCTATATGTTGGAATTTTAACCGAAGAACATCACAATATATCTGATATTGAATTAACAAACACTTGTAGCAAATAGTAACGCGTTGTGCTGTGTTCGATCTAATATTTGTTTTTGTTAAAATTGATGTGCTAACCAATTTTCCTAAAAGCTTAAGCCGTTTGGAAGAGCAACATCAATAATTTTATATTCTTAGCACTTCCTCTCACGTGTGGGCTGCTGACAACTTTTGGTCTAGCCCAGCCCACCACGTGGACAACAAAGGGAGGAAATATTTTTTTATAATAAGAGCTTAACGATGTTTGAACTCTTAACCTCTAGCTCTTAAAATTGATGTGCTAACCAATTTTCCTAAAAGTTTAAGCCGTTAGAAAGAGCAACATCAATAATTTTATATTCTTAACAGTTTTCAACATTTAGTTTCATGCTGAATTGGAGATGCCAAAATGGCTAAAGAAGGGGAGAGTTGGCAACCTTCTAAAGAATACTTTCCCCAGTTATTTATATCCAAAATGGCAGCACACGGGCTTTCTTTCCTCAGACTCAGAGACCATGTGGCAGACATTTCGAGGACTCATGCGCTAGAGACAGTGCTGGAGAGCGCCACTGGCTGTCCTTTGTGGCCGGTGCCTGGGCCATTTGTCTCCAGCGCAACCGAATCATTTTTTGTGGGGAGAGCTGTCAGCCTGAGCGTGTTGTACACATCTCCTTTTTATCAGGGAGTGGGGTTTTGGCTAGTCCGGTTACTTTCTCCGTATGATCTTTTTGAGCCATTACATTTGTACACTTTTTTGACAACATATAGATATAGATGGATGACAACCACAACTCTGGTGGTCATCCTTTTCCTTCTAAAAAAACCATATTATGATTGAGCAATGGGGTTGTCAATGAACTATGATGCCATAGTCTTGATTCCAATTATTTCTTATCACAATGTCATTGTTTGCTCTTAATATCTTGATCACAACTATCACAAATTAGGTGAGCGTGCAAAATGCCATTTTCTTGCCCATTCTATTTTATACTTCTGTTTGTCAGTCCATGTCTACACATTTTCTTCTTGACATTAAATACTCTTGCATTTCCTGTAGTAAGGACAAGTTTCTTAAGCTTATGAAATCATTTCCTCACTTTGGATTTTTTTCGAGACGTCATCGGTTTTCTTTTTTTAAGGTCGTCATCCACACACACACACACACATGAAATGAAGATCATGTACAAGTGTGGACTCTCAAGAAGAGAGTCCACAAAAAAGGAGATGTACAACAACTAACCGAAGAGATGTGTACAATACTCTCAACTTGACATTACCCGCCACAAAGATACCCTGGTTGAGCCAGATGGCCTAGGTACTGGCCACGACAATGCTTGGAGTGATTGCCAAAATGTCTCTGAGGCTGATGTGAAGGTGCCCGTGGTGCTCGTCCACCGCAAACTTCTCGGGATATTGAACACTTGAAAAATAGGTGGGTATGTTCTCCACCTCGCCACATAGAGCGCATAATGTATCAGTGTGGAGCGTCCATTTTGCCTTGTACGCTCTGGTGAGGAGCATGACTGCATGCATAAGTCAAGCAAAGATCTTGACTTTCAGTGGCACCCAAGAGTGTCAAATGAGTATGCAGTCCGTCCTGAACACATTTGAGAGTGTGGTGGCCGAAAAGCGGAGGTAGAGGCTGCAAGCTGAAAAGAACTCTGATAGCCATACCCAATCATCTAACCTACATCTCCTTTTGTATTGGAGAGTGGGGTTTTGGGTATCCATTATACATCTTTTTGTCGCTCCTCTCTTCGAGAGGCCACAATTGTAGATGACTTTCATTTCACATTGATATATATAGATGGATGGCAACCACAACTTTAGTAGTCATCCTTTTCTCAGAAAAAAAAACTAGAGGGGTTCGGGGAGAAGGGGGCAATCCTTTGATGAAGTGTCAAGAGGTCCAAGAGTGAAGAGGTGAAAAGGGGGTCCAGGAGCCAAAGCTTGGGCCTCCGCCTCTGACGAGGTCTAGCGGCCCTGGGTAACCAATCTTGCTGCCAAAATGAGAGCCTTCCAAGAGCATAGTGAGGGAACCATGAATGGCACACCCATGGCCAACTCCCCACCAAGAGGATGACACCTCTCATGGTAGGATGGTCATGAATGCCCAAGATAAATCATGCCCGTAGCAGGTGAGAAAAATGGCGTGTCATAAACTGTCCTCAGGCCCCAACAACTGGCTAGGAGGCCTAGTTGGTTTTGGATAGATCCCAAACCCTCAATCCTCCTTGCAAGGTGACCCGACCCATGCGGCGTCTAGACAAGGTTTTTTGAGTGCTTTGCGGAAGCTTTCTTATGCCACAATTTTTGGGAAGTTTGGTCCCGAGCAGATGCTTCGACAGAGGCGTTTGTGGACAAACGAGCGTCTTTTCTGGAGTGCATATTACAAAACTGCCATCACACTTGAAAATAAAACTAAGTTACAAAAGTGGGCTAAAACAAGGAAAAGTACAAGGAAGTAAGATAACTCGGCGGTCCCGGAAAATCCCTTGGGACATTCTCTCCCACTCAAGTTCGTGACATCCCTGGAGCTGCAGCTTCGAATTTTTTAATGTTCTGCTTGAACTGCCACAAGGCTTCGACTGTCTCCCAACTTGCGTCGGCATCCGGTCTTTCGCTCTATCGAACAAGATACTCCTTCCGATTCTTTAAACGGACGACGAGTACTTCAGCTTGATTAGTGAACTGCTGACGATGGCCGGCGGAGCGCGGTCTGAAACCCCACGCCCGGGATATAGTAGTTTGGGAGTGTCAAATGGACAGATCAGAGTAGTAGACATCATCAGTTTTGATATTGACAAGGTTCTTGTATGTATGTGCATTCAAGCACATTATTTTTTATTTATTTATTTTTTAGAGGATTCAAGCACATTCTTTTTGAAAGGGGAAAGGATGATTGCCATGTTTGCAATCATCCAAAGGATTCAAGCACATTATATTGTCGTCAAAAGAAAAATGCATATTGGATCAGTGTGTTTCTGTTTTTTAGAAAGGGGTCTTCCATTTTTCCTTGTTGCCATTTTTTCTTTTTCAGGTTGGAGGATATACGGTGATTCCCTTACTTTTTTTTTTTGCTGACAAGTTGTATATATACAGTGATGGAGTTGCAGTTAGTGGATATTCCTAGTTTGAGAAGAAACTAGGTGTCACTGATAATTTTGACCACATTCAATAATTTTGAATTTCATGAAGTTGTATCCTCTTCTGATGTCAACCTACATTAGATTGCACTATTTTTGTTTACTTAATGAGTTTTACTACTTACCAGTTGAGCCCATGCGAATTGCTTAATTCAAGGGATAAGTTCAGGCAAGCACCTCCAAGCCTTCCTCATGTAAATTACAGAGAAGTAGAAGGATTTTTTGCTGCTCTCATTACACTTTATCACATAAGGAAGCTACTTTCAAGCCATGGCATAAGGCCAGCATATGAACTTCTTCAAGACAAATTGTCTCAAGGGTAGGCACATGCTCTTTTCTGTGACAGCTCTTTATCCACTTACTACTTTTTTTTTGTTGTAGATATTTTACCTTCCGTGTACATAATAATCCAACTTCCTTTGCAAGTGGCTACAAATTCAATTAGACATTGTGCCTTCATGTTCTTAGATTCAATTGAAAAGTTCCCAAACTTCAGAATTTTGTCCATTTCATGGTCTCAGGTTGTTTGCCAAATATATTATATCTTTTCTTGTAGTCACTTCAATGTTTCTGGATAAAACTTCTTGACATAAATATCTTGGTGCAATGTCTTCTTTGTAACTTGACTTTGGGACTATAGTCATATATAATGTCCTTAAAACAACCATATAGAGTCATATAATGGCTAAAAATTGCTAAGCCTACTCTTTTGAGTTTCTCTAGGTAACACAAAAAATGCAAATAATATAGCAGATGACTGACGTATTGTCATCTCTCCTTTTTCATCTGAAAAAGTATTTGCTCATTGCATGAGTCTCCTCAGATTTGCTAGTTGGTGGCATAAAATATGTTATTGCCCTTTCGAGGAGATACAAGAAGCATAGCATGTTTTGAAGTTTCAAGATGCCATTTGATTGACAGGTCATTTGCAAGAATCATGTCTAGAAATCAAAGCATATGGAATACAAAACTCCTGATGCAAGAGAGCTTGTCACATGGTGCTCCAAACCCGAAATTAGTGAAGATGATGGAGATTCTCATTGATCATTTCAGTAAGTAAAATCATTTTTATAATCTGGGTTTCTTCCTTGTGAGATCTTCTTGGTCATTTTTTGGGCTCAAGAATGCTAATGCAATAAATCACTCTTCATAAGTGTGCCTTTGGTATGGCAAAAATTTTGCCTGACAGTATCTTGGATAGTTCTATATATAAAGAATCATTGTCATGTTATCCCTATTAATATCATTATCATCTCAAGATATGCATGCAACATCTTCTGCTGATCATGTCAGTATATTGCTACTTATCTCTCTTATGAGTTTTAACTTGCGTGATCGTGTTGATGTATTGTTCTCATATTATTGTTTTTTTATAAGCTACTGGTTTTTTCTAACCATCATCTATCACTTTTTTCTTTTGAAACTCTTGAGCTCAACTTAAATTCAGCACCCCAAACATGAACTAAGAATATCTATGCTCAATCAGACAAATTGATTATTTGGTTTATGCATTTATCCTTTTTATCACTTCATATAGGGATAGGGATGTCTATCTGTCCCAATTCACAGGTTTGGTTACTTGCTGACGCTATTTTTACCTGAGGCACTTCATTTTGGAAATAACACAATTATTAGATGTGTAGAAAACTTTAATAGTAATATGTCATAATAGTTAACTATGTGATGGAACATGACATGCTATAAATTAATAACTAAATGTGATTGCTTAAATTTTACACAACACCCTTCAAAAAGGGAATGCCACAAAACCACTATATTAATAATCACATTATTATATTTTTGTATGATAATGCAAATATTTATTTATTTATCAAAAAGAATTTTTATTAGAAGTTTATCAGAAAGAGTAACATGAGTCACATGAACTGCTGATAGCTTTATTACAATACATTTCACTAATAACTTACGTAAAAAAGATAAAATATAATTTGAAATAACTGGAAAATGATAGAAGATGAACATATGATTAATTATTATGAACAATAAATAATCATGCTTTTTACATGTCATATACAGCTTGAAAGGGTTATTCTTTTGAAACAGCTTGAAAGGATTATTCCATAACTTTTTCTTGTGTCTTAAGCATTGGCTCAAATAATGATAAAAACCAGCGTAATTTTTGTCTGATAATGTTTCTCATATCAGATTCATGCCATTATTCTCTGTGATAAACATCATAAGTGGGTTTGTTGTTCCACAATTTGTGGTTGGACTCCTTATTTCTACTTAATAAATGAAAATTTATAATTTTGTATTTTGCGTCTCCTGTGTTTCTTTTCTTATCTGTTTATGTTGATTTATCAAAGTAAAGAAAATTTGATATTTCCACCAACCATTTGTTTCTTATTTCATATGTTTCTTCTTTTAGAATTATTTTGCTTGACTAAATTATTAGACATTTTAACCGAAACATTTTTTTTGCCGCATTACCTCTTTATTACTTTTTCAATCGTCCGTCCAACTTTTACTCATTATCATTTATCTGGATGCAGAAGCTAACGACCCCAAGAATTCAAGAGTAATTATCTTCTCAAACTTTAGAGGAAGTGTCAAGTAAGAGGAATTTATCCTATTCTCGAGGTTCTTAACAGAAATTCTTTAGAATGTTCTTTTGTTTGCTCTGAATTCAGAAAAGTGGTCATACTTCAGATTGGTTTATTTTTTAAAAGAAAAGAGGATGGCTAACAAAACCATTTATTTATATAATCTAATATTATAGTTTCAAAATTCTTTCAGAAGCTAGTGTGATAGTGTCTGGATTTCCTACTACACTCAAAATTTTCATTCTCTAGGCAAGAACTGTGTGTGAGCAATCACATTTCCACATAGCATCTACTACTGCCTCAGAAAAATAAAATCTACTACTGCGAAATATCACCTCGCTATGTTGTAGCCCAACTTCCAACAACAGTGCAAAAGACAGATGTCCTTGCCTGGGAAGATATATGATGATGTTTTTTATTTCTGCCACCCCTCCGAAGGATGCTCACAACATGATTTCAGATTCGTGGCAGATCTACCTAATATCAGCTGTATTCCAGACTTCATGGGAGATTTTGCACCTGATGAAATGATAGACCGTGTTGCATAAACCACATTCAGCCTCTGTCCCATCGTCCCATCTTGTCCGGTATGCTCTGGTCAGGACCCTCCTCCTCAAGAGCCAGATAAAGAATTTGATTTTCGGGGGAGCCCTTGCCTTCCATATGAATCTACAGTATAATAAGAAGTCATCATCATTATTTTGAGTATTTTCTTGTAGCATATCGTAAGCGATCCGGACTTTGAAGGTATTTCTTGTCCATCTCCAACCATCCTCCCTTGAGTAATCCCGGATGCGTTCTACCAACTCCAGACTTTTATGCCAGTAGTTAAACCTTAAGTCTGTTCAGTTGAGTGGAGGTGGGGGCTGATTTATCCTTGGCCATTGGACAAAGTTTTGGAAAGAGTGTCAGGCAGTGGTCCCACTCGTCATGCCAAAAGTGAACCCACCCTCCCTCCTTAATCTAACATTCTGACCCCCTGGGTTCATCTAATCTCAAACACAGAGAAAGAGGGAGGAACCGAGCTCGATTCCTCTATTTGCAAGCTCATAGAGATAGAGGCACTGAGGGACGAACCGAGAGGTCGGCTGTTCACACATAGAAAGAACGAGGGAGGGGCAGAGGGAGGTTCCTCTGTTCGCAAACAAATAGAGAAAGAGGGAAGGAGGGAGGATGGGCTCAGTCATAAACATGTAGAGAAAGAGGGAGGGAGGGCGCAGACGGGTGGCTGTAGGGGCGAACAACATGAGCGGTGGCTGCAGGGATGAATGGCATGAGCAGGGGCATCCTTAGGCGGCGAACAGTGAGGTCGCACATATAAAGGACAGAGATGGCACAGTGAGCAGCCACGTACAAAGAGAGAGAGAGAGAGCGAGGTAGAGCGTACCAGCAGCGGAAGAAAGCGAAGTGGCTGCAGGGGTGAACAATGCCGAATATGGGCGGTTGATGTAGGCTGCAAACAGTGCAAGAAAGGGGTGGCTGCGGAAGTGAACGCCACCGGTAGTGACGCAGCGGGGGATCGCATAGTGGAGGAGATTACAACTTTCGGACGAATCTCGAAAGAGGTTGACAGTTCAAAGCACCATCAATAGCTTGATAAACTCGGAATCCACCGAGGTTTGAAATCCATCAAGAAATAAAACCACACAGATTTAATGAATAATTGGATAATAGTTGAACTATCAATAACAAAAGAGTTCATGCGTATTATAGGCATTTTACAATCAAATCTAAACTAATTTAAAAAATAACAATACTAACTAATAGATTCTAACTAATCTAAAAAGATAAATATAACAACAATAACTACTAAAATATTATCTTCTTTTTGCTACATCAGTCCCCCTTTCTTCAAAAGAGTTCGACCTCGAACTCTAAAAAAAATTAAATCTGGAGGTTCACGCTTGATATCTCGCAACGGTCTAATCTTCTTTCTCAACTCATCAGATGAGTCATTTAAGCCAAGTATGTTGTATATTGTTCTCAAAACTTGGCGTGAAAATGTAATCTGCAAAAATTTAAAATATTTGGTGCTGACAAAAACTTTGACGCATCTCATATCAGCTTGAAGAATTTGAAGCAAATATTTCTTGTTAGTTGATGAATTTAATTCGAACTTTTCATCCACCTCCTCAATAAATTTATCTTCTTTTGCCTCAGAAAGAGAATCCAAAATAACCAACTTTACAGTATTTGGATAGATTTTGATATCTTGAGTAGTTTCTTGTAATTCTTCAATTGGAGCATACGTAACTTCTAAAGATAATTGATCTTCACAAGATTGCACAGATTCTGGAAGAGAATCCAAAATAGCCGACTCTTCAGTATTTGGATAGATTTTGATATCTTGAGTAGTTTTTTGTAATTCTTCAATTAGAGTGGACATGACTTCCAAAGATAATTGATCTTCACAAGATTGCATAGGATCTGATGAAGTCCCGGGCACTTTATTGATTATATCTAATCGTTGCTGAAGTTTCTTAATTGAATTCTTGATATTCTCCAAATGGATTTGAACTTCTTGCATTAAATTTTGCTTATCTTGTTGAGACTTGCTTGACTACTGAAAAATAAGATAATGATATGACGGAGGCAAAAAGTGTTGGATAAGTAATTTCTTCAACTTTTTTCATGTCCGGATAAGTGGTTTTTCATGATAAGCTCGAAGGCGTTTATTATCTTTCCACCATGATAAAGCCCTATTTGAAAATTTGTTGACAACTAATTTGACTTGTTGAGATTCTGGAATATTCCAATAATTAAAGAAGTGATCAACTTTAGAAATCCAGTGTAAAAATTCATCAACATGAAAATAACCATTAAATGATGGTGGTTCTATCCTCATGTTAATTAAAATAACAAAATAAATTAAAATAAAAAGAATATAAACTAACAAATCAAGCGTGAGAGAAAAAGAATGATAAGGATGTAACGGATTGGAGATAGCAAAATGGAGAAAACAAAAATAAAGGATGAATCAGTTATAAAGGATAACAACAAAAACAAAACAAAAAAATAAATAAATGAATGATGGAGGAGAAAATGAGCACCAAAACGAAGAGGTAAATCTCCTCGAAGGCTCTTATACCACTTGACACAACGGGGGATCGCAAAGTGGAGGAGATTACAACTTTCGGACGAATCCCAAAAGAATTTGACAGTTCAAACCACCGAGGTTCGAAATCCATCGAGAAATAAAACCACACAGATTTAATGAATAATTGGATAATAATTGAATTATCAATAACAAAAGAGTTCATGCCTATTATAGGCATTTTACAATCAAATCTAAACTAATTTAAAAGATAACAATACTAACTAATAGATTCTAACTAATCTAAAAAGATAAATATAACAACAATAACGACTAAAATATTATTTTCTTTTTGCTACATCAAGTAGTGAATGAACGGCGAGAGTTGGGGGCTTGGAACAGTGGCGTTGCATTGGAGCAGCAGCGTCAGGTGGCGAGAGTTGGAGCAGCCGACGAAAAGGGATTAGGGCGTTTGTGATTTGCGAGAGAAAGGGCAGTCATGTGGTTTTTTGACGTGAACAAATGAGCGAGAGGAGAAAAAAAAGGGGATGTAATACCACCATTTTTATGTTCTGACGCACGATTCTACCTCGTTCCGGCGAAACACGATTCTGGCTGGAATCGAGCCTGTTTTGCCTGGGTGGTATGATTTTACAAGTCAATTCGTGTTTTTGACTATCTTGCTTTGAAGCTTCATTGCTCTATTCACAGAATGCATAATTGACGATTCACACTTGAACTCTTTTTATGATATTTGTGAACTTTCTACCTTGAAAGAAAAAGTTTATTGAATAAATGCTACAGTAAATTAATACACAGGAATTCTCCCATCCCCTTTAATTTTTTGAGAGGGTAAATGATGGTGAAATGTGCTACCAGCCATATTTTACCAATGAGCATTATGTTACAGTGTCTAAGAAATGAGCATTGGCTCGTCAAACACTGAGGCGGAGAGTGAAAGACCTTTTTTACTAGTGGTAGGGCTATTGTGGTCCAGCGCGTTTGGGCCACTCTTGGTAGGAGAGATGTTTGTTTGTTTTGAGTGTCACCACATTTTGCTTTTTTGGGAGCGGGGTTTTGACTAGAAGAGAGATTTCCCACCACCCAAACCCAACCTCCCTCCAAACTCGAATGCCTGAACCAAACCAACTCACAAAATCCAACACCCAAACCGGACTGCCTCTCACAGGTGGTCTCAAACCAACCTCGTACTGAATCCAACATGCTCCCGACGTCGAAACCCCTTTCCCGGTCAGGGCTCACCTAGCGCCATCGACCGACTCGACGAGCCCGGCACACTCAAACCCAAACCTAACCACCTCTTTCTCCCTTGCCGAGCCAGATATGACCTCTGCCATGCCCGGCAGCCATCTCCTCCGGCGGCTAACCACCAGCTCCATTGCCACATCGACGCCCCCTCCAACACAGCCGCCCCTGATCGCCCAAAACTCGACATCCCACACCTCAACCCTGGAAAGACCACCTGCATCGGCGTGCCCTGACCACATAAATGACCACCTGGAGGAGTCATCCGTCGGAGTTGGACTGGGAGCCCATATCCGCCAGTACCAGAGGCGCAGAGCCGCCCAAACCTCCACGTGACCACCCCCCTCACAGCAACATTTGGAGTCTGCGTTGCCACTACTGGAGACCGCCGGGATGTGGAGGAGGTTCAGGCCAATCCGGGCGACGCGGCCCAGCTGGTCACTGGGGACCGGCAGCAGGCGCTCTTGACATCCGTGCGGAGGAAGCCTCTGTAGGAGTGTAGGGGGGTCGGGCCGACCCACTCTTGGAGGGGTGCGAAGATGACGAGGTCGCCTTCGTGGCGGTGAATGCAGGGCTTTGCCACACACGCAGACGTCCAAGGGCGCGGCTGCATCTCCATCGGCCACTCTAGTGGCTTGCACACCCGCTATCGAGATTTGGGAGGACCTCGAGGATAAGCAGAGGTCGCCAAGGGAGTGATAGTTTCCTTATGAAGGTCCTCACTTGGAATGTGCGAGGTTTGGGGGATCCGGGGAGGCGTCGCATCCTAGGTCCCTACCTCAGGGAATGGGAGGCTGGCTGATGTGGTCCTTTGCAAGAGACCAAATTCACCGATTGCAGCATGGGGATCTGGACACAGATTGGTGGTTCACGCATGACGGAGCATCTCTCTCTCCATGCAGTTGGTCAGTCAGGAGGTTCTATTATCGGTTGGCGGGCATACCTCTTCTCTCCGGTGGGCTCTTGGATGGACAGGTTTACGTTGACTGCTCACTTACGGGGCCAGGTGGATGGTGACGACCATCTCATTTCATGTGTATACGGTCCTTGCTCGGCAGCTCTGCGTGATACATTATGGAAGGAACTACACAGTGTGCGTTCCCATCTCCCGGAGGGCAGATGGCTGATTGGGGGTGACTTTAATGTCACCTTGGACATGGAGGATTGCCCTATCCGGCGATGTGGGGGAGATATCGGAGCTGAGAGATTTAGAGATTTCATTGATTCGCAGTCGTTAGTCGACTTCCCGACTACCAACTGTAGATTCACATGGAGGAGCACAATCGACTTCCAAATCGAGGATTGACCGCTTCCTTGGATCATTGGAGTTAGCAAAGGCTCATAGTTGGCAGATGTTCAGGCTCTAGCCCGACCGTTTCCGGACCACACTCCCCTCATGTGGAGGTCCAATGATGGTCAGACGTAGCGTTTGCTCTTTCGTTTTGAGCGATCCTGGCTACTGGAGGATTGTTTTCGGCAGTTGATTACAGAGCATTGGCTGAGTGTGGCAGCTTCAAATTCTACAGCCAGGACTTTGGGGTCCCGGTTGGATAGTTTGCGATCTTTCCTCTATCAGCACCGGCGACAGATCCGGGAGGACCGGGCCAAGCGTAGGACAGACGCCTTGGAGATGATTTCTCGAATGGACCACTTGGAGGATTCCCGTCACCTCACAGAGGCAGAGATTGATGACCGCAGACGGGCACAGGAGACCATTCAACTGCAAAATCGGATAGTGGAGATTCAGTGGAGGCAACGCTCTCGACAGACCTGGCTTCGGGAGGGCGATGCCAACACTAGATTCTTTCACCTATATGCGAGCTCTCGTAGGAGGGCAAACCAGATTGAGGTGCAGGGCCAACTGTTTACTGGAGACCACAGTATCGAGGCGGCCATCACATCTTTCCACCATGCATCGACACGCAGGCAGACCCTGAGCCCCTGGCGATGGGGCCCTGGGGACATTCCCCGGCTTACTGACGCTCACTCTTCCATGTTGCATGACATTTCTGAGGATGAGGTTACCGAGGCACTTCGGGACCTCAATGGTGACGCCGCCCCGGGCCTCGACGGATTTCCAATCTTCTTCTATCGGGAGTTTTGGCCGGTGGTGCGCGAGGACGTCATGGCGGTTATTCGGGAGTTCATCAGTGGGAATCGAGGCTTTGATCGCCTCAATCGGTTCCCTACTATTTTTGCTCCCGAAGCGCACCCCGGCAGAGATAGGACTTTCGACCGATCGCCATATCCAATGCCATTTACCTTTTGGTGGCTCGGGTATTGGCGAACAGGCTTTGGGAGGTGCTCCCGTACCTCATCCATCCGACGCCAGTCAGGTTTCAACCAGGGCCGGGCCATCATCGACAGCTATACATCGCCTCGGAGATCATCGCTCATTGGAGGACCACCTGTCGCGCCTTCCTCTGGAAGGTCGACTTCTCCAAGGCTTATGATACGCTCTCATGGTCTTTCCTTTGGCATTGTCTCCAGGTCAGGGGATTCCCAGAGGCCTAGATCTCCTCGATGAAGTGGTGCATCACCACCGCTTCCTTCTCGGTCCTAGTTAATGGGGCGAGGTCGGGAGATTGGGTGCAGCCACAACGAGGGGTTCGCCAGGGCTGTCCATTGGCTCCTATGCTCTTAGTCCTGGCGGTTGATTCTCTCGCCAGGTGTACTCAGGCGTCCTGCGAGGCGGGCTTATTCAGCGGCTTTGCTGGGGGCTTGGTCCCCCTCTTGCAGTATGCGGATGACGCGGTATTCTTCATAGAGGGCTTCGAACTGGAGGCTCAACGGGTGGCCATTCTTATTGAGCTCTTCGGCGCGATGTCCGGTCTTCAGATCAACCATGCCAAGTCATCATTCATCCCTTTTGGCATGGTTCCTGATGAGGCTGCCCAGTGTGCTGTCGAGCTTCGCACCCCCATCAGCTCATTGCCGATCACATATTTGGGCCTACCTCTCTCCAACCGCCATGTCAGTTCCCGTGGGTGGACCCCAGCTATTGAGCGCATGGAGCAGAGACTTCGGGGTTGGAGTTCATGCCTTTTATCCCCGGGGAGGGGGTGGGGGGGGGGGGCTCATCCTCCTCCATTCAGTCCTGTCGGCATTTCCGACATACTCCATGATGGTCTTCCGGATGCCAGCAGGTCCTTAGGCGGTTAGACTCCTTGCGGAGCAGATTCTTTTGGCAGGGGTGTGGTCCGGACCACAGAGGCATTCATCTCGTCGCATGGAGCAGTATCTGTCGTCCCACCTCCCAGGGTGGGTTGGGGGTTCAGGATCTCCGCTATACTAGCTGGGCTCTCCTAGCTCGGTGGATTCGGCGGATCATGGGACCTGAGGACAGTATGTGGCAATCGGTTTTCTTCACTTGCTATTGGTGAGATCTATCCTGGGAGTCGAGGACTATTCTGCCCCGTGGGGCATCTTCTTTCTGGCGTGGAGTGGCGGCATTGATCCCTCGAGTGCGCCCTTTCATGACCCCAACCCTCGGATCAAGGATAGACTTCTCCTTTTGGTGGCATGATTGGCCCTTCGGGGGCCCACTAGGGAGGCCTTCCCTCGCCTTTTTGCCCTGGCGACACACCCTGGGGCAACGGTGGAGGAGACGTGGTCGGGGACTCCTGGCTCCGGTTCCTGGTCCCCTCTCTTCAGATCAGCACTCTCAGATCAGCGCTTCTCCGGCTCTTGACGTTACATCAAAGGATAGTCCCCTTCCGTCCTGACCCCTCCAGGGCTGATGGATGGGTGTGGCTGTCGGACTCTTGGTCGGCACCCGACCTCTACACTCGATTCCTTCCTGACGGTGCTGACAGAGGACTTCAGGACAGACTACAAGCTCATTTGGCGATCTCGGGTGCGCTGAAAGTCAAGATTTTTGCTTGGCTTATGCGGCGTGATCGACTACTCACGAGGAGGTGCATCACCCACCTATTTTTTGCGTGTCCGACATCACGGGACATTTGACAGCGCACGACAGTCAGGGGCCTCGTCTCCTCCGATCCCGAGACCTTGTGGCAGTCCTTCCGAGTTTTGGTTCGATAGAGATAGAGGTGGAGAGCACCTTTTGCTTCTTTTTTGGCTGGTTCCTAGGCCATTTGGCTTCAGCGCAACCGGACTATTTTTTGTGAGGAGAGACGTCAGATTGAGCGCATTGTACAACACATCTCATTTCTTCTTCGGGAGTGGTTTTTGGGTTAGTTGCTACACTTTTCCATCTTTTGTTGCTCTCTTTTTGAGAGCTCACACTTGTACATGAGTTCCACTTCATAGCTTTATATATATATGGATGACAATCACAAACTCTGATGGTCATCCTTTTTCTCAACAACAACAACAACAAAGCATTATCCCACTAGGTGGGGTCGGCTACATGGATCATACGACGCTTCGTTGATCCATGTTCATAAGATTCGACAGGATTTTACGCTGGCTGTCGGGGCCTAACACAACCCTCCTTTATCCGGGCTTGGGACCGGCTATAAAATATTTCGTTCCACAGTTATATATAGATGTGTGGATGACACAACTCTTGTGGTCATCCTTTTTCTCCTAAAAAAAAAAAAAGAAATGAGTTTACAATAAAAGGATCAATAATCCACTATGCCTCGTCAATCTATGTGCTAAGAAAACAAAGTTCCCTACATAGCATCTCTCTCCACTGAAAACACCCATTTTCTTACCAAATGAACCATAAAAAAGCAACAGGGATTGCATGCCACTGCCTGGATATGTATGTCTGAACTGACTGATTGTGTCTGCCAAAGTATCTCCAAAAGTCACTACACCTTTTACAACAAACAACAACAACAAAGCCTTGTCCCACTAGGTGGAGTCGGCTACATGGATCATACGACGCTTCGTTGATCCATGTTCATAAGATTCGACAGGATTTTATGCTGGCTGTCGGGGCCTAACACAATCCTCCTCCTTTATCCGGGCTTGGGACCGGCTATAAAATATAGACGGAGTTCATACCAACATTAACACAATACACTAAATATATTAAACACAAAAACAAATACTGACATCTGGAAAGTAACAAGTTGACATGAGTCATGACTAGTAAAGTTTCATACCAACATAAAAAAGAAAATTCCTGCAGCAGGAAATATACTTGCTGCACATTTACAAAGTCAGTGCATGGCAAATGAAACCTTAAAAGGTCGACCTACAAATGAGCATTTAGTTCCCTGGTCAGCCCAAGAAATCATCGATAAGAAATATTTTGTATTCTGCATTTGCAATAAGCGATTTTTTTTCTTTTTTGAATGAGAGTAAGCAAGTAATTAATCAAGTCTCGATTATATAGATAGAATTAAAAGTACAGATAAATCTCACAGAAAAAGCAGAGAGAAATTTTCCTTATAAAATTTCAGAGAAACTAACATATGTGCATGTCTTCAGTCATGCCTATCTCAAAAAGAATTTTACGCAATAACCTAGATAGACAACATAAAAGAAATATTCCAACACCCACCTGCCAAAGGGAAACAACTGTAGTACCACATTGACTGCCAGTAAAGATGAATGGAGGAAATGGATTAGCAAATATTAGAAGGTGAAAACTTGCAACAGAAGAGAAAGCAAAAATTGCAAGAGAACTCCTTCTCCTGTAGGAAGTATATTGATACCCTGCAACATAAGAATTCAAATGCAAAAGAAAAAAAACATGCATAGGACATAACTATTAATGGCAATATTTTACCTACTCTTTTGGCTTTTGCTTTTTCTTTCAGTCTGAGAAATGGCTAAAGCAAGTGTTTGGAAAAAGCTACACTGATGTACTATCATTTAATATCATTCGTCTCTCAGCATTACATCTGCCTTATGATTTTCTCTTAGCATCAGCATATGACTATAGTTTAGCAAAACACATTACAAACTAATATTGGGAGTAGTAAAGTTAACTAGCCAAACATAAAAAGGAAGTTGTCTACATCAAATGTTTGAATATAGGAGAAGAATGTTGAATGGTATATCACCCTCTCTATGTCAATATCACCTAAGATGGTCAATTTCTATTACATAATTTTGCATGTGTCCTGAATCGTGGGTCAAGGATTGTAATCTCAGTTGTCAACTAGCAGAAGCACAAAAAATGAATAAGACAGGTTGGAAAAGACAATCACACTGGTGATTTAGCATAGGAAAGCATATACAAATCCATGTTAATAGAATCATTAATAATGAACATACAGCATTTAACAATGCATTTGAGTTGCCTGATTTATATCTATATTCTGTCAACTGACATAATGTAAAAATTGGCAAGTAACAACCCTTTTTTTTTTTGAGTAACAACTATGCAACAAACAGACAAGTTGTGAGAGGAATACACCTCAGAGTTCAGGAATCACTCTGAGATGAAGATCTAGCCATAAATATGATTGCAAGCTACAAATACATGAGTCTTGATAAATAATTATAGCGTCCACAAGCTCACCTTAGCCATAAGTGTGAGCCATCATCATCATAACCATCTCAAGGCGAGAAAAATGACCCGATTTCACAGAAACTTTGTGAAAGCAGAATCCCTGCCAAACCAATCTGGCCATTGGGCAAACAGAGAACAAATGATCCTTCTCAGATGTCACAAGAAAAGCATGCTGTATCCATCCCCTGATACCATCTAAAATGTAACTGAGTAGGCAAACACTGGTGCCTAAGAAGCGACACAAAGACCTTAATCTGCAATGGGATCCATAACTGCCATGTGGTAGGAGCTCTGACAAATCACATTTCCGAAAACTTAATTGTTATCATGTTACTTTTTTTTCTCTGTATTGCAAAGTTGAGATGTTCCCCTTGGGCTGTGAGACAGACTAGTTCAAGGTATCAATCTCTGGTTTTTCAAGTCTAGATGCTGACCCTGAAATGAGACCTTCACATTATTTATTCCATGTTCAAAGTACATACTGTTTTTTGTGTATCTGCATTCAAACTGCAATGATTGCATATAGGTAGCATTATTCTACGACCTTGTCATCTAATGTTGTCTCAGCTTTTATTTCTCTTTTGACCCATGACAAATGAGAAATTTCTATCATTCCTATGGTATAACTAAAATGCTGATAATTTGTCATTGCTATGAGCCTATGACTTATATACAACAACAACAACAACAACAACAACAACAACAAAGCCTTATCCCACTAGGTGGGGTCGGCTACATGGATCATACGACGCCATTCGTTGATCCATATTCATAAGATTCGACAGGATTTTATGCTGGCTGTCGGGGCCTAACACAACCCTCCTCCTTTATCCGGGCTTGGGACCGGCTATAAAATATAGGCGGAGTTGAGCCTATGACTTATATACATATATATATATATATAGTTCCACTAAAAGTATATTGCTGATTTGTTTCCTGTTACTTAATTATTGCAGAGATATCATGGACTCATTATCCAACATCAATGATGTAGTCAGGGCTACAGAGTTCATTGGTCAAAGCTCAGGTTTGTTGGTCGTGTTTGTCAGAGCTCTTAGACCTACTTATTTCTCTTATGAAATAGCTTCTTATTGTTTCAAGGTATTTTTACCATTGTGGATTCTTTAGTGACCAAATGGTTGATAGTTTCCCAGTTTATTGAAGTAGCACTATTTTGATCTTGCAAGTTTACTGGCAAGTCTTGATATGTAGGTAATGATGGGAGAACAGTTCAGCTGTCTTGGTGCTTTAAAAAGTCGAGATTTAGTATTGCTTAGGATCAAGCAAAATTTCTGCTGTATGAGATGGGAGAATTGAAATATTTATGTACTTTTTCTCGGAATTCTTTTTTCACCAGAAGTAGTTTGATATCTAAGAAGATGGCTACCTCAATAGTGTTGATTATTGCCTAATTGCAATTTCATTTGAGATAAATAACTAAGAACTGATTGACGTATGATGTGTCCTCATTCTTGAGTTTTAGACTTTGTGCAAGGACTGACGAATGATGTATCCTCATCTGTTTAGTTTTCTTGCAGGTAAAACGCTGAAAGGACAAACCCAGAAAGTTCAACAAGCTGTTCTACAGGTATCTAATTGTATGCGATATAATAACATATTCTTTTAGCTACTGAGACTTTCCTACTTTGTCCACAGAAATTTCGATCTGGTGGATACAATGTAATTGTTGCAACATCAATTGGTGAAGAAGGTTTGGATATTATGGAAGTTGATCTTGTAATTTGTTTCGACGCAAATGTTTCACCTTTGAGAATGATACAACGGATGGGGAGGACTGGAAGGAAACATGATGGACGAGTAGATATCCTTGTTTATTCAAAATTCTATAGCAATATGATTCAAAAAGGTTCTTAGCAATATCTGTTCTTTTAGACATGTCAAATTCCATGTCTACATATATTATGAGATTTGAAATGTGGTAAAAAAATGCTTCCAATGTTTATTACCTTGACCTCTACTACTAGTTCTTGCTTGTGAAGGAGCTGAAATGAAGGGATACCTGAAGAAAAAAGCCAGCAGCAAAGCTGTAAGAAAGCACATGGATAATGGTGGAATCAAGAGCTTTAACTTTCATGCTAGTCCGAGAATGGTAGGATCATCAAATATGCTAGCGTCAGGCTGTGATTAATTTCTCAAAGGCCGCACTAATGCATGATTCATATTTTCCACAGGTTCCACATATATGTAAACCAGAAGTGCAATATGTTAAGATGTCAATAGAACAGTTTGTTCCTCGTGCAAAGAAACTGAAAAGTAACGCTGCACATCAGAACCCAATTTCAAGCGAAATAACAGATGAAGAGAAGGGTTTGATTGCTAGGTACTTCAGTCCTCTTAGGGCAGATAATTGGAAACCATCTCTTATTGCTTACCCTAGCTTCCAGGCTCTCCCTTCTAGAGTAAATCAGGTAAACCATTCATTCAAAACAACAGCAATGCTTATTGATACTATGCAACATCTCCAAGGTCTTTCACTGTCCAAAGTTGTGAAGGCCTCAATAACTAAGGTCAGACCATATTCTTTTATACTTATTTCACAATATAATCCTTTTAAGTGAAGTTGAGACCATCTTTGAATTCACCTAAACATATTCAGGTTAAGGTCGTCAGTGAGTCACTTTCTGCAATGACCACAGAACAAGGTAAATTGGCAAAAGGTATGCACTGCTAGTCAAATTTGAATGAAATTATTGTGTTGTTGTAAACTTGGGAGATATTACTTTTCTCACCCGAGTGCTTTTGTAATAAGATCTTATCTTGGAAAACTTTCTGTTCTTTTATGAATACATTCTGATGTAGATACATCATTTATGTGCAGCATATTTCAAACTGTCCTAATGATTTCAGATTTATTTCTTCCATTGTGTTTTGGTAAGGTCGTTTTACTTTGTCAGTAAACTATTTTGTCAAAATGTTTCTTGTTAGGTTCAGCTTGTGATATTCCAGACAATGTGCTACAAGAGAGACTTTCTGTTGTTGAAGCACCACCAGGGGAATCTTCAAAAGCTAGTGATAAGTATCATGTACCCCAGGTCAATCTTCAGAAGTTCTGTGACCACTCTTTCCTCTTTGGAGGGGGTTTTGTATCTGTGAATTCTATGGGAGCTGTTTCTATTTTAAATATACCTGCCCTTCCTTTTAAGGGATCCATATTCTCAACAAGTATAGCAAATGAGCATGTTGCTGAATATCCAAGCAACACACTATATGAAACTACACCTAAGAAGGAGTCGCCATTATGTGACAATGATCTAGCTTCACTGATGGAAAATGAGTCTGAGACTGAGGCACCAGTTTTCACAGAATCAATGTGCTTAGGAAGTAAAGAAACATCACCAGCGTGCTCAGGTAATCAAAGTGTATCTAAAGGAACAAACAGTAAAGATTTCTTGCTTAAGGCTGGAGTGGATAAGCAAAATTATATATGTCCTGGGGACACTAGTTTTGAGGCACATGCTTGTGACGAACTTCCTCTTTTTGTTGAGAAATCAAAGGACATAGTAAGAAACATGGAGCTAAGTCCTAGACTTTCTCATTTTATTGAGGAAGGCCTTGTTCCAGAGTCTCCTATTGCTACATGTAAAGTAGAAAACAAGGTCTGCACTGATTCGACACCTCAGCATATGTATTCTAGTGCACATCATGATGAGACATCTTGTTCAAGAAAGTTTCCAAATACTCCATTTAAGGAGTCACACACAAAATGTCATAGTTCCCCAAATGTCAGAAAACCATTACACAAAATGTATGTGCAAATTGTCGACAATGATGCTGAAACAAAAGGCATAGTACAAGGTTCTCCCTTGGCACAAACTCTCTTGCCACCAAGCACTAGTTCCTATGATGATTGGCAAATGAGTCCTGTTGGTGCCCCAAAATCAATTAGCCAGCCGCTCAAATTCAGAAGGTTGCATAAATATGTGGAGAAAGTTGCAAGGTTGCCTCCCAATTCTATCATGGGCAGGTATAACTGCCCTGTCAGAAACAAGAGAAAAAGTAAAAGGCTTGGACCTGATGAAACAGTTTGTCACCAAGGTATGCTGATTAGATATTTAATTTATGGCTTTTCATTGTAGAAATTGAATTGAGGATGGTAGTGGTTCCAAACCGTATCATTAAAGTTCTTATCACTGCAAATGTCGATTTGCTAGATTCATATAATTTCAATGGAAACTTAATATATGAGTATCGCTACCATAAATTGACCTTGTTTGTTTTCTCTAGGTAAACTGATGAAAGGGAAGGAGTGTGTTAATGACTTCTTTGATGACGAAGCCCAGTAAGATCATTTTCCTTTTTCTTTCTTTTCTTTTAGTAATAGATTTACAATCCACGCTACTTGTAAATAATGCATCATCCAGCAATGTTGCCAATTGTTGCTCAAGTAAGAACCTTCCAAGGGAGTAATGTTATGAGTTTTGTATTGGGTCTATACTGACAGTTCTTATTGTACTTTCTCTTCCATGGCTGCCTTCAAGAGTATCTGAAGATGTGGAAATATCAGATGACGAGAACGAAAAAGAAAATGAGGATGAATACGATGATAGCTTCATAGATGACAGGTCGAATCCTACAGAAGCAAGTACTCAAGATGAAAACGGAGGTGAATTATTGGCCTTTTATAGGTAACCATCTTACTTTCAGGCATGATCCTAGGTTCTCTTTCTTTCCTATGGTGTTGTTCTTTTGTTTATTTTATAGATTCTTGTGACTATGCAATCTTCTTTAGAAGTAATATAGGGAGTACTAGACACATGTATTAATAATAGGGTTGTTTCCATAAACCACCCCTAAACTATCGCGATTTTTCACATCTAATCCCAAAATACGAACTTATTTTTTTGGGTCCCTAAACTATCGCTATTTTCCAATTTGATCCTTCCTATTTTCGATTTTCTCACTTGTGAAAAGTCGAAAATACCCCTCCAACATCAATTAAAAAAATAGAAGAGGGGGGGGGGGTATTTTTGACTTTTCACAAATGGAAAAAATAAAAGATAACGGAAAAGTTGACAGAAGTCGACAGAATGATCAAATTGGAAAAATCACGATAGTTTAGAGATCCAAAAAAATAAGTTCGTAGTTTAGGGTTAGATGTGGAAAATCGCAATAGTTTAGGTGTGGTTTATGGAAATAACCCTTATAATATGATATTTCTTCTTGATATATTATTAGATGGGGATTGCTTTTTGCTCTCAGAAGATTTTCGTATAACTTTTCCATTTCTACTTTAACATATGTTCTAAATGCCATACAAATGGTTATTATGGCATGATTATGTCAATGTTGTCAAACTCGTAAATCGGAGTCGACACGAAAAGGCTGGGTAAATATGTAAAACGTGAGATTGTAACACGGATCGGCCGATTCTACCAAAATCATATTTTATATTAAATTAATAGTAATTCTGCTTAGAACCTAATTTACTTATAAACTAATAATCCAATATGATTCAGAAAATCTAATAATAATCAATTATTTAATCATCTATGATTTATTAAGTTATAATAATTAACAAATTAGCAATACATTACGAGAAACAACAGAAAACCAAAAAATAAAAAAAAACATGGAAAGAATATGAACCAAAACATAAAAAAAAGGACTGCAACCTCTCTTATCCCCTCGATTTAGCAGTCGAGAGGAAACCAAAAAAAAAGGAGAGAGGACGAGGAAACCAAAAGACTGTACCGAGTCCCAAACCAAAAAAAAAGAAAATGGGAAACCAAAAACATAAAAAC
Organism: Pontederia crassipes; assembly: GCA_030549335.1. Taxonomy (NCBI): domain Eukaryota; kingdom Viridiplantae; phylum Streptophyta; class Magnoliopsida; order Commelinales; family Pontederiaceae; genus Pontederia; species Pontederia crassipes. The sequence goes on along the minus strand of CM060189.1, from coordinate 59,707,428 downwards.
TGTAGGAGTAAAGAGGATGCGTCATTTATCTGTCTGGTCCTCCCTGCTCGAGCAAAGCCTTAGCTCGAACACGGTGGTTCTCCTTGTGAGCAGAATAGGAGAGAGAAGGAAGCTGAAGAGAGGAGGGAGAAGGAGCGAGAGAGGGGCGAACAAAAGCTGGCGCTGGTGAGCAGTGTCATGCCCCGAACAGCGGCGTGCGGCGGCGAACAGCAGCGGTGGAGAACAGCGGCGGCGGCGAACAGCAAATATGTTGAACAGTTTGGATTTGGGGCTTGAGTAACTTATTAGGGCATAGCGTGAATCACGAACTCAGGTAACAAAAAAAATTGGTTTGGGTGGACTCAACTGGATGCCGTATCCACCGATTTTATGAGCCAGCACGCGATAGTTGAGAACGATTTTCCTTCGAGTTGACTTGTTTTCCTTGGATGATATCGTAAACTTGTCCGATTCCACGAGTTAACTCGCAATTTTGACAACATTGATAATCTTTTGAAAGTTGAAACATGTTATGTTGTGTGTATTGTAAATCATTCTTCCATTTAGTTTAACGATGATATCTTTTGAAACCCCCTTGTCCTCAGGTTACTGTGTGTCCATTTGTTTTAGGCAGACATGTACTTTCCCCACAACAATATATATTGATATATAAAATATCCATATATTGATTTAATGGTGGTGTAGATCTATATGTGTAAATCAGTTTTTTAAATAAGATACTAAGTTTTTCTATGCAAGGTATATGTCAATGTGTATATTTATAACTTATCTAAAACAGTTTATTTACATAACACTGAACCCATATATACATACAAATATATGGCTGGAGTTCCTAACCATTCTTTTCCATTGAAAAAAAAAACATTTTATGCAGGCGTTCTTTACTCACTCAAACACCTGCAGAAGGTTTGCCAAACTATTTGGTCACTTCTGAAGACTCTATTTCTCTGAAAACCTGCGGAAGTCCAAGCTGCTCAGAAAAGATGGACGCCTCACTACATGCTCCTAAGGATGCCCCATCTTCCACAAATCATTTTACTGGTGCAAATTCTGCTTCGTGCAATTTACGTTGCGTGAAGGATAGTGAAGAGAAAATGCCAGGTGAAACAAGTGCAACCCAAAAAGAAAGCTCAAGAAAGTTGGAAGCCAGGAAAAGAAAGTTAAGTTTTGATCAGTCTGCATCCCCATCGGTAGGGAGCTTCCAAACGAAGAATGTTGTGCAGTTAGGGCAGTCAGCCAGGCCAGGTCCAAATGAATGTCCTATGGTAGTTGATGACTTGTTTTGCGACGATGAATTTTATCAAAGTCTGGATTTTGATGCAGTTGAGGCACAAGCTACTGATCTGTTAAGATGTAAGTCTGGATTACCAGTAAGCCAAATTTCAACCATGTTTCCTGATGGTTTTTCGGGAAGAAATGAAGATCGATGTGTGAATCAATTCAGCTATCCATCATTTGACTTGGGGGTTTAAATTTCTGTGTTCACCAAGCTTAATTGGTAAGTCCTGGTAACCTCAGCGGATAATGGGGTGAAATATGCTCACAACAGAAGTCACTCTTCAGGGGAAGTCATATGACTACTGATAATGGCTACCACTTGTGGCCATCTTTGGAGAACTTGAATCAACCTGACGAATGTGAATTGATCAGCCAGCCCTTTTTAGTAAAACGTGAGGGGTATTTATCAAACTGGTGGGCAACTGCATGTGGATCTTTGCACTCGAGGGTAAAATGTTCTAATGAAAAGTTTGCATCGTGGAACCTAGGTGACGAAAGACGAGCATGCCAACACACTTTTTGTCATCTACATTGAATACTTTGTATCATAGAAATATGCAATCTAAGGTTATTCATTTCATGTACATAGTAACTTGTAAATGGTTACATTAACATTATAATATATATCAAGGTAAATTATATGTTGTTTTGCACTCATGTTTATCTTGTGAAAGGTACTGGTTGGGGTGAAGGATGGTAAAGGAGCGAAGAAGAAAGGAGGAGAATGCATTTTTTTTTTCTTTTTTGCCTGGTTGGTGGGAAAAGAAGTTTCTCCTTTTCCTTTTAACATTCTTTTTTTTTCCTTCAAACCGGGGTGAAAGGAGTAAGAATGATCGATCATACCTAAATTAAATATTATTATATATATGATGGATAGAATTATTTATAAAATATTATCAAACTTTTATTCTCTTTTCTTTTACTTCTCCTAGTTTCCTTTTCTTTTATTCCCTTTTTTTCTTTTTAACGAAATTTGAACCACCCTAAAGACTTATTTGATTCAAATTTTATTGGGGAGAAATAAAAGAAGGGGAAGGGAATGAAAAAAATGAAGTGAATAATTGTCTTTGTTTAGTTGATATAATTAAATACAAGAAAAATGAATATTAAATGATAATTTTATTTAGATGATTTTATTTTTTATAAGCGTATTTATATCTTTAATTTATATAATTAAAAATAGAAATGCGTGTTAATAATAAACCTTTTTTTAGAAAAATGAAATGTTAAGAGGAAAATGGAGCAGAAAAAAGGCTCCTTCCTTCATGTTCAAACTAAATTCAACTAAACAACAGAATAGATTTTTTTTTTCTCATCATTTTTCCTCATTTCATACCCCAACCCCAAATCAAATATATCCTAACTGTAGTGTGAACGTCATAATTCCTTGAAGTTGCCGCTAATTCAGGTGAAACAATTGCACCAGATGAACAAGATTGTAAGCGACACTAATAACTATGACAATTTTTGTGTCGTGATCCGAATCAATTTTATTCGGTTGTGTGCATCTTTTTCTGAAAACTCCGCCTATGTTTTATAGCCGATCCCAAGTTCGAATAAAGGAGGAGGGTTGTGTTAGGCCCCGACAGTCAGCGTAAAATCCCGTCGAATTGCATGAACATGGATCAACGAATGCGGAATGACGTCGTATGATCCATGTAGCCGACCCCTGGATAAGACTTTGTTGTTGTTGTTGTGTGCATCTTCTGAAAGTAACTAGGAAGAATTCAGTTATGAATCGTTCATTAAGGAACTTTATGATTAAATTTTCTCATTAGGTTTATGAAGATAAAATTGGAAATGAGAAATATTTTGTGACACCATAAAGAATTATTTTGTTCTTCCTCCCAAAATAATTTTCATGAGACAAATTTGCATGAGAATCGTGCATATGTCATCGCCTTCCCATTGTGGGAAGTAAATTTTCTAAATCCACCAAAACTTTTCTCCTAAAGATTTTGCTATTAGTCACATAATTAAAGTTTTTTCCTCTAATGTTGGTTAGATTAAAGCCAAAGCACGTTAGGCTGATTTTTAGGTAAAAGGATTAGGCTGAGCTAGCAACAATCTTAATTCAGGAAAAATTGAAACCATTAACTATACATATTCCGAATTAATTAGTGAAGGATTCTTCAATTAATTTCTATCTCAAATTTCGTGGAAATACGTCCAAGAACAATGGCACAGTTTACAGTGCTAATAGTCACGTAATTAGGTTTTTTTATTCCGTTGGGTATTGGTTCAATTAGTTAGTGTGTCAAGGTTAACATTGGCATTTTTCATAAGATCGAAGGAAGTTCATAAGATCGAAAATCAGGTCATAAGATGGAAGATCATAAAATCAAATTGAGAATTGTAAGATTCTACTTATTAATAAAATATATTTTTTAAAAAATAATAAATATTCTTTTGATTCATTTGCCGTATTTAAATATAAATTACATTTCACTTAAACATACTCTTATTGATTATTAAGCAAATTAAGTCAAAATATATTAAAAATGGAAAAAATATATTAAACTTCATATAAATCAATTATTATTGCCATAAAATATAGTTTTATTAATATTTAATTGATTATATTAATATTTGGGATCGTATAAGATTGTAAGATTGTGTGACCAAAATTAAAATCGAATTAAAATCTTACATATGAGATCTGAAAATAAGATCGAGATCAGTTAGGGATAATAAGATCGTAAAATCATAACTAATTGGCCTCGAGTTAGAGTAGAATGATGTGCCTCTTATTCAAAGTTATCGATTCCGTTCTTAATAACACCCATCGGTTGATAATATTAGCCTTTAATCAGTGTTTTTGCTTGTAATTAATTAGATGGAGCAGGACACACACCCGGTTCAATTAGAGAAGGAAAATACTCGGTGTGTCAACATTTTAGAAGAATGACATTATTCTCATGCGTTGGCCGATTATCGTCATGAGTTGTAATTAATTCATGCCGAGATAAGTAAGTCATGTTGTTAACTAGTTCTAAAACTGATAAGCCTTAACTTATTTCATTTAATTATTTACATTGATTTTATTCCATCTTTTTGTTTGAATTGTAGGAATAGTCAAATAGTGTTTGGAATTTAGAGTAAAAGCTTTTAAAATGGGTTGTTTGGCTCGGATGTTAAATTCGATGTTCTCCAAACTTTAGCATAGATCTAGGAGTATGCGAAGGTTGATCAAGTTTGATTCAATGTAATTTGAATCCCATCGAATCGATGAGAAAAAAAGAATCTTGTGTGATTGGAACCGACCTCATAGATCATAGGATTATCATATTATTTATTTTTTTCCTTTTTTGTATAATTAGTATTAGTTACATTCTCTCAAAAGTAAGAATAATGTTTTTTTTTTCAACATTTAGAATGTTTTGCTTGGATGCAAAAGTATTGGATTTTATGCATTTTAATTTCAAAGTAATTTTAAATCAAAGTTGGATTGATTAATTTTTCAATTTTTTTTTGTGGCTAGCTCAGACAGGTGAAACTTTTCACAAAATATTCTGTATTCACAAAAATTAAAACTCGAAACTTTACTTAAATTAGGACCCATCCCAAACTCTTGTTGGTATTAAATTTTCAAATTTGAGATTCATATTTGGCACATTTGCAGTTTTGTTCAACAGGTCACCCCTACATGTCACATTCCTCGTGGGCTCCTTTGGAATGAAGCTTACAATTTTCAGCAATGAGAGAAGGAAACCAAGTTTGATTTGCAAGTCTAATAGATATAATTAAGAGTTCTGATTATTGAAAGATATAATTATTTTTTTAGTATGATTCGAAATGTGAATATGTACAGGAGTTACATACTGATGTAACACACTAATAGGCTATATGTGTAGACTATTTTTTTTATGTCCCAAAATTTGAAGAAGTATAATAAAATTATTTGTTAAATTAATATGAAATTAAAAAAAATAAAAGAAGAATTTGAGAGTGATTAAAATATAATTAAATAAGAGATATGAAAAAAGAAAGGATAAATCTTAGTTGGAATAGGAATCTTGATCAAATTAATATTGGAATTCAAATCTAAGTTTATGTTATAAACTATCTCCAATTAGAATTAAATAATAAGTTTTAAGTTTAAAATATATTCAACAAATCAAATAATAATATTTATTATTTAAATTTGAAAATTAATATATAAATAATACATGGTCTAAACATCACAACCGTTCATCCACTCATTTGATGTGATTTCGCATGAGGCGATAATCATGGCAGAAATACATGTGACATGGCAAGTGAAGCAACAAAAACATCCAACATATAGCGTCAACGACCAAAGAATTGAGAATGACACGGTATCCGCGATCTCTCTTGATTTCTAATTCAATACACAATTCAATTGGTTCCGTCAAGTTAGCTATATGTTGTGTTGTATCAACTATTTCTAAGGAAGATGGTGAGATGATATCTTGGACGATTATATATCTAGGACCTTTGACGCAAATGGATGCATCTCAAACTCCATAGGCGAGATCTAGCGTCATTAAACAACCCAAATATCAGTAGCTTTGCTAGAAGGATAGGAGATCTCGGACTTAATTTCAATTCTTTTGTGCTTCAAAATATGTGTGCAACACATCCATCGACCCCTATAAATAATAGTTATTAATTAATTCCAAAGAATAAAAAGGATAAACTAGAATATAATTTGAATAGAAATAAAAGTATAAATAGAAGAGGATTAAATAATAAATCATAATCATAATTAAATTATTAAGTTGAATTAGAAAAAGAGATTGAATAATTGATTCCATCCCATGAACACAAGTTGGAAAAAGAAGACAAGGTGTGACAAGTCGAGCAACATCGACCATCCTACGATGATACAAATGATAGTCATGACAAATCAAAAGCACTAGGAGGGATTTGTGTTTCTTTGTCGTGACATATGCTTGTCACATTGAAGTGGGTGTCCTGCCACCGAGATAGTTAATATCGAAATCTTACGTAAATCAAAAGGGACCCATAAAATCGAAGATCGTAACATAAAATCGAAGATCCTAAGATCGAGGATTCTAAGATCTTACATATATATTAAAAAATCACATAAAAACAAAAAGGGTGCATAAGCAACAAAAAAATTGAAATTAAATACCGTATGAATAAAAATAGTACATGAAAAAAAACAATAAATAGAGTATAAACAAAAATCGATAAATCTTACGTCAAATATTCAGATTAGAATACAACAGTAGGCCCCAACAATGACACTAACAACTTGACTCGCAATGTGCACATTATGTGGTGAAAAGAGAGTGAAGCAATACAAGAATCACAAACCCTGTGGGGGTCCGGTGACTAAGGGACCAAGTGCTCCTATGTCCCAGAATGCTCCCATGTGTGGATGTGCCTCCATTTTGTAGAAAAAACTTGAACAACATTTAAATTTTATAAAGATCCGGACTTAATGGACGTGTCCCTCCTTTAATCACATATTGTTTATACTAATAATCTTTAGTTGTATATAGTTATTTTTTAGTGTTATCGTGTTGTTAAGATTTATGCATATCAATCATTTTAAAATATTAAGCAAAATAATCATTTTATTATTATTGGATAGCTAGTTATAAATCGATATAAGATACGTAATCACCTATGATAAAATTTAGTTATATATGGATACTCAAAAGTTAGTTATTATTTAAATTATTATTTAATTATATCATTTATGATACTTGACAATAAGTAAGTTATACACATTATTTATATATCCTAACAATATTATTTTATAAATAAGATATAGTATAATATCTATAAAAGTTTGTTGTCGAGTGGTTTCTAATTTAATTATTATTTTCTTTATATTCTATACATTAGCTATAAATATCGCGATATAGAGGATGCAATGATGCATATTGCAAAAGCACGTTCTACATTCTCTTCAAAATAAAAGAATGTGTAGTGCATGCTTTCTCTCAAGAATAAGAAATATTTTTTTTATAAATTGTACATACATGTTGTGTATTGTACACAATGTTATATACAAATAAAGGGATTTTCAATTTTTATTTGCATACTCGACTCCCTCTTTAAAGAAAAAGAGTACATCCGAGCATACGAATATACGCACGTGCATCATAAAAAATATTTTACTATAATATCATCATGATATTCAAAAGTTCATTATTAAATATAAATATATATAGATATTTTTTATTCATATTTTTAAATTCAATATTTGTATATAGGAATAGAGGATGTTTCCAAAATAGTAGTATACTTGATGTCCTTTGTGTTATAGAAGAGCATGTGCAGATATTTAAGTATAGGTCTCTATGTGCTAACACAATATTGTATTTATATAAAGATGTCTAAGTCGAAACTTGGATCTTATAATAATAGTTATATTTTTATTAATAATAAATCATTAATATTTAACTATTTTATTATGATAATAACCATAATGAATTAATATTAATAAAATTATTACTGTGATAAATTTAATAATATCAATAAGTATCACATCATTTAATGCTAAAAACTTTTTTGTTGGTTATTGAAGTTGACACATTTATATCCATATTTATACATCTATATAAAAGAAAAGATAGAAGATGCTTAGTATCATTATCTCATTGAGCTCTATATAATTAAAAATTTTTTTTGAATGAGAGTATATAAAGTCTGTTAGTTATGTTAAACAATAAAAAATAAATAATTTATATTCATAATTAATATATATATCATGATGATATTGATTAATATTGAGTAAATATATATATGTTCCCTATATAATATAATTTATAATTTCAAATTTGTGTTTCCTTTATAATAAAAATAAAATATTTATAAAAGAATAGTTATATATTTGAGGTAGAAGTTGCCAAATGAAAAACTCTTATGATGTCACATATGAAATAAAATTATATTAAATAATTATAAATATTTTTAAAAACTATTATGAATGAGTTTTGATCGTGTACAATGATATAATGATATTAATATTTTTATATCTATCTATCAAATATGTTTTTAGTCCCACATTTAAAGGTTTTGCAAATATAAATGAAATGAGATAAATGAAAATGGAAGCATGTTCAACTATTTAATTTAATACCACATTTGAAGTTTATAATATGAAATAGATAAGATGTGCTATAAAATAATAACAATTCACAAACTTTGTAGCTATCTTTCCGGATGAAGTCAATCAATATCAATCAGTTTTAAAACTTAAAGGTAGAAGCATGTGATGTATAATCAAATAAATAATTTATAAATAAATCTAATGCTAAGTAATATAGAAGCAAAATATAATAATCATATATTATATCTATATAGTATTGTAAAGAAGAATAAAATATCGTCCTATTGTTCCATTGAAAGCAACCCAAATGAGGAATAAAAAAGGATAAATTTATGTATTAATAATAATCCACAATATATTTGAGATGGAGAAGAGATAAATACTACTTGGCACATACAAAATAATCTTTTTAAAATTACTTTTAAATAATATATTATGTATATTTATAATGACAACATGAATAAACTAAACATTAATTTATATAAATATATAATATATTCTTTTAGTTCCTCAAGTAAATATTATCAAACACTAAAAAGTAAAATATTATATAAAAAAAGTATAACCAAGGTGAGGATTTGCATGGAATTAACTTTTTTAAAAATTTGCCACCCATACTCAAATAATAATATTAAAAATACATATTATTTATATTTCTTATTAAAATAAATGCTATCAACACCAAATATAAATTTTAAATTATATTAGATAAAATATTTAACTTCAATCGTTATTTATATTTAATACATACATAACATGCACATATACATACACCTGAAAGAGAGTTAAAAGTTTGATGTAACCATATCATGAAGCCATATAATATGATCAAGATAATTGATTTTTTAAAATTAGATCATGTATGATAAAAATAATATTAATTAATTTTTAAGAATGAAATAATATAATTATTTATATAGATTATTGGAAGAACTATTAAGTATATATTTAAAATAGATTATTATAAGAATATAATTAATTAAGAAGTGAATGCATTGTGACGGATAATTTTTTAAAAATATATATACAACAAAATATAATTAACTACAAATTATAAAAATATATAAGTAATAAAAAAATTTACATACATTATCATTTTTGTCATTTCATCATCAATCTCTCCACATATATATATATATATATATAATATTTTTAATAGTCATTTTAGTATGATATATAATAATTTAATTTATTTATGTTATATATCTTTACATACAAATTGCAATAATTAACGGATTAAGTACATAACAATCCAAGTTTAAAATTGCATTTGAAATTTCTGTGATTCTTGTACTATTTACCTTCGTTAAATTAATATCCAAAAGGCTATTAAATTAACTCTTTCCAAGACCAGCTCTCATGTTTCTAAAACAAATTCTAATCGAGACTTCCTACTATTTCCTTTTTTCTATATCCATTATAATATAATGATGGAAGCTCAAGCCCATGGAAATTGTAAAATGTGAAAGGCAATTTGGGTGATTAGTGCCATCAAGCCCTTTAGGTACCAAAGTTGAACTTTAATTTGGATCTTCAGATTCCCAGCATGAAAAGAAAAAAAAAAGAACTGTAATTTGCAGGGGCTGCTATCAGAACAGGACGAGAAAACCTAAATCTTATTAAGCTCAATATATTGCAATGCCAAAGTAACATTACATGTAAAGACACCATTACTACCATGATGTTAACCTAAAGTGCACAGCAGCATCTTAACCCAACAGGTTAATATTGTTGCAGGTCATAGGGAAAGAAGAAACACGAAGCAGAAGTCTAACAAGGCCAACCATTGCAACACATTGATGAAGCTTACTATCAGCAAATGGTATGTTCAAAGGTGGCCTCGCTCCATAAGAGAATTTAATCCTAGTAGTCTGGAAGTTCCAAACAACTCTGTAAGGCAACTACGAGGATATACCAAACAAGTGCCCAACATGTTTTTAGGAGACGTTACAAGGCTATTAATGTGCCACTATAATTTAATAAATATTCAGATAAAAAGAAAAGAAAAAGATTAGTTGATAAGTTGATTGCTGATTACAGGTTATGGCTCAGGCATTTGCTGTTGATTATAGGTCACTCCTCTTTGAGAATGTATGGATGGTCATCCCAAAACTTCGGACCTATTATGTCTTCATGCTCAACAACAACCTTACTACGAACTCTTGTGACACACTTCCCTCCATTCTCTGACTTCACTCTTTCTTCATCCTAGGGAAGAACATGACGAAAGAGGAGAGTGGGATACATTGAATGATATCAGTGCTTCGGTATTGAAAAGATGGAAATGATGATAAAATATTTAAATAAAAAGGAAGACCAATGATATTATGCTGAAATTACATCAACAGATTATGCATGCTAGCAACCACCAACGGGAGAAAACAAAGATGTGGATTACAAAAAACCTTGTTAATCTAGACAAAAAAAAACTTATTGCCGTTTATTTCAAGCAAAGATTAACAACCTAGTAGCAGCTTCTACATTTTCCTATGTAATGAGGAACTGAGGATTTTAATCTGCCACATATGAAATGTTGATTTGTTAGACATGAAGTCCATCGGAAAATTAATACAGCTCAAACTGTTACCTTCCTCCTGTAAACACATGATCCCTTGCGAAACATCTCAGGAAGATCATTGTAATTAATATTAAACTGTTGAAAAAGGAGCTCATTCTTATCTTTTGATTGTGTGCCCTGCATTTAAATAAAATTATCAGATATCTTTTTAGTAAAAAAATTGGTCAACTGGTCAACATATTTGACAAACTATACAATGTAAAGTGAATTCATTTTATTTTGACTCTATCATAATGTTATCCTATAAGATTACATAGTGATGTTTCCTAAATAACACTAATAAGCATCACAAGGAGGAAATGACAAATGTAACCAGAACCAGGATTCATTAAGTCGGTCCAAAGAATATCAGCAGACAACATCAAATGAGGCACAGAATGTTATAGTACCTTCAGACACTGTTGTGCTTCCTTCTCTGTTTTCCCAGATTTAACTAACATCCAGAAGCATGTATTATATTGGTTGTTTATGTGGCCTACATAGAGAATTACAAGAAAGGAATTTGGCTTGGAATTTTTATGATTTTGTCCTCAAAAGCACAAAGAGTGCAGTATTTACTTACAGTCTACCTGTCTCCACGCCAAATAGTCAAGGATGATCTTTGCTCTTGGATAACAAACAACTCGACCATCAAAATAAGGTGCTCTTTTTAATTCCTTGTTAGGAAAAAATTCTTTCCACTTCATGACATACATGGAGGTAAAATAAGATACAAGAAGTGAGAGAATTTTGCTGCATGTCAATTAATAAAAGCAAACGCTGAATCAGTTTAGCTCCATATTGAAAGCATGCTAGCACACAAGTAAATATATATGTTTGAGTAGTTTAATGCACATCAGAATAGAACCTTTCTCGTCTTTGATAAATTTGAGTTGTTTCCTTCAATATAAAACTGCATATCAATAGAAAAGTTTGATGTGAGAATCAAAAGGGACTAATTAAATAATATTACAGAGTACTTTGAGATTCTTTTCAAAAAGGCAACATTTCAAAGCAACATCCTAATATCCCAGCTCTTCAGCCTAGTGAATCAGTTAGCCGTTCTAGTCAAGTGCAGAAGATGTAATGACAAGAGCATCAATAACAAGTTAGTGGTCTTAGACCCTTTGTCCTTTGTCCTTGATGACATATCAGCATCTCTGCATTGTGTTAGCTGAATTATTAAGGTCAGATTGAAACCCACGCCAAATTCACTACTTCATGGCATTATTAAATACTGCCCGCAAGTCTCGTGTTCTTATATCAGATGTCAAAAGTAAAATCATAGATTACATGGTTTTGGAGAAGTTTATAAAGGCAAAAATGAAGTAAAATTAGCATCTTGTATGCCCTAAATTTACTGCGTTCAAAAGAAATGGGTGCACAATATGTCTACAGTTTCTCTTCATGTTTTGGGAATTCGTTACCCTAGGATTTGAAATACAGCTAACCCTTCTGCCTTTTCTATCTGGAGGGGTATTTCTGTGGCTATGCCTAGATTGTGATCTCAGTTTAAGTGTTCAGATTGGATCTAGGAACTCCTTTCCTTTCTGGCTTGATGCTTGGCACCCTGCTGATTCATTGGCAATCCTGTATCTTATTTTATTCCTGATGGCCAGGTATAAGAATGCTCATCTTTCAAGGTCTAGGTGGCTCCTTCAGATTCAGGTCAATGGTGTTGGGCCCCTTGTTTTGATTCCAATTTATCTGACCTGCTTGGTTTAATGCATTTATTTGGTACATTCAAACTGAATACTTTGTCAGATGGTTGGTCATTGGGACATTTTAGTGTCAAGCAAGTGTGAGATGAGCAACTGTGTGTTATTAAGGGTAGAATAGATATAGCTATTTCTTTAATACTACTCGCAAGTCTCTTTATATTTACTTTTAGTTTGATTAAGAAGAAACAAAGCATAAAATATGTATAACTATTTCTAATCTCTCAAAAACAATCAATTTGGTGGGTTTTATTTTCAGTTGTGAGATGAGCGTAAAATCACCAACCCAACCTTACTTGAGTTTTAAAATTTATATCCAAACCTTGTGTAGACTTTCTAAACTCACTCCACTTAAATTAAACCTAATTCATCCTTACTAAAACTTTCATCCGAACAAAGCCTAGATATTTATTTGTCTCTTGAGGAGAAAGAGAATCCTCATGCATTATTATCATGCGAGGTGGCTTCCTGGATTGACTCTAGATTGTGGTTTATATCCAGATGCAGATGAGGATACGAAACATCTTTTCTTTGGTTTGCAAGTTTCCTGTGAGGCATGGAGACTGGCTCATGTTGGAATGGATTTCTTGTCAATCTGAATCTTATTTCTAGAGCTCCTACAGATCCAGTGGTTCATCAAGCTGTATCATCCCTCTAAAGGTGACGGTCCTTCTTGCTTGCTGTTCTGTCAGGGATTTGGCAGCAGCACATCGAAGGGGGCTCGATGTGATGCAGAGAACATTGTAGTTCACACTCAAGTAGTTATCTGGTGTATCTTCTCTTTTCTGCCATTTTCAATGTAATATGAAAACTAGGTTATCATTGCAATACAAGGCTAGATGACTAACAACATGGTTAATCATCATTGTTTCCCTCGCAAAGAAAAAGGTTGACAGTATGGATGTTACAGCTACAAAGAAACAACAAGCTGTCTTTTAGCAATGTGATAAATTGGTTACCTTCAGCTAATTAATTACTAAAAACTTGAAGTTTCCAACCGAAAATAGCTTCTCAAACTCAGGCAATTTCAACACCATCTCAGAACATATATTTCTTAGTAAAAAGCTTCCCCCCAATTTTTAATTGTCAAAATGGGAGTTCTATCTATGAGATCAAAGCTTCCATTGTTTCTTCACAGTTTGATTTAGCAAAAAAATGCAAATTAAAATGCTTCATACAATACAGAGCAAAAATTTTGGAATTTAAAAAATTACATCGACATATGTAAATAGTTAGGAAAACTTAAACTTCATACCTATATTCATCACTGACGCCATAAGCAAAAACTATGTCAGGAAATTGCTTTAGTGTAGATACTGCACATTCATTCATCAAGTTCAATGCATCCTTATCATTGGGCTTTTCAAAAAAGTGGTCTGCCGAAAAACTACGAGAAAATAACTAAAAATATAGTAAGGGCATTTAACCTTGGGGCTATTCAGTTAACAGTCCCACGTTGATTAAAATGATTATAGAATCACTGATATTTTTGTTTTAGAATGGAGAAAAGGTATTAACATTTTAATGTATTGCCTTAATGTAGAGATTATTAATTATTTAATGTATTGGCTTATTACTACTTGACAAAAATGAAATTAATTTTTTTTTAATGTATCTGCTGCTACAGAATTTACTGTCTTATTTTTTAAATATTTCTCAAATCAGAAGTTACCATGTCAAGTACAGTCAAGTACTCTAAGCATAATTATTGGGCTTGCAAAAGTTCATCTAGTTTCAAATAACAACTTGAGATATGGCAACATGGTAAGTCTCATATGTTAAAATAATATGCAAATCATTTAGACAAGGCGGACATGGTACCAATTTGCAGGTATATGTATCAAAAAGACAACGAATCAAAGCAATTGCGGTTTTATGGGCGATATGGCGACAACACAATGATTGCATTTTCAAGGGAGAAAAATGTTATGTTGATAACATTCTAATAGCAGCTAGAAACTTGGCGAGTGAGTGGGCGAGATTATAAGATATTTCTTACACGAGTTGTGAAATTCTCATATTGATAAGTCCATTAACAATAGGTACTAATCTTAAGCAAAGAGGAAAACTAAACAAAACAAACTAATATTTCTATTGGGCTAACTATTATTTCTCTGCCTATTCATATTACAGGCCCAAGTGGCACCTAGATGATAGAGTATTCCAATTGCAATTCAATGCATTAAGCCCCAGAAATTAAAAGAAACAGATTTTTTTTTTTTTTTTGAGGAGAAGAAACAGATTTTGTTTTCTCCTCCACTCTACTAGAAAGTCTAGATCTCTGCACTCACTTGTGAAAATGGCATCCATCAATCCTGACAACAATCCAATTGCAAGGCGGCAGCCTATCATCAGTTTCAAAATTCTTTACATATTCAAATTTGCTATTTGCCATACTGTCAAAAGAGTGTCTACACAATAACACACAAACAGAAACTCAAAATTAGTAGTTTAAAAGGACATATAATATGCTTAAAAAACAATAAGACAAAATAAAGAAAAGGCAAAAGGGATGCAACCCAACACTAGAAACCAAATTAAGGAGATAGATTAAAGTACTTTATTTCAAATTTCCTCCCATCTAAGAGAAATTCTATTATGAAAAAGATGCAAAAACTGACAAACTTTGTTTACAAGAGAATACTGGCATAGTTATTATTTATTAAATCTCTCTGCTAGACGCAAGATACGCAATATATAAAGAGAATTATATTCAGTTCATGACAATGTCATCCAGAAAATTCAGAACAGATAAAAAGACTTGTAAACAAGAACCGGTTACACCAGGAAGCAATATCGATAACCAATGTTGTCAAACACGTAAAACGGACACCACACGGACGTAAATCGTGAACACGTAACACGACACGGCCGATTCTACCGGATTATTTTTTTAATATATTAATTAGCACAAACATGTATTCAGGGGCAGCAACACTTGTGTTTCCAACTCCTGAACCCGAACCGGATGCCATTTTTGTTTACCTAAATACATGATACAATACAAGCTAATCAAAACTCAAAACTCAACTAAAAAAATTCGACCGGCCTCTCTGCTGCATTGGGCGAACAGGGAGACCTCGACGCCTCTGCTCGCGAACGCAGGGAGACCTCGGCACTCCTTGCTCGTGAGCAGGGAGACCCCGCACCTCTCGAGAGCAGGGAAGCACAGAGAGGTGCCGAGGTCTCCATTGCTCACGCAGGGAGGGAGGGAGACAACAGGGAGCAGATCGGCGGCAAAACAAGACAGCGCCAGAAAAAGAACGGCGAGAGAGAGAGAGAGAGAGAGAGAGAGAGATTGAGGGAGAGAGGAGAAGGAGACTAGGGGTGTACCGATGATTCACGGCGGCAGAAATGACAGGCGGCAGGCGGCAGCAGAGCGGCGAGCGGAAGGCGGCAGCAGAGCAGAGCGGCAGGCGGCAGGCGGCAGCAAAACACGGTGGCAGACGGCTGAAAACACGGCGGCAGGCGACTGTACCACACGCCGGCAGGCGTCAACAACCGCCGGCAGCAAGCGGAGGTAAGTAGGGACCTAGGGCATCATCGAGTTTTTGTCGTCCTTATGGGTTTGCAATCATGTGGTGACCACGTGATCCACTAAATAGGCAGCAAAAAAAAAGTGGTGTGTCTCCAGCGTTTCTACGCGCCAGCTAACCGGAAACGGAGTGAAATCGAGCACATTTTTCAAAGGTGGAGTCGTACGATTTTACGTCGTGAGACGTGATTTTGACAACATTGTCGATAACTAATTTATTCACATAAAGTTCCAGATAATAATAAGGCAACAATAGCATGAGACAGATAAAGTACTATGCATTGATAAACCTATCATATATCTCATAAACGACTGAACCATTGCCACGTATCACCATATGCAAAGTTCCCTACTCTTTTTTTCCACTCAATCTTCCATCCCTTAACTGCTTCTACTCTCAGAGAACCTGATGTAAATCCAGGTACTCTCGAGACATCCTAGAAGACATCAAGGAAGTTGGGACTTCAAATGATGGTCATGTATGTTTATCTTCATATTTAAGGGCCTGTCCTTTGATAATGTACTTTTGGAAGGTGTAAGAATTTTCCACTACTTCAGATTTAACCAATTTCGCTCCCTTTCATCAATTCAAGTTTACATTTTTCATCTTCCCGTTCCTAAAAGAGCTATATAGTAAATATGCTTGTTCCTAACCTTTTTTCGAATTTGATAACTTATTTCTAACAAAATGGAAAAACTAAAGCACCAGAAAATCTTCTGGAATGTGACAATTTAAAATCCTAATACATCGATAACATCAGCGGAACCTACTCAACAACAAGGTTCTACTCGTTTTACAAGACAAACAGAGGAACAAAGGACATTGATGAACTACACAAATTCTTCGAGCCACACAAGGGATCTAATAAAGAAAGGTCATAACTTTGGTGGGAAAGGCATATGCATGAATGATGACAGATTAAAGTGATCCTCCACCAGACAAGAGAAGAGACAGCGATCAATAATAAATGGCTGCAAATGAGTACAAAGAAAGAACGCGCAGAAGAAAAAATAGCAAAATTCATACTTCTTTGAAAGCAAAGGATAAAACACTGAAAAAGGAATCTTTTTTCAAGCAGAAACAAGCATTCGACTAACAAGAACTGGTAACAATGTCCCCATTGGCACTAAAATAAGAATCGAAACATAAGGGAAAAAAATATACTTAGCAGCAGCACAAAAAGGACTTGATGTTCCGACTTCCGAGACACTGGGATTACCTTCAGAAAATCCGTTTCGCGGCAAAGAATGAGCGGGAGCGGCGGCGGCGGCTGAGAGTAATATGGAGGAAGCAAAGGAGCCGGGCATCGTTTCAGCACTTTTGCTGAGGCTTCGCAGAGTCCATTTGGACCGTCGGATGGCAATCGGATGGTCCAATATTATTTTTTTCTCATTTTTAAGAAACTTTCGTGAACTTATTGTTGATCGTGCATTTTGTTTCAAATAGAATGTTTTCATTTACAATATTTTTCATCTTACATGGTATAACATTTGATGCACAAATATGGAGAAGAACCAAGCTTACTATCCTCAAAATTTATTTAGAATGAAAGGGGTAAATCACACGGATTGTCCCTTAGAATTATATCAATATCTCAATAGTCCCTTAATTCTAATTTGTAACTAGATTATTCTTAAATTTTAACTTTGTTGCATGCATTATTTTTCTGACTAGTAATAGATAGACGATTATCATATTGACATGACATAATAAAATAATATATAAATATATTAAATTAATAATGTTGTTGCCTCTCACGGGAGGAGACCAAGGGGGCGGTGACCCCACCCCCTCTCCTCTCCGGCGTTAGAGAGAAGGGAAAGGGGCGCCAACTCCATCGCAAGTTCCCTTCTCTTCTTCTTCGCCGATCGCGAGGGAGATAAAGGGGGGCAGCGGCCCCCTTGTACGAGCTCGCAAGGGGGGTTGGAGCCCCTTTTTTTCCTTGTGTGCGGTGCTAGTGAGCTCACAAGGGGGTCGACACCCCCTTTTCTTCTTCGCCGGTTGCGAGGAACCCCCTTCTCTCACATCGGGGCACGACAGAGGGGGGCCGGCATTGGCTCCCCTTCTCTCTCGCATGACAAAGGGGGACCGACGCCCCCTTCTCTCTCGCCGGCACACACGAGAGAGAAGGGGCGTCCACACCCCTTCGCTAGCGTGACAGAGGGGGGCGACATCGCCTTCTATCTCGTCAGCACGCGAGAGAGAAGGGGTGTTGGCGCCCTTCGCTAGCGTGACAGAGGGGGGCGATGCCCCCGTTCTCTCTCGTCAGCACACGCAAGAGAGAAGATGGGAGGGGGCATCGGCCCCCCTTCACCGACGCGATAGAGGGGGCAATGCCCCCTTCTCTCTCGTTAGAGTGAGCAAGAGAGAAGGGGGGTGTCGGCCCCTCGGAGGCTTTGGCCCCCGTGTGTGTGGGTCATTCTCGGACACTAGATCACGTGCAGCAACTAGGCGGATGGGAGCCTAGCCAAGCCTGTTTTGAGTAGTAGCGAAAGATTCATGTTCGAGACAACTACGCTGAGAATCGCTCTAATAGACTTTCAATCACGGATATGACCTGAGTGTTAGATTACTCGTCATAGGTCCGTGGAATTAGCGCGTTGCGACGCTAATGCAGGCGCTTGGGCGCTTAAAGTATGAAGGAGCAGCCGGAGAACCACGAGACGCCATGGAGGAACACCGATGTGGGTTGCCACCACACGCTCAAGGCCATGACACTAGAATTGAAGGAAATCTTACTTGTATTAAATATGATGAAACATAATATACAATTGGGCCTCGGAAGGCACTAGTGAACTCCTCCTAGTATACCGTAGGTATATGAGTCTTATTACATATTAAAGATGCAAAGACGTACTCTACGGGTAACGTCACATAACTAGGCCATTCATAAAGATGGCTTTACAAGATAAATGCCCTAAGGACGAAATAACTTGGTACTTCGCAATATTACGCAGTGCGGGGCGGCTGCATATATTCCATGGTTTCGGCGCTGAGTGGCCGAGATTTATAAGTTGAGCGGCACTAGTGCCGCGAGGCTTTGCACTTCGTGTCATGGGAAAATGCCCCGTGACATGTGCGCCGGGGAGGTGATAGCTTGACGATTGCCGCCTCTTTTTTATTTTTTACATTTATTTTTTATTAATTTTATTATATATTTATATTAATTTATTGTTTTTTTCTTTCTCAATGTCAAATTCTAATCGAAAATTGGCTATTGCCAGTCAGAGGATGTGACACTTCTTGGATTTACAACACATAAATCATAGAGATTGCGAAATACCTTTTGCAGTGAAAACAAAATGATGAAGCTTTTCTACGAACACACTTGTATCTCGAGATCGGGGATCGAATCTCGGGGGAGCCAAACATGTAGTCATAGCCCAAGCACTTCTGAATGAATCTTCACAAAAACATACAAAAAGCACACCTTGGACCTCTGGTATTAGTCTCCTTTTAAAGGTGAAGGGTATTAGTCTCCTTTTAAAGGTGAAAGGTATTCAGCGCACGCGTGAGCGTGTTGTGCATCTATCACGCGTGTGTCAGGCGCACATATCGTACACATATTGCACATGCATAGTACCCAATAAGGCACTCAACCCAATAATTTTACACTTGCCTACATTGGGTACTTATTTGCTCTTTTATTCGTCCAATAATAATAAATGGGTCATGCGACATATGAGTACAAGTACGTCTCTTTATAAGAGCCAAAAAGAGAGACGTTAGAGTTTACAATCGCTCAACTATCTGTAGAGCGTATGTCATGCCCGTTAGGGATACATGAACTAACAAATGCTCAAATTTAACTCATTATGCCCTAGATCTGTCTTGCAGTATAACCGAGACAACATATGTCTTACTCCACGGTAATTGACTTTCATATATACTATATTTTTCAACATAAAAAAAGTTAGTCAATTGTATGTGAAAGTTTAATGGGGCTCATAATAGTTCTTTCCCTCGCACTCATGCTTTTTAGTAGTGAATTAGCTGCTTTCCTAGACGTAACTCGATATACTACTTTACTTTTCTCTTTTGAATACCTGTTAAAGTAGTAAGCACTAATTTATTTCCTTAAAACATCATCAAGATGTCTAAGGACACGTACAGATGAATCATCTATCAGAGACTCGATAACTATTGAACTAATCAATTCATCATGTCTTTAAGTCATCTTAGCATACTTCGTACTAAACACATGTACTGCGATGGAGACTCTCATAGAAGGACTGTATGTACTTTGTTAAAATTATACATCACACAGACTTAAGTCTAGTCGTTACCTTCTAATGCCTGACCCAAGTTTTCAAATTGTTTGGTATTATATAGAGCCAAATTTGAATCTCGCATCTAGCCCCTCTCTTAATAGGCAACATTGAGATACTAAAACTCATTTTTCAACATATTTTAAGAACACAATATGATTCACATATTTCATTTCCGCTTGCTATCTTTATAAATGCCGAAAACATTTGTTCATGTGAAAGAACAAATTCAAGTCTGATCGACAAATTTTTCACATGCATAACAAGACTTTATAACAATGAATTTATCAAAAAAGATAATCTTTTATTCATTGAAAATTTGAGCACATCATTATATTTATAATCTACACAGTCCTAAGGCATTTGTCTCAAGAATGTCTCTTTCAATAATGGTTTAGTAAATGGATCAGTAACCATCTTGTGCATTGATATGTACTCAATTGAGATATCCTTTTGACTTATTGTTCTCGTATAAATTTGTACTTCATGTCGATATATTTTCATTTGCAATGATATTTCTTGTCCTTCACATAAGCAATAACTATTTGATTGTTACGGTGAAAGATCATTTTCTTCATTGTATTCTCAAATATCCTCATATTTTAAAAGAATAATTTAATCCATAAAGCCTCTTGTACTGCCATTGAACAAGTTATGAATTCTGTCTCCATAATTGACAGTGTCACACAATTTTGTTTCTTACTACTCCAAATAACAACACTATTGCTAAGGCCCGGAGGCGGATTTTCATTCATCAATGTCATGGGCCCAATTGGCATCTTGAATCCAGCGAGTCGTAGACATCCTCCGTGATAACATAGTGTAAGATCTGCAGTACTCTTGAGGAATCTTATAATTCTCTTCACCCGCTTCTAGTGCTGACGTTAGCTTGATATTGACTAACTAGAGTTTTAGGGCACATGTCCAAACTTAAAACATCACCTTTCATAATAGGAGTGTCAATGGGTTTACATCCATCCATACGAAAGCATTTCAAAACTTTCTTTATGTGTGACTCCTACGATAAAGTAAGGAGTCTTTAGGAATGGTCTCGCTGAATTTTCACATCCAGTATGTAGACTGCTTCACTCATGTCTTAATAACAAAATCCTTATTATTTTCAACTATAAGAATGTTGCCCACATATAATATTAGGATAGCAAAATTATCGTTGGGCTTATGAACATACATAGTGATCTCATCAATCATGTTAAAACTGTACAAAATGATTTATTGGTGAAATTTAAAGATACCACTGGCTAGATGATTGTTTGAGTTCATAAATGGATCAACGCAGCTTACAAACTCTGTGCTCTTCTTCTTTTACAATGAATCTTTGAGGTTGCTCCTGTAAATTTTCTTATCTAATTCTCCGTTGAGAAATGCAGTATTTACATCCATTTGATATAATTCTAAGTTCATATGTGCGACGATAACTAATATTAGGCAAATTGAAGCAAACTTACAATAGGTGCAAAAGTTTCTTCATAGTCAACACCTATTGTTTGGGCGAAATCTCTTGTCACTAAGCGAACTTTATATCTTTCAACTGATTCATCCATGTCATGTTTAATTTTAAAAACCTACTTGTTCCAATTTTCCTTACGGCCTAGCGAGAGATCAATCAAGTCCCAGACTTAATTTTTCTAAATGAACCCTAACTCTTTCTTCATCGCCTTAATTCATTCTTCCTTTACAGGGGATGAAAGAGCCTCTTTAACAAATTTGGTCTCAAAATCATCTTTAAGACTTACTACGTGGGCTTCATGTGACCTATATTCGTGCAGCCCTTCGATTTTAAACTTTTGATGTAGAACATGTTTTCTAGTAGTTTGTCGAAGGAAACTTTCATTTTTGTTAGTTGGTGGTTATGAATATCTCCCACTCGAATGAAGGTGTGTGATGGAGAAGACAAACTTCTCAATACATTCATAAAGTGATTTAATTGCTATGCGTGCGATTATCTGTTACAAGTTATGATATGACATGACCTGACAAGATGTGATATGAGATAATATGATGTGATAAAATATGTAAAAAGATAGTATGATATGATACGATAATATATGACACATTTTATATGCTTCAGTTTTTAGACGAAATTTACTTTTTGTGTTGGCATTAGACAAACTTGATTATGTAATAAGTTTCCAAAGAAAACAAATGATAATATGTCTTAATAATGTTCTTCTATGTAATGGTTTTCTCAATAATAATTTCTATATTTTAAATATAGTATCTGATAACTATTCTTTTATATCATCTGTTGATGTGAATGAAAGTGTCAATATTTGGCGTGCCAAACTTGGACACATTGATCAAAATCAGATGAATAGATTTGCTAGAGAAGACTTCTTGGAGTCTCTCGCAAAAGTTGATCTTCCAATTTGTAAGGAATGTCTAACTAACAAAAAATAAGAACAACATTTGGTAAGAGAGAACTCGATGAGTACCCATTACAATTAATCCATTTGGATATGTGGTCTGATGAATGTTCACTCATGATATATTTTTTCTTACTTCATCACTTTTATAGATGATTATTCATGCTATGGTGTTGTATACTTTATTTATCATAAGTCTAAAACTCTGGATTGCTTTGTACGATTCATGAAAATTATAAAAATAAATTATGTGATGAAAATGATATAGTTAGGCAACTAATAATACTAAGAACTCCACGGCAAAATGATGTTGGAGAAAGACGAAATCGTACATTATTTGATATGGTTCGATCCATGATGTAGTAAGCTAATCTTTCGATTTTGTATTGAGGGCATGCACTATTTATTGCTACCTATATTTTAAACCATGTACCATCAAAATCGATTGCTACCTCTCCTTATAAACTTTGGACAAGTCAAAAGTCTAACCTTAGTTATTTGCGCCCTTGAAGTTGCACAACTTAGGTTTTAAATAATTATTACAAGTATGAAAAGTTGGGTCAAGATGGCAAAAATATATCTTCATAATATATTATGAAACATCTAAGAGATATGTATTCATAGTTGAAATAGAAGATGGTACAGTAACACAAATAAAAGTAGAGATGTGACATTCATAAAAAATGACTTTTCTAAACAGGGCGAGGTAGACAAGGGACTTCTTTTAAATGAAGAAGAAGACCCAAGTTGGCGACATAAGCGAATCAACCCCACATAGCACATATTCATATAACATATAATAGTGTATCATACCATGTAACATATAATCGTACGAAAACCATTAATCAACTTTTAAATTCACATAGTATATGTGTAATCCCCAGACCATATATATATATACATACATAATTTAATTATACTTGGAGTTGAAAACTTATCCAATCCGAAAAGAAATAACAAACTTTCCCCTCCCTATATAAACTACCCTCGATCTATACTAAACAAGTTCTTGCCCTAGCCGTCATCACCTCACGTGCCCTCTCGTACACCCACATCCAAACCCCAAGAACCTGTTTCCAGAGAAGAGCTCGAACCTCAGGTAAGGACCAGCAATCGCATAGGTCTTTTTATTATAATGTTTTTGGCTGCTACTTTTTGTTTTAACATCTGCACGAATTGTTCCGCATCCCACCCGGATAGTGGAGACCCAGAGACCCTCAAGGATGGCCAGAGAGGGAGAAGAATGAGAGGAAAGAGATCAGGTCGCATAAGAAAGCGAATAGAGGTAGGTGGATCATTGGATCAACTTTTGCATCAATTTTAACAATAGATTTGCATGTTTAAGGACCCACTTAGAGTCCTAGCATTATCTTCTATCTACCTTTCATCGATTCATATATTTACTTTGTGCATAAGAGGTTTATTCTGATGGAATTGTGTAGAAAAATGTGCAGGCGCAAACATGATTTCACTAGGAGTCGTAGAACTTGAGCCAGGTATGCCCACAATCGGGCGACACGATGAGGAACCCAACTCCGGCTCCCCGCCACCAGACTGGATCGACACCAATGCGCATGAAGATGCCGGAACCCGACCCGAGCACACTAGTTACC
The DNA here is from genome assembly GCA_030549335.1 of Pontederia crassipes. NCBI lineage: Eukaryota > Viridiplantae > Streptophyta > Magnoliopsida > Commelinales > Pontederiaceae > Pontederia > Pontederia crassipes. The sequence continues at coordinate 59,683,023 of CM060189.1, read as the reverse complement.
CGGCTTGAGTTTCAGCACAGATCTACCTAGGACTCCACACGAACCGGGTCCGGATTATACTCGGCCCGGATTGGGCCGAGGAAAACCAACCATGAAGAACCCAACCCGAATTCTACCATGAAGATATAATATGATGTATCTTTTATTTTATTATTATTTTAATGCTAATTCATGATATCTGTTATGCATGATTTATCTAAGATATTGATTTATAGTATAGCGTTGTATTGCATGATCAGAAGTCCCAATATGGGTGAAGACGAGAATCAAAATAATTAATAAAGATAAAATTTTGTGTGGCCATGTTACGAATTGACGGGAGCTCATGACATTATTTTAATCGCATTGTTGGGGCACTGGCTTGGCCTTGTCCCTGTTCGCGATTTCTCTTCATCGTGTGACGAAAGAGGATACCCTCCCCTATAGCGAGGATGACTTATTGTGATGTGCACAATCACCGGCTTCGTGAAGTACACAACATCTCATTGTAACCAACAACTCATTGATAGCATTGATATTACAGGAAATGATGATAATTAAGAATGAGCTCAAGCAGCTAGTGACGTTCATAATGGTTCAATGCAGATGTGGTTTCTTAGAAAATAAACATCCTATCAAATGGAATCAAATTTCTATTAAAACTAGAATTCTAGAGCTTGAAACCATATCAATTTTATAATTTTTATCATTCTATATTAATTTAGGAAAGATCTTAAATCTCCTGAAACTGGCGGACTATGTAATATGTATTAGAAAATTTATAATTCTCAATACACATAATATTTTTATGGAATTCCAATTGCTCAAAAAATTTTACTATGGGTTTCTATTCCTTGAATTACAACATGACATATCAAATATTCAAATTAAGACAGTGAGCCTAACTAATTTATAGAACAGCCTAAGAGACCACTAAGGTTTAATACATAACTTTCGATGGAAGTATCCAAGCACTCCAACTCCAAAGAATTTTAAAATTAGACTTCAACAAGTACTTTCATATTTAATTTCATAATATTTAAGGTTCATAAGATATAAGAACATACTTTAGAAGTGACAACTTCGAATTTCAGCCTAGTTAGAGTTTGTTCCTCCTCTTACAACTCACTATTTCTTAATCATACATAATAAGAGATGAGGAAAAACTAACAAAGATTTGAGAAGACTTATTTTAATTCAATTTAATATGGATAATTCATATCAGAGGAGCTTTTAACTTACCTAATTTGGAATTCCTAAAGATGAATCCTTGATTTGTAGTTTACTCTCTTATTTTCCTTTTGTTGTTGCTTCCTTCCATTGGAAAGGGGGAGGTTGTGCTAATAGGTGATAGAAAGATAAGTCTTGAAGATCTATATAGTATGGATACCGACCTAAAGTCGATGGGAAGCAAAATCCCCACGTAAATGCCTTGCTTTTTTCCTATTATTTGTTTTATTTATTCATTTAGGGTTATTTCCTCTTACCTCCCCTAAACTATCACGAATTATCACATCTAACCTCAAATTACGAACTTCATTTTTTGAGTACCTAAACTATCGTGATTTTTTCAGTTTGGTCCTTCCGTCCAATTCCGTCGACTTCTCGATTATTTTTTATTTTTTGCATTTGTAAAAAGTCTATTATACCCCTGCATTAGTCCATTTTTACATAAAAATATAAAAATAAATATAAAATAATTTTTTTAAAACAAAAAGAAAAACACGACGAGTGGGGGGGCCCCTTCCTTGCGACCTCGCCAGAGGTCGCAGGGAGGGGGGCGACCCCCCCTCCTTCCCCTGCGCTCGCCGGCATGGCGCAGGGGTGGGGGTCCCCCCCCCCTCCCTGCGACCTCGCCGGAGGTCACAGGGAGGGGGGCGACCCCCTTCGTCATGTTTTTCTTTTTTTTTTAAAAAAATATTTTTATATTTTTTATGTAAAAGTGGACTAATGTAGGGATATAATAGACTTTTCACAAAAGCGAAAAATAAAAAATACCGGAGAAGTCGACGGAATTAGACGAAAGGATCAAACTAGAAAAATCGCGATAGTTTAGGTATTCAAAAAGCGAAGTTCGTAGTTTGGGGTTAGATGTGGTAATTCACGATAGTTTAGGGGAGGTCAGAGGAAACAACCCATTCATTTACTTAAGACATTACACGTAAATAAGAAACTACCCCCATTTGAATTTAGATAAAATATTTAGAAAATTAAATTTCAAAGGATTCAAAATCTAAATTTTTGTTTGAAGAACAAAATCGATCATTTTATTTATTTTTTTTAATTTTGCGCTATCATTTAATCTAACCAAGACTTTACCAAAAAAATTAGTAAAAATCATATTTAGCATATAATAACACAATAGAACATTTATTAACTTTAAATTTCTTAATTCTGACATTTTTTAAATTTATCCTTCCATGACTTAGGAAACTCTCATCACTTTCTCCGCTTCAACACCTAAAATTGGACTTTCCACTTTGACATATTTATCATGACATAAAATTATCACATAATATAATATTAATGCATTTATCGTATGTGATCGAGGTAGGGATATTACATAATCACTCAATTATCCAAGTGAAATAGAAGTCATTTCATTAGTATTGACTATCTATATTTAAAACACATGGGATGACAATAAGGGAATCTTGTACAAATGGACAACAAACTTAGTACAATTTTATATTTATGTAACAACTCCAAATCTAGCTCATCACTTTAGGTTAGGAGCCGCAGAAAGTTGAGAGATTAAAATGATGAGCCATCACTAAGTCCTTAATTTGCTTGATTTTTGGAGCTTGATAAACTTGACTAATTGTCTAGAACATGGTGTTGGAATAAAGGATTTATGCATTATCTAATTATATTTTTATTATATACAAATATTAAATAATTAGAATTATATATGCAATAAAAACATTTAATTTGAAATGAATAATTTTATGCATTGAATTTCAACTAAATATTTTAATATGTCCTATTATATTTGGATTGACATGTAAATATAAATGTAGTTAATTTTATTAGCATTTCAAAGAATAAACCTTATTCTAATAATTATGTGAAAAGTTATGTCCAACATAATACAGGCAGACAAAAAATGGATGACTAAACAACTGAACTTTTACATTCGATTTAAAAGAGAGGATAAAATTCTACGATCGATTTGAGTGACCAATCAAACTTTTACAACAGACAAGATTCAATCGCTCGAGCGAATTGCAACCAACACATGCATTGATTGATCGATTTTTCGCATTATCGGACGATCAATCAGTCAATAGAGCAGTTGAGAAAAAGTGCAAATCAATTAAAATGCCAATGATCTAATTCTTCAAAACAATTAATACGACCAATCAACTGCATATAATTGATTTGACAAGAACGTGAAATCGACCATAATGCAGAACACACAGTAACTGATGTGGAGAAATTATGTATATTTTTTACTCATGTTCAACATTCATTTATCTCATGTTTTGCTATATTTTCATGCTCGAACATATGCTTAATTGTCGAAATGTAGTTTTTACGATTTTTCCATATACATTTTATGAAAAAGTGACATTTCATGCTTTTGCCATTGCATTATTGCTTTTAATGCTTATTTTTTGTGCAGAAATCCCAATAGACCGAGGAAAGGATTATTTGGATGATCAACCAATAGATAGGGGCATCCAGGACAGAAGTACCTCCACCTAGACACTCGAAATGACTAGCCAGTTCACCAAATGTAGGCAATTCAAAGTAGCAAACAACTTGATGGAGGCACATTTTCACATACAAATTGTCCTTTGTACTAGAGAAAGGAAGTTTTTTTACATTTTAAGGGAAAATGCAGATAAGGGGGTAGGTGAATAGGAAAACAAATGACAAGATTGATCCCGAGTATAAAGCAAAGAGGGAGGTAGCCGAGAAAAGGGGTTCTCGATTCCATTCCTTTACACACTCCATATTCTAGATGATACATAGGCGGAAAGAGGAAGGGGCCGAGCTTTCCTCCTTATCTTTTCTCTTTTCTTCTTTCTGTCGAGGGTTGTCATGGACATGAACACCTGATCGGCCTTTTTATCGATGCATAAATAAACCAACCATCTAAGACTAGGGGGATTTGTGATGGATGTTAGTTGTTGAACTTGCACTTCTTGAACTTATGTTTAAGCAGCAACCGCTTACCTTATCTCATGTGTCTATTGTTTCATTGTTGGTCTTAGCTTTATGATGTTGTTTTGAATTGCCAAATGTGTTTTCATTGGTTGGTTTATCCATTGTGCCTTGGCCCGAGAGAGTGGTATCTTCCTCAGCTCCAACTTCAAGGCCGAGAGGTAAGGAGCTTGAGCTGAGTTCATTCAGAAGGGCACATTGGAATTCAACCTTTTACTCTTTATTTCGTGTTTTGTCGAAACCTTCAGGTTCAGTTTGGGCAACTCTTGGAATTGATGATCTGATTTCCTAGCTAAGGCATGCGAGCCAAAAGATTGGGCCTACTATGATATGCCACAGGATCACCACCCTCAAGGGGTCAGCTGGGAGGAAGCGTTTGAGATTCCTCTATTTTTCTTGATTTTGAGAGATAGTTTTTTTATATGAACTTCGAGAGCATTTAGAAGCCAACATCTCTCGCCCAAGAGGGTACATTATTCTCCAACGGTCGCATGTGTGCCGAGAGGTGAGATGATAGTTGGGATACAACTAAGAGGTGATGGTGGTCACTACTGTGGTGAGATTGAGAGGCAGACCTGGAATACCTCAAGCATTTTTCCTGTTGAAGTTCCTTTCTTATCTGAACGATTTTATGATTTATGCATCAAATGTGCTCGAGATGGCATCATTTCCCACCCGAGGGTGTGTTATTCCCCAACTGTCTCATGCATGCACCGAGAGGTGGGGTGATCGTTGGGTTATGTTTAGGAGATACTATTGGTCAGTGTCGAGTGAAGCCGAGCAAGCTCGGAGAATTTCTTGCATTTGGTGACCTTTACCCGAGAGAGTAATATATTTCTCAACCATCACATGCATGCCGAGAGGTGGGCTGACAGTTTGGTTGTGTCAAACAAGTCACCAGTGATTAGTGCTAAGGAGATTCGAGAGGTTTACTTGGAGCATTCTCGCAATAATAATTGTCTTCTCTTGAATTGGACCTAAAGAAATCCAACCGAGAGGGAATATCACTTGTTGAGACGTGGCTGAGCCTCGACTTACGACTCTGGATTTCTTTAAGTCTAGGAGTTAAGAGTATGCCAACACATGCCCCTATCTATGTATTCAGTATTGAGAACAACTCAACATCGTGAGAACATGATGAATACATTTTGGGTGATGACCCCATGAATGTAACCCCAATAGCTGGCGAGCACGAGAGTGACCTAGTAGCTGAATGACATCCATCATGATAGTGGGAATGCCCACGCATGGGGCATCTACTGCTACTTTATATATTGTACATTGATTTAAAAAACAAAAACCCTGAAACTACCCACTTAGGTCGTAGTGTTTATTTACTCACATTTTAGTCCATTTTTGTCTCCTCATCTTTTACTTAATAATAAAAACTCATGAAATTTAGTAGCTTTATATTTATGTTCATCTTTAGTACGGTAACACTTCTATTTTGCATGTTCTATTATTCCTTCAAAATTAGTTTTCTTCTTGTCGACAATGTTTTCACAGTTAAATTTCACTCGTGTTCCCTTGGGACGAATCTTAAGTGCCAACTGACTATTGTGTGCTTGTAGCATTGTCAGGTGTGATAAGGATCTTGGAAAAAATGGAGGTGTCCCCTCTTTAAAGGAGGGACACCGTGTCCCCTATGTTTCTATCCATTAGATTCGAAATCTATGCATCCTATTTTATTCATTTCCATTTAAAGACTTTAAATCTGATCCATAGAGTCTTGATCTAATGAATAAGAAGAAGGGAGACATCGTGTCCCTCATTTAAAGGAGGAACACGCTCATTAAGTCCATATATATTTGGAAAAAAATGGAGGTGTCCCCTTTTTAAAGGAGGGACATCGTGTCCCCTATGTTTCTATCCATTAGATTCGAAATCTATGGATCTTATTTTATTCATTTCCATTTAAAGACTTTAAATCTGATCCATAGAGTCTTGATCCGATGAATAAGAAGAAGGGAGACATCGTGTCCCTCATTTAAAGGAGGGACATGCCCATTTTACTTATTTATACTTTTAAATCCTATATTTATAACTATAAATAGAAAACTTTCAATTTCATTTGCATACTCCACATCTTCTTTGAAGGCAAAGAATACATGCGTTACAAATATAGATCTGTGCATTATACAAAAAAATATAGATCTGTGCATTATACAAAAAAAAAAAAAATTTCTCCATCTATGTGATTTTACTTATTTATACTTTTAAATTTTATATTTATAACTATAAATAAAGAGACTTTTAATTTTATTTTCATACTCCACGCATTCTTTGAAGGCAAAGAATACGTGTTGATATACAAATATATATTTGTGCATGAAAAAAAAATATTAAATATTATAAGAAAAATACTTATATATAATTTCTCTCATTTAATATAAATATTAAATATTATAAGGGGCTTTTATTTTACATTTGCATAATCAATGATCTCTTTGACGGGAAAGAATACATGTGGATCCACAAATAAAAATTTGTGCATGATAAAAATTACTTATATATAATTTCTCTTCATCTAATAAAAAATACTAAATTCTATAATTTATATATACAAGGAAAGGCTAAAAAATATACGTGTCATCTGAGGTTCAAGTCAAAGGCAAGCATTTCATACTCTAATGATAATATCTATTGACGATTAATATAAGTATAATCAATTAAATATATGATTATGATACTATGCATCTTATATATAATGTATAAAGTGATAATATTATAATTATATAAACATGAATACTTAAAAGTTAATTATTAGAAAATATATGATTTTATTTATAGTTTTAAATTCCATATTTGTAACTATAGAAAGAGGGACGTTCAATTTCATTTGTATTCTACACACCTTCTTTGAAGGCAAAAAATACGTGTGAACCTACAAATATAGATCTGTGCGAGATAAAAAGTATTTACATAAAAATTTTCTCCGTCTAATAAAAATAATAAATGTTATAAGAAAAAAATACATATCTATAATTTCTCTCATGTAATAAAAATATTAAATATTATAAGGGGCTTTTATTTTACATTTACATACTCGATGTCTTATTTGATGACAAAGAATATGTGCGGATTCACAAATATAAGTATGTGGGTGATAAAAAATACTTATATATAATTTCTCTTCATCTAATAAAAACTATTAAATGATATAATTTGTATATATAAGGAAAGACTAAAAAATATGTGTAAGTTTGAGTCAAAGACATGCATTTCATAATCTAATGATAATATTAATTGATGATTATAAGTACCATCAAATTTTTAAATATATTATTATGCATCTTATATATATATATATATATGTGTGTGTGTGTGTGTGTGAGAGAGAGAGAGAGAGAGAGAGTATTTATTTATTTATGTATGTATGCATGTAAACTACTATAAATGAAAAATGTAACCAATAAAATAGGATCCATAGATTTCTAATCTAATGGATAGAAACATAGGGGACACGATGTCCCTCCTTTAATTAAAGAGGGGACACCTCCATTTTTTCCTTATGTAAAAGGCACAATGCTAGTCATATAACATTGCAATGTTAACATGTTGTAATGTTATGTAACAAATGATTCATTTCAGTCTGCAGTGTTAACATGTGGTAACATTATGTAAGACTGAATGTTTATTGTCTTCATATGTATGTTGTGGCCTTCCCGTCGCATCTAAATGTTTTACATGGATCATTACATTACAAGTGCATGATGATAGATAAAGGTACATAAACTTTTTTTTTCGCAGGAACTATAATGAACTATAAAGATACAAAAGCTCAAGTCCAATAACCATTCTTACTCTTAATGTAACGACCCAAAAATTCACCCTAAAATTTTGGACATTTAGGAGAATTTCACATCATTGGCCCGTTCGTCGTATATCATTTAACAGTGGAAGACTTAACAATTTAGATAAAGTCACAATAAATAAAAACTTCCTATTAGTCGTAAAGACTAATATTTAGACATCAAATGCCTAAAATCTTCATTACATTATTAGTCCATTGTTTATGTAGAACCATATGACTTAGTTAAGCCTCAACATGTGCAACATTTCGTCATGAGTTTGAGTTGCCATCCATTAATTATTCTTGATTACCTGCACGGATTCAGAGTGCAAAGTTTTTCAATTAAAATATGTAAAGATCATGTATGCCATGATATCCTATCACATGATACTACATATGTTGCATCATCATAATAATAATAATAATATATATATGAACTTGCATGCTATGAACTATATCATAATCCGTACATGACATTACGTCATGATATCATTCAGACATGAATTCTTTAAATATAAATATCTTGACATATCTATTTAACTTTGTTGAATCCTATTTTTTATGATACCAAATTAAATTGGACATAAAAGTTACTAATCTATGCTTAAATGATGACAATGCATGTGTAAAATTGATATGATTATATTTGTAGAAGAGATAAGATCAAACAAAAAGTTTTTTTACTGATCGGTCAACCCGCCATGCCTATCGGTTAATGGATATCAAGCAGAAAAATGCCGCAAAGATGATGGTCGATGGATCGGTCGTGACACCGGTCGACCGACAAACAAAATAATGAATTCAAGAAATGTTGAGATTATGACGGTCAATGGTCCGATCGTTGAACCGATTGTCCAATCAACTAGAAGACGAATTCAAAAAATATCAAGACTATGGCGGTCGATGGTCTGGTCATGGAATCGGTCGACTGGTCCATAAATGCGATCGATCGATCATAGTCTGAAATGAACAATAACGACTATTTTCTAAGAGAAGATTATGCAAAAATTTTTGGATGCAATCAACACTTGAAAAAACCTATAAAAGGAGTGCCAAAGTCTGAAAGAAGATAATCCAAATAAGAGATGCTCCAAAGATTGCCTAGGTCCAAAACACTTCTTGAATCAAACATTTGCAAATCACCCTTTTTCTCTTTCATATTCTAAGAGTGAGCATCATTTATAAAATGAGAGATTTATAGTTTTAATATTAGATGAAATGAAGGAAGGTCAATTTGGACATTTTATAAATCAAGAAGATAAAAATTAACGAAAAAGTTGACAGAGATTGACGGATGGACTTAAGTGGAAAAGGCAGTATAGTTTAAGGGGGTTCATTGGAATATTCGAAAGACGTGGCTAGACGCGGAAAAAGTTCATCGTTCGGGGGGTCCAAGGAAAAAACCCTAAAACCAATCATAAGCAAATAACGATAAAACGTAAATGAGAGATAAGAAGCAAACAAAAAGGAGCACGATGTATTGACAAGATTCGGCCCAACTCTTTGGCATACGTCTCCGCTCCAACTTCTCGTCCTTGAGATCGCCGGAGATCCACTAGCTTTCTCTTTTTTTTGTCGGGAGAGAACAATCCTCTTTGGGACTTATTGGAAGATCAGTTAGTTCTCCATGGAACTGTCATGTTGGGTGAGTTGATTGATCAGATGAGCTAATTCATTTGATGAATCAACATATCCATGCCATCCTGATTGATTTCCGTTGTCCGAAGAAATTATTCATGGTGCTGTTATTAGTCTCTCTCATTCGCATGTTTGCTGAAATGTTAAAAGAGATCATCACGGATAATTTTATGATGGTACAAGATTTACGATATTTCCATAGATCTTATCAATCATCTGTTGAAGCATATATAAGGGGTATCCTAAGAGGTGGTAGATCATTAGAACTTTAACTCTATTTCAAACCGAAGTTGAACCGTTACAATCAATGATAAAGTTCTTGGGCACTAGAGTCTTAGAGTAAGGTTCAAAGCTCTAAGTTATAGATACTTATTACAATCTTTGGGTATCCTAAGAGGTGATAGATCTTTAGAACTCTAACTCTATTTCAAACCGAAGTTGAACCGTTACAATCAATGATAAAGCTCTTGGGGATTAGAGTCTTAGAGTAATGTTCAAAGCTCTAAGTTATAGATATTTATTACAACCTTTGGGTATCCTAAGAGTTGATAGATCTTTAGAACTTTAACTCTATTTCAAACCGAAGTTGAACCGTTATAATCAATGATAAAGCTCTTGGGGATTAGAGTCTTAGAGTAAGTTTCTAAGCTCTAAGTTATAGATACATATTACAACCTTTGAGTATCCTAAGATGTGATAGATCTTTAGAACTTTAACTCTATTTCAAACCAAAGTTGAACCGTTACAATCAATGATAAAGCTCTTGGGGATTAGAGTCTTAGAGTAAGGTTCAAAGCTCTAAGTTATAGATACTTATTACAACTTTGGGTATCCTAAGAGGTGATAGATCTTTAGAACTTTAACTCTATTTCAAACTGAAGTTGAACTGTTACAATCAATGATAAAGCTCTTGGGGATTAGAGTCTTAAAGTAAATTTCTAAGTTCTAAGTTATAGATACTTATTACAACCTTTGAGTATCCTTAGAGGTGATAGATCTTTAGAATTAAACTCTATTTTAAACCGAAGTTGAACCATTACAATCAATGATAAAGCTCTTGGGAATTAGAGTCTTAGAGTAAGGTTCAAAGCTCTAAAAAATAATATATTATAACCAACTAGCTAGAAGGGATTCAGCTCATGTCGTCGGCATCGATCTGGAAGGGATTCAGCTCACGGGATCCCTTCCAGCCATGGTCTGCGGAACATGAAGCATCTGACCACCCTCTTGTCACTCCTCGCCCTCTGCCACGTCCCAGGACGGGAATGGGACGCAGCGAAAGCCAGCTTGACGTGCAAGGACAGCAGGCGATGCAGGGATGGACCGGGACACGCGTGACGACCTGATGCATGGAGCCAAAGTTGGAGGCTTTGGGGACGAGAAGCGATGTCCGGGGCAGCGAAGAGATCAGGAGGAATCTTGAAGCATACTCAGGACATGACGGGCGTGCGACGGGCGTGGAGGCGCAGCACACTCCTACTCCTAGTAGGAGTAGGACTCCTAGTCCAAGTAGGAGTTGGACTAGGGCAGCGAAGTGCAGAAGGCTGAAGATGGATGCCGAGGAATCCAAGTCCGAGGATGGACCAAGCGGGCGGAAGATGGATGGGCGTGAGGTGGCGGCCATGCCATGGCCAAGTCCAAGTGCGAGTAGGACTTGGACAGCCGTGCGGATCAGGGGCAGGTGGTGTCTTCAGGCCGAGCGGCTTCGGAGTCTAGAAGTCTGACTTGGAGGAAGACTTCTGGACATGCAGGTGCATGGAAAAAGGATGCTGGCCGAGTTCGAGTAGGAGCTGACCTTGGAAGAAGTCCTAAGTCGAGTAGGACTTAGGATGGGGAGTTCCAAGTGGCCGGACCCTCTCCTAACAGCAATAGGAGCTGAAGACCAACTAGGAGAAGAACTTGGAGAGCCTGGACGTGCAGGTCTTGGATGGCAGCAAGGAGATGGGATGACATGTCCAAGTGGCGGCCAACTCCTAGTGCTAGTAGGAGTTGGTGCACTAGGGCATGGCCGGATCTCCTCAACTCCAAGAGGGAGGGCCGAATTCTCCAAGGGTCTTGAGAGTTGGATTTGAGTCCTATACGGAGAGGATTTTCATGTAAAAGATCTTGCATGATCTTGGGAGATTGGCTTAGATTAGGAGTAGAAGTTAGATGAAGAGTGGGAGGACTCTTGCACTATAAATACTCATGTAATCTAGCCATGGAGAGGATCATGGAATCCAAGATGGGCACTCTTCTAGAATTCCTCTGGACCGAGCAGGGCGTGATGGTTATGGAGCGGTGTTGATCAAGTCGAGTAGGACTTGAGCCATCCAGGAGGAGGATCCTCAAGTCGGGGAGGACTTGAGTGCGGGATCAATTCGCGTAGGACTTGGGACCATGGGGGTCATGAGATGATCCGAAGTGATCCGAGGAGGGGTCTTGGACATCTACGAGGGATCCGAGTAGGGATTTCCTAAGAGTGAAACATATTGTAATCTTGGTTTGATTATTGAATATGAGAGCTCTTCCCTTTATCTTCTATGTATGTTTTTCTATGTGTGTTCCATGTTGGGCATCGAGGGGTGGCTTGCTGAGAGATGTTCCAGAGAGAGTCTTTCAGTAGACTTCTTGGTGGCTGAACGGACGTCTCGAGTAGGAGAAGTGTCGTGCCGCACGGGTGTTCGGAGGAGCGAACAATGGACCCGTGACACTCCGCCTCGGCAACAATGCCCTCCGCAGCGGCCTTCCGAGTCTGGAAGGTCTAGTCTGCCTCAATGTTGTGTCGCTCGTCAGAAACCACTTTTCTGGCCCGATACCCAAGGGGTACGCCTCCTTGCCAGAGTTGTCACAACTGGAGCTCCAGGACAACATCCTCAACGGGACGATTTCAGCGTTTGATCAGTACAGTCTGACATTGCTCAACGTGTCCTACAATCTTCTTCAAGTTCGGATCCCTGAGACGGCAGCAACGATCAGCAAAGTCATGCCGTCCTCCTCTGCCAACCTCCTCGAGCTCGTCGCTGGCGGTGATGATGCCAACTTCGCCTCTTCCCCGTGCAATCCTCCCCGCCTCATCACCGGAGATTCCTCTTCGAGATCAAGCAACTCTCCCTTCTTCCCCACCTCCCTCTCACTGGATCATCATCGCCCACCTCCTCCCGCTCTGGACGATCCTTGACCAAGTGGAACCCCTCGACCTCGCCTTCTCCTGGGACCCGAACGCAAGATCTCATCATCGACGTTCCCCCTCCTGATGAGATCGCAGAGGAGGGTGTCCCCCTGCCTGCAATCTCATCGCCGGCGACGAGATCGCAAGTCGGAGGGGGGGGGGGGCTCTACGATCTCATTGCCGGAGATCGTAGGTTGGGGGGCCTTGCGATCTCATCGTCGACGACGAGATCGCAGGAGGGGCATCCCCCTGACAAAGAGATTTCGTCATCTGCGACGAGATCGTAGGTCTGAGGGGGCGCCCCCTCCCCCTCTGTGATCTCATTGCCGGAGATCGCAGGTCGGGGGGGCTGCGACCTGCGATCTCATTGTCGACGACGAGATCGCAGGCCCCCCTTGTGATCTCGTCGTCGACGACGAGATCGCACATCCCCCTCGATCTTCTCATGCGCACGAGTCCCCCTACGACCTACAATCTCATCGCTGGCGATGAGATCGCAAGGGGGGACGCCCCCCTCGACCTTGCCGATGCGCACGAGGGGGGTGTCGTCCCCCTTCGACCTTGCCGGTGAGGTAGAACGCCCTCTCACACCTCTGGCGAAGTAAATTTTTCATTTTTAAAATATATTATTTTTTATTTTTTAATATTAGACGAAATGAAGGAAGGTTAATTTGGTCATTTTATAATTCAAGAAAATAAAAATTAACGGAAAAGTTGATAGAAATTGACGGATGGACTTAAGTGGAAAAAGGCAGTATAGTTCAAGGGTGTTCAACAGAATATTCGAAAGACATGGGAAGACGCGAAAAAAGTTCATAGTTCTGGGGGGTCCGAGGAAAAAACCTTTGGTTTTATTGACTTTCTGAAATTGATTTCACGATAAGATTTTTTATACACCAATTCACCACCTTCTTGGTGCTTTCAATCCTACAATTGGTATCACAATCGGTTGCTCTTATTTTAAGATGTAAATATCTTTAGAGTTATGGCATCAAGTAAATTTAGTTTTTCTGAAAGTCAATCAATTAATCATCTTCCACTTTTTAATGCATCAAATTTTGCATATTGAAAAATTAGGATGTAGACATATGTATGTTTTATTGATATTGATATGTGGGATATTGTTAAAAAAATTGATTTAAGTGGAAAGTCACCTTTAAAATATACTGAAAGAGAAAGGTTTTTAGTAAAAGTTGATTCGAAAGCTAAAAGTATCGTTTATTATGCTTTGAATCCAATAGAGTTTATTCGGATTTCTAGTGCTAATGCGATTGGGAAGAAACTTATTATTACACATGAAAGAATGGACAAAGTTAAATAATCTAAATTAAATATTTTAAATAATCAATATGATTATTTCAAAATGGATGAAAATAAATTCATAAATGAGATGGTTGTACGCTTTAACGATATTGTCAATAACTTAGCCTCTTTGGACGAGCCAAAGACTAACTCTCAAAATGTGAAAAAGTTTCTCGGGTCCCTCTTTTTTCAATAGCATACAAAGAGGACCATGATTGATGAAAAAGACTTGAACAAATTAGATTTTGATGATCTTATAGGTTATGAGATCGGAATCAAGGAGGATGAAGAAGCAAATGCTCCTAAAAGAAAAAAACATTGATGTTAAAGGCAAACAAAGATGAGAAAGATACAAGTAGAGAAGATGAGGATCTTGATGAAAAGAATTTTGTCATATATGCGAAGAAGTTTGACAAGTATCTAAAATTTGCTATGCAAAAGAAGAAGAATAACTTCACCAAAAGAAGATCATCATCAAGTAAGAATCAATTAACTTGCTTTGAATGCAAAAAGGTTGGACATTACAACAATGAGTGTCCAAATTTGGTCAAAAGGAGACAGATGGAGAAAGTTCAAGAAGGAAAAAAAGGCTCTTCAAGTCACTTGAGATGAAAACGAAGATGAAGAAAATGACTTCAACACCTTCTCAAGTGATAATGAAGAAGCCTATATATGTTTAATGGCTAATTGATGAAAACTATTTAGTCAAATTCGAAAAGGACAAATGTTTGATATTAGATAAAAACAATGAAGTTCTACACATGCAATAATGTATACAAATTGGTTAGAGGTTTGTCTAAGGTTAAATTTGAGATAAACAATGTTTGTGATTCATGTCTAAAAGGTAAACAAACCAATAGTTCGTTTAAATTAAAAGGAGTTAATACTACACATAGGTCTTAAGAATTTTTACTTCTTGATTTATTTGGACCCATTGATGTTGTAAGGTTAGGTGAAAAAAGATATGTATTTGTGATTATTGATGAATTCTCTCATTTTACTTGGACTATTTTTCTTTCTAGTAAAAATGAATTGATAAATATGTTTTCTAAATTTGCAAAAAGAATTAAAAATGAATTTGAACAAAAATTTTCAAAAATTAAAAGTGACCATGGAGGAGATTTGAAAATCACAAATTTGAATTGTCTTGTGAGGAAATGGAATTATTTATAATTTTTTCACTCCTAGGAAAACTCAACAAAATGGAGTAGTAGAAAGAAAAAAAATAGAATTATATAGGAAATGGTTAGAACAATTTTAAATGAAAGCAAATTGTCAAAGTATTTTTGGACGGAGGCTCTAAACACATCATGCTATATTTTTAATAGGATTCTACTTAGGTCTTTTGAGAAGAAAACATGCTTTTAATAGGATTCTACTTAGGTCTTTTGAGAAGAAAACATACTTTGAAGTTTTATATGGAAAGAAATCTAATAATTTTTATTTCAAAGTTTTTAGTTGTAAATGCTATATTTTGAATATAAAAAAATAAACTAGATACATTTGATGCTAAATGTGATGACGATATTTTTCTTGGTTATTCTAGTACAAGTAAAGCTTATAAAGTGTATAATAAAAGAACACTAATTGTTGAAGAATCTATTAATGCTAAATTCAACGAGAATAATGATTTTTTTTTAGCAAGCAAGTGCATGATGATGAAAAAGAAATAGTTAATGTGGAAAGGCAACTTTAGGATGTGCAAAATGAGGACTTGAAAGAAGTTAGAGTTGACACTTCAAATGTGAAAGAAATGGAAGAACCTTGAATAGATGAGAACAAAATCATTCCAAAAAATTGGAGACATGTATCATCACATCCACTTGACCAAATTATAGGTAATATAAATGAATGTATAAAAACTAGACACTTCTTAAAAAATCTATGTGCTTTTTCATCATTTTTCACTAATTTTAAAGCTGCAATGCATGAAGAATTAAACAACTTTGAAAGAAATTAAGTTTGGAAATTTGTGGAAAGTATCATTGGAACCAAATGGATTTTTCAAAACAAGTTAGATGAAAATGGTGACATTGTGAAGAACAAGGCTATATTAGTGGCCAAGGGTTACTCACAAATTGAAGGGATTGATTTTGACGATACTTTTACTCTTGTTGCTAGACTTGAGGTAATTAGAATGCTTTTAGCTTTTGCATGCGATAAATGTTTTAAACTTTTTCAAATGAACGTAAAATTGGCTTTTCTAAATGGTTTTATAAATGAGGAAGTTTATGTTGAACAACCTCAAGGTTTTGTAATCATGTGTTCTTTCAAAAGCTCTTTATAGATTAAAACAAGTTCCTCGAGCTTGGTATGAAAGATTGAGTTCATTTTTAATTGAGAATGATTTTAAAAAAGAGAAAGTTGACACCACATTATTTTTAAAACATATAAAAAATGATATTTTAATAATTCACATTTATATTGATGATATTATTTATGGTGCCACTAATGAATGCTTGTGCAAAGAGTTTGAAACTCTTATGCAAAATGAATTCGAGATGAGTCTTGTAGGAGAGCTCACATTCTTTCTACGCCTACAAGTGAAACAATCCAATGATGAAATTTTTCTCAATCAAGAAAAATATACAAGGAAGTTATTTAAAAGATTCGAAATGAACGAATGCAAGACAAGCACAACCCCATGAGTACTGCTACAAAATTAGATAAAGATAAAAAAGAAAAGTCCATTGATAAAAAGGTACAAAGATATGATTGGTAGCTTGCTCTATTTAATGTCATCTACGTCGAATATTATGTTTAGTGTATGCTTGTGTGCTAGATTTCAATCCACTTCCAAAGAACATCTAATTTCCGTTAAAAGGATAATGTACTACTTAAAGCATACATATGAATTAAGCATTTGGTATGATAAAAATTGTTCATTTGAATTACATGCCTACACCGACGTGAATTTTTTCGAGTTATAGGAAAAGCTCTTGTGGCATGTGTTACTTTCTTAATAGTTCTCTCATTTCATCGGCTAGTAAGACACAAAAATCCATCGCACTTTCTACCACCAAGGTCGAATATATAGTCATCGATAGTTGTTGTGAACAAATATTATGGGTAAAACAATAATTGCTTGATTATGATGTAAGTTGCTCAAATGTACTCATGAAGTGTGAAGTGTGATAACATAAGTGCTATAAAAAATGATCAAAAATCCAATTCAACATTCTAAGACTAAACACATTGACTTGCGATATCATTTTATTAGAGAGCATGTGACCCTTAAGGACATTGTCATTTAATATGTGTCCACTAAAGTTCAACTTGTAGACATATTTACAAAACCCTCGAGTGAAGAATGATTTTGCATGCTTAAAAAGGAGTTAGGAATGATTGAATCTTGATTGTATATCAATTGTAAGTAAAAGTGACTTGGTTGTGCAAAATCACTTTTGACATGAATTGAATATTAAAAGTGTTGCACAACACTTACATTCATGTGAAATATGCCTTTGAAATAAGATTTTAATAGTTAATTTTGAAAAGTGGTGAAAAATTGGTTATCAAGCTACAATCAGTCAACTGCTAGGCTCTATCAGTCGATGTATTACATAAGATCGGTTGACCGTAGGGATATCTTTCAAATTGCAAAACAAGATATGATCGGTCGACTGCTTGGCCTAACCAGTCGACTAGTATGTACAAAAATCACGCATATATAAAATTCAATCGGTCGATTATATTTTCTCTTTACTCAATCGATGCCCTAACTCTCCCTCTTTCTCTCTCTACGGCACTACTGCTGACTTTTCGGCCATCACCATCATCCTCCCTACTCGCCACCGCCGCCGTCGTCTCTCTTTTTCCTTCCGCCATCGTCGTCGGCCTTCCGGCCGCCATCACGTCCTTTTCTCTTCTTCCTCTCCGCCGGTGATCCTAGTTGTCGTTGTCGACTTCCCTGCCAATGACATCCTCCCCTCTGCTTGCCATCGTCGTTCACTCCTCTTCCCATCACCGTCGTCCTCATCTTTCCTCCATGCCACCTTCGTCGACCCTCCTTGCAGTCATTGTCATTTTTCTTCTCGTCGTCTATTCTCTGCTCATCATCGGCGTCCTCTTCCCTGTTTCATCAGTCCGGCATTCACTGCTACCAACCGTTCCATCCGGCGGCATCCCCTGCTACCAGCCATCGGCATCCCTCTGCCTTGTTGTCCATGTCATTATGTCCAACGTCCACTATAGGTAGCAGACGCCTAAGTGCCAGGCTATCACCTTCCTTCTGGCACACCTTCTGGCCACCGGAACAACAACCGATCAAGCTGGCCGACAACTTCCTATCCTAATGCATGTGTTCCTTCCGCCCATTGTTGAATCCATGGACAACGAAGGGATTCTGTCCCATAGGGTAGTCTTTAGATGTCGACGTGCCCCTTCGAGTGGCTATCATACTTGTATGGTTGAAAATGAGCCCGACCTTGACCTGGAACCCTAGCTCACGCCTGTCCAACGTGGATGAGGCCTTGGATGAGGATGATCCCATGGACATGCTCGTCCACCACCTACCACTCATGAGCCTAACTCATCTCCACCTGATGATTTTGATAGTCACATATTTGTTACTTGGGCCGTCGCCACTTGTTTTGATGCTTTGTATGCCTCTCATGATGTCCGACATGCATACACCATTTTTGAAAATCTCTAAACATTCTCGATGTTCAGAAGTTGTCCGCAATCATCGGTTGGTTGCCACTGTTGTCTATCATAGAGCTTGTGTATCATTATCTTGTTTGTCACTAATGATCACTCGTGAGGTCATTATCACCTATGTTCTCGGCGTCTCTATTCATTTTGATCGTGACCTACTCTGTCACAACTTTGGTGTTCCTTGTCCATTACTTGGTCTCTATCAGTTTGTCACTTATGGTTGGCCTCATGACTACCTCCCGATTGAGGATGTGTGTGGTTTTTTGTGGATGAAATAACCACTATATTGTCGACTTGGCCAATAAGTATCTTCATCCGTCCATGAAAATAACTCACCACATTTTGAGTTATGTTCATTATCAAGCGAGGCACTATACATATATGTCACCCATTTTGATATATTCTTTCTTCATTATCTCTGTATCTGAGATGTCTCATTTGTCCATTTTGGCAAATATGTATTTTATCACATGGATTATACCTTTAAGAATGTCTCCTCCAGTACTAGTGGTCATTACCCCTTATATTTTGGAGCTTGGATCACTAGGATTTACTTCATTTCGATGTTGACATTCCTACAGGAGAGGAGTATGCTGCCCTATGGACGTCGACGATTCAGCGACCTTGCACGGAAAAACATGTTGGATACTGATGATGGAGAGCCAGCACCGATGAATACTCATAGCGTACCATATGCTGGCCATAGCTCCCCTCCACCTCCGGCAGCCATTGAGTATCTTGGATCTTCACAACATGCAGCTTCGACTTCTTATGGTGCCTACGACTTCACTATTCTTTCACAGTAGGTGGATGCCATAAACCGTCGGGTGACTCACATGGATCGTCGAGTTCGACGGATGGAGCTCTACTATGTGTCACAGGGATTCATTCCTCCTGTAGTTCGTGATGACGATAGTCCCAATGAGATGTAGATGGATTGACTCCGTCTTTGATGATGTCAAAAGGGAAAGAAGTTTGGGATGATGCTATATATTCTTAGTTTCTATGTTCCTTAGTCGCTCTGTGTTTGTACTAGTGTCGTGCACCATTTTGCAGTGACTATAGTCACATTTGTTAGTGTATGAACACATGATGGATGTGTTGACTATGGATGTAATGTGGTAACATTTGTTTCACGATGGATGTGTTAACTTTTGATCTCATATTTATTTTGTGCCTATAGCATTTGATGATATATGTTTATATTGCTTCATACTATTATGACAACATAAATGTCACTTAGTCAGGGGGAGGAAATGTAAACTATGCATGAATGTAGAGAGAGCTCGCTTACTATTTATTCTTTATGTGCACAATTCAGTTTTTTTATCGTCCAATTAGTTTGTCATCATAAAAAAGGTGGAAATTGTTGAATTCTATGTTTTGATGATAACAAATTAAATTGGACATAAAAGTTACTAATCTATGTTTAAATGATGACGATGCATGTGTAAGATTGATATGACCACATTTGTAGAAGAGATCGCCAAGTTAAAAGATCAAATAAAAAGTTTTTTTTTACTGACTGGTCCATCCATCGATAAACCGACCATGCCAATCAGTCGATGGATATGAAGCAGGAAAATGCCACGAAGATGATGTTCGATGGATCGTGACACCAGTCGATCGACCAACAGAAGAACAAATTTAAGAAATGTTGAGACTATGATGGTCGATGGTCCGATAGTGAAACCGGTCCACCAAACAACTCAAAGACGAATTTAAGAAATGTCAAGACTATGACGGTCGATGGTTCGATCGTGGAACCGGTCGACCGATCAACTCAAAGATGAATTCAAGAAATGTCGAGGAACCGATCGATCGGTCAACCAATATATCAGAGAAAAATGTGCAATGATCATATTGACCTGTCGACCGATTCATAAATGGGGCCAATCGGTCACAGTCTGAAAGGAACAATAATGACTATTTTTCAAAGTGAAGATTATGCAAGATTTCTTGAATGCAATCAACACTAGAAAAAACCTATAAAAGGAATGTCAAAGCTTGAAAGAAGATAATCCAAGCAAGAGAAAGTACTCAAAGATTGCCTAGGTCCAAAACACTTCTTTGAATCAAACATTTGCAAATCACCATTTTTCTCTTCCATATTCTAAGAGTTAGCATATTCAGAGGGAACATTTGTAGTAAGATTTACTGAAGTTGAGAGCTTATTGTAAGAAGAGATGTGCCTCACCTCTTGAGCGGAGAAGAAGACATGTGGTGTAAAGAGGATTGTTATCTTCCTATAAGAAAAGATAAAGCTAGAGATCTGCGACGGTTTCGAGGATGATAAATCAGAATGGTGACATAGACCAAAGAATTGGGTCGAACATCATCAACACATTGTGCTCCTTTTTATTTACTCCTTATCTTTCATTTACTCTTTATCATTATTTACTTGTGATTGATTTTATCGACTTTCCAAAATTAATTTCAAGATAGGATTTTTTATACACCATTCACCCCTCTCTTGTTGCTTTCGATCCTACAAACTTCAGACTCATCATCTGCAATAATAAGAATATGCATTCATATCATTCATGTGCAATCATGACATATAACTTATCAATTCAGTTCACTTTCATTATCATGTACATCCTAGGAGTTTCTTTATAACTCCTTAATCATTGGTTATTACTTAACATCTTTCATATTTTACATTTACTCAGGTTTGCTTTATAACCTTGTCGGCCTTCTTTCATTCTTCTTCTTTTTTTTATTATGTGATACTTAATGTGCCATCTTCATCTTTGATCTTTAATATCACATAACATCATCTTTACTTTCTTTCCATGTGATATTTTAGGAACACACATTATCATAGTGAGGTACTTTATTCCTAGTCATCTTTAAGAATACACACACTTTATGATAAGGAGCATTGTTCTTTAGATAGAACATACACAAACGCATGACTTTACTTCCCGAGCTTATGTCCCCTTGAGGTACATACATAAGTGTAGAACTTTATTTTTCATCTTTACTTCATCATTATTTTAACTTTCATTATTATAAAATACTTTGAAATCAAACTTCACTTTCATTCTTACATTATCATATGATATTCTTTACATTGAAAAATCTCAAACACCTTTTAGATGATGACATTATTTTTCGAAAAGTTTAAATTAAAATAAATTTACTTCTCACCTTTTCATTTAGTATTTACTTTCATTATGTTCCTCATATGCTATTTCATCTTTGCTTAATAATCAGTACATTATTATATTGGTTAATGGAGAGCTGGAAAATCTTAAACACCTTTTGGATGATAGTATTATTTTTCGAAGAAGTCTCAATCATCATAAAGTCAAAGGCATTTACTTTTGGGAAATATCAAACACCTTCTGGGTGATGACTTTATTTTTTAAAGAAGTCTCAATTACCATAAAGTGAAAAGACATTTACTTTTTACCTATTCTTTCATCTTTATCACGTTATTACATTAGTTCATAGTGCACTATGAAATCTCAAACATAATGGCATTATTTTCCATAGAATCTCAATCACCATGATGTGAAAGGTGTTTACTTTTTATCATCATCTTTCATCTTTACTTAAATGAAGGTTGTAAAACTAGCCCAATGGCTCATAGGAAATATCAAACACCCTTTCATATGATGACATTATAGTTTCAATCAATATAATGTGAAAGATATTTACTTCTTTAACATAATGAGTATCAAAGCATTTCCTTCAATTTTATACTTTATTATGATCATCAAAACATGAAACATCCACACCAATCTTTCTTCATCTTTTAGCCTAATTATGTGTATCTAAACGTGTGTATAAATGATTGTCAATACATAAATTAATATTTCATGAATAACATCATATATAAAATGTATGAAACGTCATAAAGCATTATACATCAACAAATAGTATATTTGGAATGTATATAAACATTTAAAGAAAATGCATAATATTAACATAACAATTGTTGACATAAATAATAATATGTCACTTTCTTTCTTTGACAATTCTAACACATCATCAGTCAAAACATTATAACTCAATACATAGATGTTCGTTTTGATTGATTCTAATTTTCCTGCAAACTGTGCTTTCATAGGAATCATATATAAAATTCATGGATTTTATTAATTTGGCATTTAGTCCCCAAAATTTATACAACTATTGAGATCTATTCTTTACATAGTAATCTAGGAGCAGACACTAAAATATATTAATTTAATCTATACTTATTCTTTTTAGATGATTTCAATTGTCACAAAACGATAATACAAACTTTAACTTGGTCATAAATTTCACCAATTCAATATTTCTAAATTAATAGATTTTACAAATTCATCTCATTGTTACTCGAGATAACATAATAATAGTATGGTTTTTGGATCATAACTATTTTTATACATTTTCAAATCGGATGAAATAATTTTTTGTAAAAACTAGACTTCGAGGGATTTTCATCCATATATTATTTATAATTTTTGAATAAGTAAAACCTACCCAAATAATTATTAAAAAATATCTATAAATTATGCAACATAAATCATGAAATCTTCAGTCATGCAATCCTCAATCAAAATCCATATCAAGAACACTCTCAATCTAAACATAAACATCATTGAGAGGGAGAGAGAGGTTTATCCCCTTTACATATATTTTAGGTTTTAGATCTAAGACTCATTTTTCTAATTATCTTGTATCATTCTTCATCATATAAAAGTCTCTAGG
The DNA here is from genome assembly GCA_030549335.1 of Pontederia crassipes. Taxonomy (NCBI): domain Eukaryota; kingdom Viridiplantae; phylum Streptophyta; class Magnoliopsida; order Commelinales; family Pontederiaceae; genus Pontederia; species Pontederia crassipes. The sequence goes on along the minus strand of CM060189.1, from coordinate 59,659,630 downwards.
TCTTCTTGTCCTTTTCCTAAAATCTTTGATTTTCTCTTTGTTGATCTTAAAACATTAGACATGAATATGACTTTAGATCTCCTAACATTAGGCTTTTCTTGGTGGAGAAGAAAAGAGAGAGAAGAGGAGTTGACGGTTAAGTTTTTAAAGAATTAATAAAGTTGTTGACTCTTTATATAGAATTTACATTAGGATTTTGATCAATAGGCTCAAATACCTAGATCCAAAATTTGGGATTGTTACACTTAATGAGTTCCGAACTCATTTCAGTAAGATGTAATAGGCCATTAAATTTGTCTTTCTCATTCAAATAGACAAGATCTGGAGCTCATCTCAACGTACCTAATGGACCCAAAAATTCCTAAGCCTCTACTCGTGAAATGTTCAACTAAATCATTGCTTTGAAGCACTTCATTTTCTTCGTATGCAGCTAAATTGTATTCGCCATGGCCATTCTTTTAAAATGTTGTGTGTGCCTGTGCTCGAATATTACACTCTAACTATACCTTGAGCACTTTTGTGAGAAGTACGCCACCACTAATTGTTTGGTAAAATAAGATGCTGTATTGAAATGTAGAATAACTTTAAATGGTTTGAAAATAATTTGTCGTCACTTGGTCAATCGGGAAGTATAATCTTGAGAGAAAAAAAACATAAAATTGTTTAACTACAAATGATTGTGTGAGAAAATCGACAGAGGAAGTTGTAGACAATCTTGTTCCCAATGTTGCAGTGGCCCAAGTTGGGCAAAGACGGTCCCAATTGGAAGGAGCTTGATGAGATCGCCGCTGAGGAGGGCGTTCAAGCAGGAGGTGTTTAGGCAACGAGACGGTTCAGGCCAGCTCGATCCTTCCATGCACGACGTGGTGACCTTCAATGTGCGACGACGCTAGGGGATGTGCGGCGACCTCCAATGTGTGGCGAGCTAAGGGATGCGCGACCGTAGGAAGGGCTATAATCTAGAGTGGAAAACTATGGTGCTGTTTGGTTTACAGGTATAAGACTTTATACTCACTTATTCTACCAAACATAGCACTAATCCATAAAAAAGTACAAAGGGTAAAACTGTTATTATGAAAATAATTAAACATGTGAATAGTGTCTTTTTAGAGATAACTTATTCCATTAAAATGCTAGAACAAGCTATTCTTGACTCAAACTCAAAAAAACAATCATATTAGATTAAGTGCTCTTATTCTCGTAATAACTATCTTTAAATCAAACAACACCTATATGTCTATAATTCGGATTGAACCCTACGTGTGTCACGGGGTCATTTTTCGCTCGACCGACCCGTGCGGCGCTAGGCAAGCTCTTTTGAATGCTCTGTGGAAGCTTGCTTATGCCATAGTTTTTGGGACGTTCGGTCCCGAGCGGTCGCTTCTTCGGTGGAGGCGTTTGTAAACAAACGGGCACCTCGACGGAATGCTCACTTTGCTTGGGACGCTTTTGTGGGTTGCCACCCCACGCTCAAGGCACAATGCTAGATTTTGGGAAGCTTGAAATTTTTGTTGAGTAAATAGGAATGATTACAAGGCTTCGGGGGAGGACTAGCGGGTCCCCCCTAATATACCACCATTTCGGGAGGTAGCTTTACGACGTGTGATGTGGAGGACAAGCCAAGGGTGCACTTTTCTGAAGTGCATATTACAAAACTGTCACTATCACACTTGAAAAATAAACTAAGTACAAAAGTGGGTTGAAAAGGAAAATACATAGAAGTAAAGATAACTCGACGTGCTCCGGGGAAAGCCCCCGGGACATTCTCTCCCACTCAAGTCAGTGATGTCCCTGGAGCTGCAGCTTGGAATTCTTCAATCTTCTGCTTGAACTGCCACAGGTCTTCGACTGTCTCCCAACTTATGTTAGTGTCCGGTCTTCCACTCCATCGAACAAGATACTCCTTCTTCCGATTCTTCGTGCTAACGGTGAGTACTTCTTCAACTTGATCAGTAAACTACTGACGGATAGCCGGCGGGGCGCGGTCTGAAACCCCACACCCGGGATCTTCAGGGTCTTCAATGAAAGGCTTGAGCAGGCTGACATGAAAGATGGGGTGTTTTTGCATTTGAGGCGGGAGCTGCAACTTGTAGGCCACCTTGCCTACCTTCTTTAAGATCTTGAACGGGCCCTCGTAACGCCTAACGAGGCCCTTGTGCAGATTCTTCCCACTTAGCCGAAGATGTTGGACCAACTTCACAAGGACCAAGTCTCCGACTTCAAAGTTGACGTCTCGTCGGGCGGTGTCCGCCCACTTCTTCATGCGCTTCGACGCCTTGTGCAAACATGCTCTAGTCATGTCGTTCTGCTCATGCCATTCCCTCACCATGCGGTGAGCGGCGGAGACTTTGCCACCATAGGAAGTGGCAATGGCCTGTGGAGTGAGAGGTTGCTGTCCCGTCACTATCTTGAAGGGACTCCTGTTGGTCGACTCGCTTCGTTGTAGGTTGTAGGAGAATTGCGCGATGTCAAACAACTTCGCCCAGTCCTTCTGATTGGCACTCACATAGTGCCGCAAGTAGATTTCCAAGATACAATTCACCCTCTCAGTCTGGTTGTCGGTTTTGAGGATGAAGTGATGTCGAGAAATGCAGGTTGGAACCCATCATCTTGAACAGTTCCTTCCAGAAGTTGCCAACGAATCGACCATCCCGATCACTGATGATGCTTTATGGTAGGCCCCAATACTTCGCTACATGCTTCATGAATAACTCCGCAGCTTCAGTAGCAGGACAACTTGCGGAGCCGACGGCGAAGATGGCATACTTGGAGAACCGATCAACGACCACCATAATGGTACCCGCCCCTTTCAGACTTGGGCAGGCCCGTGATGAAGTCCATGGAAACATTCTTCCATGGTCGCTCTGGAAGAGGCAGGGGTTCAGAAGTCCACTGGGCGCTTGGTTGAGATTCTTGTCTTGCTGAAAAATAAGGCATGTCTTCACGAAAGTTTCAACATCATCCTTCATCCTTGGCTAGAAGTAGTTGTCCTCGATGAGTGCCAAAGTGCGGTGGATGCCCGGATGTCCTGCCCACTTGGAGTCATGGCACTCCTGCATGATAGTGCGCCGCAAGTTGTCGAACAGTGGAACGTAGATGCGACGTTCCTTGGTGAAGATCAGTCCATCTTTCACCCAAAAGCGGCGTGTCTTTCCCTCCTTTGCTTGTTCAAACAGGTTCTTTGCCGTGTGATCCGACTCCAATCCCTTCTTGATCCTCTCGATTAGGTCGGCCTAAGAGGAGCTCATGGCCGCCAATTCCGTGCGTCGGCTGAGGGCATCGACAACGACATTCGTCTTGTCGGGCTTGTACTCCAGAACATAGTCAAACTCCGCCATGAAATCTTGCCACATTGCTTGCTTTGGCGAGAGCTTCTTCTGCGTCTCGAAGTAACTTGTTGCGACGTTGTCTGTCTTGATGTGAAATTGCGACCCGAGGAGGTAGTGCTGCCATGTCCTAAGCCAATGGATCACCGCAGTCATCTCCTTCTCCTGAATGGCGTAGCGCCGCTCCGTGTCATTGAGTTTGCGACTCTCGAACGTCACGGGATGCCCTTCCTGCATAAGAACTCATTCAATGGCATAGTCAGAAGCATCTGTCTGTACCTCATATGGCTTTATGTGGTCTGGTAGGATGAGCACCAGTTCCTCCGTCATGACCCTCTTGAGGGTGTCGAATGCTTCCTGGCATGTCGGCGTCCACTCTCACTTCTCATTCTTTCGTAGGAGATTCGTCAGAGGGGTCGTCACATGTGAATACCTCTTGATGAACCGCCTATAGTAATTCGTCAGGCCAAGGAACGAACGCGTGTCGGAAACCCGCCTAGACAGCTCCCACTCCATGATGGCTCGAATCTTCGTGATCCATCTTCAGCTTGCTACATCCGACGACATGTCCAAAGAAGTGCACTTCCGGTTGAGCGAAGGCACACTTCTCTCGCTTGACGTAGAGCTCATTCTGCCGTAACACTTCGAATACTTGCCGAATGTGCTCGATATGCTCCTTCAAGGTGCGGTCGTAGATCATAATGTCGTCGAGGTAGACAATCACGAAACTGTCAAGGAATGTTTGCAATACCTTGTTCATGAGAGTAGTGAAGGTCGCTGGAGCGTTGGTGAGGCCGAAAGGCATCACGAGGAACTCGTAGGAGCCATATCTTGTGACGCACACCGTCTTCTGCACATCTTCCTCCGTAATTCGAACTTGCCAATAGCTCGAACGAAGATCCAACTTGGTAAATCATCTCGCGCCGCCAAGTTGGTTGAACAAGTCCGCCACTAGGGGAATGGGGTACTAGTTCTTCATCGTAAGCTTATTGAGCGCCCGGTAGTTGATGCACATCTGGAGGAAACCATCATGCTTCTTCTGAAAGAGTATCGGGGCGCCATACAAAGACTTCGAAGGCCAAACATATCCTGCATTCAATAGTTCGGTGAGTTGCTTACGGAGTTATACGAGCTCCGGAGGGGCTAGCCGATAAGAAACTCCATGAGGAGGCTTCGATCCTGGGACCAAGTCGATGACATGGTCCACTTCACGCTTCGGAGGTAGCCGCTTTGAGAGCTCCGGGGGCATGATGTCCGCAAAGTCCTCAAGTGTTTTAAGGACTTTGGGAGGTGTTGAAGTGGAGGGCCCCGGATCTTCCAAGATGGCGGTCGCCAGGAAGGTGTGCTCCTGTTTGCGCAACCCCTTCGCCACTTGCATGACGAAGAGCGTCTTCTGGTTGAAATCACCTCCCGACCTCACGAGAACATTGTAGGGTCCCTTGGGGTCGAAAATGACCATTGAGTTGGTGAGCGGGATGACACATGCAGCAATGTGTCGTAGAAAAGAGATGCCCGCTATCACTTCATAGTCATCCACCGGGGCCATCGTCACGTCGAAGTTTCCCGACTACTTGCCGATGCGAACCTTCACTCTTGGAGAAATACTTATGATCAAGATAGATTTCGCATTCACCATCTTGAATGTGGCATTAGTCTTCTGTAGTGACAGCTTCAGTTTCTTGACGGCCACTTTTGATACGAACAACTCCGATGCTCCAGTGTTAATGAGTGCGTTGAAGACTTTCCTGTTCAACTCGATGTCCGCATAAAGTCGAGCAGCCGATGAAGGACCCTTCGAGGCGTTGATGGCGCTGAGGACGTGAATCGAACTGAGGCACGCCTCCTCCTTCTCCTTCTCGTCGGGGCAATACATTGCATTGACTATCGCCTTCTGCGGACAATCGCTTGTCCAATGTGGACCCTTGCAAATGTAGCAAGGCTTTGGCGACTTTCCGTCCCTCTTGAATCTATCATTGTTGGGTCTCCTATCTTGGTATCCCTTTCCTTTGTCCTAGTAGTGCGGCTTGTCTCGTTGCGACTTTGGCTTCCCTCCCCCACCATTGCCCTTGTCCGAGGGCTTTGGTGGTGAAGCACTCGTTTTGGCATACTCCACGAGCGACTCAGCAGCAATGACTAGTGAGCAAATGTTGGGACAATCTCGTCACTCCAACTCCGTCCTAGCCCTTGACTTCAAATCCTTCACGAAGACCGCCAACAGCGTGTCTTCGTCCACTTGGGAGTTCTGTAGGCGGAGCTCGGTGAACTCTTTCACATACTCCTTCAACGTGCCCATCTAGCAAATGTTGAACAACGCAATCTTGGCCTTTAATTCTGATTTGGCGTGGTAGAAGTAATTCGTCAGCTGCCTCTTGAAGTCGTTCCACCTCTCAATGGGCTCGACGTTGTCACGTTCCACATCGTCGCAATGGCACCGTCACCGTAGACTCGCCGCATCTTGCAAGTAAAACGATGCGGTCTTCACCATCCTCGCTTCGGAAGTCACGTTCAAGGCCTCCATGCACCTCCTTTGTCGACCGCTCGTCTTTGTAGGACCTCAGCTTTGGCACATCGATTCTTGCCTCATGCGGGGCGGGCGTCTCGGGACGTCGCCCATCTCCATAGCGTCGCTTGAGTTCTTCCCGAATGATCTTGAACTCTTGCTCCATCTCGAACCGCATGTTTGAGAGACTATTGTCCAAAGTCTCCGCATGTTCATGATTGTCGCCTCCGTGGACTCCAACTGCGTATACAACGGCGTCATCTCGTCCCGCACCGTTGTGAGATCCACTATTTTCTCAAACTCCCGCTCATGCGTTGCGAGTTGGTCTTGCATCTCGTCCACGTCCAGTTGGAACTAGTCGAGGCGTTGCTCGAAGGCGGACATGACGTCCTTCGAGCGGGCGCACCCTCACTCGGTGCGGTCCTTCTCCGGTGCGACGGGTTCATTTGTCATCTCCGAATTCGATGTCATTTCTCCTTGATCGTCGAACATCAACTTGAGCGGTCCCAGAAACGCGGCTCTGATACCAACTTATCACGGGGTCATTTTTCACTCGACCGACCCGTGCGGCGCCTAGATGTGCCCAACGTCTAGGCAAACTCTTTTAAATGCTTTGTGAAAGTTTGCTTATATCACTTTTCGAATGTCACAGTTTTTGGGACGCTCGGTTCCGAGCGGCCGCTTCTTAGCGTTTGTAAATAAATGGGTACCTCGGCGGAACGCTCACTTCGCTTGGGACATTTTGGGACGCTCTTGTGGATTATCACCCCACGCTCATCGTTTCGGGAGATAGCTTTATGACGTGTGATGTGAAGGACAAGCTAAGGGGGTGCACTTTTCTGAAGTGCATATTACAAAATTGCTACTTTCACACTTGAAAAATAAACTAAGTACAAAAATGAGTCGAAAAGAAAAATACACAGAAATAAAGATAACTGGACGTGCCCAATACCTCCGGGACACGTGAATCTAATCGATCCCGAAAATAATGGGACGACGATCATTAAACCCCGGAGCACCTCGCGTGGGGGGGACGGGGAAAACGCAGGTTTGGCTCTCTTCTTCATGTTGTTTACCGCAACCCGGCTTCGTATAAGGCGGACGCCCATCGATCACTTCCTCGACCCTAGCCATCCCTCGCTCCCCTGTGCCACCGCTGCGGCGACGGCGGCACAGCTCCCACTCCATGCCGCCAACAAGGCCATGGCGGCTCACGTCCGCGATGGCGACCTTGCCGCCGCTCTCGAGGTGTTCGACGCCATGCCGCAGAGGAACACCGTCTCGTGGAACACTCTCCTCGCCGCCTACGCCAGAAAGACGGGCGCGCTTCCCGAGGCTCTGCGCACCTTTGCCCGCATTCCTCGCCCGGACGTCGTCTCCTACAACACTCTCCTCTCCTGCCACCTCCTCAACGCCGACGTCGCTGGTGCTCGGAGGTTCTTTGAAACCATGCCCGTCAGGGACGCTGCGTCCTGGAACTCCATGGTCTCAGGGTTGTCTCGGAACGGCTTCATGAATGAGGCTCGGGAGCTGTTCTTGACAATGCCGGAGAAGAACTCGGTCTCCTGGAATGCGATTGTATCTGGGTTTGTGCGAGCCGGGGATGTGCTGTCTGCAGACGAGTACTTCCGTCGAGCGCCAGATAAGAATGATGCGGTTCTGTGGACGGCAATGATAACGGGATACATGGATGCTGGGATGGTGGAGAAAGCCATGGATATGTTCGATAGAATGCCTTTAAGGAATTTAGTTTCGTGGAATGCCATGATCGCTGGGTACGTTAAGAACGACTGTTCTGAGAATGGGCTGAAACTTTTTCGGGATATGGTGGCAGCAATAGATATAAAACCAAATTCTTCAACACTTAGCAGTGCTCTTCTGGGTTGCAGTAACATGTCAGCACTGACACTTGGAACACAGATCCACCAATGGACTTTAAAATCACAGTTGGGTTTAAACTTGACTGTCTGCACCTCACTGATTAGCATGTATTGCAAATGTGGAGCGCTTGCTGATGCTCAAAAGTTGTTCAGTAGAATGCGCACAAAGGATGTGATCACATGGAATGCCATGATCTCTGGGTATGCACAGCATGGACATGGAAAGAAAGCAATTGCGTTATTTGATGAGATGAGAAAAATTGGTATGCGACCCAATAGTATAACATTTGTTGTTATTCTTTCAGCCTGTAATCACGCCGGCTTGCTTGAACTTGGATTACAATACTTCACATTGATGAAAGAGTATGATATTGATCCCGAGTCTGATCACTATACATGTATTGTCGATCTCCTTTGTCGCTGTGGTTCACTTGTGAAGGCAGTTAAATTGATCCATTCCATGCCATACAAACCACATCCAGCGGTCTTCGGGGCACTGCTTGGCGCTTGTAGAATCCACAAAAATATCAATTTTGCCGAGTTTGCTGCTCAGAAACTTGTTGAGTTGCAACCTCAGAGTGCCGGGGCATATGTACAACTGGCTAATGTTTATGCTTCCATGAACAGGTGGGAGGATGTTTCAAGAGTTAGGAAATGCATGAAGGCAAATGAGATTGTCAAAATTCCAGGTTACAGCTGGATTGAGTTGAGGGGCACCGTTCATGAGTTTAGGTCAGGAGATAGAATTCACCCACAGTTAAAATTAATTCATGAGAAATTGTCTTTGTTGTGGCAGAAAATGAAAAATAATGGCTATGAACCTGATCTGGATTATGCATTACATAATGTTCCTGAGGAGCAAAAGGTACTTTTGCTTATGAGGCATAGTGAAAAACTTGCTATTACGTTTGGGCTGATCAACACCTGCCCTGGAACTACTCTGCGGGTGTTCAAGAACCTTCGTGTATGTGGAGATTGTCATAATGCTGCCAAGATCATTTCCAAAATTGAAGGGCGTGATATCATACTCAGGGACACGACCAGATTTCATCATTTCAACAGTGGTATATGTTCATGTGGTGATTACTGGTGATATTTTCTAACATGATTTTTCTCAACATTCATCTACAAAGAACACTTTTTCGACAGCATATATATATATATACATATATATATATATATATATATATATATATAGAGAGAGAGAGAGAGAGAGAGAGAGAGAGATTGATGACAACCACAACTCTGGTGGTCATCCTTTTCCTTCTCAGAAAAATGTTCATCTGCAAAGAGGTCCATGTGGCACTTCAAGAGGAACCTCTTCAGATTCGAAATTGATACTAAGAAAAAGAGGCCTCAGATTCAAAACTTTGAGATTCAGGGTCTTTATTCCCTTTCTCATTAATTGTCAGTATCTCAAACATCTTTCTAGGTTTCTGTCGCTGAAAGAAGCAATCATGTCATACCTCAAATTGTAGAAAATTTGGAATCTGGGATGACTTCTAATGGTATTCTCCAAAGGTAGAGTGAGATCTTTGGATATGACTAATGTTATGAGGTGAAGACAATTAACCTGAGTTTTTTAGGGAAGAATAGGCTTTTATGGAACCTTATGAGACCTTCAAAAAATTGTATTGATGATGGTTAAGGTGAGACTGAAGATTTATTTCATTTGTTCAACCTCTGTGGTTTCAATCTTATCATATGTTAGCTGGTATTTCATTTCCAGATCCCCTGCCAACTTTGATATGCACTGTGAAACTTCCAAGGGATGCTGTTCATTTTGGCATAAAGCATAAATTCAGGTTTTGTACTTATTTCCTAATTTCTTTGGAAGAAATTTTTTAACTACATAAAATTTGTTGCATTGGGGATTCAATATTATCCAATGCAATATGCAAAAAAAGAAAAGAATCATAATGGGAATTCTTCCAGAAATAAATCTATATCTTTTCATTTTAAGTTGATAGAACTTTAGATTTTTTTTCCTTTTGATGTATAGGATTTAAGAAGTTATTATAATTGAAGAAAATATAGCAGTGTTAATTGAGAGTATGGTAGGCGTTTTTTTTTCTTCTGTGATGGAGTGATAGATGGGATTGTTACTCTTTTGGAATTCTTCTCATTATCTTCTTTGTCATCTCAAATTGCAGTGTTCCAGACACATGTATATTTTCCATAACCACATGTACATATTTGTCGTTTTTTGCTCTAACACAAATTGCTAGTATGGCAGTCAACTTTGAGGTGTCATTTCAAAATAGTTATAACATGAAACTTATACAAATGTAAGCCCCGTTCTTTTAGCATATAGAAATCTCAAAAAAAAAAAAAAAGATATTGCCATGTTTCATCTTCTTTCTTAGAGTATTATAGGGGAGAGAGCCTCATCCATGAACTCTGAAGTTGCCCTCTCAAAAGGAAAAAAAAAGAACCCTCTAGCTGACATTAAATTAGTGGTCCTCCTCAATGTTAGCATCTCTATATTATCTTGTTTATCCTGTCTATGTTCACCGTTTTATCATACATCTATAAGCAAAGATATACTGTGGACACTATAATTTAACTGCTTTATACTGATTTATTTTGTGCTTACACTACAATTATGGTTCTCTAGGAAGCATTGTGCTTATTGGGCTTTCGAGTTGTAGTTTCCATTCAACGGATGTCGATCTCATGAACCACATGTGAGTATCAACAAACTTGTAAATTACCTCTGTTGGCTAACTCAATATACATCTTTTATAGAAGTAATTATAGAATCTATAGCAATAAACATATCTGTTTGAGTGATTACAATAATTTTATGTCCAATTGATCATAGGGGATATCATTCTGAAGCTTTAACATGATTCATTGATTGTAAGATGTGATCTAAGTATTTCTCTACATCATGAGTACAAAAGCTTATCTATGTGGTTGAGAATTATCTAGCACCTGGTCCATGGGATACTCAGCTCAGACCTTTTGTAATGTTGGATTCAACAATTTGAATATAATTCTGAAGAATAAATATTAATAACTTGCTGAACACCAACAATTTGTATACTTTCCTACCAGAAGTATTTAATTATTGTGCAACATGGCAATAAATTAATAACTTCTTGGTGATCATAGGGAGCAAGTTATTACTATTATTGCCATGTTGCACAAGCAGCAATTATTAATTTATTGCCATGTTGCAAAATAATTAAATACGTCTTGTAGGAAATATAAATTGGTCTTCTCATTCCAAAGAAGATTTCTGATGATGTACAGTTTAACTCTGAGCATTTTTTTTATTGAGAAGAAGCAATTTTTTTTTCTTTTGAAAGGTATGAGTAAGTTCAACTCTGAGAAAGAAATGATATTCTAATGTTCCCTTGAAAATTGTTCTCGGATCTTAGTAAATTAATTCTGACGATTTTGTGTGCTTGGGTGATAGAATATACTTCAACTCTTAGTGCAGAATGTTATATGGAGAGAAACTGTAAGGGGAAATGCTAGGTGTGGTTTTTTCTGCTAAATTTCAGGAAGAGATAGGTGAGAGATTGATCTATGACTTGCAGATGGTGTAAACGAATTATCAAAGAACTGCTGTAAGGAAAAATAAGTCGAAGTGTTATGACCAGAACAGGAAAATTCAGATGCAAATTACATCTATTTGGTTAGAATTGGTTGCCTGCATTCAACCAGAAAAGTTTAATAGTTCTACAAAATGCAATTTTGTGGAACATTTTTGCACGTAGCATTTTGCTCACTCACTGTAATTAGATATGCAATTCTTGTTCAGAATCTGTCATTTGATCCATCATTGTGACATCTTCTGATTGCGCAATTCTAAATGGATGGGATTTGTTGACATTAATATTTGAAGATCCATATGACTTGGTTTCCCGTTGTCAAATACTTGAAAACAATCTTCATCCCCCATTTGAACTCTATGGTTTAAATCTATCTTGATCACTAAACAAATTATAGGTTATCATTGGCTTAACAAACAAAGTTTTTCACTTGGAAATGTGGGCCTCTCTGACAGTATTAGGTCCAGTTCTTTTCTATATGCTTTTTTGAAAAAGAATGGAGATATCATTTCTAAGCCAATACTTGGTATCATTTTCATTTTCCCCACCATAAACACTATATGTGATGCTCGAGGTGGAGCTCATCCAAACTTTAGCCAGTGTCATAGCCACTACTTGAACATTTATGCAACTTTTCCACCAGTCTCTTCTTATCCAGCACATCTGAAAGATACTGATTTGTACAGAGATGCCTGTGGGGGTAGGAGTTATGGTGACCATGAAGTTATTAGTTTGGAATTTTAGTTCTCTTTTATTTAGAATAAAGATAGCTTTATCATGTTCCTCATTCTTATTCTATTTATTTCACACTAATCAAATTAATCTTGAAATGCATATAAATGATTAATTGAAGTAATAACATTCCCATCAATCCCTGATGTGTACAGAGATGCCTGTGGGGGCAGAAGTCATGGTGACCATGAAGATATTAGTTTGCACATCTTATTTGTCTCTTGTTGGAATGAAAAAAAAAACTTTATCACGTTTCCCATTCTATATTCTAACTCCGCCTATATTTTATAGCCGGTCCCAAGCCCGGATAAAGGAGGAGGGTTGTGTTAGGCCCCGACAGTCAACATAAAATCATGTCGAATCTTATGAACATGGATCAACGAATATATTAAGCGAAATGGCGTCGTATGATCCATGTAGCCGACCCCACCTAGTGGGATAAGGCTTTGTTGTTGTTGTTGTTGTTTCCTATTCTATTTTCTATACATTGGCACACTAATCGAAATGGTTTTCAAGGGCGGTGCACAAATAAAGATAAAGAAAACTTCTCTACTTTGTTATAATTCACGATGGCGCACATAACAAAAGAAGAAAAGAACAAAAACAGCTTAAACTGGCGCATGAAATTGGTAGAGAATCATATGTAATGAAAGCAGTATCTGGAATTGATTCAAGAACTAGCGACCTCATATTCAATTTCTAGATTACTACAACAACAATAAAGCCTTATCCTACTAGGTGGGGTCGGCTACATGGATCATACGACGCCATTCCGCTCAATATATTCGTTGATCTATGTTCATAAGATTCGACATGATTTTATGTTGGCTGTCGGGGCCTAACACAACCCTCCTCCTTTATTCGGATTTGGGACCGACTATAAAATATAGGCGGAGTTTCTAAGGTTACTAATATAATGAAAAACGTCAAAGCGGTACTTTACTCCACTGCACCAATGTTTTTTGGTTAGTCGAAATATGCATTGAAATAATTAATCTAAGCAACAGGAGAAATCAATTTATTGCTCGGAAACGCGTGGTAGAATCCCAAATTCAAATATTACGCTTGAATCTCCTATTCTAAGCCAAATATAAATATATATATAAATTGATTTCTCCTGGAAATAAGACAAATTCTTATTCCAGAAGACAATCACAATGCCCCACATCAATATTAGTAAGAAAAAATAGACCTTATAATAATCGTGACACATTTATCCCACAGTCCGACGCTGTTCTATCCATCAGGCATCAGCTAAACTTTATGTTCCATTATTAGTTTATTTTATTTGTTTCTTTTATTTATATACTATACTGTAATATAATATAATATAATATAATATAATATAATATAATATAATATAATATAATTATTCGTATTCTTCTTCTGATCCCTTCCTTCACGCGGAAGGTGAAATCTCGGCCGTCGAATTTTCAAAGGCGAACGAATCCCACTATTTTCTTTTTGGGTCGCAGGCGAATCCCACTACTTTAAAAGAAATGCTCACTTTCCAGCTTAAAATTCTCACTACTCCCCGTATAAAGGGGGAGGCAGAGGAGAACGATCTGCGAGCCCCATTTCCTTGCACGTAACGCGGTTGGGGATTTCGCCGGAGCCGGTGGGCGTGGGCGTGGGCGAAGGCGAGGGTGAGGGAGGTATGGCGCAGCGGCAGATGGGGACGGTGAAGTGGTTCAACGCCGGGAAGGGCTTCGGGTTCATCGCGCCCGACGGCGGCGGGGAGGACCTCTTCGTCCACCAGACCTCGATCCGGGCTGACGGCTTCCGCGCCCTTTCCGAGGGGGACCCCGTCGAGTTCGTCGTGGATCACGGGGACGACGGCCGCACCAAGGCCGTGGACGTCACCGGCCCACACGGGGCCGCCATCTCCTCTGCTGGCGGAGGCGGGGGCGGACGGGGTTACTCTGGAGGCAGGAGCCGGGGCGGCGGCTATGGATACGGGGGCGGTTATGGTGGTGGTGGTGGTGGTGGATGGAGAGGTGGGGGAAGAGGTGGTAGGATGAGCGGTGGAGGGTACGGCGGCGGTGATGGAGGGTACGGCGGCGCCGCTGGCAGCGGCAGTAGGGGTGCGTGCTATAATTGTGGGAAGAGCGGGCACCTTGCCAGGGACTGCAATCAAGGAGGTGGAGGCGGCGGCGGCGGCGGCGGCGGCAGCGGAGGAAGAGGGGGAGGAAGGTATGGTGGGTATTCCGGTGGGCGTGGGGGTTATTCCGGCGGCGGCGGAGGTGGATGTTACAACTGTGGGGAGGAGGGGCATTTCGCTAGGGAGTGCCCCAATAGGGATTGAATTAAGTACTTATTGCTGCTCTCCTAATCAACAACACTGCACTCGGTTGTGTTTGTGAAACTTTTCAATTTTCTCTTTTTTTTTTTACTTTTTAATGATTGTCAAAATTGTCGTCTCTTTCTGTGACGGCGTACCTTGTCCATTTCAATTTTGTATCTTTAAGATTGGCAATTGTTGAAGGTTATTTAAAATTTAGACTGCCCTGTTACAGCTTCTTGTTTCATTATGCCATGTGAATGTTGCTTCATTTAATATTCCTTCTCTGTCATTAGTAAAGATTATTTAATACAACAACAACAACAAAACCTTATCCCACTAGGTGGGGTCGGCTACATGGATCATACGACGCCATTCGTTGATCCATGTTCATAAGATTCGACATGATTTTATGTTGACTGTCGGGGCCTAACACAACCCTCCTCATTTATCCGAGCTTGGGACCGGCTATAAAATATCTAGTAGCAAGTACAAGGGTCAAATATTGCAATCCCCGTAAAAGATATCTACTACAACTTCAATTGAGTAAAACAAACAACAAACCTGGGGTTATAAAATACAGTGAACGGGCTGCTGTTTGCAGCAGCATGGGCTGCAGCAGCCAGAATGCCTATATGCATGCTATCACTAGACAGAACCGATGATGACATGTTAGTAGATTGTCTGTTGGCACGTCTAGTGCCTAAAAGGAGTTGTTGTTTCTCATCCCTAGTAAAGATTATTTAATATTCGTTTAATTTTTTTATCCTTCGTTTAAAAAAAAAGTAAAGATCTTTCTTTCTTTCCCTTCTTTTAAATTCAAGCAGAAACATGTTAGGAATTCTTTCCATTGTCTCACTACAGGAAGCAATATGTTCCTTGGAGGTTTATATTATGTTCCTTGGAGGTTTATATAAGTTGGTGTTGCATGTTAGGTTTCTCTATCTTATTAAGGTTGGCCAGCAAATAATCTGTGTGGTGACTATCATGATGGTGAAGAATGTGTTTAGAATTCCAATGGAATTTTGTGTCAGTATTAAAGCTGCCTGCATATCTTTGTGAAAGGTGTAAGGTGTTTGTAGCCTTGAGCTCAGACGGTGTTATGAAAATTAGACATGGATTGAATGTTAAGTTTTGATGCCATATGTGTTCTGTTTCTCATTCAGGGTCCTTAGTGTACAACTTTGAGTGTGGAAGCTTTACATCTTGACTATTAATCATAGTAATGTATCTGCTATCATTTCCTTAAATCTTCTCCTCTTTTGAGAAGTTCCATCATGATAATTGTTTGATATGATTGCTTGGGTGTATGTTGCAACATCATCCAACGCTCGTAGCTGGAGCTTAATCAGTGAATGTGAAAGTGACATGAAGGTTCTCTTCAGTTTTCTAAGTGAAAACAGAAAATTGACTGCAAAAATCTTGTGAGGGTAACGGGTGGCATGCTTTGTGACAGGATTTGTTGGGGTAAAGAGTCCAATATACTTCGAACAGGGTGTATCTTTGATTTTCTTGTGTTGGTTGGGTTCTAAAAGAAACCTATGTATATGAATCTCTGTGTTGTTTGTTAACTACAAGGCAGTTTCACTCCCTGTCTCACTCTTTGGCAAGTAGAGTATAGACAGTTTGCTGAAAGTGTACATGAGTCTGAGACAAATTTCTTTGGTGGCTTCTTGACCATGGAGTGTGCTGTCCTGGTCATTGTTTAATTCATTGTTGTTGTAGTTTCCTTCTTTATGTCCTCTGTCAGACAATGTCAATATTCTGGCCCCAATCCCATACCATGCTCAGGTTGATCATCCCTCTTTTTCACCAGAAACATTAGCACTTCTTGCTTGGAGAGAGAACAGAAAATTGGTGAGGGAAATAGTTGTAAGAAGTAACCTCAAAAAAGAAATAGTTGTAAGAAGAAATATATTGAGTTGCTTACAACAATATGAAGCCATTGATCTTGGTTCAAGATTCCAGAAAAACTGAGAGCCAAGAGATATTGAAATCTCTACATTTCTGATTGATTACTCTAATCTTCGTAATAAATTGCCAAACAAAGGGAAACTCTGAGGATCATCCTCTGTTTATTATTTGGTTTTGCATTTCAGTAGTTAAATTGAGTTTGTGTCAGTGCCTCTTTTGTGCCCATAAGATAATATGTAAAGACAATGACTTCCATAATGTATCTTTTAAGAATTACTAGTTCATGGACATCTCTAATCTGTCTAAATAACAGAACAACATTTAGATTGTTAAGATTCTTTTTCCTTCTTGGTGTGAGAAGCTCAAATCCATAATGCTAGAAATCCAGTCCAGCAACTATGCAAAACAAATGTTGTATCAGTTAAATATGCTTCTACTTTGAATTGCATACTAGTTTTTGAAAGGGATAAATTGCATACTATTTGTTGCTTGGTGTAACCTCGCTGATTATGTTTCAGTAAGTACCTTTAATATTCAATTCCCGTACCTTTCAAGAGCAAAAGACATGAGAATATGAATTGTGGTTGAACCCTTCACATTTCTTCTGTGTTAATGAAACACTGGTCGAGAATCACGATGTACAGTTAATTTTGAAGTATATAGAAAGAGTACCTTTTTGACAGCCCCTTTTTGTTTCTTATTTGCCATTGCCCATGTCCTTATTTTACCTTCTTCCTTGGATATAAAATAAGTTGCAGTTTTTAGAAGATTTCGTTTACTCTCTCTCAACAGAATTCTGTAATATTTCTGGTTCTCATTTTGTTCTCTACTATATTCATCTTCTCTGACTTTTGTTAGCTTTTTATATACTAACTTGCATTAAGCTGGCTCATAGAATGCCACTGGGCTGTGCTCTCATGTCCTTTTTTCACCATGGCACCAGGTGAAAATAGCTGCGAAGCAAAGTGAAAATAGCCAACTTTATTCAGTGTGGTGGATGGGATGTCACTTATGTCAAGATGTTGGCCTCCAAATGGTTACTAGGCTACAAGGGAATAGCTACAAAGCAAAGCGACATACATGCCACTCCCCTTGGAAGAGTTTCTTCGTCAGCCTACACTATGCAAATTAGTATGAAAAAAAATGGTTGTGTTATGATGGTGTCCACAATGTCAATCGACCATATACAACAACAACAAAGCCTTATCCCACTAGGTGGGGTCGGCTACATGGATCATACGACGTCTCGTTGATCTATGTTCATGAGATTCGACAGGGTTTTACACTGGCTGTCGGGGCCTAACACAACCCTCCTCCTTTATCCGGGCTTGGTCTCGGACGAGCATTGTTGATATTATATCTTTGGCACCTGAGGATTTCTAGCAGATTTTGAGGGGACTGGGCAGACAGGGACAATGTTGGAGAGTGCCAGTCGCGACCTTTTTGGCCAGTGCTTGGGCCATTTGGCTGCAGCGCAACCGAGTTATTTTTTGTGGGGAGAGGTGTCAGGTGGAGAATATTGTACATCACATTTTTTATCTTCTTCGGGAGTGGGGTTTTATATAGTATTTGTACTCTTGTGCTTTTGCTGCTCTCCTACGGAGAGCGTACCACATGTACATGACGTCTTTTCAGTGATATATATACTTGGATGACAATCAAACTCGGTAGTCATCCTTTTTTCTTCTCAAAAAAAAAAATAAACGAATGTCTAATAAAGATTAGCATCTAAATGAAAAATCATCCTTAGGTCCAATCAAGGCCAAAATATAGCAAAAAAAATAGAAAACATAAACGGGAATAAGACACTACTAACTCAAAAGGTAGGTTGTCAATTAGCACTACACAAACTTACCACTCTGCTAGCACGGTTTCCAATGTAAACAACAATATTCATTTCAGGAAGCCATTTTCTAAATTCTCTTGCCCAGTTGGACAGCGTTGAGAGAGGTACAACCACCAGAAAAGGACCATTAATTTGTTGAGCATACTGTAGAAAACCTAGCATATATATATATATATATAGTTTCTAGAAGGACTATATATATTAATTGGATTTCAAAAATGTATGTAGTTTGTTCTCTTCCGAATTAAATATGTTTCTAGTGGTGTCAAATTGGATCATAGTGTTACGTTGGATTCCAGCTGATGAATAAAGATCTAAGATAATTGTTTATCATGTTCCAGGATCCATTAATTCCACATATGAGGCTTCACAACAGAGTGCAGTTTAATACACATTCTATTGTAAATTCACAATCAAAATACTTTTTGTGTGTTCTTTATCCTATGTACAACAACAACAAAGTCTTATCCCACTAGGTGTGGTCGGCTACATGAATCATACGACGTCATTCGTTGATTCATGTTCATAAGATTCGACAGAATTTTACGCTGGCTGTCGGGGCCTAATACAACCCTCATCTTTTATCCGGGCTTGAGACCGGCTATAAACATAGGCGGAGTTTTCTTTATCCTATGTATTAACTTATAATTTTCGTTTGATTGTGAATGAATTCTCGTTATCCTGAAGCTGGATGAAATATGTAGACCAGGTATGCCCTTGCAACTGTCGATTCAACCACTTTTTCCATTATTTGTTTTGATTCATTTTGAGTATGTTGGTGTTTGCATACAAACACTCGTCCTGGTTGGAACCATCTTGGTGTTGCACTTGAATTTTCCTTATCATTGTTGTTTTGTGGCTCGTGTAAAAAATGTTCTCCTAGACATGCAGATGTAGGTTTGACAACATACTGATTCGTGAACGTCAGTGTCCAGGGAAGCCAATACAAGACAGTGAGAAGAATTGACAACTCCTATGAAGCAGTGCCACAGAAAAGGAAACAGATCAGCAGGTTACTGTTTTAAGAATTATAGCTGCTACGGGATCCAATATATCATTCTAATTTGGATTATTTTTAGACGATCAGGTAATCTGCACAGTTGGAGTCATGATTTGTGCACTTGAAATTTGACTGAGCTCTTTGATGAAATGACTAAATGATGCATCTTTCACATAACCTTATCATCATCATGTCAGCCCTTGGGGTCAAGAAGCAAATGACATCAGCATGAGGTGGACATGTATCTTCAGAGGGCTGATTTCCTCTCTTTTTTGCCTCCTTGGTATACATTTTCCTCATTTTTTTCCCTCTGTGCTTTGGGTCTGTGGCTGTCCCCTTTTTCTTTGTTCCAATGGAGGTCCCCTGGCAGAAAGCGTCTTTGGCTACGGACACAAAGATAAGACTCCATATCCAAGACTTGAACGTTCCTTGGATCACATGACAGAGCAGATAAC
Source organism: Pontederia crassipes (assembly GCA_030549335.1). Lineage (NCBI taxonomy): Eukaryota > Viridiplantae > Streptophyta > Magnoliopsida > Commelinales > Pontederiaceae > Pontederia > Pontederia crassipes. The sequence continues at coordinate 59,640,133 of CM060189.1, read as the reverse complement.
AGTGAGGAGATGTGGATTCAAGTCCTTGGGTGTTTGCTCCTATGATTTGGAATTTTGGACTGGCACTGCCACCTTTCTTTGTCACACAAGATGGGCATTGGATATGTGCACATGCTCTCTTCATTCCCAGGTCTAAAAGGAGGAAAGCCCAAACAGCACATGCCATGGAAAGGGAAATGTGCATGCAACTTTTCTGCCGTGAGATTTGGCTTGACTAAAAGATGGTAGTATTCAATTATATTCTGGAGAGCTTATTGTGAAGCTAAATGCCCCCCCCCCCCCCCCCCACCACTTAAGTTTAGGATCGTATCCACAGTCTGAAAGTTTATATTAGTGCTAAACTACTTAAACAGTGCAGACTTTGCGTCAGCGGTTTGGTCGTCAGTGGTAGGTGGTGTTACATATTCCTCTTAGGCTGTTAGTTTAGCTGGCTTTAGACCAGCTGGTTAATGTGTGTCAGCCAATCCCACACCTGATAGGAATCATTTGCAACCTATGGAGACAGTGATCATAGAGGCCTTTTGGGTTCAGCACATTTCTTAATGATCCAGATTCCAGAGCAGTGGATGCAGCTTCATGACTTCCCTATGACCCACTTTTCTCATGGACCACACCTTTTGAGTTTTCACAGATCACTCCACTGGAGTTCACACTAAATCATAACTTGCTCATCAATATCCCTTCTTCTAAAAGTATAAAGGAAGTAAAAGCTTCTTTCTGCAGCCCTTTTCTTTTCTTTATTAAATTTGAAGGTGAAGCTTCATCCTAAAGTTAAAACGTCTATAATTACTAACAGTAATCTAAGCTTCCAAGGTTATTGAGTTCGTGGTGTTATATATATATATATATATATATATATATATATATAGCTTCTCTGGGAACCCACGAGAAGATGGAGAATTTACTAATAGTGCATTATATATAACAATGAACATCCGAGGATTAAGTTTCAATGGACACTGGTTATCACATCGGAACAAATTCATGTATGTCGAATCTTTTTGAGGTGGATCATTATCTCATTAGAAGCATACATACAATCTTTAGAAGGCAAATAGCTTCACACAAGGACTACCATCTTCAAACTCCTTGCTACGAAATTGGAAAAGATGATAATGATGAGTGTAGAGTTATGGATCAGTGCGTGGGAGGCCTGGGCGGGCACTGGTAGCACTTGGTGAAGAGGCCAAACGTATCGATCTGGCGTATGAAATTGACCATGCTCGCCCACCCCCCGAAGCCGAAGCCGACCACGAAAACCCATGCCACCACGAAGGCGTTGATGCAGTAGTGACCCGCCCACCCTCCCAGGAACGACGGCGGCCTCTCCACGGCATTCTGCAGTATACATGTATTTATGAATTATGCACGCACACCATATGAGGCGAGTGCCCAAGCAGAAGCAGCATACTTTGTATTTATGCACTATCTATCCTTCATGCTAAGTTTAATTATATATTACCTCTCTGGCAGAAGCGGGAGCGAAGGTCACCATGTGCGCCATGGCCGGGATTATGTACACCGTGAAGCTGACGAGCAGGGAGCCGACGGTGGAGTTGATGGGGCCGAAGAAGGGGAATATGATCGCCAGGAACCATATGGGGATGACCACCGGGAGCCTCGCCAGCGCCCTCCTGAATATGCTCTTGGCCTCGTGCATCCCGATCACCTTCTCCCACACGAAGTACAGCGGCGTGCACGCGAACCCGAAGGTTATGAACTGCAAACATGCATGCATGCATGCCCGCACGCAGTTGATCATGTTATAGTAGCAACTAAAACAGAGAGAGAGAGAGAGAGAGAGAGAGAGAGAGAGAGAGAGAGAGAGAGAGAGTGGTGTCATGTATACTTGATGGATGAGCATGAGGATGACGGCCACGTCTCTGAATCCGGACCTCGGGAGCAAAGCGAAGGCGTTGGAGTGGTTGAGGAGCATGTCGCCGAAGGCCCAGTACATGGACGAGGCCGACGGCAGGGTGAGGGTCAGCACGTACAGCGTCGCCATCAGGTATATGAGTTTGAACTTTTGCGGCTTCCACATCGCATGCATGATCTCTCTGCACACCGGAGACAAAGGCAAGATCACATCGTTACTGATGCTGTGGTCAGTTCAATGGATCGGAAAACTTGATCTGTAAAAGAGAAAAAAAAATGCTTCGAGTTCTGCTCACACTGTGACAGCATGGCCCCCGAAAGTGTAGAGGATGTTGGTCGCACCAGTGAAGTATAAGACCACCTTGGTGGGGCCTGAGTGCTTGACGCCTTCGACCTAGTTGCAAGGGGAAGGGAGATGTTATTTGGGTGCTGTTAAAGTTGCTGATGCAGAAGGTTCAGACGAGACCTACCTGTCCATGGAGCACGGCGGCAATGGTCAGGTACCAGGCGGCGTAGGTGGTCATCAGAAGACCAAGGAAGGACCAGATCCTGTAGTTGTGGAAGGAAGGTATGAAGACTGTCGTAGCGCAGCATGCTCCAAAGATGTATGTCCAGGTCCTCTTGTCAAGGTTGTCATTGATGTAGTAGATGTTGCTGCATGCCATAGAGGAAGAAGAAAGTTCAGCTCACGAAAGATCGTAAGGACATGTGGTCTTGAAATAAGATTGACGCATCTTAGCACAGGACCATGCATGCGTATGCTTTCTGACAGCAGCTGAATGATATACCTCGCGCAGGCTATTAGTTGAATGACTGATCCGAAGAGAAGGAATGTGCAGTTGAAGAAAAGGCCGGCGTTCCTCCAGTGCTTCCCCAGGAGCCCATCAAGGACCTCAAACCACTGACCGAGTGCATGGGCAGAAACGAAAAAAAAAAAAAAAGAGGTGAAGAACACAATGAAAAGTTAGTGCCAAAATCAGACAACAATCAACAACAACAAGAGAAGTAGAGGAGTTTATATTCTGATCATTCTTATACACCTTTTCCCTCACTTTTGTTGTGTAAATTATCCAAAACAACCTGTCAGAGCATCATGCCACAAAAGTGGACTCGGGTAAAGTGGTTTCTGGCCATGTTACTCCTATGTCGTGCTTTTAGATATGCATGCATTTTCTGATAAGCAAAACTGTGGCAAAAATATCTGACTAATCATAAACGTTTCTTATGTGATCTGGATCTTCGAAATCTCCTCCAAAAGATCTTTGTGGAAGTTAATTATCAGAAGAAGCAAGCATCGAATTGCATGTCATGAGGTACCAGACATGCATGCATACACATCCATACCTGGATGACATGGTTTCTGAAGTCCACCTTCTCTCTCTCCTTCCTGGTCCTGTACTCCACATAGAGTACACTGATAAGGTAAGCAGTCCAACTGCCCATTATGCCATAGAAGAGCTGGAAGAGGATCCCGGACGCTATCCCAAGCTGGGAGAACGAGTATGGCAGGGTGAGCAGCACTTGTGCAACCTTTAGTTAATTCCACAAACAACCCCAAGAGCTTTTAGTCAGTTGATTTAAGAGATCTGACGACACCAATTAATCTGTCATGCATGTAACAGTTATTGATACCTGATTGGAGGCACAGCTGAACCAAGCGTCGTAGACTGACCCGCCGTGCCAGAAGTACTTGGAGAGCCTGCTGCTCTTGGAGCCCTCCTCGTCTCCGTCCTTCTCCATCTCCAAGTAGTTCCCGGCGACGACCGTCTCGACCTTCTCCGACGCCATATCTCTTTCTCTGCCCTTTCTTTCTTCGATCTCTCACAAAGTTTAATTGTGCGCCTCTGCCTGCGTTGGTGTTACTACAAGTAGGAAGGATTAAGGAGGTCTTCTGATTTTAAAGGAGCCTCAGCTCCCCCTTGTTGCCTTTTTCTTTTGCCCCTGTGATCTCTCTCTCTGGCTTCCTTTTCATCGATGAGTGGAGCTTGGGGCCAAGCCCTCGAGGCAGCACACGAGCGGCGTGGCCCACGACAAATGGATATGCGTTCCGGGGGGATGTTACACTTCACCATCTGATCCTTCGGTCGACGGATCCATATCATCACTTCTAATCTTCCTTCTAATTTATTTAAGCTCCAAGCCGCAAGCTGCAAGTGTACGTGTACTTCTAATACATCTTATATAAAATATTACAGAGGATGTGGTCGAAAGAACTCAAGAAGTGGTCTTTAATGCACAGATGATTCAAAGCAACACCCATTTCAAGTGTGAAGTTCCCAAAAATTATTCTTCGTGAGATGAGAGAAATAGCGCGAACTTTCATGTGCACACAAACACATGAGCGCCACATGGATGCATGGTGCATCAGGGAATACGTACGGGGCTTTTTACCATGCTGATATAGCTACAGGAATTATGCTCGGTGAGACTTAGGACGGAAGGGGGAGTGCAGTGATCTCTGCAAGCATTGGAAACCTGCGGGTCAGAGAGAGAGATGGGGTATATGATAAGAATCATAAGGTTAGTGTTCATGACCTATTGAATGGCAAAAAGTCTTTATGTAATGATCTAATTTATAATAAGTATGGACCAATTCATCCTTGAAGAAATTATAATACAAAAAAATGTGTATAGAGTGAAAAATTATCCTTAACTCTCTTGGCCAACTAAGATTTGGTTTTCTTAAATTGATTACGGATGGAGCTTCTACTTCTGATTATTTTGATCTTTGCATATCTATTATTCCGTTAGCTTGGTGTCCTACTTACATTAATATGGACCATATTCATTTGATCACTTCTTTTCAGGTTTCTGAGTTGATGCATAACCGTGTTTGGAATTGTAATTTACTTAATGATTTATTTGGCCTTTTATTGTGCTCTAAGGTTTCTTGCTATTTTCATTTCTATGCACGTCAATGATGACTTGTGGATTTGGGAGACAAATTCAAATGGAATTGCTACGGCAGACTCTGCCTATAAACTCATATGCCGCCACGCTTTGCCGCCGCAAGCTCCTGGAAGGCCATCATCCAATAGAGTTTGGAAAATCTCTGCCCCCCTCCCCCCTAAGATCCTTTTCTTTCTTTGAAAGCTTACTCATATTAAACTACCTACCTTAGATGTAATTTCTAGATTCAACAACAATATTAATCTCACTTGTCTACTTTGTGAATATGAACCCGAATTCGCCTCGCACCTTTTTTCCTTTGTTCTATTGCCACTCAATTCTGGTCCCTTTGTCAAAATCGGATCAATTTTGCCTTTGAGCACATGCACAGTTGAGATTCGGGGGCCTGGCTTGATGAGGGTGCCTCGCTAGACATCCGCTCAAAGAAAAAAATGATCTCTTTGTTAGCCTTCTCTTTTTGGTCTATTTGGGGTACGAGGAATGACATCCACTTCAGGGGTCAAAGGGCAACTGTTCTTGCGGTTTGGGAAAAAGTTGTGGCTGGGCATTATGAGTATGATCATATCCACAATCCTGAGGCCCATGACCCACACTGGATCAGATGGGAGCCCCCATTCCACGGTTGGGTTAAGATCAACTCGGACGGTTCCCTGATTGCAGGGGAGAAATTGGAGGGCGTGGGCTTTCTAATCAGATCGCCTAATGGATCTCTTCTTTTTGTAGGGGCGTTGCGACGGACATCTTCTTCAGTCCTCGAGCTTGAGGCTTGGGGCTTTTACATTGGCATCCTTCAGGCGCGAAATCGTAGCTTTTTCAGGCTCCAATTAGAATCTGACTCTGAAGTCTTAGTTTAGCTCATCCTCAAGCAACGAAAACCACCATGGCGTATCCGCAATCTACTCTTGGAAATTCACAACCTTTTGGCGGAAGGTGTAGAATGGAAGCTAGCACATGTCTATCGGGAGACATGTCTGTCGGCAAATTTTTTGACAAATTTTGGTCGTTCAATCCTGAACGACGTTTTTTAATATCATCCCCCCCCCCCCCCCCCCTCCTCAGGAGCTCTCCCTTTTTAAGTATCAGGATATTAATATGCATTTTAATAGATAAGCTCTTCTTGGTTAGAAAAAGAATCATAAGGTCATTGCATGGTTATTAATAAAATGTTGCAAAAGTCTCTAAAGTTGATGGGCGTGAATGATTGCATGGAGGGAGACCGGTGCTTCGCATGATTAGATTTAGGCCTCGACAACTGGCTGGATTGTTTTATTATATTAGATGTGTACTACGCTGCTTCATCTGATTCATTTCCCCGTTCTGGCCGGGTTAAAGGCAACTGTGGCTGTGCTTCCATCCACGTTCCATCTCAGTGTCCGAGGGGGTACTGGTATCATTAGGGAAGCTTACGAGAAGTCTCTCTCTCTCTCTCTCTCTCTCTGAGACTATTGTTTGCCTATGAACTCGCTCGCAGTTTCTTTGTGGACCTCTGCATCAACTTTTGCAATGGTTGCTTTGGCCGGCGAGAATTATGATGAAGAGAAGAATGATAACTCTCTCTCTATATATATATATATCTATATATATATATATATCTGGGTGGGAAAATTGATTAATTTAATTGATTAATGAAGTGGACTGCAAAAGATTAAATTCAGAAAAGAATATGTAAATTTCATATTTCTTCCCCTCGATCGTGAGCTGGCTGAGAACTTTATGGATATCAAAAGTTACACCGGTAAAAAATTCATAGAAATCACTGTGGCTCCTCGCAGTAGAGATATTTCGAATTCGAATTTTTATGAACGTAGAAATTTTTTATTGGAAATTTCATCTGTCACTGCACGCGATTTGGGATGACCTTATTGAAGTAGTTGGATTCGATGGTGGATCGATCATTCAACTTATGTCCAGTGCGTTCAGTAGCATTGAGTTGGACAATCGATATCGCTTTTCAAATATTGACGATCGGCTACCGAAAAAATTCATAGAAAGAATAAATAAAGACGAAAGAAAAAAAAAGGAAGAAGAGTGAGAGCGAGAGAGATGTCATTACCAGCGTCGAGGGCTCCACTCATGGACCAGTGCAAATTGCACGTTTCATTTGGTACTAGACTCGATTCTCATGTTTATTACTTCGCTCACTTTTCCATGTTGCCATTGTCCATCGTTCGAAGCATTTTGCATTTTACTTTGATCGAAAGGAAGACATTGAAAAAAAGTATGCAGTAATATTATTACGAAGATGTCACCGGTTAATGAGTTTAAATCACTTAATTGATAGTATTATGTGGCACTTACCTACATTGCATATGCCACACCAAGCACATTTAACCTTTAAAAAAACATTAAATTTTTTGTTATTCAATAAATTATAAATTTGCAAGATATATAACCCTTTCTTTCCTTTTATAATTTGTGAATTATATTGTGATTCTACGAAAGATGAGTAATTTGTAAACAGTAACATTTTTCAAAATGTTGAATCATATTACTATCCATGCACCTAACGATTCGTACTTCGTAGGGGGTTTAAATTGTTATTTCAACAGTAATTATGATTCGTCTAGATGTTCTAATTATTCGAATTATTGAGAGCAATTTGCTTTTTTGCAAAAAATTCGGACTAATAAATAGTGCATGCGTCTCCATCTCAAGAGAAAAAAAAATGGCTTTATATGTGTACTTTCCGTCTCGTTTTCTTACTTTCCTTTTTCCTTTCAAATAGTTCAAGGGTGTTGAGCTAACTAAAAGGCTTGTAAAGTTTACTGATTATTGGAATGTAAGTTTATTTATGCATACATTTACGCATGCATTTGATCGAATAATGATATCGTGTCAGCTGAAAGGACTACAAAATCGTCATATATAATAAGAACTTATGACCAAATAATAATGAAATTAAATTGATGGAGCAGAATATTCAGGACCACATATCAACATCCATATGTATAAACTTATATATATATATATATATATATATAAAATAAAAAAGAAAAAGGTCATGATTAGTTATTTGCATAATCTCGAAAAATAAATATAAAGTGTTAAGAGAGACAGGTTTACTCAAAAAGATAAAATGGCACTTTCAGCTAGTAAAAGATGTATTTCTTATTACAATAACACCTTTTAACTTTATATAAAGCACTTGAGATATAAAAGTGTCATAAGCTCTCTCTAATAAAAGAAAACACGCGTGTAATCTTGTTGATATATAATATCTTGAATTCTAACCAAGTCAAATGTCCCCCACATAGGAATATTATGTGTCCTCTATAAAAGGAATATTCATATATATAGAGAGAGAAAATTTAGGGTGAGAGCATGTCCCCCACATAGCCTTACTCACCCTCAAATCTTTGAATCCTGGCCGTTATAATTCAAGGCACATTGGATCAACGGTCAAGTAGTTTGGAATATCCTAGCTGAACTAGTTCAGATGAAAAAAATTATGTTCACGCCTAGCCGATCTCCATACTTCCCCAACGACCTCCTCACCCTCTCCGATGAAACAGGAAAGTCAGCAGTCCCCATTTATCTTCACTGGTGAAACAACCCTAGCATCTCCGCCCTCCCACTAGACGCTAGGTGACCTCACTCGACGGCCAACGACTATGTCCGGTCAAAATCGCTTCGCGACCTCACTTGCTCGACTCCCAATGATCTCGCTGGCTTGATGTCAGGTGATCTCACTCGACGCCCGCTCGAGATTGTCCGGTGACCTAGCTCGCTCGACGCCGATGACTCGACCTCGTCGACACTGGCAACTTCGACCTCATTTATGCCTCTCCCGACTCTGGCGACTTCGACCTCATTGATTCCTCTCCCGACGCTCGCGACCTCGCCCGCTCGACGCCGATGACTTGACCTCGCCCGATGCCGCAACCACAACCTCGCCCGACCCGGTGACTTCGACCATATTGATGCCTCACTCGATGTCGGCGACCTCGTTGACATCGGGCGACGTGCCTACTGCATTTTCCACACCAGGCGACTCGCCACTCGACTCGTTCGACGGATTGGGTTTGATTGAACTTAGTTTTTTTTAATGGGTTGTTTTGATGGTGGTGGGTTTTGGACTGTTGAATGAAGATTTGGATGTTAAGGGTGCTCACCGTGGTGTAACACCCTTAATCTAGACCATTGGATGCACTCAATGGTTGAGATTGAATATGTGCCAAATGCCCTAATGCACCCCTCCTCACCGAGCGTCGGCGCTGCCCCCAGCTTCGTCGCCACCGCCTCCGAGTTAGCCGCCACCACCGAGTTAGCCGCTGCAGTCGCTCACCCCGCTCTCTCTCTCTCTCCTCTTCTCTTCTCTCACGCGCGCGTTGTCGTCAATCGGCTCTTCCTTTTCTCTGATCATCGTCGTCCCCAACCAAAATGAGTGTCGGCTGGCAACCCCGACCCTGCCTGCAAGCGCCAGCACCCCTTGCTTGCATCCGTCTTCCGAACTAGTCCTGCCCCGACGAACCAGATCGCCGTCCCGATGAGTAGTGCCCCCTGCTTGTTGCCGCCACCATCGATCTCACGCCAGTTTTCATCGATCTCTCATTGGTTACCACCGATCTCCTTATCTTCCTCTCCATCGTCGTCGTCGCACCCTTCCCCACACCCCCGCATCCTCTCTCTCCCGTCCTCCCCTCTTTCTCCTCCTCTCCGCTCGAGAGCCATCCCTGCAGATCCATCGAGAGCCATCCGCCACCCACCGCCGTAGTCTCGCCATCGCCGACCGCCGCTCCTGGCGCAAGAGATCGAAGAGAAAGAGAGCACGTGAGAGTAGAGAGAGGGGAAATAAATTATGAAATGATCTAAACTGTTGATCTAAAACGGACGGCTTAGATTAGAGCGCTACACCAGGTTTCACCTAGGAGGGATTACACCTCCATTAATCTCATATATATATATACACATATATATATAGGATTAATAGAGGTGTAACACCCATTGGGGTGCAACATGGTGTAACACCCAAATCTAAACCTTTCATTTCATATCTACCATCTAGATTTTTCTTTTTGTCTCTTTTCTCATGCGCATCTTCTCTCTCTTCACTCTCTTCTCTACCGCTGTCGAGCGTTGTCGTCATTGCCGGCTCTACGATCGCTTGTCGGCCTGTCCTCCCCTCGTGAATGCCAACCCATTTCTCGAGCCCGTAGATCTATCGCCGTCGAGCTCACAGATCTGCCGACGTCGAGTCTGCAGATCCCCCAACCCATGCGATCGTCGGTGGCCCCCCGGATCCCTGCAATCGTCGGCACCCCCATTCCCCTCTATGATCTCCGCATCCACCCTTGCGAGCGCGAGCGCCGACCCGACCACATTTCCAAGCGCCGCCCCGATTTTCCAAGTGATGATGGTCGTTCGCCACCCCAGATTGCCGCGTTTGCCGCCCGATCGTTGCCCACCAGATGTAACGACCAGCAAAAGATAAAAAAAGGAAAAAGAACCAGAATTTTAACTGCATGGCCGAGAGAAAGAAACAAAAGGCCCAATGCCACTCAAAGTTGGTAAAGGAAAAGTTTAAATCTGATCTCATCAAATTTGTTTGGGAGAGAGAGGTTATATAAGATGAGACAAATTAGGTAAACCTCTTTCTTCCTTTGCAAAAGTCATGACCCTCTCCCTGTTCTGCCTCCCTCTCGTTCTTCTTCGTGCGTGAGCAAAAACAGGAGCAATCTGATTGTTGTTCTTGGTGCAAGGGCGGCAAAAGAAAAGAACAAGAACAGGGGCAGAAAACGTAGGAAACAGAGGGGAGGGCGCCGGGATCGATTTTTTGATGAACGAAAAGACGGATTGATCGTAAATCGAGGTGGGTGAATCGAAATCACCTTGCATGACCTCTGAATTGTCCCAAATTCATGCCCTAATCGTTATGAAAAGAAAAGATCAAATCTAGGGTTCAAGTTATCATTTTAATTGATTGATTCCTTGTATTCTTTGATTGATTGATTGAATTGCATGCATAATTCACTTCTTATTGTTCTGTTGTTGTGTGATTGATTTGCTAGGAGATAGGAACTAGGTTAGGATAAGATTGCATTGAAAAAAATGATGAAATTCGAAAGTTTCGTAACTTTCTGGACGCCGACCGGTTGATCGGTCCACAAGTATTGTGGCAACCGGTCGACCGATAACCTGCCTATCGCTGTATTTCTACACATGTAGACCGATCGATCGATTCTTGACACCGGTCGATCGATAAAGTGCATCAAGATAAGGGTCGCTCCCTTGGTCATGGTTTGATCACCCATTGACCCGCACAAGGCCGTATCGTTTGCTGGGCATACCCCAAGAATTAAAGGCACCTAAAGTCACTCTGATTGTTAATTAATAATCAAGATCAAGAAGCATGTTCAAGTCAAGTCAAGTTACTGTCATGAATTACAAGTATGTTATAAGTTCATGTTTATTACTCATCATGATTACCCTCCTTATTCATGATATCGATGATCTTATTCTTATTATGACCCATGATACTGATATGTTATCTTCCACGTTCAAGTTAAGCATGATTATTTATCGCTGATTATTATATTCATGTCATGCATTGTATATCATGTGGTTCCCCACTAGGCTGTAAAGTTTACGGGAGGACCTCCTCCCTTATGTCTGATTTCCACAGGACCATGTCAATGACGTGGTGGAGTAGGCGTGTGGTGATGAAGCTCTGACGATAGGACAACACATGAACCATAGGGCTTTTAGAGTGTTATTTAGTTTTCGTTTACCTTCCGCATTTTGAATTCATGATGTAGAACTTATTTTATTTCTTAGTAATGACATAGCCACTTTTAGACTTTCTCAATTAAAGTTATCATTTATCTTTATTTCTCTTCTTCCGCTAACGTGTCTCGGTTCTTGATTGAGATATGGTCAATATTATAGTCAAAGTCATAGCATGTCGTAGCGTCTCCAAGTTGGTCTTTGTTATGTGGCGGGGGTCGATTTGGGGGCGTTACACCAGATCCCGCTGTCGAGGTTCGTCCCGTCGTCAATCATAGAGAGAGAGAGATGCAGAGGTGGGAGACGAGTGGAATAGGGAGACTCTCATAGGCGGTGGCAGCGATGACGGTGATCGGAAGGGAGAGAGAGAGTGCGAGAGTCGAAGAGAGAGAGAGAATGATAAATAATCTAAATCGTCGATGGAAAATGGATGCTCATGAAGGAAGCGTTGCACAATGTTTCACCAAAGAGTGTTACACACACACAAATATATATATATATATATATATATGTATATATATATATATATATGAGTTTGGTGTCATTGGCTTTAATTAGGACATAATGCTGGCCAATCCAAAGAGTCCCGTGAGCAGTGTGAGTGTGTGATCTGAGGAGTTATAATCAGTTTCGAACTCATTCCTTTTTCTTTTCTTGAACAGAAAATCAGCAGAGATTCATTATAATTCTTGTGGTGTTGTATCGTGGAACATTTGATTCATCATGGATCAGTAGTTCACATCATTTGACTTCAAAAAGAGACATTCTTTTTTGGGTTGGCTACACATAGCTTTCTCTTTTATGTTTACATATCAAGATCGTGGGTTCCTTGGCATCTGCACGTTCAAAATGGATCACAGAAAAAAAAAGTTAATGGCCTCCTAATTTTTCAGAAAACTACAATTCAGGAAAAGTGAATCCCCTAGATTCACGCGTCAATAGTTTTGATGTACTTGCAGATCTAACGACCCACAAAGAAAATTGATCCTAACTTGTGTATCAAAATTAAACAATTTTAAAATTTTTAATTGTCTGCTCATGAATATCAAAATTTGTGAGAAACTCAAAATCATTTGGAACGATTCATTAAATCAAAGTCGATTTGGATAGTTCAAAAATAAATCTTCCTTCGTAAAATAGTGGTTCCATTTTAGCTCAAAGATGGTTAATGTAATATATTTGACTAGCACATTATATCTGCTATAGGTCTTGGTCCACGTGATTTTATTAAAACATGTTATGCCTAGTAAACATATGCCTAGTAAAGACCTTACTCCCACATATGTTGAGCACCTATCTTCAAAATTATAATTGAGTTGTCGCATTTTACCATGCACAGAGCTCCGAGCATATTGGCTATATTACCAAATGTAACATCCGTGCTCAACATATGACATTGTTTATTCTAGACCTTGACTTGCATGATTTTATCAAAACATATCACATCTGTACATTCAAGGCTATACCCATATATATATATCCAGTATATCTCCTTTGACATTCCTCCAGGACTAATATAAGGCATGTCTCTTCCATTAATATCTCTCTATTTCACTTATTATACTTAGAAATTTAATTGTCAACATATCGAAAAAAAACATACACATATATGTTCCAAATAATTTTGTATATTCGAAATATTAGTGTGCTACCATAAAAAAACTGGTAGCATTGATGGACGATCACATGATTTGGGCCATCGGATCCACTTGGGTGCACATAAACGGACACAATTATGCCATCATCTCTTGCATCCTCCCATGTGGCACCTTTGACGCCATCCATATCGTGCATGAAAGGTCGCGCCAAGGAGATAACTGTGGCGATGGTTGTCTTCATCGCCTACGACATCATGCAAACCTACTCTAATCATGTCCTCAAGAAGCCCACCTCCTTATTTCAGGATTTCGGTGGCTCTATCGCGACATCGCCAGCGTCCCCAGGAAGGCCATCATACTATCCCCCAACGCCAAGCTGCATAGGGGGGAGTTTTACTTCCTCGTTCGATTGAGAAACCACATGAGGCAAACACTAGGGCGACGAGGCAAAAGAGGAGGAAGAAGAGGGAAATTCAATGAAGAGATAAAAAATATTGATGTCATTATGGGGGAGAATGTTGTCTCAGCAATCCGCAGAAAAAATATTGATGTCATTATGGGGGAGAATGTTGTCTCAGCAATCCGCAGTGAGAAGCAGTCAAGCAGCTCCTTGATGCTCGAGTCAGTCCTCGACAAGTGATACTTGTTGGAGATCTTATCGGAGAAGGTGACAATGTAAAGGCTTCGCTGGTGAGGTAGGTCGGGATTTGGAACCCACATTTGGAGAGCATATCGGAGGTCTTCAACGGTTTGGTTTGCCCCAAATCACGTCGGATGACATAATTGCATCCGTTGATCAACCCATGTGGATCGGATACAAAACAATGTTAATATGAAGATATACATACATATACTCATATACAAATTGTGAGTTAAAATATATACTATAAGTTTCACATTAACCTTGAAATATAGAGATTTAATTCAAATTATTAATAAGAATGAAAAATGTGTTAGATAATCATAATTGTTAAGACGTTATGCAAGTAAACAATGAGTAAAATGACACATTATAAATTTTGGTGATGAAATAGTAATAAAATATTTACTGCACTTTTGAAAATTGATTATTAATTCCAAAATAATTTTTTCTATCACCTATCACATGTAAAAGAAATTATAACGGTTAGTGACAAATTTGTGATAGATTAGAGACATATTAGTGTCATAATTTATGGTCTGCTTAGTTATAAATTTATTACAATATATTGACTGATATTAGGTACCATAATATCTATTGTCAATGTGGTCACAACATTGTCAATATATTGTCAATTAGGTGTATGAATATGGTACACTAAACGTGTCCCAGATCTGTAGTAAATTTGTAACTATTAGGGACAAAAACTTGAGATAGATGAGAGACTGATTATGACAGTAATTTAGGGACATATTATTCACATATTTGTTATCATATATCGACTAATATTAGTGACCAAAGATGGTGCACTAAATATGTCCCAAATTTGTAGTAAACTTGTGATTGTTAATGACAAAACTTAAAACAAATTAGAGACAAATTAATGTCAATTTAGGGACAGATTATTTACAGATTTATTACAATATACCAACTGATATTAGTGACCATAATTTCTATAATTAATATGATTGTGTGATGGTGCATTAAACGTGTCCCAAATAAATCGGTAGCTAATGGATCAAATTCTTGTAGTGTAACCAACTTTCTTATACTAATTGTACAATCACAAGACACCAAAAAGAATGAGAGTGAATTAGTACTTAATAGTTTTTTATACCGGAGCTTTAAAATAAAAAACAATTAATTCAAATCAAAATCTAATTTCAATGCAATCAAGGTAAGAAAGATTATTAGAAGATAATACTTCTGTCTATGTCATCGATCTAGAGCCTTGTCCTTAAGACCTCTAGAGTTGAATTAATCTAAATCCTTCTTCAATTGGGTAAGGGAACAAACATATAATCACCTTCTTCTTCATTCATCATGTGAAAGCAACATCAATAATATGGTCCTTCTTTCATTACAAATCCACAAGTTTAGAATTATAAAAATGCTCCAAGATCTTTTATAGACTTTCACACTTAAAATCCTATTCATTTCAAACTGAAAATAAATGTTGTATGTTATCGATCAATGCTTTTTCAATTGATTGATCTTTGTAGCAATTGTTTAATTATAGTGTGTCCATTGGCACATATAATGGTCGAAACTTCAAAACCAATGCCTTAATTGATGTTCTCCAAATGTACATTGCTTGGTTAGTCAATTTTTTTTATTATACATGACGTTTATAATTCGCTCTACAAGTTCAATGGTTGATTGAATTATTCCAATGCTTGACTGATCAACACTTTAAGATATTGACCTTCATCATTGAATTGACAGATCGATTGCATGGGTTGATCCACCAACTTGACCATCTTTTAAATGATTGAAATTTTTTGGCAAAGTTATTCTATTGAAAGGGGAATGTTGTAATGTAAAGGTAGTTAAATATAATTCATATGATTTTTTGAACTTTTAAGCTTTGTGATAAGTATCATAATCTAGTTTGTTATTATCAAATTATAAAAAATAAGACATAAAATATATAATCTAACATAAAATTATTTTTTTAATAATGAAATTGAATTTTGGGAAACACGTTAGCCAAAAAAAAGGAGGAATACTCCAACCTTCAAAGTAGATTAATTAAAGGTATATGGAACTTCGATAAATTTCAAAGTTACTAAATATGAGCTTTCCGCTCCATATTCTATAACTCATTTGATAGTTAAGTTTATTTGGTGCTCGTACAAGTAACTTAACCTAATTGTTATTTCGAATGCAAATAAAGCGTAACCATGAGAGTAATTAAGCATGAATGATTTCGAGAAAATCCTCTATTTGAATCAATAAACTAAATTTGTAGATAATTTTAATTTTTAAGCGTTGAATGAATAAAACAACTATCTAAATGGAGCCCAGAGCAAAACCTTACATTCTCATTTTATTTTACTTTATTTTTATATCCACTTTAGGAACATAACAATATTTTCATAAAAAATGAAAAACCAATAAAATCTTTTTATATCACTACAAGAAAAATGATTTTTAACGACCATAATTAATGAAGAGATTCAAATCCGGTCATTAAATATTATTACTAACGATTAGAAAATATTCATGTCGTCAACAATAAGGATAAAAAAATTGGTCCTTAATATTTTTATGACTAGTCGTTAAGAACAAGATTGGACTTGATGTTAAAGTATTTAAATTAATGGCAATCATCTTTTCGTTTAAAATATTGATGGCCAAATAAAAATATCTCTTAAAATGATATTAGTGATATTTTGAAGATATATACTTCTTTTTACTTAGTTTTTATTTTTATTTTTATATTCCTTCTTATCAAATATTATTATTATTTATTATTTTAAGATTCAAAATAAAAATTTGAATTCAAATTATACTTTATGTTTTAATATTATTTTTCAAGTTTTAACATCACTAATAAAAGATAAATAAATATCTTCGCTTTAATTTTTAATATTTATATTTTTAATCTAAGAGAAATTCTAGATAATGTTTATTACCTTGAAATTTTCTTGTCTTTCCTGAATGTTGTTAATGTAATGAAAAATGTCAATGTCTCTTTACTTATAATAATTAGTAATATTTAATTAACTTTTATTTTTATGTATGTTTAATTTTTTCATATATTTAAATTTGATTAGGATTTAATATATATATTACATTATTTTTTATTTCCTAAAAAATGATGAAGAGATAAGAGAAAGTATTTATTATTTTTATATAAATACTAAAAAATTGCTTTTCCTGCCATAATTTTGTTAATAACCATTACGAGATGACTAATCATTTAACATTAACCTATTCTTTTTACTTTTCTCTTCTTCTATACGTCCGCATGTCCTTTTGAACTTGTCGTCTTTCGATCGTCTTCTTCCCTTGCACACCGGCATCAAACAACACCACAATCCTCTACAAGCAGGTACGTCCTTCGTGCAACCCCTCGTCTCCCTCGTTTCTTCTTCCCTCGCACACGTAGGCAAATAATTGATTTCGATATGGCTTCAACAGCGAGAGATGGCTTCAATGACCGCTTCACACGTGGATGCAGCCGCATTGGGGGCGGCCATCAAGGTCGCCTCTGCGTGTGAGGCGGCCCTCGGCGGCCACCTTTGTGCGTGAGGCGGTCCTCGACGACCACCTCATGTATCTTCGACGGCCGCCTTTGCACGAAGGCGGCCCTGACAGCCGCTAGAGGTGGCCCTCGGTGGCTGGCTCTGTTCGCTCTCACACAGAGGCAATCGTTGGGGCCACCTCTAAAAGAAAAATTGGTGAAAAAATATTTGGGATCATCCGGACGTAGTATAATCCCGCTCGATATCGAGCTATACCGATGTGTGTGTCCACTACAGTCGGTCCCCCTACCACGCCATTATATAGAAGCCAAATGCGTACGTTACGCATTCCATCATTATGATCTTAATGGCTCCATTATTATTATAATTATCTTTTTCTTAATGATCATAACGGTCATATATCCAACATCTCCCACTTGACCGATATGGTCATGGTATCTAACACTCCCACTATCCATGTAGTGCTACCGGAGATGTTATCTTGAAGTCCACTATCCGTAGGACTTCGCATTAACTCAATTATTATTATTTTTAGTCCCATCAAATCAATGTTTGATGAATATCATAGGTACAATTTTTCTTTACAAGAGAATCAATCAATATATTAACAATCTCAATTTTTAGGAAGTGCTAATTAAGGATGATATACCGAAGTCTACTATCTGTAAGACTTTTATCTGACTCAATAATTCTTGAGTCCTATCAAACCAATACATTTGATTAATATCCCTTCTTTAGTTCTTTTGTAAGAAATCACCTATCATGTTACTATTAGGCATATAGATCATTGTCACTATTTTCTTTTCACTATGTCTTCAGTATAGTGATACTTACCCCATTATATTTCTTCTTTGAACTGTTGGCTCTACCACGTATCAAGTTTGTTACAACGCATTAATCTCATGACTAGATTGAGCCATAGTTCCTGAAGATACATCTGAATCATATATCATAGGTGATTGTCTATTATAGACAATATACTCAACCTCCAGTGTATGTCTCAGAACACATCTTATTTCTTGTAACTTCAAGAAACAGTTGTACCACCTGATAAAAATGAGTGACTACATGTGAAAAATTCGATTTATATATATCGTCATCGAAATTCACATCCAGATATCATATGCCCTCAAGGAATCTGCTTTGTATTGAATGTAAGATGCCTCTCAGATACAAAATAATCCACAATGACTCCATATAATCTTACCGTGATTATATTAATATCTGCCAACCAAGCTTATTGCATAAGCTAATATAGGTCATGTACATTATATCATATACATCAAGTTCCCACGCCACTTATATTCAGGGTTCCTTTAAAGGATTCACCTTGTATTGTGACATTGATTTTTACTAAGACATTTTTAGTGCTCCAAAAATATTTTATACATTGTATTCGACTCTAACTCAATATCCTTGAGTTTCTGTCTAAATAATTTGAAATAATATAGGATATTTCTATTATTTTTCTTATTTCAAATTTTCAACTCAACTTGAGCACTATGACATCATTTTTATGAGCAAAATATCACATACATATATATAGTGACACTATTTCAACTTTGCTCCCACTACTCATGATGTCCATCCAGTTTGTCTCTAACAAATACAAATTGGATCACCATCACATGATATTCTACCGTTACATGATGTTTCTTTTAAGCCACTTATGAATTTTCAGCATACCTTATTCTCTTTACCATTTTTTTTTGAACAATCATGCTCACAAGTGTACACACCTAGTTCATCATTAAGTAAGTTTTTCATGTACATATCACAATTACTAAGGTTGTTTTGACGTATCCTTAGTCAATAAAAAATAGGTTCCCTGAAAATCTATTCTGACTTACTGAGTATAATCCTTAGCAACCAATCTCATTATGTGCTATCAAGAGTATCATCGATCCGATGCTTTCTCTTGAATTCCCATCAGCACCCTATGTACATTGCCTACTTGCCAACATGTCACATAGCGCCAATACTCCGTTCCGATCGATTGAGTCCATTTTATTCTTCATGGTGGTCATCCATGATTCTGACTCAATAGAAGTCATTACTTATATAAATAATAGGATCTGTACAATCCTCTATATCAACATCGACGGAGTAACACGAAAACTTTGCACCTGTACAGTACATTTATAATTGTGCAAGTTTCGTCTGTGGCCTCTTGTTGCCTGATTATACTCGTGAAAATGATGGTTTACTCCACTACTTCCAAAGTTATAACATCATATACAGTCTCAACTCCCACTGTTGGATAACACAGTATATTTCCAGAGTTAGACTCCACCGTCTCATAAAATTACTAAAGGATTTATCCTTTTTTTTTTACATGCTCCATTTTCCTTTTTTTTTAGAAAAAATAGCATTTCAATTCAATATGAGACATCTATACACGTGGAAGAATGTATATACCCTTTGAACTTATCATAATATCCAATATATATACACATTACCATCCTCAAGTCCAGCTTGTCCCCAAACTAACTAGGAATTAATGTGAGCATTTTATATCTTCATTTTCGAAGGTGACCTAAACTTAGGCTTCTTGCTATTCACAACTAATAGCATTAATACTACGGACTCAGTGGGAGTACTTTGTATGTAACTCGTAGTTGTCTCTGCTAAAAAATTCTTTAACCATATTCAAGTGGGACAACATACTTCTTATTGCATTCAAAAGTTATATTCTCGCATCTACTGTGATGCATGGACGATAGTAATATCTTACATATCCTTACTTGAATGCAATAATTCTTATTCTCGGGAGGTGTATTCCCTCCTCTACAGCCCTTTAATACTTGATTGGTCTCCCCAATCTTTTCCCCTCATTTGTCTTATATCTCTTAAAAATTTTCAAGAAATTTAATTATTTAATTATTATTATTTTTTTAAGAGATTGACATAGGAGAATTAGAATAATCATCAATGAATATTATCAAATATTCATCCTCTTTATGTGTTGCAACATTCAATAATCATCTAACAAGACATTCGACCTTATAAAAAAAAGGTGTCCGAGTTATTTTACCAGTCAAATAATGCTCATATAGCATCGTCCTTGACCTTACTATGTTAGATACTGAGCTCATAATTATTTCTTCCAATTATGAGTTTACTATGTGTCTCAATCTCATATTAGACACATGACATAGAGTATGCACATTGATTATTCTTACAATTAGAACACAAGTCATTAGAACAAGTTTTCTCAAAACAAAAAAACTCTTTTGTTCTTTCCAATATACACACGACCATTTAACATAACTTCAATTCTTTTGCAGAGAGAAATTGAGATGGAGATCATATTCAATATACTTTAAATGCGTATATCACATCTTGAAATGCGGTGAAGCAAACTTCTAGATGGAATCTAACACGTACATCACATCTTGGAGTGCGGTGAAGCCAACTCCTTAATGTAATCTATATTTGTCAATGCATTCAACACTTAAGTGTTGTCTTATATAAGCCCTCCATTCTCCTTTTGCAACTTTTTGAAGTTTAACAATCCTTTCTTTGGTCTATACAATATATTGGGTTGTTCAAACTCAATTTCACAAATTATTGACGTGATATTTCTTTCCTCGACAACTGTAGTAACTTAGGCTTGTCTGGATTTTCACATTTGTCCGGCACCATATCTTGGTCCAAAATTCTTGCTTTAGAATAATTTTATCTCACAAAATATTCTTACATGCAAATCAAGCTCCATTATGCTTCATTAACTGCTACTTAGAAATACTAAGATATGTCCGATAATATATCCCATGAACTTCTTCGTTAGCCACCTTAGCTTTGAAGACTCTAGTCCAACTAATAACTATTGGTTACTGACTTAATTATTCCATTAAGTCATATTATATTGTCATTCATAAATAGTACTTCTTTTAGCACTATATTTTAATGACTAAACTCTTAGTCATTACAATTATGCAATTCACATGATCTCTTACTTTTCTTAAATAAAAGTAATTGTGCACCGATTTCAATTTTGAAATCACACATCGCCCTCAATTGTGCATCGATTTCAATTTTGAAATCAACACATTATCCTTAATTATGCACCAATTTCAATTTTGAAATCACACATTGTTCTTATGTCATTTTCATATATCATGTGTCATCTCATTAGAAATTGAGAATCCTCGTGAGACTATCTTTCATGTATACTATGAAAGCACTCTTGTCATTTTGCTCCCACTGTTCGAAAATTTTCGCACATGCCTTATAATTTGCATTTTCTTCGAAAACTTTTGAACATGGATTCAACCTTCCTAATCTAAAAACTGTTAATTCAGACCACATATTATCTGAATTCTCTAAATATAATGGATTGATAAGTTTTAATTCATTATCAAAAATACATACTTAGACTTGGTCTAAGTATATCAAGATTTGATTTAATTGTGATATAGATAATTCCCTCCAAAAAGTTATTAATAAATTCATAAATAATAATATTTTTTTATACATTACTTAAAAAATTAATTAGGAAAGTTCATTTTGATTTACCCATTAATTGATAGTGGTTCGAAAGTAATGTTTAAAGAAATTCAAAAATATTTTTTTAACATCAATAACCTTCATCGTGACTGACAAAAAAAAATATTTTCAATTAATTAATTCATATTGAGTAAATTCTAAAATCAGTCTTCTACGAAGGCAGTTAAGGTATATCATAATTGTCTATGACCAACACAACATATGAACTTGCCTAATTAATAATAATAAAGTCAATTGAGTAGGCAATGATTTCATAAATTGACAGCGGCACATGGGATCTATGCCAGAAAAGTATATGTATATAATAATGTAAATAAGTGTGCCTTAAATGAATCTAATTAGATGGAAAATCATTTATAGGGATATATGAATACCAATTATAATCGTAAATAAATTTCTAAATATTTTGACGATCAAGAGTAGTGTGAAATTGCCTAATTTTCTAATCATGCTGTCAAAAATAGCATGGATAAAATAATCAACGCCAACATAACAAAGAATTATTGGTAATTATTTCCTAAACTGATAGCATTTAATAACAATTCCAGTTATAGGAAATAATTGACCACTAAATTTATGGCAAATATAATCACAAATTCATGGCAGATAATGCAATTGATTATTTCCTAAATTGATAGAGATTAATTAAAAATTTATTGTAATTATCTCTTATACAGCTGGCAATTAATGGTAACTACTGTCAATTATATTAAATGGAAATTACCAAATATAGAAAATCACGGATATATAAGTATTAAAATGTAAGTAAGGAAATTGCCAAAATATTTAAGACCGAAAATATGGTTATATCTTAAACTGACAGCAATTAATCAAAAAAGATATTTTGGTGATTAAATTAAAAGAAATCCTAATAAGTATTCTGTCACATGAATGATAATCATAAACAAAAAATATAACAGGTAATGACCTATTAAAAAAATATTGATAATTCTAATATTTTACACGTATTTACCAACAGATGATAATTGAATCCAAATAATCCTTGAACGTGCAAGGATAATAGATTTTTTTTTCTTACGTGGTGTATTTTATAGGATTCACCGCTAAGATTAAAATAACAAATAAACATGATGATCCAATTAATAAAATATATCTATAGTGTAGGCCATATGCATGCAAATATATAGTTTTAAAGGGACTCGTTTTCAATTGCATGCAAATATAATATAATAAGGTTATGATTAAATGCTGAAAAAGAAACTGTTCATCTTCCTTGCGTACCTTGCACCGACGGTTAAAAAAAAATTTGAGTCTTCCCCGCGTACCTCGAGGAGCGATGAATCGGGGGTGTGACGCATGACAACGATCCGGAGCCAACAGTGCCTCCGACAGATCATCTAGGTGTTTGTGTGCCCGCTATCTGTGTGCCGGTGTCCATTGGATCCTGGAAGTAGGCGAACTGATGCAGTGTTACGGCGCAGGGATTGGATCCAACGGCTTGGTTCATCGTGTTTTGCCAGTGGAAAAACGATCTGCTAGGAAGAGGCATGGGGAGAATGAACGGAGACCGCGCTGGACTAACGACGCTCTGATGGTGACAACACTCGAGAAGAATCGAGGTCCGAATTATTGATGCCATGGTCATACGAGACATCATCAACTTGAGCAGCAGATAGACGCGACAAGAGGACATTTTGCTTAGCAGCGCGAAGGATCGACCGGGAGCTCTGATACCAATGAAAGAAAAATTGGTAGAAAAATATTTGGGATCATCCGAACGTAGTATTATTCCGCTCGACATCGAGCTATACCGACGTGTGTGTCCACTACAGTCCGTCCCCCTATCACGTCATTATATAGAAGCCAAATGCGTACGTTACGCATTCCATCATTATTATGATCTTAATGACTTCATTATTATTATAATTATCTTTTTCTTAATGATCATAACGGTCATATATCCAACAACCTCTACGTTACTTGTGAGACATCTTTGGTGTCTGCCTCACACGCGGAGGCAGCCCCAACAGCGTGAACCTACTAAAGTGACATAGGAAAATCAAAGAACACAAACGAATAAGAATAAACATTTATCAAGTTATTGAATTATTTTTTAGGGATTAATGTATATGTTGAACGCTGATTTTCAGCATCCAAGCGAAGCAGTGCGATGCTGTTGATTTTTTTAATCTACGACTCACGTACTCTCTCGCTAAGATCACCCTGTAGAGGCGTCTTCTCTCTCTTTTTCCTGTGACGTCGACTCTGCAATGCTACTATTGTGCTCTCTCTATCCAAGGATAAAGGATTTTGGAAAAAAAATTAACTTGCTTTCAACAAGGTAAGCAAAATGTGCATGGGAACTTTACCAACCACGATCTCCGTGAAATCTGTAGAGTTTGTGAATAAAATCAATTTACAAAAACTTAACCAAGCATTTAACTTGAATAAAGATCATTTTCTCAAAAGTAGAAATTGAGAAAAACTTAGTCAAATGCACCATATGGTTACAAGTCGTATATATATATATATATATATATATATATATATATATATATATATATATATATACACTCTGTGATATAACAATGCAAGTCCTCCCTCCCTCCCTGCATCTCTCTATGTGTGTGTGGCAGCCGAGAGAAGCATAGATTATACCATCTCTCTCTTCTCACCTCTGTCATGTCGACTATGCAAATGATCAACAGGATGAGTCAGACAGGAGGTCAACTAGAGGATAGATGGAGATTAAGCAATATCTCTTCCTCTGACAAAGCGATTCATCTCAAACTCCAACTCCAAATCAACAAATGAGGTTATACATTGGATGTAAACACTCAAGCTTAGGATTTAAGGATGGACAAAATCATATTGATCAGCATGGATTTTTTTCCAAAAGATGTTTTACATGGATAGAAAGAGCATGAGAGCATACTGCCCTTACAGCGTCCATGCACAGGAGGGAGAGAGAGAGAGAATAGGCAACTCTTGTAGGGTCATCGCAGTGAGAGAGGGAGTAGTTTTAATGTCATTGGAAATAGATAGCAAGTGTGTGAGCCGTAGATTAAAAAATGAATGGCATCGCACTGCTCAACATGGATGTTGAAAATTATCACTAAGTATATACATTAATCCCTAATTTTTATATCAATATGTTGTGAAATTTATAACATAATCGTCAAGAGGAAAAGAAAGTGCATGGGAGAAATAAGTGTAGGCAAAGTTGCTAAAAATTATATTCTATAATAATTGTGGGATTGGTGAAAATCATGAATTAGTCTCAAGACATTTGGGTCTGGATATAAACATATGCCCATTAAGAGTGCATGCATGCAAAAAAAATTGAAGTGAAGAAAGAATACATGTGGGATACTATTATGGTAATATTGTTTTCTTTTATTTTACTAGACTTGTGTTGTGTAAGTCATCAAAAAGATTTGTTTATACCATATCCATTATTTATGTATATAACATTTAAAATTTGTTAATGGTCTAATATATTTGTGTAGCAAAAATTTGAAAGCATGAGACACTCATTGTGAGAATGTTTTGGGGCATACAAAAGAACAATGACAAAAATTGAGGAATTATGCACTTCAAATATGTGAAAGATCAGCCAATTCAACAAGCTTTGAAGAATGTGCTTGATGGAATGGACAAAAGATATTGGGAATAGCTTGTTAAAGAGTATTATAATAGTAAAAGTTCTCAAGTTTGATTATTTGTTAAAATTATTATGATAATAATTTATACTATGATGTTTATATTTTATATAACATTATTTTGTATGTTATATGTTAATATAGGATGTAAGCGAAGGGAATACAATAAATAGATCAAAATTAACTATGTCAAACCGTGTTGGTAGCAAGTCATTTAGTAATATTAAATATTAACATTCTTTTTCTTTCATGTTTTATTTGATATCTCATTATTTTTTATGTGAAGGGAGGTAAAGATGGTAACCTTCTGAATGTTGAAACTATTTTTTTTAGACACGCAAGAAAACTAAGCTTGTTAAATCAGAGATCATATGTATTTTTAATAATAGTTTTTCATTTGACCTTCATGAAATGTGTATTAATATGAGTTTTTTTAAGGCTGAAATACAAGAATTGTATAAGTTGATCCTACACTTCCCAGAGGTAGTAAAACGATGTTTTGGTCCTAAAAATGTAGTCATGTGATTGCCTTTGGTGGTGGGATTACAATAAAAGAAATGAAAGAAAATAACTTTTCGAAGCATAAATTATTGGATAAAACAAATTGCTAAAGAAACATGTAGCTTCTATAGAAGGTCAATTGCAATAGTTAATAGTTGGTATAGTCATAAATCTAATGCTCAAAATTCAACAACACCACAATATAGTAAATAATCACTTGATGCTTAATGTTAGAAGGAATAAAAGATCTGATTTATGTTTTATGTGTTATCTTATTATACTTTTTTATTGTAATAAAATTTTAATTTAATTACAACCCTCTTTTGAAGCAACAATGACTATGTTTTGAGTATTGATTTTTTTATTGGTGAGTATATAATCTCAATTACTTCTAAGTAAAGTTATTTTTAGTTATTGTCAATTGTAATTCTTATTTTGATTTTACAATTTTTTTATGAATGTTCATTGGATTGGAAAGGAAGATGAATGGAAGAGAAGCCTTGCTATATTTTCTTGAACATGCTCTTTCAGGAGAATTATTTGGAATTTTATAAACATTTGAATGAAAATATTGGATGTTGCGTATGATTTGAGTTGAATATCGTATGGATAATTGATTTGATATTTGATGTTTTGAACATGAATGAGTTTGAATCTTATTCAATATACAATTTAAAATTTTAAAAATGTTTTATGGTTTGAATAACAAATATATACACTTTTATTTTGAAAATATATTAATGACCGCATATTTGTTTCAAAATAATAATATTTATAGTGACAAGAAATTGACCCTTAACATTTCGTCTAACACATAAATAATGTATTTAGCGATTAGTATATAGGTCACCTAAAATTTTATGTCGACCAATTGATGGTCCTTATAAATTATGTAAAGGACTAACACACTATTGAACTTCTAAGGAAGATAGTTAGGATAGTTCATGAAATGAATCAACGATCACTTATTAACACTGGATGTTAAAATCTTTTAACGACAGACCTATAAAGAAGAGTTCTGACCAAAATTTTCTTATTGTGATGAATATTAACGTCAACATGATAATTTTTAACTATTATATATCTCTTAGAAAATAACTCGATGTCTTGTAGCGTATCAAACTTGATTAATGGTACCTTTTTATTTTAATGTAACATGTACAACAAGTAATGAGTCGTCAGAAAATGAACTTGAAATTTGAACAATGGAGAATGCTGAGTACAACAAAATTGATGAATACTGATAAATTTAATGAAATTCATTATTTTTTCCATTTAGATGGTAGACAAGGTGTTCCTAGTCAATTGTGTCAACTAAAGTTAACTATAAATTTATTATTTTAAATTTAAATTATTAGCAATTTTTAGTTTCTTTACAGGTCATTTATTTTTTATCTATTAATTATTGATAAAATAAATTTACCATTTTTATAAAATAATATAATAAAGAAAAATTTGGGTAAAACTCATTAAAAGGAGCAATAATTTATTTTTTCCTAAATAAATTAGTTTGGGTTTTTTGAATTTGGTGCCTTTGATTCTTAAGACATAATATTTTTTAATTATAGATTATATCAGCATTTATAGGGTAAATTACTTCAAATGTTCTCTAACTTTAACGTTTGCTCAGTAATACCATCCAACTTTAATTTGTAATACGAATGCCCTTTTAACTCATTGCACACTTGCACCGAATGCCCCAACTTTTAACTCGTTGCACACTTGCACCGAATGCCCTTTTCACCACTAATCGTCTTTTCCCTAATCACTCCACTGACGTGGCAACACTCTCTCTCCGCCACGTAGGCAAATATCTGACATAGCACTACCACACATAATTCGCCATGTCAAAAATTATTAAAAAATACAAAAATTAATAATAAAAAATAAAAAAATAAGGGCGCTCCCTCTCCTCTCTCTTTGGCATCCTCTCGACAAGGTGGGGTCGCTTGAGCATCGGCAGCCGGAGGGAGAAGAGGAGGGTGATAGATTCCTAGTCCAACTAGGATCCTAATTTAATCAGATCGAAGAGATCAAACATCCAATAGACCACTTCGAGAGGATCAAGTGACGCAGCGGTAAGGAATTCGGTATAAAAATTTAAATATAGCCAAGAGCAAACCCTAGGCCCGATGAACGATGTTCTATTACATTGTGCAAGTATGCCTTTGTTATGCTTGAAAGATCTGCAAAAAATAAACGTCGATGTCGCCGGTTCAAGCGGACGATAATCGACAAATAAACTAGCAGAAATCCACCTGCACCTTAGAAGAAATCCAAGGCCAAGATCGTGCGCACACGAACTCAAGAATTCAGAAAACTCTGAACTGAAACTTTAATTAAATAGATGATAATGATCTCTTTAACTCTTATAAGTCAGGCCAATATATAGGGATTCCCAACTAGCAATACTATTAGCACTAAGACTCCTATAACAAAAGGAAAACAGAATCCCACCAGCATTAGGACTCTAATAACCTAACAAAATAGGAAATAAACTAATAGGAAATAACAATCCTAATAGCATTAGGACTCCTAAGAAAAATAAACTAAAAAGCAAATAACAATCCTATCAGCATTAGGACTCCTAAGAAAAATAAACTAAAAAGGAAATAATAATCCTATCAGCATCAGGACTCCTAACAGATTCTTCAAATCTGAATCAAACTAAGTGGATGACCACTAGAATTCTGGACAGCAACAGAATTCTCTCTTTTCTTCTCAGCAAGATCTACATCAGGCTCCCCTGCTTGAAAAGAGCTCGACCCCGAGCTTGGTAATAGCAAACTTGACGGATGGTACATAAAGAGATCTGAAACATTGAAGGTATATGAAATTCTCAAGTCTGCTGGCAGGTCGATGATATAAGCATTAACATTGATACGCTTCAAACCTTTGCAAGGACCAAACATCTTGTTCATTAATTTATGATAAGAATCCTTGTCAGCACGCTCTTTATACTTAGCATTAGATTCTTTCAACTTCTTCTTGGTTTCTTCATGGATATGTTGGATATACTCAGCCATATTGTCAACAGCAATACTTTTGCGCAAAGTTTCAGGTAAATTGATGAGGTCTACGACCTGGCGAGGCATTCTACCATAAATAATTTCAAACAGTAATATGTCATCCAATCTAGAAATTGGAAATCAATACTTGATTGTGATCTTGTTTATAGCTCTACTATCAACACACACCATGTGCCATCCTTTTTTGGTACAAGGAGTGCTGGTACTGCGCATGAACTCATGCTTTCTCGAACAAATCCTTTTTTTATTAATTCATCCAC
Organism: Pontederia crassipes; assembly: GCA_030549335.1. NCBI lineage: Eukaryota > Viridiplantae > Streptophyta > Magnoliopsida > Commelinales > Pontederiaceae > Pontederia > Pontederia crassipes. The sequence continues at coordinate 59,610,974 of CM060189.1, read as the reverse complement.
TTGATCTTGTAAAATTTGATTTTCTTTTGGACTTAATCGGTAGAGGGGAAGGTTTGAAAGACATGAACCTAGTATTAGATCAATATGATGTCGAATGTCTTGCATGGGAGGTAATCCATCTGGCAATTCTTCAAGAGTAATGTCTTTGAATTCTAAAATTAAATTTTGGATTGCCTCTGTAGTGTGTTCTTGATCTGGAGGAGCCTCCCCTATGCACATAAGTGTATAAGCCTTTCCACGATCTTTTACCTCAAAAATGAATTCATCTGCCCGTTCAATCAAGTAGCCATTCTTCAAGCTATTTTCTTTAATTACTGATTTATGTTGTAATGGTAATAAAGAGATGCATTTTCGTCTTTAGAAAACTTGTAGATGTTGTCTCGTCCTAAATGGGTTGCATTAACATCAAATTGCCAAGGATGACCCAAGATGATGTGGCTTGCATCCATATCCAATACATCACATGTGACCACATTCTTATAACTCTTGCCAATTGATAAAAATACCTTATACAATTGTGTAACTTCTTTGTTAGTGCCTTTACTAATCCAACTAGCTCTATATGGTGAAGGATGATGTTCTGTTTTCAATTCGAATATGTTCATCATTTTTTTTGAAACTATGTTTTTAGAGCTCCCATTATCACTAATGACTTTACAAAGTTTACTTTTCACTGTGCAACGGGTTTGGAATATTTCATGTCGCCGAGGGTCCTCTTCTTTCTTAGGCATTAATAATAGGCGTTGCATGACACTCGAGAGATGTTCTCCATCTTCATCAGCACAAAATTCTTCTTCAATATCATATTCATCATTAGCCTATTGATCATTAGTTTTTTCTTCATCCTCTATTATTCGTGCTGAATGGAGTGCTGGACGTTGTTGGCACTCATTGGATCGGTGACCTAATTGTCTACAACGATAGCAAACAATAGAATTGGACTTCTCATATGAGTTAGAAGTCCTCTTAGCATTATCAGCACCTGCAAGTTTTAATTTAGAGCTGGCTAGTAAGCTTTTGTCAGCACTTTCAACCTCTTCAATTGCATGAAGTTTAGATGAATTGCATGCACTTGCCATCTTACTAGTCTCAGCAGAACGAAATTGTGCCTTGGCTCTTCGTTCTAGTTGACGTTCAGCAATTTCTGCCAAAGTGATTGCAGTGGCCATGGTGCTAGGAGTCTGCATCCCTACTTTGTCTCTGATGTTAGACCTCAAACCATTTAAGTATCGAGCCACTTGTTGTGGTTCTAGTTCAACCAGGTTGTTGCGAGATGTTAGACGATCGAATTCCGCTGTATAGTCCCGCACTAGCCTCCCGCCCTGTCTGCAATTTTGTAACTATTGGTGTAGAATATGTTGATAGTTTGTTGGAAGATATCGATCCCACAACATTTGCTTCATTTTCCTCCAACTCCTATTGGTTGTTTATTTTTTTGCACTCGCAAAGACTGAATTTGCTCCCACCATGCAGATGCTCATCCTTTTAAATGATATGCCACCAATTTTGCTTGCTTATGTTCTGGGATTTTCATGTCCTCAAAGAATCGTTCGACCTCCAAAATCCAATCCAAAAAGTCTTCAATGGGTAGATGACCGTTGAAGTGAGGTAATTCCATCTTCATCCTAAAATCAGATTGTCTGTGTGCAAAATTTCTTCTTGGCTCTTCTTCACTATCATTGTCCACCGAAGAAGTGGCTATTCGTTGTCGTCGATTTTCTTGGGTTGCTTCTGGTTGGACACGTGTGTGAATAGGATCTTGATTCGTAAGCAATTTTTCGATGGCAGCAGTAAGGAGATCTACCTTTGCTTCTAATCCGTCAAACTCTTTTCTACTTAGAATATCAGCCATGATCTCTTCCTCGCTCTGATACCACTTGACGCAGTGGTAAGGAATTCGGTATAAAAATTTAAATATAGCCAAGAGCAAACCCTAGGCCCGATGAACGATGTTCTATTACACTGTGCAAGTATGCCTCTGTTATGTTTGAAAGATCTGTAAAAAATAAACGTCGATGTCGCCGGTTCAAGCGGACGATAATCGACAAATAAACTAGCAAAAATCCACCTACACCTTAGAACAAATCCAAGGCCAAGATCGTGCGCACACGAACTCAAGAATTCAGAAAACTCTGAACTGGAACTTTAATTAAATAGATGATAATGATCTTTTTAACTCTTATAAGTCAGGCCAATATATAGGGATTCCCAACTAGCAATACTATTAGCACTAAGACTCCTATAACAAAAGGAAAACAGAATCCCACCAGCATTAGGACTCTAATAACCTAACAAAATAGAAAATAAACTAATAGGAAATAACAATCCTAATAGCATTAGGACTCCTAAGAAAAATAAACTAAAAAGCAAATAACAATCCTATCAGCATTAGGACTCCTAAGAAAAATAAACTAAAAAGGAAATAACAATCCTATCAGCATTAGGACTCCTAAGAAAAATAAACTAAAAAGGAAATAACAATCCTATCAGCATTAGGACTCCTAACAGATTCTTCAAATCTAAATCAAACTAAGTTGATGACCACTAGAATTCTGGACAGCAACAGAATTCTCTCTTTTCTTCTCAACAAGATCTACATCATCAAGCCTCCGAGATAATTGCTCTAATTAATTATCAAAAGAAGATTGTATTCTCATATCATTAAAAAGAATTTCAATGGTCCCTATTTATAGGAATAAAAGAAAAAGAGTGCTAATCAAACTAGAAAATAAATACTAATCCTAATCAAAGAAAAAATAACTATTCCTACTACTAATATTATTATATTAGCAACTATTCCTATTACTAATATTATTGCATCAATAAAGGTTCTTATCATCCCTGCCTCTTTGAAATTAGCCTTGTCCTCAAGGCTGAGCAATAACAAATTATGAAAATTATTCCTTGCAATGAGGAATTACTATTCTTTTTGCTTGATGATACTTTGGAGGAAGAATTAATTCACGACATTAACATTGGCAAGCCGCGCCCCCCCTTTCTCCTCGCAGCGGGGGCTCAGGCCACCTCCCTACCGATGCCTCCCTTGCCGCTGGTGATCGGAGAGAGAGGAGGGCTCCTCCTTTTTTAATTTTTTTTATTATTATATTTTTTATTTATTTTTTTAATAATTTGTTGACGTGATGAGGCGAGGTGTGGTGGTGCCACATTAGATGGTCTCCTGCATGATGTAGAGAGAACGTCGCCACATCAGTTGGGCAACCGAGGAACGGGCTATCCACGGTGAAAAGGGCTTTCCGTGAAACGAGTTAAAGGATGAAAGGCAGTCTTGTTACAAAGTAAAGTTGAAAGGTAGAACTAGAAAAATATACAAAAGCATATTAGGGATTGCACCGTACAGTCTTATAATAAAAAAATTACATTGTTTATATTTTGAATGATCTAATTTAAAAGTTCAAAATATCAGAGTGCACACTACAATAGTAAATTGTATTGCACCCTAATTTAATATAATATATAGAGGAATATTAGGGTGCATCCACTGTTTTGTGATTATGTTCTTGACGAAACATTTTCACTATTCATTTTTATCTTCTGCTTCGCTAATAAATAGATGTGCTTCGCAGCTAGTCCTTAATTCCCTCCTTTGTTTCACATCCTTACGATCATTTCGTCTAAGATCCTTATGGCCTTCCTTGGAACAAACAAATATTCTGCTTGAAAATTTTCTTCTTGCATTTGCTTTATGGAAAATAGACTTTCGTATAGAAAATCCGATGGTTCTAGCATATAAATATTATTGATTCAAATATCATTCCAATAAGTGGTTTGCCTTCAATGCTAGTGATTCTCACTCAAACTGTGCATCACATGGCTACCATCATATTCAACATCATATGCACTGTAAATAATTTGGGGAAGTCAGGTTTCATTATGTTACATGTAATGTGAAATGTTCTATGTATTAATGTGAGTTTACCTTGCTTGAGCATTCATGGTTTCATCCAAGTAATTTTGGCTGCAACTTGTTTGGGATGTGTTCATGACGAATGAATGAATTCTCCAATTCTAGGACTATACTGGGAATAAGTTTCTTGTAAAATACATGTCAAATTTTAAAACAAAATTGTATTAAAGAATTATCAAGAAAATTTCTCTTGGGTGGAATAACAAATATGGAATGCTTGCTGCTGAGAAGGAACACTAAGATGGATGCATGACACAAAGAGAAATTTCTGAAAATTGAGGTGAAAGATAAGTTGAATTGTTGTTTAATAAATTACTTTAAATACCTACTATAAAAAATGACTCAATAGCTGAAATAAATAAATAGAAATCGGCAAATATAATGAAAAGACTCACATATTTGAATTACCTTCAGTGATTCAATGAAGCTGCAAAGACCTTCCACAAAGAAGATTAGGTGGCGCCACCATAAGAAAATTGGCGATTAGCGACGCCATGTAGCGACTTAGTCACGCCCACTACTCATAGGCTTCTGGTAAGTCTCATGATATGATCATTTGGTTGTTGTCGTTAGTGCACTATTTTTGAAATACATAATGTTTAAATTTTACAAGATGAGTATAATGCGAAAATGACTGAAAAGTATGGAGATGATCCGAGTACTTAGCCACTAGGTAATGTTTCTTCATTGGTTTAGTCATGTTTTTAATTTACGTGTTTCTTGATATATAATTTATATATTATATGTTTGTATAATTTTTCTATTTCGTAGAGGACCCTGCTGTTTGGGAGGAGGTGGCCGACACGACACGAGAGGGATATTTGCGTGGCCTCGGCACAGCCGCTCAGATACCTAGGAGGATCGGAGGATATGCAGGAGGTGCATCTGCTTCGAGCTCATCCGCTGCACCTGATTTGATGCAGCTATCACAATAGCTATCGCAGCAGTTATTGGAGCAGATATCGCAGCAGGTGTGGCAGTAGTTGTCGCAGCAGGTGTCGCAGCAGTTGTCGCAGCTGTTGGGTCATCTATTGCAGGCGATTCAGGGATTGATCCCGACGCAGAATCCATCCCCGTGAGGCCATGGACCGAGCACGTCTGGGTCGAACGTCCGGAATGATAACAATAACTCCCAAACCCAGGATAGAAAATAAACTATGCATTTGTTACTTATAGACTTAAACACACATATAGTTTGTTAGTTTGGTTTAGTACTTTTCGTATTCTTATGTTATATATTATGCCTGTGATGGTTTTATATTGCCTGTGATGATTTTATATTGCTTGTGATGCTTTTATATTGCATGTGATGAATATCAATGTATTTTGAGATGCATTAAAATTGTATGGTGTGGGAAGGAAAAAAATGAGGTCGGGGCAAGTAAAAAAAATGTGCAAGTAGCGACACCATATCGTCTCATTGGTGTCTCAACGCATGTCGACGCTAATTTAAATATATCGCACTTAGCGCTATCTTAGCGTCTCATTGGTGACACAAGCACGATCATATTTGAGTCAATATAGCGCCTTACTAGCGCCTACATTAGCCACATGTGGGCACCGGAATAGCGCCTCATTTCTACCGCCCCTTGCGCGTCAACTTAGCGACGCGGTCCTGCTTCGCACAGCCGCAAACATCACATCTTAATAACGTCGATATAGCGTCAACATGTGGCGCTAGTTGCGTCTCATTATCTTTGACTCTAGTGCGACGCCACTAGCCACCGATTTCCAGCGTCTCAATTTGGCGACGCTAGTTGGACGCTAAAGAGACGCTCTTCAAAACAGAGACGTAATAGCGCCTCCCTAGCGTCTCCAACCTTGAGTCGCTAATTGCCAATTTTCTTGTAGTGGGCTGAGGGTGAGCCACAAGGAGATTTAATAAAGCAGACAACACACTTGATGAGAGTGAGCTAGAAGGAGATTCAACAAAACACATTCGACGATCCTTAAATCCCAACTATTTAAGCGAGAGATCTACATGGATATTCGGCAATGTGGCTTGCTGATGGAGCAACCGAACTCAAACAAACATGATAGATCTATAGGAATATTCCGCAATGGAGAGATCCATACAAGGATGTTCGGCAATGGAGAGAACCAAGCATCGCCGCCGCGAGGGGAAGACCAAAGAAATCTAATCGTGAAAATAGCAAACCAGTCCAAGCTGAACTGAAGTCTTTCATCCGAACCAGAGCTTCAATCCCAACACGTCCTTGCCTTAAATCTGGACGGACCATATATATAAAGCTAGCATTAATATGCTTAATTATTTATTAGAATAATTAATTAGTTAGTTGTGTACTGATGCTATCTATATATGTATTATTCTCATCTTCTTGTACTAAAGGCATATACAAATGATTTCAAGTTATGGGTGTTTTAATTGACATTACCATCCATCCATATAGAAAAATAAGATCTGCTAATATTAGTCATATTAATATCATTATTCAATAAATTTGAATTAACTTCCTTATATGGGTTAAGCAAATCATCTCCTAATTATGGTAATTAATTAAGGTGGCTAGTACCCATGATGATACTACCAATTTTGTCATCCTCGCATGATAAAGGGATAATTAATCACCTATACTAATTAATTAGATTTGGAATGACACCCAGTGACACATGTGTACCGACTTACTTTAAAAAAAAAAGGAGAGAGAAGGTTACTCAGCATGACAGCTCACCTTACAACAATTTAAATTAAATGGTGAGTTGTCACATCACCAATAACCATGCAAAATAAAATATATGGAACCTTACTTGATTACCGACTTACCATGCACGATCTAAGGGAGAAATAAAAGGAAGCTTTTACTTCCTTTCGCATGGTCGGCCAGAAGGACAAATAAAAAGAAAAGAAGGTTAAAAAGAAGAGGGTTTTATTTGCTGAAGCTGGCCGAACTAAGGAAGATAAGGGAGAAGAAAAGGAAGGTTGCATCATTTCCTTTTTGCTGCCGAGTTGAAGAGAAATAGGAAAGGAAAGAAATATATGTTGGCTCCTTTTGTTTTGTGGTCGGTCATAAGAGGAAATAAGGAGGAATGGAAGGGGATACAACAAAAGGAAAGGAGTTATCTCCGTGGATGCTGACCGAACTCATGGAAGAAAGGAAAAGAGAAGGAAACTAGTATGGTATGTATGAGGTGGAACCGAATTTAGACTTTAATGGTTTATATATTATTTTGAGCTTATGGAAGTTATAAGTAAAGCTTTGTTTAAAATATCAATGGAATTATAAGGAAGTTAGGTTAAATGTGGAAAATAATTTTCTTGTTTTTTTTAAGTCTAATAGCTGAATGTTTAGTTTGTCGTTGAAATATTTTAGAACGATTATAAAATTATGAAACCTTTAGAATCTGATTCTTTAGAAGTCTAATTTTCAGAGGGGAAAGATTTGTTCTAGAATGACAGGTATTTACGTATTTAGAAAGTTATGAACTATAATCGGTTATCATATGCCTTGTTGTTCCAAGCAGTATAAGTGGCCCTAATTAATAATTAAGTTATCAATTCTATTCTGAGAGATAAATTAAGAATATTTTATATGCCATAAACTTATACTAATTAGGGTTCTAATCAAAACAATCCGTGTGAAGAGACATATGAGGAGCATAAGTGGTACCCCATCAGTTTTTAGAAGTACGAACAAAATAATAAGATGTTTATAATCACAGAAATTTCTTTAGATACATTATAATGAGTAAAAATCTACAATTAATATATGTTGTACATTATATAGTCTAATGCCTTTGAGATTTGGAATTAGGTCAATCAGATGGTCGTAGACAATCTTATGTATTCATCTTTAGGATGCTATCGTTCTATCTTCTAAAAAAATATTACTCAATTGTATAAATTATGTATTAAATTCAATATGTTATATAATTATTTGATAATTTAGGTCCAGAAAGATACAGATGTTAGGTTTCATTTACAATTATAATCACTTGAAAATAATATGTCTAGTGAAAGTTATAAATGATTAACCGAACTTCACTCAGTCTGTCAGAAGACACAAGTGACATAAAACTTAGGTTGAACTATGATTTTCTTGTGAACGATGGTTAATGAAATAAAATTTAAACTTTTATAGATTAAGATTTCTATAATATGGAGCTAAGTAAAATTGTAATAATGTGAATTTACTATTTATCTTAAGAGTTATGAATTTTCTTAACTAGGTGCGCAATCAACCATAATACAAGATAACCAATTATGATGAATATTGAGCTATATGGAATGTGTAAATGATATCTCGTCTCTATGTTGGTATGGTTGTAAAAGTAATATGGACTTATATTATTGTTATAGGGTTAGATGAATGATAAGAAAAAGAGATGATGAAACACCTTGTGTGATCGTTTATGCCAAGTAAGTTGGTTTTTCCTACTCTATGTATTCACCTTTTTTAAATTCGGGGTGACATCGATTATTATATGTATTGAATATGTTTTGGATATGCTATGAATTGATTTCGAGAAATGCAATTATGAAAAGTATATCTGAATGATTATATGATTGCACATTTGAAAAGTATATGTGATATGATCTGAATGGATTATGATGAGTGCAATTTTGTTCCGTTTGAAATGGTATTTGATATGATACGTCTTCTGATATTCGAGAGATGTTTGTTATGTGATGAATCATACATCGACATTTGTTTGCACTTGCATATATGATGGTTGGAGCTAAGTGCTACATCGCTGATCACGATGGGAGCCACCTCTAGAGTTCAATCCATCATTTCTGTTCCCTAATAATGTGATGAGATAGGCTGGAGCTAAGTGTCATATGGAGCTAAGTGCCACATCGTGAGTAGTCACGATTGGGCCATCTCTAGAATCCGTAGGGGTCACCTCTAGAGTCCACCTATCGCTATATGATTTGTTTTTCGAAAGGGATGAGGTAGAATGGAGCTAAGTGCTACATCACTGATCACGATGGGAGCAACCTCTAGAGTCCACCTATCGACCACTGGCCAGTTGGTAATCCGTGCATTCATGAGAGTGTTGCATTTGCATACATATGTTTGATATGATTTATATGATATTGATTGCAAGTTGAGTGTGATGTTTCTGATTAGTATGTTATATATGTAATTATCAAATATATGAAAATACCTATTTTTCTATTATGATTATTGCATGCTTTTCTATGTCACTCTGAATTGATTAGTTGATAACACATAGGCTATGAGTTATTAACTTACTGAGCTATTTTAGCTCACTATGTTGTTTTTAACATTTTTCAGATAATTCTTGGGAATCATGCGAGGTGATAGTATTTGAAGGGTTCGTGGTAAGATGGAAATATTTAAGTCCCTCATATCCTCCTATTAGGATGTCGAGAGGTTTGGATCTGCGTAATGCATATGTAATATTTTATATGCTGTAAGAAGGCAAAATCATTTTATGAAATGTAAAACTTAAGAATTATTGATTTGCTCTGAAGGATCATCATAAATTGTGTAGTTTATTTTATAATATTTTTATTCTTATGTATGTTATAACAAAATTATATCACGTTTTCGCAATGTTTTCTAATTTTATTTGATCGACCGTAATAAGTCACGAACTTCGATTTAAATCACGGTTTAAATCGGAGTCATGACACTAAATCCCAAACGTCATTCTCATTTTCCCTCCCTCATCTCTCTCTTCGTGGTTTCACATTGGGTGATTGATCATCATCCCCTTCATCCTTATTGGCCGGGACGGAATCCTCTCTTGTTGGAGCATATGATGGATGAACTCTTACGGAAGGGAGCCTTGCAAGTTGGTTCTCTCTCATCCCTTAAAAGTGAAATCCTCTTATGGTTAGAAGCTTCATCCTGCTGACCTCTTCATGGGTTGGGTGGTTCTCTCTTCGACTGGAACTTTTGATAGAAGAACTTTTGTTGGGTTAGGTGGATCAACCGATTGATCTTTGTTCCTTGGAAGCGACATCCTTCGATGGCTGAAAGCTTCATCATGTGGACGAGCCTCTCTTTGCGACACCAAAAATCCTCTTCTGGAATGAGAGATCTTCTGGTCCCAATGTCACAAACGAAATCTAAGATGAACTAGATCCAATTTTACTTTAATAGTGATGTAGTTTTATTTTACTTTCTATTCCAATTTTATTATAAAGAAGATGATGCCAAATTTCTCATTATTGTGTAATCTTGTACTTAGTATATACAATTATTTTGGTCCTACAGGTAATAGTCCCACCACTTCTACTTCTAAGTAATCTACTAGCAAAGAATCTGAGCAACCAAATTGGATGGGAAACTTGTGGGACAGATTATCTGATCTTACTAGCTTGCTATGCTCTCTGGGCTTGTTCATTGTGAAATGTGTGAGGTGCTTAATGATTAAACTGTAAGTTCCTCGTAGATCAAGAAGATGCTAAGAAGAGAAAAAATGATTATGCAGCCACCAAGATGTTAAACCAAGTAGCTGAAGAATTATAGGCTTTGAGATATTTTGATCTAGCCAACTGAAGTCATCGTAGATCAAGCATTACGTTCTTTAAATGTAATGTGATTTTAAGTTGTGGTTAAATTGGTTCTATATGTATATGTATGAGGAACCACTTTTGCAATTTGAATTGCATACATATGCATTCTCTTGGGCCTCATTGTATAATGCAAAAATTTTGTTCTCTCATAATCTTATGTGGATGTTCATTTAATAAAAAATTGGGCAAGTTGCAAATAAATAATTTTTTGTGCCATGATTTTTTTATATATTTCTAGAGAAATATTCAATGTTCTTTTTCTTGAACAAAAAATTATCACCCAAAATACGACTAACCATAACCGAAGCAAATAATATAATCATTATATGTATTCCATGTCTCAAATATTTGTCCATGAAAGTAGCATGGAACAAATTGTCATTTTGATATTAAAAAAGACAACTTCTTGCGGCAAAATAAAACTTTTCTTACTAAGCACCCTAACATTGATCACATTAGCCTCTTGAGAATTTGAATGACGACCTTTTGCTCATATCATCACCCTAATCACTAATCAATCCATTATTGATGTCTCGGTTGCATATAGCCAAGGACAATATATCTGTCATTATTGCATTAAGCATGTTATAAGGCAAGTTCTAACTGGAAAAAAAAGTACTCACCTGGCCAAGTGTTGCATATTAACAGTTAATATCTATATACTAGACAACCTCTTGTCATTTCAAAAAAGATAAAAAAATTAGATGATGGAAAGCATCCTGTTGCTTGGATTAAGAGGTCTCCACGTCCTATGCTCTTTGTGCAATGAACTCCATGCAGAGAATTAGAAAACCAAGAGGTAAGGATGGAGTTACTAGAAACATGCAGGTATCCAGAAAAAAATTATTTACCCTATGAATTCCACTCATTTTTCATTTATCACCGGACAATTTTATTCATTACGCAAAACACATCTCACAAACTCTTAAAAATGGACACCTTCATGTTTCAAAGTCTTAAAAATATCCATAACATGTAAAGGAGCAAAACAAGAAAGTATCATGAATGTGTTGTCTCCCAAACGGATTGCTCAAGCATGCTTGGTGAGTCTTCGTCAAACAAAGCATTGCCAAGAAAGAGGTCCGTCACGAAGAGAGAGAACCAACCTCCAATGCTCTTTTTCATTAAGATGGATCCATCAGATGCTCCAACAAGAGAGGATTCCGTCGTTGTGGTATCAGCCGATGTGAAATTTGTCCACCCTGTGAAGAGAGAGAAACGATGAGGGAGGACAAATGAGAGCGACGTTTGGGATTCAGATTCTAACTTCTCACTAGATGAACAAGAGCCATCGATGAGAAATGGACGGTTGCGATCTGTAATAACCCAAAATTTTGGGTCAAGGATATTTGGGCTTTTTGACCAAAGGCCTAACATAAATCCTATATAAATGATCAATAACACTATTAATTTCCCAAAAACCTAATCGTCATCTCCTCTTCTCTCTTTTTCTTCTCCACTAATAAAAACTTAAAGTTAGGAGATCTAGAGCACTATTCTTCATGATGGCTATGTTTTACGACCAACAAAGAGAAGATCCAGATTTTTAGAAAAAAGACAAAAAGATTTAAAGGCTTCTAGATGACGAAGAAGGATACAAAATGATTAGGGAAAAGGATTTTACATCTAACGCCTAAAATTATGTAAAGGGGATCCAAACTCCTCTCTCCCTTCACAATGATATTTTTATTTGGATTGAGAGTTTAAAAAACACTTTGTTTTTTATAGAGATTTTGATGAAGGGTTGCATGATTTATGTTGTATAATCTGTTAAATTCGTGACTATTTTGTAATAATTATTTGAATATGTTTTACTTATCCGAATTTCTTTTCATCTGATTTGAAGATGTATAAAAATAGTTATGATCCAAATATCGGATAACAACGAGACCAAATTGTAAAAAGTATCATAAATTGGACATAATGAATTAGGGTTTGAAATTTATTTACAAGTTAAAAGTTGGTGTTATCTTTCTGTGAAAATTAGAATTATTTGAAAATAACAAGTATAAGTTAAGTTATTAATATTTTAGGGACTGCTGCTAGAATATTATGCAGAGAATATATTCTGGTAGTTGTATGAATTTTTAGAAAAAAGCTCTAAATCTTGTTAATGAATAAAAATTGTAAGTTTTAATGTGTTCTATGATGCATAGATGCTAAAAGATCATACCTAAAATATTTATGATGTTATAAATTATGTTTATTGGAATTTTAATCTCAAAAATTGAGAATTTTGAATGAAAGATCGGACTTCTAGAACGCTGATACGGCCGCACCAAGTTCCGAAATGACTGTGATAGAAGATGGGTGAAATCAACGCTCTGTCACGACCGTGACAACATTGTCACGGCCGTGATGGAGCGGGCCATGACCGTGACCAACCAGGTCATGCCCGTGAGAAGACGTCCATAATTGCACGTTCATAGTCATTCTTCATGGGAGCATGGTCGTGACGACGACTCTCCACGGCCGTGACATAACATGTCACGATCGTGATCGTAGGAGGATGAATTATAGGGCCACTGTCACGGTCGTGACAGATAAAAAATGAAAGCCAAGTTATTTTAAACATATTTCTTTATGTATATTGGTTATGTATGGATGTGTATTGATTGTATATGACACGTAGATACATGTAATGTATGTTCACTCGTAATTAGGCTGAAATATGAAGAATGATTGATATGAATAATTGATGTATTGCAAAACATAAAGCACTTAAAATTGAAGAATGTTTCACTCATCAATGTTGAGAAGCAAAGTCCTGCACCTATGTATGTACTTCAAGAGGATTTAAATCAGTGAAGTAAAGTCCTGCATTTGTGTATGTGCTTCTTAGGAAACAAAGTCCCTCATTAAAAAGTGTGTGTATTTTTGGAATAAAGTCCCTTACTATTGTAGTGTGTATACTTAAGAATAAAGTCTCTCACTGTTATAGTGTATGTATTTTTGAAATAAAGTCCCTCGCTATTATGATGTGCGTGTTCCCAAGAACACATGCCTAGCTAGCCAATGTGATGATGTAATATGATTCTCCAACTATATTAAGATAAAAGATGTTATAAGATAAAGTAAGAATGAAAGTGAAGTTAACTTCAATGTATCATATAACAAAGAATAAATGTTAAGATGATTATGAAGAAGTAAAGATGGAAAGTAAAGTCCTACACTTATGAATGCACTTTAAGGTGACTTAAGTTTGAGAAGTAAAGTTCTGCATTTGTGTATGTACTTTCCAAAGGAATCATAAAGTATGTGTATTCCTAAAAATAACTAGGAATAAAGTCTTTCATTATTATGATGTGCGTGTTCGTATGACTTTATCATATGGAATGAAAGTCAACAAGATGTTATTATGTAAAGAAAAGAAAAGAATAATGAAATAAGATCCAAAGTGTTATAGACAATCCTAAGGAGATGTAAAGTATGAAAGAAGTCAAGAAGTTTAGATTCACGAGTTACGAAGAAATTCCTAAAATGTATATGACAATAAATGTGAAATGAAATGATATGTTATGTATGTGATGAATGATATGAATGTATATTTCTATTGTATGCTACTTGCAAATGATGAGTCCGAAGTAAAGCAAGTATGACATGATGTTTTATGTTACATGAATATTATATGATGAATGAATGTAAGCATGATGTATTGTGATATAATGTTCATGATATAGTTTATAACATGCATGTGAACATGTTATTGTTATTATGATGATGATGCATCACATATAATATCATGTGATAGGATAATATGACATGCATGACCTTTACATACTCTAACTAGAAATTCTGTATTATGAATTCGTGCAATAACAAATTAAGTGATGAATGACAACTCAAGCTCATGACGCACGAATAAGTGATGATGATAACTTAAGCTCATGATGAAGAGTTATATATGTTTAGGTTTAAATAAGTCCTATAGTTTTATTTGAATAATGAGATTAAATATTTTCTGAAATATTACTTAGGATATGATTAATAAATTTTTTTATTTATTATGATCTTCTTCAAATTGTCAAGTTTCCATATATGACGAATGAGCTAACGATGCGAAATTATACTAAATGACCAAAATTTTTAGAATGAATTTTCGAATCATTATACGATCGACTTATGAAATTTATGTCTTTAATCACGACATAAATGATTAGAAATGTGCTTCGTAGGCCCCTAATAGTCAGGTGCTCGGTAGGCTCATTTATTTATTTATATATATATATTATATTTGATTTCAAATTGCACATAAATTGAAAAAAGGCCAATTCATGCGTGGATACCACGCTTAGTAAAGAGGGTAAGAAATCGGTGTCAGGTTGCGCATTCGAACTAAGAAACAGGACATAACGCCCCCTCCTCCTCTCGGTTCCCCAAACTTTTCTTCGGTGAGGCGGCGGTTGGTGAACAAGGAGATGGCGACGACGGCCGGAGTATGTGGCGGAAAGGTCTCTTTCAAGGTCACACTGACCTCCGATCCGAAGCTCCCCTTCAAAGTGTAATCTTTTCCTACTTTCTTACCCGAGCGATCTCCCATTCGTATTGCCTTGTTTATTTTTTCATTCATCGTTAGTTCTTCCTTTCATTCACTCGATTTGTTCAATGGTTTTGTTGAATCCGTGAACTTTTGATCTCAGTTTCAGCCTCCCAGAGGCGGCGCCGTTCACGGCCGTGTTGAAGTTTGCAGCGGAAGAGTTCAAGGTCCCCCCGCAGACCAGCGCTATCATCACCAATGGTACGTTTTTGCACAATTTCGTCAGTTTCCATGTGATTTACCTCGATCTTTTGTGTGTTTCCATTGGAATGCGGGGAAAATTTGGGTTTTCTGTAGCTCGTCGGCTTGATGGTATCGAAAAGGTGACCTAACCTACAAAAGATTTTGTTAAAATGTTGGTATCTTGATGAAGTGGATACTGTGTAGATACTTCAATTAATCCTTTGGTGCCATTTGGTTCGCGAATTCGGCAGCCGGAATAAGATCATATATTCGACCCAATAGACAGCGCATGCGACACGGCAACCAATGTCGTCCTGTTCTATTCTAGGGTGCCATAAGTTGATGGCAAATGACTTGTTTTCGTCAAATATCACGTATTCGACTGTTTTCGTCGAATACCCGAACCCGGAAAACACACACCCGACAGGATTAACACGAATTGGGCTTCGTGCATTCGTTGTGGATACTTATTCCTATTCCATGCGCTGTTTGGTAAAAAACGTCCGAATAAGGTCCTATTCCACTATATATTTGCGAACCAAAGGACCCCTTAGAATGAGAAAACAAATACCAACGGGGGTTAGAGTGAAGTGGTAAGGCTTAAGGAGGTGTCGTTGGAAACTTGCCGTATTCACCTGCCATAGCCATATATGACCCGGGGCGCATAGATTAGTCGGATGTATTTGGATCTTTATCCTGTGGTGGCAACCCAATAAGAAAGAGAAAAAATGGCTGTACATAATTGTTATTCATGTCCTTTAGACAGTTCGCAGTAAGGATAGTAAGTTCACCATCACACAAAAACAAAAAAACAGACAAAAAAAAAGCGGAATAGTAAGTTGAATAGTAACTTAATGGGGACATTCAAGATGCAGATTTGTTAGTTTTATGAGTTTCTAGATCGAGATGCGTTAGTGTCATGTTCTTTGTGAGACAATTGCTGACAAGTAATTTCAGTTGACTGCAGATAATATGAGATGATACTGCAATGTCATGAGCTTTTCATT
This sequence comes from Pontederia crassipes, assembly GCA_030549335.1. Classification (NCBI taxonomy): domain Eukaryota; kingdom Viridiplantae; phylum Streptophyta; class Magnoliopsida; order Commelinales; family Pontederiaceae; genus Pontederia; species Pontederia crassipes. The sequence continues at coordinate 59,594,811 of CM060189.1, read as the reverse complement.
GTCTTTTGCAGATGGTGTTGGTATCAACCCACAGCAAAGTGCTGGTATGTCTGTCAAAACTCCTCCAGATTCGCTTGTATGGATTTTCTTGTCCCATCAAAATTTTATTACTGTCTTATGACTCAGTTTTTACTGATTGAAACTTTGGTAGTAATCATGACACCATCTATGTGGTTAAATACACTTGTGACTTTACTTTTTATTGCACCTAATTTTCATGGAATACGAGACTTTATTAACTACTCGCACCGTGTGATAAATTTATAGGTGGTCAAAGTAGGTGCTTCATTTATCAATAATTGTGTGTGGTTATATTATAAATTTTGCATAGTCACTTGTTTCATATGCATCTTTCTTAATAGGTTGTTGTTGATACTTTGATTGCATGTTAGTCTTCTGTTCCTTTTTCTGCTGATGTGTCATTGGGTTAATCCATTTATATTGACATTGATACCCTTTGTGATAAAACCTTGACTCTGATTGCCCTCATTGCGTATATCCATGGGAATGAATGATTTTTTTTTAGGAGACATGGGAATGAATGATGTAATCTCCTCTACGAAAAAAAGTGCAAATTAGGTTCCTTGGAAATCCAAGAAGATTCCATGTTTTTTTGTCATATAAGATTTTTGTAGTACGTCCTTAGTTTAATATTGAGTGTTCAAGCCAATTTGCTGATTAAAGTCATTAGTTGAATAGGCAAGGCTTCAGATTACTATTGGCAATTATAGCTTTACAATTGCTTGTGCTTCTTGGTCATGTGAATGTAAGATTTTAATCTGAAGAGTCATCAGGGTTTTGCCAAAGATTATTTGACATGGCTGCTTTTATACATTAGGTTTCTATATTTTATTTTTTCAGTGTTTTGATTGGCTGACTATTAACTACTCTCTTGACAATACCTGAGCTTTAGCTTGAGCTTTAACAGACATTTATACTTGTTTAATTGGCCTTGTTTGTCCTGTGTAGTTGAAGTGGCACAGTACTCATCATTGTTATCTTTTTTTTCTTATTTCTAATAACCGAATTTCATATCATTATGTGGCATTCCATGCTTACATCCTTTAGTATGATTTCTTAGCCTCAAATCTTACTGTATTTCCTCGTTCTTAGAGTTCCATGAAAGAAACAAAAGAGAAAACATGCACTTTTACATTTAGCAGAATGAAACATGTAAAAGGGTAGGTTGAAGGCACATGAAATTCTCTATTCTTTTGATAAGATAACATCAGATTGAAGCCAAATATGTTTTATCCCCAATTTGTGTAATTGAATCACCTCTGACTGTGGTCACTTTTTACATTGTATGAGCTTGTAGAATATGAAGGAATATCAATTGTAGAACTTAAGCAATATATTTTTCAAGAAAAAAAAATAGCTATGTAGAAAATTCTTTACCCTACTCTTTTACTATTTTCTCTATCTATGTTGTACAAGCGTGTTTCCACGTTGCTTCTGTATTGAAGAAATCCTGAGTCTTCTTTAATCATACAGTTCATACCTTTAATGTCATTTCGCCCACGCAGGTAATGTGTTTCTGAAGCATGGTTCTGAGTTGCGTCTCATACCTCGAGACAGAGTGGGATCTATATAGCTACTGAATGATGACTAAGTTCACAATATTTGGTTTGTCATTATACAATCGTCTCCCAAGTTGTCCTTTAACCTGACCTGTGAGTTCAGGTGTTATCTTTTGGCATCTCACCTAGTACTCCAATATTTGACTATTAATAAAGTTACTTTAACCGAATTGTAACAATAGATATTGTAATATTTGGCCGTTAATAAAGTTACTTCAATCGAATTGTACCTCAATATCGTGCTTCAGTAAGTAGATTTGTTTTTTTTTTACTTCTTAAAATGCCTTAACAATATATGTTCTAGTGATCTGTAATTTATCATCATTTTGGAACTTTTCCCGTAAAAGAAATCATCATTGTGGAACTTTAATACATGATACTCGATTATAGCTAATCCTGTGGGATGTAACAAGGTTCCAACTGGGTGAGCACTTAAACTTGGGCACTTGGCAAACATGGAAATCCTGGTCATTGTTGCTAGGATTCTGTTGATTCTTTTACTGCAAAATTGCTCTGCACCAAAAGGACACCCATGTGTATTGCCACTTTGTCTGACAGTGCAATGCACTGCTGAGAGAAGCAATTGAATGCGAACCTTGTGACTTCTCATTCGATAAGATGCTGTGTACTTCCCTTAACATGGATCTTTTTTGTAGTTACGCATGACACAAGACTTTTATACCAGGAATCCAGAGTTCTTTCTGGTATTATCACTTCTTGAAATAAAGAAAAAAAAAACTCTAAGTACAAAACTAGCCTCTGAAAATTGAATGATATATACCTTGGAATTCAAACTCTATGGAATAATTGGTTGGTAGGAATTCAGTTTTAATGACATACTGAAGTGTATTAAATGACATTTTAAATGAGTTAAGGCTGTGCCTAGGATATGGAATACTTTTGTCAAACTTTCCTCTGCATGCACTTCTTTCTATATATGATGGATATAAAATAAGGAAAAAGAGAAGATAAATTGGATTGAAATTTTTTTCACTATCCATTGTTGACAAAAACCTAATTTTCTGTTGTCATTCCGTGGCTCTGCAAGACATTTTAAGGGGGTGTTTGGTTGGTTCTATTTTATTTTCATTTCTTGGAATCCTCATGGGAATAATAGATTACAGTGTTTGGTTATGTATCATTTGTTAACGTTAATAGGAATCTCACATTCCAATTGGAATGATAATCCCATTAAATGTCGGAATCCCAATCCCCTCCTGACTGGTGTCTTTCTCACATCCCCGACCTCCTCCTCCTCCCTGTTCAGCAGCGGCAGCCTCCTCCTCCTCCTCCCCTTGCTCAGCAGCCGCCGCCGCCTCCTCCTCCTCCCTGCTCAGCAGTAGCCGCCGCCTCCTCCTTCCCGTTGCTGCCTTCTCCTCCTCCTCCTCCCTACTCAGCAGCAGCAGCCGCTGCCTCCTCCTCCTCCCCGTCACCGCCGCCTCCTCCCTACCACTGCCATCAGGTCCTGAAGCAGCAGCTGCTGCTGCAGTCGCCTCCTCCTCATCCCCACCGCCGCCGTCAGGTCCTGAAGCTGCTGCTCAGCAGCAGCAGCCACCTCCTCCTCCCCCCCTGCTCAGCTGCAATAGTTGCCGTCGACTCCTCCTTCTCAACAGTAGCAGCAGCCACCGACGCCTCCTCTTTCTCCTCTCTGCTCAGCGCAGGAGTCGCTGCACACCAACATCGCTCTCCTCATGTGCATGAAGGCGAACTCGCTCTAGGTCCTCCGGCAGTGATGAGTGTGCCGCCCAGTTGGTGGAGAATGTAGCGATCCCGTCCAGCTCGGTGTGCTTTCCGGAGATAGATGGCTTTGAATTGTTAAATCGAAACAAACATTGGAATCTAATTTTGTTAGGAATGTGATTCCTGAAAATTATATTTCTTGGAATGTTTAGATTCCAAGTAATGTTATATAACTTAAACCAAACGCACAAGTGTCTGACCTTCTTGCAGCTGCAAATGTAGCAGGGGGGGCAGTGGAGACCTGTTCTTGCCTGTCAGGTTGTGGGTGCAGTTGTACTTATAATTGCACCCTGAGACTGCAATGATGTGCATGCTACTGTCAATCTTACAAGAAGAACACCAACCATTTTGTTTGTCAATTGTAAGCAATAATGTGCAGTCGTCCCCCATGGTTTTGGCTGCCAATTTGGTGCATCAAAATAAGAAAAAAAGAAGAGAGGTTATCAGGACTTTATCAAATTTCTAGCCATGTCGCCAAGTGACCATTAATTAAGTCTTAATTTTTAAATTGTTATAAACTGAATTCAAGGCACCAACTGACATTGATTCAAGTCTGGAATCGGTTTAGATGACAATTTTCACTCAAGTTTGCCGAAATCTATAAAAATGGATTCACCACTTTGTTAAATCATATCCAATATTAGGTTTAATATGAAGTAAATTATATAATTAAGAATTGACAAAATAAGTTAAGAACCAAATAAAAATGATTAATATATATTGGGAATAGTAATTAATATATTATGATATTGAATATAATGTGAAGAGAATAAATGGTGTATTGAAATTTTTATGTGGATAGAAATTTAAATCACACGAAAGAGTTTTTGTTATAAATAGATGATCATGGTCCTTAAAACGCACTTTTTGAAAAATTATTTTTCTTGGCTTTTCCCACATGAGAAGAGAAGAAAAAATTCTTGATATTATTTTAAAAGTTCATTTCATCAAGTTATTCTTCATCTATCATTAGCGATAGACAATTGTAAGTTATTATATTTATGTATTTAAATTTTTTAATGATTTGACACGATTGTATCAAGTTTTTTAATTCTGATTTCCTCTCTCTCCTCTCTCCCTCTCCACCAACGCCAAATCTTCCTCCTCCCACCTACTTCCCTTGTTTACCTCCACATTTGTCGTCCTTTCTGCTATAATTAGGAGCATTGTCTCGGCAATTATGAATCCGTATTTATCCCGTTATGATGAGTATATGTTGGTATCTCGAATTAGGAACACTGAACATGCTCCATATTAATCCCAGTTTTTTTTATTTTTATTTCCTCCTCTCCAAGAGCTTGATCAAACTGTTTCCTTTGTTTGTTAAAATCGACTACAAATTAATTAAACGTATAAGTTCATATTTCTCTGATCCCCAAATGCTTTGTAGGAATTTCTTTTTCTTCTTCCTCCGACTTATTGTTAGATGTGATTTAGACTCATAATTTCTGCTACAGGTCTAATAATCACATGAAAAATGATTGTTTTTTCACGGTTGAATAAATTTGTAACTTTGTTGACCGTGAAAAAGAAAACTTACTGAAATTAGACATGAGGAAAACTCTTTTAATGGATCTTGGTTTAGGCGTTTTATCAATATTTCAAAATTTATTTTTCATGCATAGGAAGAGTCTCTAATGTTTTAAAACTCGATCTGGTGGACCCGGACGATTTCGGACCGGATCAATTGATTAAATTGAATAATATAAGTCAATAAAAAAGTAAAATATATTAAATAATTTTTTTCTCATATTCTCAATGTCCTTATAAGATGCGTAATAAATAAATTAAAATATAATAAAACAAATATTTTAATAAGTCAAATAATATAATAACATAAGTATTAATTAAATAATCATTTACATAAAAGGCGAGAAATTTTTTATAATTATAAATAAAAATGGGAAAATAAATTGGAGCATAAATTTTAAATATATATATCCAGATATATATATGTAATGTACTCTAAATTTTTTTAACTTTTTTGTCATAATCATTTGTGATCGTGTTTCATATTGACAAGATCGGGTCACCCAAACCAATTTGGCCAGGTCAGACTAGATTTTATAGCTACGATTGGGAGTCTTACACATGGCATAAGTGCGACCTTGAAATAATTTAAATTAATCAAGTATAATATTTCCGAATACACAACAGGGAAAAAAATCCTGCTCTACGTGCCTTGCACAATGCACTTGCACCCCTGGCGTGCAGCTAAAAATACTAATAATATATGCCCCATTAATAAATCATGCTTATTAATGCTCATCTGTTTTTAATTATAAGTCTTCCCTCTCTCTCTCTCTCTCTCTCTCTCTCTCTCTCTCTCTCTCTCTCTCTCTCTCTCTCTCTCTCTCTCTCTCTCTCTCTCTCTCTCTCTCTCTCTCTCTCTCTCTCTCTCCAAATTCTTATACTTCAAAGGGCACTTGAAATGCGTAAAAGTCGTAACAAACAACTCCATCATCAAACAAGAACACATTAATTGGCTCATCAACACCTCATCATCTCCTATTTGTGTATCCTTCTATCTTCTTCTTCTTGTATCCTTCAACCGTTATATCCGCATGCACCTACGACAAGAATCCGAAGAGTCCACGAGAGATCACCTCGTCGCGGACCCGCACCATCCCTCGTGGTGTTTTCTCTCGTCCATCTTGTAGCACGGCCATGTGGGCCAAAGTATCCCTGCACCATGGCCAAGGTTTCCCCTCGACGACCAAAGTTCAACCAGGGCCGGCCTGCAGGGCCTGGCACTGCCGGCGGTCTTCCCCCGGTAACTCCCGCGGCGATGACCCCTCGGAGTACTCGAAGCTCGTGGATCTTCTCCTCCGGCTGCTGCGGTCGGCGGCCTTCTTCTTGGTTCCCGTGTTCTTCTTCGTTGGGCTGTTGTGGTGCTCGGGAACCATCTCTGCCATGACCGCCGCACAGCCGCCAGCTTCGGCCCCCGGCTACGTTTACCGGAGCAAGGAGGTGTTCGACTTGCTCTTGCCTGATATAATATCAGATAATTCTTCTGCTCTTGAGGTTGGTGACTTGTTATCGATCTTAGTTCATTTTTTATTCATTAGTTTCTGATCCCGTAACGTTTCTTCTTATTTTTCTTTCCTTTATTTTAATGTGTTGCTGAACAAATATGTGTTTGGATCCACTGGAATCATAAATGAGATGTAAATGCACTAAGATATAAGAAAGAACAGGCAACACTAGCAGATACGAAAACGCACAGGAATATTTGTTATGCGTTACAGTCAAGTCTCATCTCCTATGCGCTTGCAATCTGTTTGGGAAGAATTTGTCAAATTCCCTAAATTTTCTGTGGCAGCGTTGCTTCTTGGTTCTGTTGCTATCCGCATTTGATTCAGATAACAAAAAAGTTAGTTCAATATAGATGCAATTCTCTTTATCATGTTCTCTGATTGAATCCTCAATTTTTACATTTTTCCTTCTGGAATGAGATAAAATTTTTCCCGAATCCTTTACTTGACATAGAAAGAAAGTTCTATTTCTTTTTTTGTTTAATGTGGTCTTTTATTTCCGCACCTGTCAATTTAATGACGATTTCTGAATGTAGTACCCTGTCCAGTTGCTAATTTTTATGATTCTTTATAACATAACTGCTGACTCTTCAACAACTTCTGAAATGTAACAAGTTTTTTGATAGCTTTACCTGTCAAAATCTCACCAAATGGCTGCCGTTGTATCTTTAGTTTATGCTGCACCTATTTTATATATGTGCAGTTTATGCTGCACCAATTCTTTGTTTAAATGATCAAATCTCTTGTGAATGGTTCTTTATTCTATTGAAATGTCGTTGTGTGCATGAACTAACCGACCTACCCATTTCTATTTTTATAGTTCCATTGACTTCTTTATGTTTTATGAATCATGTGGATAATATAACCTTATCACTAATCCAATTTATGAAATATGCATGCGGATCAGTTTTATGCAAATGATGAGCATTTATGTCAGGAGATGGCCTTCACCTGTTGATCATTGACTTTTTCATACTTATTAATTTTAACTCTTTTTTTTTGTTGGCCTATTAACTCGCGTGGTTTGCATTCATGTTACTAGTTTAGCTCGGCAGCTGAAAAATCCTTTTCTGAACTTTTGGAATTAATACTTTTATAGATGAGCAAGATTTGGACAAGCAGACGTAAATTGAAGCAGCTAACGCCCTGTAACAAAAATACAACAAAGCATTCTGGTCCACATGCTGATCTGAGTAAGACTGTGCTGTCTGTTTTCCTACCTGATTTCGATGGCTGTTTTATGTAGTACCCATATTTTAGAATCTTTACCAAGTTGCTACGTAAATAAGTAGCAATACAAGATATTAATGTTACAATCAAATTAATTTTGTGCTTGAATACTTGGAACGAGTTTACCAGCAAAGTGATATTTGATATTTCAGGATCGACTGGTCAAATTGGTTACTTGATAGTGGATGCAAATGGTGGTCTCAATCAACAGCGTTCATCGGTAGGATGATATTTCTCAATTCAACATTCTTTTTATTATGCCATTTTTATGTCACTAATATTTCTTTTTATCAGATATGCAATGCAGTGGCTATAGCCGGTACTTTAAATGCTATCCTTGTGATTCCACAATTTCATCTTCACAATGTATGGATGGATACAAGGTAAGAACTAAGAAAACATCTTTTTTTTTTCTGAAATTCGAAGTTCCCTTACATCTTTAAATGCTAACGCTTTTGATGTGAGAGGACTGTATAGTTATTACATCCTTCCCTACATACATAGCCAGGATTTTTTTTACGAGTGTTTGGACGTTACTTTCTAGACTCTTGACAATCCATGATTACATTTATTGTTGTCTTCTTTTCAGTGAATTCAGCGATATCTTTGATGAGGATCATTTCATAGACACGCTGAAAGGTCAAGTTACGGTAGTCAAGGAACTTCCTGAGATGGTCATGAACAGATTTGTCAATATAAGCAGCATACCAAATGTTAAAGTTGATGCCTGGTCACCAGTTAGTTATTATCTAAATGTCATAGAACCAATACTACGAGAGCAAGGGTATGCTTTCAAGACTTTCATTACTCATATCTTTTGAGTATTAAAATTCCTAAGGATTACTTTGGAGCTTATTATACACAACTAAGGACCAAATATATTAAGATATCATAATTAAGATGTAGTGCATATAATTCTCGTATCATGATTTTAGTACTAAGCTGATGCATTGAATTTTGCAGAGTTATTCGTATAAGCCCTTTTGCAAATAGGCTGGCTGTGGAAGCTACATCAGATATACAAAGTCTTAGGTGTTTATGCGACTATGAAGCACTTAGATTTTCTGCTCCCATAGAAACGATGGCAAAGAAATTAGTGGATCGTATGATTCAGAAAAGCTCAAAGTTTGGTGGAAAGTATGTAGCTGTTCACCTCCGTTTCGAGGAGGTACTGATGGCTAATATCTACTTAAGTTGCTAGATACCTTTGAGTAGCATAATAGTTCCATTCTTGTTGTTGCAATCCGACTTGCAGGATATGGTGGCCTTCTCATGTTGTGTTTACGATGGAGGGCTGAAGGAGAAATCTGAAATAGATTCTGCTCGGAGAAGAGCATGGAAGAAGTTCATGCGCAAAGGTCGCTGTCCAAGGCCTGATTATAACCGTATGCATGGAAGATGTCCCCTGACTCCATTAGAGGTAAACAATTTGACGCACGAGATTTCCAAGATCCATCACATGTTTAATTACAACTCATACAAAGTTGTATCACTACTATCTGTCATGTGTGTGCATTCATCATAAGATATTGTTCTGTAGAAATTAATAAACATAATAATACGAAGGAGGTTCACGAAGTACCTCTTACGGAAGCGAATCGTCCATGCGGCTTCTCCACGAACAAGGGATTGCACTCGTACGCGTGGTCGGAAACCAAATCACGTGAAAATGAAACACAATACCACGACTCAAATGCAAGAGATAGAAGAGAGAGCAATGCTAATTGAATGAAGGGAGCAACCGCACAAGTTCAACTCACAACACTTCACACTTGGATTTGCACTCACACTTGGACTCCTCTCAAGTGCACCAAGGGACCTCTATTTATAGAGGTGCTTGGCCACAAAAGGCCAAGCAAGAGTGCTGCCGAGAAGTGTGGAGACGCATGGCCTTCATGCATGCTGCATGGCAGCCATGCCTCGCATGGCAGCAATGCTTTGGCATGGCCATCGCACCATGCCACGGCATGGTTGCCATGCATGGGCGAATCCAACAATCTCCCACTCGCACATGATGAGTTTCATGCATATGCTCGATCTCTTCATATCTCATGAAAGCAAATGAGTCGTGCGACCCACGAGTATAAGCACAAATTCAAAAAGTGGGAGCCTTTGATTGTGACCGATTAAGGATGCACAATCGCTCAACCATCTCGAGAGCCGAGACCATGACCTTTGATGGATCCATGATTGCTCAATCGATCTTTGAGCCATAACTATGTCTCACATAGTTGCTCAACATATCGTGCGATATACATCGCGTGTGCTATAACCATGACTTACATGGCTTTATCATGCGTGCCAAATCGTAACTTACACAATCGCTCAAGCATCGCGTACTCGTTATGCCCCAGATTTGCCTTGCTGCATCATCTAGACATCCTCATGTCTGATACCGCGGTAATTATTTCTGTATGCAAAACTATTTTTCCTACTCAAGGAGAATAGTTGGCCAATTGCATGCAGGACTCTCATGCAGCTCTCAATAAATCTTTTCGCACTCATATTTCTCAGTTCTTATCGACTGCTTTCCTAAACATGACTCAGCGGACCTCTTCACTTTGGATCTTGGAGTATCATGCTAAAGTAGCAATACCAATCATTACTTTGAAATATAGTCAAAGTTCAAAGAGCAACAACTAGACTGTTAGGTCTAGAGAAACTCACACAATGACGAAGATCAACATCGATTCGTCATTTCTCAGGGTCGTCTTAGCATACTTGGTACACAACACAAGTATTACGATGGAAACTTCCGTTGAGGAAGCGTGTGTCTAACTCAAACACCGCACATATTTAAGTCAAGTCGTCATCTACTGGCGTCTGACCTGAGACACCTAACTGCTTGCCATCACATGGCGTCAAAGCTAGAGTCTCACATTTAGCTATCATCATCAGGTTTCACCAAATTACCAAACTCATGTTTGTATCATCTTGAACACATCAAAGCGGTTTAGGTCATGTTTCATAAGAAATGTTTGGGTCTAAACCATTTCTTCTCCACGTGCAATCACATAAATACCGGAGGCGATTACTCGTGTGAGTGAGTAATCTCATGCCTGACGGACACACTTAACACATGCATAATATAATTCTCTTATGAAAAACATATTTTTATTAATGTGATTAACTTTGAGTACAAATTTCTTTTTATATTCTACGCAGTCCTAGTGCATGTACATGTCTCAAAAATACATCTCTAGGTAGTGGTTTGGTGAACGGATCAGCAACCATGTTGTGCGTAGATATGTACTCAACAGAGACCTCCTCTTTCACATCTTCATTTCTTATAAATTTGTATTTGATGTCGATATGCTTTCCTTTGCAATTATATTTTTCATCCTTCACATAGGCAATCGCTGCTTGATTGTCCCAATGTAAAGTCATCTCTCTCATTCCAACATCCGAAAATCGTAGATGTTAAAGGAATCTTTTTAACCATAGGGCTTCTTGCACTACGACTGAACATGCCACAAATTCAGCCGCCATCGTAGACAATGCTATTCATTCTTATTTTTTGTTGCTCCATATGATAGCACCATTACTGAGCAAGAAGACATATCCGGAGGTAGATTTTCGTTCATCAATGTCGCCTGCCCAATCGGCGTCCGTATATCCAACCAGCCTTAAGCTTCCTCCGTGATAACATAAAGCAAAGTCAGTAGTGCCTTTGAGGTATCTCATGATTCTCTTCACAGACTTCCAATATTGGCGTCTTGAGTTTGCCTGATATCGACTCACTAGACCCACTGCATAGCATATGTCCGCTCGAGTACACAACATAGCGTATATCAGACTGCCAACTGCACTTGCATAGGGAACTGAAGATATCTCTTTTTGTTCTTCTACAGTCTTTGGGCACATATTAAGGTTCAAAATCTCGCATCTCGCAATAGGAGTATCAATGGGTTTGTAGCCATCCATCCGAAATCGTTCTAAAATTTTGTTAATATATGTCTCTTGCGACAAAGCAAGAAATCTCTTAGAATGATCTCGTTGAATTTTCACACCCAGTATGAAGGCTGCTTCCCACATGTCTTTCATCTCAAAGACAGAGGACAATCATTTCTTAATGGTGACCAAAAACTCCATATTATTTCCGGCTATCAAGATGTCGTCTACATATAGAGTCATAATGACGAACATATTCTTAGATTTATAGACATACACGCAATGGTCATCATCAATCATTTCAAAACCATATGATATGATTGATTGATGAAATTTAATATAATATTGTCTAGATGATTGTTTAAGTCCATAAATGGATCGACGCAACTTGCAAACTTTGCGCTCTTCTCCTTTTACTATGAAGCCTTCAGGTTGCTCCATGTAAATTTCTTCATCTAGTTCTCCATTGAGAAATGCAGTCTTTACATCCATCTAATATAATTCCAAGTCCATATGTGCGACAATTGCTAGGATAAGGCTTTTTTAGAAGAAAATCTTACAACTGGAACAAAGTTTTCTTCATAAACAACACCCTCCTCTTGGGTGAAGCCTTTCGCCACTAAGCGAGCTTTGGTCCTCTCAATAGATTCATCACCGCCTCATTTTATTTTAAGAACTCACTTGTTCCCAATTGCTCTACGATCAGGCGAAAGATCAACCAAGTCCCAAACTTGATTTGCCTTTATAGACTGGAATTCTTCTTCCATTATCTTAACCCACTTTTCTTTATGACAAGACGAGAGAGCCTCATTGATTGAATTAGGCTCAAACTCTTCTTCAGGACCTACTATATGAACTTCATGAATTCCTTCGATGTCAAATCGTCGACGTGGGATGCTCTTTCTAGTAGTCCTTCGAAGTGAGCACTCTAGATTCTCGTTTGGCGACGAAATGCTCCCACTCGGATCAGGGTGTGGTGAAGGGACAAACTCTTCTACATTGTGATCCGTAGATGTCGCCATTCTGAGATTTCTGACTTCTTCTAAGTGAAGTGTTCTATCAATCTCGCCTTGCTTTGGAAATTCTTCCTCTATAAATGTCACATCTCTACTCTCAATTTCTGTAATAGTCCCATCATCCCTTTCTCCTGTGAACACATAGCCTTTAGATGTTTCAGGATACTTGATGAAGATACACTTCTTGCCTCTAGGGCCCAACTTTCCATACTTATGAGAGTTGTCAAGGACATAGGCAGTACATCCCCATGGACGCAAATAACTTAGGTCAGGCTTACGACCTGTCCAAAATTCGTAGGGAGTGAAAGAAATAGACTTTGATGGAACGCGGTTGAGTATGTAGGCAGTTGTAAGCAATGCATCTCCCTAATACGAAATTGGTAAGTTTGCTTGTGCCATCATAGACCGGACCATATCGAGTAGAGTACGGTTTCTCCTTTCCGCAACACCATTTTGTTGTGGAGTTTCTGTAATTGTTAGTTGCCTAACTATTCCTTTTTCATCACATAACTTTTTGAATAAATCTGAAAGATACTCACGACCACGGTCGGTTCGCAAGAACTTAATCTTGCGATCTAATTGATTCTTAACCATGTTCATAAATCACACAAAGCAATCTATAGCCTCAAACTTATGGGACATCAAGTATACGACCCCATAACGTGAATAATCATCAATAAATGTGATGAAGTATGAGAAATCGTGTCTTGCTTGGACAAATATTGGACCACATACGTCCGAGTGGATTAATTGCAATGGAAACTCAGTTGTATGTAATGGCTTTTTTCCAAATGGTTTTCTTGTTTGCTTGCTAGCTAGACATTCTTCACAAGTTGACAGATCGACTTTAGCGAGGGAGTTTATGAGCCCTTCTCGAATTAGTCTATACATTCGATCTTGTCCTATATGTCCTAGTCTGGCATGCCAAGTCTTGACACTTTCATTCACATCAACGGATGACATAAATGAATAACTACTAGCAACACATGCAGTATTAAGAACATAGAAACCATTTTCAAGAAAGCCATTACATATAGGAACACCATCCATTGAGACGTTCAGATGTTTAGAGCCAAAAGTCATTACATATCCATATGCATTAAGAGTGGATACAGATATTAAGTTTCGTCGAAAATCAGGGGCATACAAAACATCGTGGAGGTAAAGGGTTTTTCCATTGCTAAGTTCTAACTTGCAACTTCCTATCCCTTTGACTTCCACTCTTTTATTGTCTCCTACGTAGATGTACTTAGAGCCCGCACTGAGTCGACGAAACTCGACAAAAGTCTCACGTTCCTTGGCTACGTGGTCTGTTGTTCCGGAATCTACAATCCACGAAGGATGAGTTTCAGCAACCAGAACACAGCTAGAAACATACGCAAAGGAAATATGGTCAGGACAAACCTTCTTCGGCTTAGTGTACTCACGAGCGAAGTGACCACGACTACCACAATTGTAGCATTTCACTTTGCTTTTATCCACTTTGCCACTGCGCTTCTTCCTTTTGCGCTCTTGGTGCTGGACCTTCTATTGTCCACTATATCCTCTCCTCTAGTTGGGGTGCAACTTACGCGACCTCTTGCGTGTGGAACTTGTGCCATGCTTTCGTCCACTTATTTCAGCAACTAATGCTTGACTGGAGGATTTCTGAGATTCCAGTACCTCATCCTCCATTTCTAGGTGACGAGCCACATCATCAAAATTCTTGATATTGTCATTATGCATCAGGTTGACGCGCATGTGTTCCCAAGATCTGGGAAGAGAGCGGATAACTGCTTGCACCGGTTGCTCATCAGTGAGCACATGTCCGGCATTCTTGAGTTCGCGTATCATGTTCATCATTTCCCTTAGGTGTTGCCTCATGGTGTGATTAGGCCGCATCCTATAAAAATCAAATTTGATGGTTAACATCCTTAACTTGGAAGTTGATGTGATACCGAACTTATTCTGGATAGCTGCCCATATTTCAAATGTCGTTTGGTAAACCTCAAATTCGCACGTGAGAGAGTCTTCCATTGTACTCAGCAACAGAATGCGAGCAATACGACTCTTTTTGGACCAGGCCTCGAATGCCTCAGCATCCCTTCTATGTTGGACAGTATTACCAGGTGCCGGTTGTGGCATGACATGTTTGATGGTCTCTAAAATATCTTGTTCCTCTAAGAGATACCGAACTTTTCGATACCAAATATCATAATTTTCACCGTTCAATTTATCCCCTTTGTTCAGGTCGGCAATTATGGACTTTGATGCCATGGTCAATAGTCTAGGTTCATTAATAGAAGAGGAGGAATTACGTTATGCATGTCTTAATTTGTCACAAACATTCAAAATAATAAATGACACAATCCAAGGATAATGACATCGAGAGGTCGCTACGCTCCCACTCATCTCCCACTATCCCTAGGATAATTACCATTTATTAAATTAATAATGTGACAAATCGTTTCCAAATTTTGAATCAACGGATAATTCAAAAATATTATGTCTTATGTTTTCTCAAATAATTAGACATACTAATCACTTCATGTTTCATTTTTTATGTCTAAATAGTTTAGAGAAAATTAGCATAAATTTATTTCTCTAATTTTGATGAAACATGATTATCTATTATGAGAAAACATGATAAAGAAAATTAACTAATTATCAATTTTTCTTGCATAATACACATGGCATGTTTTTCTTTTGTATTTTCCACTAAGAAAAAAAATAACTATGCAAATCATACACACGATAAAATTTACAAAACATACATGCCTCTCGAAAAAACATATACAATTAATTACATACTCAAACTTTATGTAATTAATTTTCTTTCATGCATATGTTCAATTTTTTATAAAATTAATTGCATTAATTAGCACTAAACTGTAAATGCAATTAAACTTACATATGCATTTATATTCTGATAGGAAACATCTAGAAAAAGATTTTAACATTTATCCCTATTTTCCATAATTTTCTCTCAATTTCCAAAGAAGTAATTTAATTGCATAAATTGTCACAAAGCAATAAAATGCAATTAAAATTTCTATAATATTTCATAAAATGAAAGAAAAAATTTTCACAATTTTCCGTTACTTCTATAATTATCTGGCAATTTATGATGTTTTCTGACTTTTCAGAATTAAAAAATGGGAAAAATATCCTTCTGGGCTGCACACAGCATTGGCCCACTTAATCGGGCCGCGCGCCCGCACGTGTCGCGTGCCCGAGCGCGCGCCCAGCTGGCCGCGAGCCCTCGCGCGCCGCGTGGGCTGGGAGGCCGCGCGCCCCGCATGCGCAAAGAGCCCGCGCGCCGCGTGGGCTGGGAGGCCGCGCGCCCCGCATGCGCAAAGAGCCCGCGCGCCGCGTGGGCTGGGAGGCCGCGCGCCCCGCATGCGCAAAGAGCCCGCGCGCCGCGCGTGCTCGTGCGCATGCCGCTGGCCCGCTAGCCCGCGCGCAGCGCTGGGTCGCAAGCCCGCGCTTGGACGCTGGGCCACTAACCTGCGCACACCACTGGGCCGCTCTTGTGTGCGCGCGTCGAGTCCGTGAGCCCGATCGCGCCGAATGGGCTTCCAGCCCGCTCTCCTTCGCTGGGCCGCGAGCTTACTTGCACTGTTAGGTGCGTCTCCGGGCCGCCTGCACGTGTGCGCGCCTTCTGGGCCTCGTGCCCGCATAAGGCGCTGGGCGGCGTGCACAGCGCCCGTGCGCGCGCCACCTGGCCGTGCCTTTGCGCACGCTGGGCGAGCGAGCCGGGCCATGTGCCTGTGCCCAGCTGGGCCACACGCCCAAGCGCGACCAGCCAGGCCATAAGCCAGGCAGTTCTGTCTTTTTTTTTTTTTGACAGCCGAAAGGTTTTCTTTTTTTTTTTATAAATGAATTTTTAAAAAATTCCGAGAGTAGCCGATATGATTCTGATACCAATTGTAGAAATTAATAAACATAATAATACGAAGAAGGTTCACGAAGTACCTCTTGCGGAAGCGAATCGTCCACGCGACTTCTCCACAAACAAGCTACGGATTGCATTCGTACGCGTGGTCGGGAATCAAATCACATGAAAATGAAACACAATACCACGACTCAAATGCACGGGATAGAAGAGAGAATAATGCTAATTGAATGAAGGGAGCAACCATACTAGTTCAATTCACGACACTTCACGCTTGGATTTGTACTCCACTCAAGTGCACAAGGTGCACAAGGGACCTCTATTTATAAAGGTGCCAAGCAAGAGTGCTGCCGAGAAGTGTGGAAAGGCGTGGCCTTCATGCATGCTACATGGCAGCCATGCCTCGCATGGCAGCCATGCTTTGGCATGGCCATCACACCATGCCACGGCATGGTTGCCATGCAAGGAGGCCCATGCATGGGCGAATCCAACATGTTCCGATAAGATCACTATGGCTTCCGTTACAATATGGTGCACTATTTTGCATTGCAATGTTTCATTTCAGAACGAGTTTCTAATATGAATGATGATATCCTTTGACATGATGTGAATTGCTTTCTTTTCAATTTTTTTTTATGTTCTGAAACATATGATTGCATTCACCTTCCTCTTGTCAGGACAGGTGGGAATGATGCTGAGGGGCATGGGCTTCAACAACAACACTGCCCTCTACTCGGCCTCTGGGAAAATATACAATGCAGAGAGGAATTTGGAACCTCTGCTGCAGCTGTTTCCACTGTTACAGACAAAGGACTCTCTCGCAACACCTGAAGAGCTTGCTCCGTTTCAGGTCTAACCACAAATTATTGGGCCTCTTTCTATGTCTCCAGATTGCTTTGCGTGCAACATTCGTGTTTATTAGTTGCTCTACTCTGACATTGATAGACCAAAATAATGTGCAGAGCTATTCTTCAAGGCTGGCTGCCTTGGATTATACCGTTAGCCTCCACAGCGAAGTGTTTGTAACTACTCAGGGTGGCAACTTTGCGCACTTCATGATGGGCCATCGTCGGTTCCTCTACGGCGGCCACGCCAAAACCATTCAACCAGACAAGAAGAAACTTGCAGCTTTGCTGCATGACACCGACATCAGGTCACCCATTTTCTTCTCATCTAAATTTATATCTTTTAGTCAATTCTTGTTCATCATAGCTTCTTGGTCTACTTTAAGGACTAGAGATATCAGATGAGTAAAACACTATAAAAGATATAAAAGAAAGAAAGGGAAACTAAGATAATTATGGAATGTGGACCCTTGGGAGGTCTAATTTACAGATCACTGACCTGAGATGTAATCATTACATGGATTCTGAATCGCATATTTAAAATCTATCATTACATAAAATATGTAGAGTTGAGAGCTAATGGATTATCTCAAAAGGAACTACTACGCATGCTACCTTTAATTTGTTTACTCCGCTGACCGTTTGGAAATCTATAAAGGCATGCAGCTGTTTCTTTTAAATAGTTTAGTTGCACGCCATGCGCTCCACCTGCGTGGATAACTCATAGACTTGGATTCGTTTCAGTTGGAGGGCCTTCAGAGAATCCATGGAGTCGATGCTTTATGAGAGCAACCGAAAGGGCATCATGCTGAGGAAAAGCAAGCAATCAGTTTATACCTACCCGTCACCGGATTGCATGTGCCTGCAGGATCAGGCCAACTCGATGGCTTCCTCCAAAACTTATCAGCAGCACCACCATGAGGTCGGCTAGTTACTCTGTTTCTTTTTTTTTCTTTCTTTCTTCTGATCATTCAAGGTGGTCAGCTTTTGGTGTAAAATTATGCCTCGGGTAATTAGCTAAAATGTATCAGTAAAACTTCCGGCTGGAGAACAATCGCACAGTTTCTGTGTACGTGAAATTTTGATCAAAATCTAGGCAAATGAATATGGTAGATATGGCTGATCTTGTCACCTTAGACATCTGAACAGAGTAAAGCATGCAATGCAGTACATGCAGCCACGTCACGCCTACTCCCACCACATTTTATGCCATGAGCCTATAGAGGGATAACAGCACGGGTGTCTGAAGCAGGTCCATAGATTGCATCCCATGACGAGGACAAATCCCCAATTAATTAAGCCAAGCCAATGTGGCAGCTGTCTGCAGTCCTCCCAGATCGGCAGTCACAAGAAGCTGCTGGGAAGCCATAATGACCAGTAATCCAGAATATTTGGCTCTGTCTCCCCCTAATCTCCATCACCGTATCTTGAAAAATCCCTGAGAATATTTGGCTCTGACAGCAAACGCCTAAGTTTGCTTTCTTGTAAAAGAGAATAATGATAGTGATGACTGATGATATGGCCTAAAACTCTTCTGGTAGATTGAGATATTGTAACCTTTCTTGTATCTGTAACTTATTTTGGTGAGATGGAATCGTTAAAAAAAAGTTGCAATGTTTAGAGTTAAAATTCAGACGTTAAAAAAAACATTTTGTTGGATTACCATGTATCTGCCTGACATCAAATTCAAATAAATAAAAAGAAACTAGCCGTTCCACAACTGATGACTCTTTCCCCTTTTTGTCGCGGGGACAAGATCATAGGAGCTTTTTCAGCTTGGTTTTGACCTGCGCGACCACCCCTTCAATGATAACATCTGACCAAAAAGACCCACATCAAGTGAGCCTAATGATGCCTTATTGGGTCTCTCTCTCCCAGGGTACACTGATTTCCCAAGAATTTAAATAACATTAAGCTAATCCTTGCAACTCATGCTAATGGTTGTCACTGTCAGACGGTCTTAGAGAAAAATAGAATCCGGCCGGAATGCAACCGAATCAGCTTCGACCGAAAACCGGTCTGAACCATGAATTTCGGACCAGTAATCATTCAATTTTGAGTTAATATTGAAGCAGCTAAGACTGGATCAGTTTCTTGGGTCGGACCGGGAAAAGGTTATATAACTCTGTTAGATTAGAAGACTAATCAGTCATTGTAGTTGGCAGGTTGGTGTGCAGACAGGGTAACAACACATGATTAAACAATTTGCTACTGGCCTTTCTTCAAGGACTACTTGTGTCTTTGTATCAACCATTTTGCTACTGAACTTTTGTTCTGTTCTTTGAGGTATCTAACCACTTCTTTTTCTTGGATTGATGAGATATTGTACATTATTACTGTTACTAAAGCGAGCATCCTCTAAAGAAGCAATTTAAAGTAAAACCCCACACCAAGAAGACCCTCCCCCTCACAGTACCAGCAAAAAAAGGAACCTCCTTTGCATTTCAGAGAGCCAGACTAATCATCTATCATCCAAGTACTTGCCCCCTCTCCTGTGTATAAAACATTCTGATCTCGAGGAAGAGCAGAACCCCTCATGGCAGACGCAAGGAAGGCCATTTGGCTCATCCGCAGAAGCCGCAAGCAGGCCGCAGCTCCGGTGCCAGAAGAAGCTGACGGCAAGGCCATGGCCAAGGGAAGCCACAGAATCAAGAGGAGAGCGCGGGATAGAGAGGAAGGCGCGTCCTCGTGGAGAGCCCTGGGGAGCTTGCTCTCCTGCAGCTGCCGGAGGGACGTGGTGACGAGCAAGAAGTACTCATGCAGGAGGATCGTATGCTCCGGGTCGCTGTGCAACAGCGTGAGCGACGGCTCGTGTGCCATGAGGCTGCCGCAAGCAACCGGTGCAGAAGCATACAAGAAGTGGGCTCCGGTGGCCAGCTGCAACAACTCGAGCAGATCCCTGCTCGCCCCTTCTAATGACCACAGCGGAACCATCTCAGCTTCCTTCTCTTCCGTCTCCTCGGCGTCGATAACAGCATCTTCTGCCTCGACTTCGTCGTCGTCCTTTTCTTCTGCTGGAGGTTGCTTCAGAGCGGTGCAGCTGAGGAAGTTCGGGTGCTACGAGTGCCATGTTGTTGAGGATCCCGTTAATGGACCTTCCAGAGACCCTTCCATGAGGGCCACCGTTTGTCCCTGCCCTGAATGCGGGGAGATTTTTACGAAGTCTGGGGCGTTGGAGTTCCATCAGACAGTGAGACATGCAGGTAACAGTTCCATTTCTTGCTGTTTCTTCTTCTTGCTTGCTCGAACCATTCGCATCAACAAATATGTTTCCATTCGTCTCCACTGGCAATGTAAACATTTTTTCCCTGTTTTGCATCCGTTTCTGAATCTGTTTCTGCTTTCTTTGTTGATAAAAAACAGTAAAAGAATTGGGTCCAGAAGACAGCAGCCGAAACATCATTGAGATTATCTTCCAATCAAGTTGGCTGACGGTGCAAACTCCAAGTTGCAAGATAGACAGGATACTCAAGGTCCACAACACAAAGAAGACGTTAAGTAGTTTTGAGGATTACAGAGACTCCATCAAAAGCACAGCCAACAAGCTTCCCAAGAAGCATCCAAGGTGCATTGCCGATGGGAATGAGCTCCTCAGGTTCTACTGCACCACGTCTCTGTGTTCTCTCGGCCTCAATGGATCGACGACTCTGTGCCAGTCGATTCCACGGTGCAAGGTCTGCAGCATCATACGCGATGGGTTCAAAGTTGACGCATCTGGGAGGATTCAGACGATGGCGACCAGTGGAAGCGCGCATGGGGTAGCAGAGGTCTCGTCCGGCGACCAGAAGAGGGCAATGCTCGTGTGCAGGGTGATTGCAGGAAGAGTGAGGAAGAGCCATGACGCCACTGAGGAATATGATTCAGTCAGTGGGTCTGCAGGAGCCTACACAAACTTGGATGAACTTATTGTTTTCAGCCCGAAAGCAATCTTACCTTGCTTTGTTGTGCTCTACAGAAATGTATAGAGTAATCTGCAAGTTGATTCTGTCAAGTACTGATGTCATTCATTTCACAAGCTTAAGTTTTGCAAATTTGTTTTCGGAAATCTTTTTTTTTGTTGTTGCAACTATTAACAGGTTGGTTGCAGTTTTCCTACCTATAGATATTGTGTATCATGCTCAATACTTTGGAGGGAATTATATTATTTATGAACAGTCTTTGATTTTTCTTGCCTTTGTGAATGATAGCAGAATTAATGTCAAATGGGTATGACATTATTTTCCAGAGCAAGGATGTTTATGGAAGTAGATTTAGTACCTCATTCCATATCAAAGTAAATTTATACGTTCTTTCGCTCTGTGATCCATGTAGCCGATCTCATCTAGTGGGATAAGGCTTTGTTGTTGTTGTTGTTTTGCTCTGTGATTTCGTAACTCAAACATCCATCGACGACCTTGGGCAAAAAAATACAACAACAAAAAAAAAATCGTAACAGATATGCCTACTGAGCCTTGAAGTTATGACGTATCAAATAGTAATCACATTAGAGGAATCAATGTCTGCTAGCTTCACATTGCTCATTCACATGGGACCAATTTGTTGACTGATGATTTATTATAAGCATTAGAGAGAAAATAATGTTGAATTACAGAAATACACCCTTTTTTATCTGCCATTTTGGATCAATTAGAGAAAAGTTCATCTCTTCTGTCTCCAGTTTGTACTACGTCATTAGCCGGTTAAGTAACCTGATCATGTGTTATGTGATTCTATTCAATCACATACAGATGCTTCGTCCTCTCTACTGTTTGATTTGTAAAGAATGCCACCAGATAAGCTAGACCAAGCAATCTAATTGGCAAGCTGCTGGCTGGTTGATGAGAGCATGATGATGGCTAGTCTGTGCTAATCCCAGTTTAATATGCTTTACTTGGTGTCCGGTTCTGATTGTTTTGTGTGTTTGTAGTGTTCAAATATCTGATGACCTGATGTCTCCATGCAACAACTCCTAATGTCCTCATCTAGTTTGTTTGGCGTGTGACAATTGACTAAACTAGTAGTTAATTGGAGAGTCAGGAATCATCTCAGAAAGAGCCAAAGGACAGACCTCTGACTCTTCTGGAGCTGGCAGGGTGGGAGTGTTGCTTCCCCTGGAAACTAGAGCTGTAAGGCAAGTTCTCATTTTTCTTTGTTTTTCAGTACTCTGAATACAAGGTATCACTAGACAATCCAACACAAACCAGTTGGGTCTACGCACTAGGCCATCTTTTTCTATATGGTAACCATGGCCAATCCCTGGTTTGGTAAGCATGGAATTGTTGCCACAGACAAGAACTTGATCGGTGGCAGTCCAACTTTGTGACAAATGCCAGACAGCATAAGCAGTTTAATGAATTTATATCTACTGAAATATTGGTACTTTTGTTCAGCAAAACAAATTAGACTGCGCTGGGAGTTCAGCTAACTTGCTGCGCTGGATGCTATTCCCATTTATTCATTTACTGTTCTCTCCTGCGAATGCAATCTTGTCCTATCTGATTTCTTTTGTGCTGCTGTAGCAGTCCACTGCGTGAGATTAAATCGAATGCCAGCAGCTTACACAGTTGGGAGCATCTAAATCTGCTGCAGAATTGGCCTTTCTTTGTGACAAATCTGGTTCAGTAAATTCGACTGCACGCTGTGTGCTTGGAGCTTCTCCCGCGTGTTCATCTACTGTTTTATGTTGGGAAGGCAGTTTTGGCCTGCCTGATCTCTTTTGTGCAGCTGTGACAGTACACTTCGTGAGATTAGAACGAGTGCCAGCAGATTAAACAGTTAAAAAAGTCATCTAAATCTAATGCGATAACAAATCCGGTTCAACTGACGTGTTCTGCTCAAATCAGCTCACACTGCGAATGCAATCTTGTCTTGTTCGATTGTTTTCTGCCACTGCACTCTCTGATCTATGACCAACTTGCTCTTTTATTTTACTCTGCTCGAGCATCGAGATTACATTGGAGACTTGAATGAAACTAGAAAAAGAAAAGGCAATGATGTAGAGGGAGTTGAGCCAAGGACGAAAGTACTGAAGCTGGCAGCTCTTTGTTGCACTCCGAGGAAAGGGAGGCCACAGTGATGACAAGGACTGCAAGGGGGTGCCATGCTTGCATGAGACAAAAGCGCCATGCAGTCATCTGCAAAGTGTGGTCCTCAGTCCAGTGTGAGACCATCACCCTGACCCTTCCCTTAGCTCTCATGGGAACAAGCCCTGGGATCCCAAACCATTGCAGGAAGGTAGGACTCTGACTCCATTCTGGAAGTCAGTCAAATTCTGCTGCCTAGTGCCCAGTTCTGCTGTAAAGAGCTCTTTTTCTTCGGGATTCCTCTTTGTGGCATCCTGACAAGTGATAAGAATTTTTTTTAATAAAGTAGTGCAAATTCATTAAGTAACTATTCCGATAGAGTCATGATACAAAAATTGAATGAGGCTCAAAGGACGGTCATCCGTCAAAAGATACAGTATAGCAAGGTAGTCGGATACAATAGTGGGGTTCAGCCCAAAGATAATCTCCCAGAGAATCCTCTTCAATCTCCATGGGCAGTGCGATGCCTTCTTGATGATCTCGATAAGGGTACACAAATTCGAGGATACGTGAATGTGGGTGAGTTCGTGTGCCAAACATCATTGGAGCCCCCAAAGAATAGCCATTGCTTCTAGCTCCATGACCGAATCCATATATCATCTCGCCGCACTTGCAAAAAAAATAAAAGAAGCACCGCGAAAGCAAAGAAGGTAACCAATCCCTCCAGACCTAGCTGCTCCCGAAAGAGAGCCATCAGCTTAAGTTTAAGCCAATGCTGGGGCGGAGGCTCCCACCGATCCTTCGGAGGATCTTGGGGGCAATGTGCCTTAAATGCGTGGGTGTCAGAGAAGTAGTGATAAGCAACCAAACCTCATTCTCAAGCCATACTCATGGTTGCATGCTTAGACCAAAAGTGAATGCCATTTCGCAGATGTCGTAACTCCCAGAGGCAGGAGCAAAAAAGGAGAGACAAATGCATTTCGACTTATCCATGTCGTCTCCCACGTGGACCCAAGAGCCCAGGTGCCAGGTGGAAAGAACCGGAAAGAGATAGGAAGTGTAATATTCCTCATTAGCGTGTGATATTGTCCGCTTTGAGCATGGGCCCGCACGATTTTCTCACGCGTCCCCTAGTATCAGAGTAACGCAGCGGCTCACCTCTATACTCAACGTGATACTGTCTGCTCTGCCCCCACCATGGGCTCACGATTTTGTAACGCGTCACCTGGTATCGATGCATGAAGCATGTCTTTGATTAGTCCCACATGCATAAGTCATGAAAGAGACGATGTGTATATATGAGAGCATGTCATTCACGAGGTGTGACGCGTTAGAAAACCGTGAGCCTAGGGTGGAGGCAGAGCGGACAGTATCACACTGAGTATAGAGGTGAACCGCTGCGCTACTCTGATACCAGGTGACGCGTTAGAAAATCGTGAGCCTAGGGTGGGGGCAGAGCGGACAATATCACACTGAGTATAGAGGTGAACCGTTACGCTACTCCGATACTAGGTGACGCGCGAGAAAACTGTGCGGGCCCATGTCCAAAGTGGACAATATCACACGCTAATGAAAAATGTTACATATTATTGAGCCTATGTGCATAGTGAGGTGCGATTACTCAACGAGGACATTGAGTCCCCTAAGGGGGGAAGGGTGCATGAGGCATGCCTTGGATTAGTCCCACATGCATAAGTCATGAGAGAGATGTTGGATTTATATGAGAACATGCCATTCACTATGTGTGACGCATTTTGAGAAAACCGTGTGGGCTTAGGTCCAAAGCGGACAATATCATACGCTAACGGGAAACGTTACATATGGTATCAGAACTACTCCGCGTGAGCCTATGTGCATGGTGGGTGCGATCACTCAACGAGGACGATGAGTCCTCTAAGGGGAGAATGGTGCATGAGGTATGGATTAGTCTCACATGCATAAGTCATGGGAGAGATGTTATATATATATATATATATATATATATATATATATATATATATGAGAACATGTCCTTCACTACGTGTGACGCGCTAGAAAATCGTGAGCCTAGGGTGGGGGCTGAGTATAGAGGTGAGCCACTGCGCTACTCTGATACTAGGTGACGCGTGAGAAAATCATGCGGGCTCAGGTCCAAAGCGGACAATATCACACGCTAGTGAAGAATGGTACATGAAGAGTGCATTGGAAAAGGGACCAGAGCTTATGCGTCATTAGGGCATTGGAAAAAAAGGTGGGTATTCATCTCAAGCACAAGTAGTGTTATAAAAAAACAAAATAGTGTCAAGGGTTGGTAGTTTATGATGGAAAAGCTTCCAAAGAAAAATATGGATCTTAAGAGGAGCCAAAATATGCCAAAGAGTGGTTCACAACGGCCCGCCAAAAGAGGATGGCAGCATAGAATGGCGGAAACGAATTTATAAACTGACTTAGAATGAGCAAGTCCATGAGTATCCATCACCCATACCCACACATCATCCAAGCATAGTGGAAAGTAGAGCAACATTCCAATTTCCATTAATTAGAAGTTGGCTGGCCGTAAGGTTATCAAGTGTTATATCAATGTTTACACATATAGGCGTCTTGATGAGGGGAATCGAGAAGAGCCAGGGGTCAAGGAGGATGGAGGTATTAGCTCCAAAACCAATTTGCTTCTTAAATCTAGTCTGTAGAGGAACAACTATGTCAAGGATGAGACGCTAGGAATGGGAAACCCTAGTATCATTTTGAGGACTCCAAAGGTGAAAATGACCATATTTATTTGTGACCAAGGAGACCCATAGTGAGTCAACGTTGTTGAGAAAGTCCTGAATCCTCTTAGAGATTAATGCACAACAAACTGTCCGGAGGTTTCTAATCCCTAAACCACCCATGGGCTTGGGTTGTTAGGCAATGGCCCAATTGATTAGGTGAGTGCCACGACAGTCGCCCCTAGGTTCCGACAAAAAAGATTGTGAAATTTTCTTGAGGGACTCGATAGTGCCAGAAGTGAGGTGGGTAGAGCCCAGAGTGTAAATTAACATCGATAAGAGGAGATGTCAGATTTGACACGGGTGATCCGCTTGGTTGAGCACCACCTGATGCTAATCGGTGAGACTAGAGGAGTCTTTATCGATGATGAGTTGTTGTTCCTTGATTGGGATGAACTTAGGTGAGATAGGTGTGCCGAGGTAGGAAAAGGAGAAATTGCTTAGCTTGAAGGAAAGAATTGACTGTAGAAGGTTTCGATAGTAGTTGCTAATAATACTAGGGGAGAGCAAAATCGGATTCGAGTCCGGGTCCACCTAGACATGGTCTCAACCCAGTTTACATCGGGTTTAAAAAAATTGAAACCAGTACTGATCCCAATCCTAGTCGGTATCGGTCCCGGTCCTGGTCGGTACCGAGACCGAGTCAGACTCAAAAAATTAGGAATAAGACCGAGAATGGAATTGAAAATTTATTAGAAATAAATAATTTAATATTAATACAATTAAAATATATTTTTGATAATGTAATATATTATTATAATTACATTTTAGTTGTGAACCGAGAATGGACTGAGTTTAAATAAATCATATTAGGATATTATAAAATTATATAAGTTTAATATATTATTATAATTATATTTTTATTTCAACCGGACCGGTTTTTGGGTCAGAAGTTTTAGTGTTGAACCCGGCCCCGACTCGGAACTCACCGAATTTTCAACCGGTTATATATCGGGTCAAGAATAGTTTTTGAAAATCCAGGTTGGTCTGGTCTGAGTCGACCCGGACCATGCTCACCCATAAAATAATAGGACCATACAACTTAGATTTTTGGAGGTTTACTTTTTGATCAATCAGGAAGTGGTATATATCCATAATTTTCTTAATGTACCTATAATTTCTCTTACTAGTTCTAAGACAAATGAGTAAGTCATCGGAACCTAAGTTTGAACAGCGAGATATGACGAGAAGTCACATGCTGCGTTAAGATAGAAGAAAAGACATACGAGGATGAATAGTTACAGAGTGAGCGGATCCCCCTACTAGATGCCCCAAAAAATCCAAAAAGGGGAAGAGGCATTGATGACAGAACAGAAACTAGGGGATCAAATGCAAAGGTCGACCCCAAGCAATAAATTTTGGGGGAAAGTTCATGATGGCTAAGATCGTAGAGACAGAGTCCTAATATCTGATAAAAAGCCTTCTACATATTAGCTTTAATGAGCATGAATTTGTCTCCACCCGAATTTATAGAATGTGCCAACTCTTGGGTGATGAGAATATTATCTTGGATATTTCTACTTGGGACGAAGGCCGATTGGGCTTTGTCAATTAGGCTGTCAAGAGTAGGGCGAAGGAATTGGAAATAATCTTTGAGAGGAGCCTATAGAAGACATTACATAGGGCAATAGGCCTATAGTCCTTTACACATTTTGGGTTTTAACTTTGGGAATGAAAGTCAATGAGGTATTAGTCTATTCATGGGGGGAGGTAATTGTGTGTGAAGAAAAAATTTATGGCTTTGACAATTTGGGGGTCGACTATATCCCAATATTCTCGATAAAACTCAACGATAAAATCGTCTAGACCGGCTGCCTTCCCTGACGGCATGCTCCACAACATGGAGCGGATCTTATCAGGCATGACGGTCATGATAAGGGAGTCTAACCAAACAAGATCCAAGTCTGGGAGGGTCAGCCAACAATAAGAAGGAATAGTAAGCTGAGGTAAGAGTCCAAAGGTTTTGGTAGTGTTCAACAAATAGGGACCTAATGCTAGGGTCATTAAGATTTGGTTGCCCATTTGTCCTGAATTTCATGAAAACTATTATGCCTATTCATAATGTTTTAATTGCTATTATTGATGTTTTAAATTCTATAACATTATTTTTTATGCTTTCACGAAGTCTTCCGCAATAAAATGAAAGATTCTTTTATCTTATTTAATGATTCTATGCTTCTACTGTATTAATAAAAATCACATTTGATTATGATTATGGCAATTGGGAATGAAATTTTGGAGTGTTATAGTTTGGTATCAGAGCATGCTTAGGACCAATGTTAGGTATGTTGTAGAATTTTTGAGTGTCTAGGTTCATGTGCAATTGTCATGAGCAGTCATTCAAAGTTAAGAGTATGTAAGTATTGTGCCATATGATTGTATGTTTTAAATTAACTAGCTATTGTTTGGTTGATTATTGTTTTGAAAATGATGGAAGAAAAAAGGCTTCCAATGAGAATGCTAATTATTGCATTCATGATTGATAGTATTGTCAGATTGATTATGGGCAATATATAATATGAGAAATGTGAATCTCATTGTAAATTTTAAAGATGTTGAACATGTCATAAGAAATTGCCCAAAATTGTATACAATGATTGTTTATGACGATTGAACAAATTTTTATAGTCCAAAAACTATGAAATGACAAAGGAGATGGTAGGAAATTCAATTTTCACAAAGATAAATAAAAATTTAATAGAATGTTAAGATGGAAAGTATGAAGTGGCAACGTCACTAGGGAGAATCTCCACTATGCATTATCTCCCTGATGCCCCTGTAATGATAGAAGGAACAAGCTATTCAGTTGATCTCATAGTGTTACCCATTGTAGACTATGATGTAATATTAGGCATTGATTGGTTATCATACCATGAATATCATGATGACTATATGCTATGTAGAGAGAAGAATGTCAAGATTAATAGAAAGGATGACACATTTGTGATT
This sequence comes from Pontederia crassipes, assembly GCA_030549335.1. Lineage (NCBI taxonomy): Eukaryota > Viridiplantae > Streptophyta > Magnoliopsida > Commelinales > Pontederiaceae > Pontederia > Pontederia crassipes. The sequence goes on along the minus strand of CM060189.1, from coordinate 59,565,902 downwards.
TTTCGCGGAGTACCGTCAAAGAAGAAAATGATGATCTCCTCAGCTAAGGCAAAAAAAATATTGAATAGTGGTTGCTGAGGATTCCTAGCAATCGAGAGTGATGTAAAACTCAAGACACAAGAAGAGCTAGAAGGGGTAAGGGACTTTTCTAATGTATTTCCCAATGAGCTCTCTAGATTACCTTCGGAAAGGAAAGTTGATTTCCAGATTGAACTAATGCTAGGGACGGCTCCAAGTTCCAAATCTTCCTACAAAATGACACCAGTAGAGATGAAAGAATTGAAGATGTCATTGCAAGAATTGTTGGATAGAAGCTTCATCAAGCCAAGTGTGTTCCCATGGGGTGCACCAGTCCTATTTGTGAAGAAGAAAGATAGGTTGCTGAGGTTATGTATAGACTACAGGATGTTGAACAAAGTGACCAATAAGAATAAGTACCCTATGCCTAGGATAGATCAGTTGTCCACAACGTCAATCTTCTCAAAAATTGACCTGAGAAGTGGGTATCATCCACTCAGAGTAGCTGATGAATATATTGCAAAGACGACCTTTAGGTCAAGGTATGACCATTATAAATTTTTTGTTATACCTTTTGAACTAAGAAATGCTACTGCAATATTTATGAATTTGATGAATAGGATTTTCAAGCCCCATCTCGACACATTTGTAATCGTGTTTGTAAATGACATGTTGATTTGCTCATCAAGTCCTCAAGAACACCAGAAGAATCTATGAATTGTTCTAGAGACTTTGAGGCAACACAAGTTGTATGCAAAGTTCTCCAAATGTAAGTTCTGATTAGAGGAAGTCATGTTTTTTACCACATAGTTTCAAAAGAAGTGATTTCAAGGGACCCAGGCAAAGTAGAAGCTGTGATCAATTGGGAAAGGCCAAAGAAAGGGACAGACATAAGAAGTTTTCTTGGATTAGCCAGCTACTATAGAAGATTTATTCAAAACTTCTTCAAGATTGTTGCTCCTATGACAAAGTTGATCAGAAAAGGGGAAAAGTTCAATTGGACACAAAAGTGTGAAAACAATTTCCTGAAGCTGAAGAAGAGATTGATTACTGCACTAGTGCTAACAATTCCAACAAGAGTTAAAGGCTACACAATGTACAATGACGCCAGTGAGATTGAATTGGGCTATGTGTTGATGCAACATGGAAGGATTGTGACCTATGCCTCAAGACAACTCAAGCCACATGAGAGGAACTATGCTCTGAAGATATGGAGGCACTACTTATATGAAGAAGAATTCGAAGTATTTACTGATTACAAAAGTCTCAAATATGTGTTCACTCAGAAGGGACTTAACATGAGACAAAGAAGATGGGTAGAATTCCTAAAAGACTTTGAGTTTGACATTCTCTACCATCCAAGGAAATTCAACTAAGTAGCAGATGCCTTAAATAGAAAATGGGAAGGGTCAATCTAAAAGTCTACAGGTGAACTCTCATCAAAGGAAGAAATCAAGGAAAGCTAATGATGCATTGTATCATTCAGCTTGACTTGATAGTAAGAATTGCACAAGCATAGAAAGAGGACCCAGTGTACAAAGATGTTCAAGGATTTGCTATCCACCCAAGAACCACTAAGATGTTCAAGGATCTGCAAAGAACATTTTAGTAGAGAGACATGAAAAAATATGTGGCAGAGTTTCCAAGTGTTTAATCTGCCAACAGATTAAGATTTGAGCACCAGAAGCCACTAGGATTATTGAAGCCACTGCCCATACCACCACTACAAGAAAATTGGCGACCAGCGACCCAAGACTAGCAACGCTAGGGAGGCGCTATTACGTCTTCGTGATGAAGAGCGTCTCATTCGCGTCCAACTAGCGCCACATTTGTGGGACGCTGAAAATCGGTGGTTGTTGGCGTCGCAATAGAGTCAAAGGAAATGAGACACTACTAGCACCACGTGTTGACGCTATCTCGACGTTATTAAGATGCGTGATTTTTGACTGTGCGCAGAAGAAATGCATCGCTACGTCGATGCGCAAGTGGCGCTAGGTCTGAGGTGCTATTCCGGCGCCCACGAGTTGCTAATGTAGGCCCTAGGAAGGCGCTGAAGTGACGCAAATATGATGGTATACGCACGTTAAATGAGACACAAATATGGCGCTAAAAATGATATATTTAACTCACAGTCGACTACCTTTGCGACGAGAATGAGACACTATGGAGTCGCTACTTGCAATTTTTTTTACCCATACGAGCCTCATTTTTTTCCCTTCCCACACCATACAATTATATAATGCATATAAAAATGCATTGATTTTCATCACAGGCAATATAAAAGCATCACATGCATAATATTTAACATAAGAATATGAAAAGTAATAAACCGAACTAACAAACTATATGTATATTTAAATCTATAAGTAACAAAAGCATAGTTTGTATTCATGGTTTGTTTTTATCCTAGGTTTGGGAGTTATTATTATCATTTCGGACATTCGACCCAGACGTGCTCGGTCCATGGCCTCACGGGGATGGATTCTGCGTCGGAATCAATACCTGAATCGCCTGCAATAGCGGAGCCAACTACTAAGACAATTGCTCTGACACCTGCCGCGATATCTGCTCCGATAACTGCTGCGATAGCTGCTGTGATAGCTGTGTCATATCAGGTGCAATGGATGAGCTCGCAGCAGATGGACCGCCTGCATATCCTTCGATCCTCCTAGGTATCTGAGTGGCCGTGCCGAGGCCACGCAAGTATCCCCTTGTGTCGTGCCGGCCACCTCCTTCCAAATAGTAGGGTCCTCTACGAAATAAAAAAATTATACAATCATATAATATATAAATTATATATCAAGAGACATAAATTAAAAACATGACAAAACCAACGAAGAAACATTAGCTGGTGGCTGAGTACTCGAATCATCTCCATACTTTTCAGCCATTTTCGCATTATAATCATTCTAAAAAATTTAAACATCGTGTATTTAAAAAATAGTGCACTAACGTCAACAACGAAATGACCATGTCATGAGAGGGGTGAAGACGGAGGTCAGCACGGTGGAGGAGGCGATGACGACGGTGGAGGGCAGAGGGGCGCGGTGGAGGAGGCGGAGGGGCGCATGGAGAAGGAGGCGGGGGCGCATGGAGAAGGAGGCGGGGCGCATGGAGAAGGAGGCGGAGGAGGCGGAGGGCGGTGGAGGAGGCGGAGGCGGCGGTGGAGGGCGACGGAGGGGCACGGTGGAGAAGGCGGAGAGGCGCGGTGGAGGAGGAGGCGGTGGAAGGCCGGCGGAGGAGTAGGAGGCGGAGGGCAGTGGAGGAGGCACATTCAATGGTGGAGGGCGACGGAGGGGCGCGGTGGAGTAGGCGGAGGGCGCGGTGGAGGAGGCAGAGGCGGAGGCGGTAGAGGGGCACGGTGGAGTAGGCGGAGGGGCGCGGTGGAGGAGGCGGAGGCGGAGGTGGAGGCGGCAGATGCAGAGGAGGCTGAAGGTAGAGGAGACGGAGGACAGCGAAGGCAGAGGCAAAAGGCGGCAGAGGCGGCGGAGGGCGGAGGAGGCGAAGGTGAATGGCGGCAGAGGTGTCGGCGGAGGTCGGCGCAGGGCAGCAGAGGAGGCGGAGGCGGCGGAGCCAGAGGCGGTGGAGGAGTCGATCATCGGCGTCGGGCGTCAGGCGTCGGGCGTCGGAGGGGTAATAGTAAAATAGTAAAAAATGAAAACGAAGAAGAGGGGTTAGGGATTTAAGTAAATTCTTTAGCGTCTCCCCAAGACGCGTCGCTACGTAAACGCAATGTAAAGACGCTAGGTTAGGGATTTAATCAAAATTCGGCTAATGTGGCGCTATAGAGAAGATAATGTATCACTATAGTGACATCATAGCATGGTAGGGGCATCGATTTTGATTTAGTGTCCCTCAATTGTGACGTTAGAGAGACGCTAATTATTTTTCTATTTCAAATTTTCTATTATGTATGTAATTTTATTTATCAATATACCGTCTCATCGCATTGTGTCCCATTCCAGTTGTTTTATTCCCTTCCGACAATCTATCATGTATCTATATAAAATTATAAGTCTATATGTATATGTGTCTATAACAAAATTGTTTGTGTATATATATATGTGTGTGTGTATGTATATGTCTACGTGTGGGAGATTAAGTCACAACAATGTGTTTATCTATATGTATTATAAATATATACGTGTATGTATATATCTATACATGTGCGAGTCATATATAGATAACGTGTATATGTATACGTATTCCAAGTGTATATATGTGTATATGTTTATATGTGTGAGATTAAGTAATAATAATATGTATATATGTACTTATTATATATAAGTATAAGTATATATGCGTATTTATATATCTATATGTGCCCGATTAAGCGAGTGTGATAAAAAAAATCGGTTACGGCGGTGCAATACAGACGCTATTGAGTCGCTAGAGGAGTTTAGTGAAACAGTTAGTGTGATAAAAAAAAGCTCACTTCTTATTTTACAATGTGAAACAGTTAGTTGCAAGCTGGTGAAGTTATATGTTAATGAAATTATTTGATTACATGATATTCTTGTTTCCATTGTATCGGATAGGGACCTCAGGTTCACTACAAAGTTCTGGAGATGACTGTAGCATACACTTGGTAAAATGTTACACTACAACACTACATTTCACCTTCAGAGTGATGGGCAAAGTAAAAGAACTACCCAAACCACCGGTCAGTCGACCGGTATTGTCTTAGCGTCAATCGGGGTAGACTCAATTATGATCGGTCGACCAACATCTCCATTTGGTCAACCGGTATTGTCTCGATCGGCTTTCTTTGCTTCGACCGATAAGTTGACCGACCTGCACTATTTTGAGCATAACATTTTGCACAATTATCCAAATTATAAAATCTTGAATTCTACGGATAGCTAATATGATTCTCTACAATTTTGATATTCATAATTAATCCATAATCTAATAAGGTCATAGTCAATTATTGAATCAAAATGTAGTGTATAAAATTATCCCTTTTTCTTTAAAACTTTTTCAATATTTAACTTTAATTTTTGAAGTTTGTATCATCAAAATATAAGTTTATATGTCATTAAAGCTTTGTTCCAACATTATGAACAGTATGAAGAACATATGAACCTTAACTATTAGATCTCATCATAAACTTTGTACTTGGAATAGATCTAATCATGAAAACCTATACATGCATAGATCTAGGAATTTCAATAAATCAAGAACCCTTAATCACAATACAATCCGAGGATAAGGAGTCCTCATGCTCTTAATCCAATAATGAAAAATATGTTGGATCTAAGTTTTAATGATATATGAAATTATATTTTGATGAAACAAATCTCGAAAGATTAAAGTTAAAATGCTGAAAAAGTTTAAAGAAAAAGGGATAACTTTATGCACTACACTTTGATTAAATAATTAATTATGGTCCTATTAAATTTTGGATTAATCATAAATATCAAAGTTATAGAGAATTACTTTAGCTTTTCATAGAATAAAAAATCATCTCATTTGAATAACTGTGCAAAAAGTTATGCTTAAAAAAGTGCAGGGCGGACGAGCTGTCGGCTAGAAAATAAGTCGTCCGGTCAAGAACACAGGTCGACCGATCCGAAACACAGGTCGATCGGTCTACAACATAGGTCGACCGGTCAGTGTAGAAAATGCCTAGTTTTAACAAATAACGAGACTGTACCGATCGAGGTACCGGTCGACAAGTTCGGAACACAGGTCGATCGGACAGTGCATAATTTGCCAATGATCATATTTTTCATAAAAAAAAGTGTACCGGTCGATCAATCCATATGTGCGGTCGATCGGCCTTCGAGTCAAATGAACAGTAATAGTCAAATTTGAAGGAGAAAATTGTGTAATATTTTTTGGATGACTTTCTCACTTGCAGAAGCCTATAAAAGGAGTGCCAAAGTCAGAAGGAAGTGCGTCTATCCAAGCCTTGAAGAAAAACTTCAAGTTATCAAAAGAAGACATTCTCCTTGAAGTTTTCATTTTTAATTTTCTCTTATTTCTCTCTTCTTCTCTTGTGAGCTTAGCTTTATAAAAGAGAGAAGCATTTTATTTAGAAAAATATTGAGAGAGTTCTTGTGTAAATGAGGTTCAAAATGCTTTTACACAAGAGCTCTCTCAGTATTTCTAAATGCATTTCGAAGAGAGAAAAAATACTGAGCGAGAGAAAAGATTACTTCGTTGAAGGAGAGGTTGTCTTGCCTTTCGAAGAGGAGAAAAGGTGGTTGATGTAAATGGCATTCTTCCTTGCCCCATTTAGAATTAAGGAAGAGTTCTAGTGAAATGTCCGATGGTCTCGAGGTCGAGAAGTCGGAGCGAGGACGTAAGTTAAAGTGTGATTGAATCTCGTCAACAACCACCTGTGCACCTTTGTGTTTGATTTTCTCTCTCTCCCTCTCATATTGAGTCTCTGAATTGCATTAATTTAAAAGATTTTTAAGAATCAATTTTAAGCTTCCACGACGATTTTTGTGAAATCGATGTTTTCGGATTGAACACCAATTCACCCCCCCCCCCCCCCCTCATCTTGGCGCCTTTTGGAATCCTAAAAAATCATTAAGAGATGGGAGAGGGGTTTGGATCCTCTTTACATATCTTTATCTTAGATTTTTCTCCTCTTTCATCCTCTTCTTCTTCCTCTTACTCTCTTTCTCTTTCTTTAAGTCCTAACCGTCAAGAGATTCAGGTGGAGAAAAAAGTTAACAAAAGAAATATAGGGCTTTATATAAGGGAGATCACGAGGGTTTGGCCAAAAGACCAAATTGTCCTTTGATAAAAATCTAGGGTGTTACATACTTCCCCCACCTCCCAAGAAAATTCGTCCTCGAATTTTAAACTATAACGTAGAACACTTACCAAATAATCTTGAAAACGGTTCTGCATGAAAAATTACCTACATATTCTAACGAAAGAGAAATTATTTTTGCAAAACTTGATTGAAATCCAAAAATATTTTTTATTGTGTTTTGAATTCAACAGAGTTTAATCGGATCTTTAGTTGTGAAAGTGCAACTGAGATTTGGGAAAAGCTCATTGTTACTTTATAAATGAACTAACAAAGTGAAGGAATCTAGACTAAATATTTTAAGTCACCAATATGATTCTTTAAAATGCATGATAATAAATCCATAAATGATATGATTGCACGATTTAACAATATCTTGAATGGCTTAGCCTCCTTGGGCGAGCCAAGAACTAACTCTCAAAAGGTGAAAAAGTTTCTCAAATCTCTCTCCTCCAAATAGCATACGAAGAGGACCATGATTGAAGAAAATGATTTCAATAAGTTGGATTTTGATGATCTTATTGGTTCACTTCTAACCTATGACATCTCGATCAAGAAAAAAAGCCCCCAAGAAAAAAATATTGGCGTTAAAAGCAAACAAAATTGAAGAAATTTCAAGTGAAGAAAAAGTAGATGAAAAGAGACTCGTACGCTATACAAGAAAGCTTGACAAAAATCTCAAATTGGTAAAATCCAAAAAAAGAGTGAGAATCCAACCAAAAGATTTTACAAACATCACAAAAAAGAGAAATCAAAGGTAAAAAGAAAAAAAAATATGAAGAGTCCAATGAAACAAGTGACTCATCAAGTGAGGTATGGCTTGATGAGATAATTTCTGGCTCCTCAATTCCAAATAATAACTCATCGAACTTTTCTGAAGAAAATATTTTTATATGTAAATAAATAACTCTCCTCTCTTATAAAAAGGTATTTTTCACTTAAACAGGAAAATGAGAAATTACTACATGTGATTGAAAACTTAAAAGCAGAAGCAGAAGAATTCCTAGGTCATCGGTTTGAGTAATGTTCCTGTTGCTGGTGATGAATTTAGGGTTGTGGGTTCCCTTGATGCTGCTCGGCAAAAAGCAGAAGAATGTGCTGACTCATTACGAGTTCAAAGGATTTCTGCAAAGGTAGGCGAGGGAAAGGTTACACTCTCTGCCATTGCTTTTGGTGTCTGCAGGGAAACAGTCAGGACTAGATATGCGTCAATTGAACATTATTCTTAAAGTCGATGTTCAGGTGTGATATCCTATGTTAGCATAAAGCACAAGTTTGAAGTAAAATTTTGTAACTCTATCTGCCATGATAACATTTTTAGACCATTTAAAGGGTTCAATTGAAGCAATCAGGCATGCTCTTCACATGCTTCCACAAGATAATGTCACTTTAAAATTCCTCCTCCAAGCTCCAGGGGAAGTTACCACTAGTGATGTTGATCTTGCTGTTGCTTCTGAGGCTATTATATTTGGTTTCAATAGTAAACTCCGCCTATGTTTTATAGCCGGTCCCAAGCCCGGATAAAGGAGGAGGGTTGTGTTAGGCCCCGACAACCAGCGTAAAACCCTGTCGAATCTTATGAACATGGATCAACGAATGCGTAATGCGTCGTATGATCCATGTAGCCGACCCCACCTAGTGGGATAAGGCTTTGTTGTTGTTGTTGTTGATTGAAAACTTAAAATGATAAAAGCATACATGTTTTATGAAAAAATGAAAAACTAAAAAATAAAATTGATACTTTAAAAATTACACATGCTTGTGAAATTGTAAAACTAACATGTTCTTTATAAAAATTAAAAAAGAAAAATATTCTTTTAAAAAATTCACAAAATAAGACTATTTCTCGTGTAACAAAAAATAATCTTAAGAAATACTTTGAAAATAATAATTCTTATTGGAAATCTAATCATCCTTTTAATAGAAAATCATATTTTAAATGTTTTACATGTGACTTTTATGGTCATTATGCATATCAATGCAAAATAAGAAAATCAACACAACATGAAATGATTTGGGTTCCAAAAGGAACATTGTCTAACAAAATATGACCTAGAGAAATTTGGGTACCAAATGTTACATAATTTTTTTTAAGTATGCCTGACATGCAAAGCAAATGACAAGTGGAATTGAAAATGTGAAGGCATGAAGATTATGGTATAAATATCATTTACTTTTTTATTTCTGAAAATTTCAAAATTGCTATCTATGAAAAGAAGAACATATAAAATAGAAAAAAAAATTGGTCATAGTGATAAGGGAAATAGGTTAAAATCTTCCAATTTTATTTTTACATCATTGTTGTATCAAAGTTTTATGCAATATTTTGATTTTTAACGTAATTTTTTCAAACATGTGGCTTTCATGACCTAGAGATCAATTTGATTTCCTTTTTAAAATAACCATAAATTTAGGGGGAGCTATTTTTTCATATTTTATAATTCTTTATGATGTAACACTTTACATATTTATGACAAAAGGAGAGAATATTTTTTTTAAAAGACAAAGGAGGAATTACATATGATTTCTTATGTCCTTCATGTACAAACCACTTTTTGATGAAACAAAAGGGAAGAAATATAGGAAAAATATGATATGAATATAACTCTACATGAAGAGTGTTTTACAATTAGTACTTATGTAAATATTTATTATTGTAAGGAAAGCTAAGTTTCAAGGGGAGTAAAATTGAAAATTGATTTTTACAAGATTTTTTACAACTTTTCTACAACTTATATATCTTTCATATTTATCGATTTGTCTTCATAAAAAAGGAAGAGATTGTTGGAGCAAAGTTTTAATGACATATAAAATTATATTTTGATGATACAAACCTCGAAAGATTAAAGTTAAATGCTGAAAAAGTTTAAAGAAAAAAGGGACAACTTTATGCACTACACTTTGATTAAATAATTGACTATGATCTTATTAGATTATGGATTAATGATGAATATCAAAGTTGTAGAGAATTATGTTAGCTATCCATAGAATCTAAGATTATCTAATTTGAATTACTATGCAAAACGTTATGCTCAAAATATTGCAAGTCGGTCAATTTGCCGATCGAAGCAAAGAAGCCTGATCGAGACAATACCAGTCAACCAAATGAAAATGCCGATTGATCGATCATAACTAAGCCTGCCCCAGTTGACACTGAAACAATATCAATCGATTGATCGGTTGATGGTCTGACGATCAAGCGCAGAAATTGAAGAAATCGCACCAACGGTCACATAGACCGGTCGACTGATCCATATGTGCGGTCGACCAGCCTCCGGGTCAAATTAACAACGATCAATTTTGAAGGAGCAATTTGTGGAACAAATACTGAAGGCAAAAAGAGTGCCAAAGCCAGAAGCAAGGACATCGATCCATTCATTGAAGAAAAACTTCAAGTTATAAAAAAGAAGACATTTTTCCTTGAAGTTTTCATTTTAAAGTTTTCTCTTCTTTCTCTTTTCTCTTCTTGTGAGCATAACATTGTAAAAGAGAGAAATATTTTATTCAAAAAAATCGAGAGAGCTCATGTGCAAAAGAGATTCGAGATCTTACCTTTTGAACAAGAGAAAATATTAGTTTTATTGGATGAGATGTATGCCTAACCTTTCGAAGTGGAGAAAAGGTAGTGGTGTAAAAAACTTTTCTTCCTGCCTCATTTGGAACAAAGGAATAAATATCCGACGGTCTCGAGGTTGAGAAGCCAGAGCAGGGACGTAGGCCAAGGTGTGATTGAACCTCGTCAACGACCACCGTGTTATTTGTGTTTGATTTCTGTCTCCCTCTCCTTCTCATATTTTGATGCATGTGATGTGATTTGATTTATGTTGATTTAAATGTTGTTGAATCGATTTTAAATTTTCGCGACGATTTTCGTAAAATCGATACTTTTGTTTTAAACATCAATTCAGTCCCCTCCCCTTGATGCTCTTTGGGATCCAACATATAAATTAGGGGTTGAACCCTAGCTCTCCAATTTGAATGTTTTAACATGTTTTCTGAAGTCCTTTTGACCCTATAATGTCTAAAAAATATGCCATCAATGATTCATTAGGTTGTATATTGTTTTCCCCTAATTTGGATAAAAAATTATGTAAAATCAGATTGGGTGACGGAAATCTAGAGTTTTATCATGGTCATGACGCATCCCATCACGCCTATGACAAAAGGCTGAGAAATCGCCCGAAATCGGACTTTGTATGCTCGTGACAGATAATGTGTGACGCCCTACCATTGGTTTTGGCATCACAAGGGGTGAAATCATAAAACCAAACGATTAAATTCAAATTCAAATATTCAACGGAAAACCAATGTTTGAAAATAAAATAAACTAACTCTCAAAATTTCCAAAATTTTTGGCACGATGTATCAAATACAACATTTATCCATAATATTCATTTCACATGCAATTTATAAAATTTTAATGTGCATCATTGGCAATTTATAATTACCAAATAATATGGGCTCAAGATCAAAAATTTTAAATTATAGGAACATACGAGTTTCACTTCAAAACTATTACACGAACGAAACATATCGAATGCTTGTCAAAATTCATTAAGGGACTCAAGCCCTTATCCAATTCCATGATAGAGACTCGCCCATATCATTCCATCCAAAAATCACGGAGCCTCAGCTTCTATCAGCCAATTTATATTCATTCAAAATCATGGGTCACAACTCAAAATCATGCGGTGTCAAGATAAATAAAATCATAATATTTAGTTTTAAAAAATGATACGTATCAAAAGAAAAACATTGAGGACGAGTCGCCTTCTTCATTAGTAACATAATAAAAATTAATTAAAAAATAGTTTCATATTTGAAATCGAATTTATTGTGCATTTTCATTTGCTTACCAATGTACATTGAGGACGAGTCGTTGGAAATATCGCATGATGATCGGAATCCGAAATCGATAAACCTATAAGTAATTTATGATTAAATTTTTTACGGACAGTAACCCAATATGTCTCTCCCTTGTGTATAAATCTACCAGAACATCGTGGTGAACTCGGCCGAAACCCCTCGACAAGCTCACCGGAAGTCATCGAAAAACCTCAATCTCGGCTATCTACAGTATTGGGAGCACAAGCATGTTTACAACCCCTTAAAATAAACCTAATTGACCTGAGAATGATGCACAACTTACTAGGAGACAGATCGGCATAAATCGGAGTCGACGAACCCCCCTTCTCTCATGTTCTAAACTTACTGCATCGCGCATAGTGGACCAATCATCTTCTACCATATGTCAAAATGTTTGTCTCGTCGCGCTCTTTCCAACGGTACCTCACACGCGAAAAACATGGGTCAGATGGCGAAAATCGGGCCGCTGAAAGTGGCGACAATTTGGGCTCATCTGGGCACTATAGCAGTCGAGGCGACATGGCGGAAGGAGGAGGAGATTATGAGTTTTCTCTCTCCTCCTTTCTATGTTTTATTTATTTGTTTATTTTTCTTACCAAAAGACAAAAGTGCCCTTCCTTTTTGACATATTTACACCTTTTTTGTATTTACCTTTTTTTAATGACAGGTCGTTACATAATGTCACAGTCATGACTACATCCTGCCACAACTGTGACTATGTTTTGGCACGACGTTGTTTGAAAAGCGTAATGAATCCAATTATGGATGATGTTATATGTGGACCCTCTATGACTCTTTATCGAATTTTTTCCGAAATGATCATTATACACATCAACAACAATGTGTCATTCAGATGTCGTCTTTGGGCAAGAGTTCTCCAAAATGATCGTTACACACATTGACAATGGTGTATGCATTATGATGTCGTCTTAGGGCGTGAGAGGAGAATTGTCTCCAAGCCTATTGAGAGGGAAATGATATAAATCCCAACTATCAGAAGATACAATATTAAGAAGGACCAATGATCGATCGAATGGAATGATGTCCTACGAAAGTGAAAGTTCGAAAGGGTTGCAAAAGCAACATTGAGAAAAGTTATCGAGGCAATGGTTATGGTAAGTGTACATCCTTATGTGCCTATGTAATGAATGGATTGTCTAATTGTCATGAATGTTTCCATACTATATGTATGATGATTTGACTATATGTCCCAATGCTATTGTCTATAAATGCATGATGATAAATTGATGTGAATGATTGATATGTAGATCATATGCTAAGAACATAACATGCATCTTGTTTCCTTCTTATATTATATGGAGACGATGATGCATATCATGTAATATCCTATTTAGGTTCTTCGCATCGCATTGCATGTCCTTTACATACTCTAATTGGAAAATTCTGCATCCTAGAGCAGGTAATTAAAAATATGGATGATGACGACTCAGCTCATGACAAGACAAATTACACACTGGTCTAAGAGTCTTATAGCCAAATGTTATTGAGTCTATTGGACTGAGTTTTAAAGAGATATTTTGACTATAGTTCTAAGATATTTTAATTGCTATTGGTGATGGTGTTTTCATGAGGTCTTCCGCATTAAATTGAAAGATTTTTTTATCTTATTTAATAGTTTTATTCTTTCACTGTATTAATAAAGAATCATATTTGATTATAATTATGTAATGGAGAACGGGCTAACACAATCAAATGATATAATTGCTCTTGGAAATTGCGGATGAAATTTTGTAGTGTTACAAATTTTGAGTTTGAACCATTGTGAATGCAGAAAATTTTCGTTGGAAGTCTCATCCGTCATAGCTAGGTGTGCTGCCTGGGACGACATTAGATTAGTCGCGCTTGATGGTGCCCGAGACTCTAATTTGTTAACCATGCGCATAACTCTTAGCGTCGCGTGGGTTGAATGATACGAGGTGGTAATAAAAGAAAAGAGACCTAAATGAACATTTAAAGTTTTAGACAACTATTTCACGCCAAGGACAATTGAGACAATTGAGACATTGATATGACGATGAATGTTAGTTCATTGGCAAGAACAGGTTTCATGAACACAATCCATGCATGCTTTCTTCCTTATTTCTCTTCTGTTTTGAAAGGCATTTATATATGCACAATTCATGTTCCTCTGGAAAAGCAATTCACGAACGAGAATCCACAAAGCAAACCTTCATCGAAGTTCACAAAATTTTGGCTCTGCCGAATTATAATACTGGGAGGAATTCAAACTCGTTCTACCATAAGTAATAAAAATATGTAGAATCAGTAGTTAAATTACATTTATCCTATAAACGACACTTTATATGTCAACCACTAGAAAATAAAGTAACTAATTATTAATATAAATGTAAAAAGAAATTGGAAAAATAAATAAAAAATAGAATTCGAGTCTCGTGAGATTTTCTCCTAATTTTAGCAGATATAGAACCTCCGTTTTTGAAAAAAAAAATAGACATACAGGGAAAAGAAAAGAAAAATAAAAGAAGATAAGCCCGTGAGCGCCAACAAAATTAAACGTTTCAGAATAATCAGCCCATATAGAAGGCCTAATCTGAGACGGCCCGTTAATTAAGGCCACGCGAAGCTCGTGATCAGCCGCGCCTCACGTGACATGGAGATCCCCTCTTTGCAGTTTACGCCCATTTCGAGACTTGTCAGAGGAAAAATAGCGAGATCTGAAACCGCCACCGACCCGACCGGAACCCCTCCACCTCGGGGATCGGCGCCGGAGTTCCGACACTCGAATCTACAATGCCGACCGCCGGAGGATCCCCGTCCTCCTCTTCCACCACGACGGCCACCGCCACCACTACATTCTCCGCCGCCGCCGCCGCTTTCCCCGGCGATTCCTAGCGAGATCTGAAACCGCCACCGACCCGACCGGAGCCCCCTCCACCTCGGGGATCGGCGCCGGAGTTCCGACACTCGAATCTACAATGCCGACCGCCGGAGGATCCCCGTCCTCCTCTTCCACCACGACGGCCACCGCCACCACTACATTCTCCGCCGCCGCCGCCGCCGCCGCCGCTTTCCCCGGCGATTCCTCGAGCTCCAACCCTAACTCCAACGGCGCCGCTAAGAACGCGATGCAGTCGTGGTGGGAGTCGATCTCCCGTGCCCGCGCCCGCATACAAATTCTCTCCGGCCTCCTCCCACCTGCGCCGTCGCCCGCGTCGGCGATCGCCCCCCTCGCCGACTCCGACCGTCCGGCGCGCTCGCTCCTCGAATCCCCGGCCGCATACACTGCCGTCTCCGAGGCCCTGTCGGCTCCGCTCTCCGGCTGCGGCGACGACCCCCTCTGCCAGTGGCTTTACGAGACCTTCCAATCCTCCGACTCCGATCTTCGCCTCGTCTCTCTTTCCTTCCTCCCTCTCATCTCCGGGTTCTACCTCTCCCGCGTCGTGTCTTCCTCCGCTGGCGCGGGAGACCTGCCATCCCTCGCTGGATTCGAGGCCGTTCTCCTCGCCCTTTACGCTGCCGAGGTCAAGGCCCGTGCTGGGAAGCCCCTTCTCGTTTCCGTCCCCGACCTCTCACTCCCATCGCTCTACCACTCTCCCCGTTCTTCTTCCACGTTTTCCCGCCAACCCTTCCCTCCGGCCGCATCTCCCGCCACACGACCTCCCTCTGTTGGCATCCTCTCGCCACCCCTGGAACCCCAGGTCGCCGTCAAGTCCACCAAGCGTGCTTGCATAGTTGGCGTTGCATTGGACGCCTACTACAAGAAGATCGCAGACATGCCGGCGCGGTCAAAGATCGATCTTTGTGAGTTCGTCTCCGCCTGGGCGGGCCAGGACTGCCCCTGCCGCTACGAGCTTGATGGGGGCGAGCAGAATCCCTCATCATTTTACTCTTCTTCCATGTCGTCTACTTCATCGGCTCTGCAAATTCGGAATTTTATGGAGGATGATGGAGATATTGCAGGTGCTGCAGATAAGATGGAAGGAATGAGGATATGTGAGAGCCCAAACGGGGTTCACTGCAGTGGGGAGGAGAGAGGAGGAGATAACCCTTCAAGGAGGGGATCAAGGGTTCCTCTTCCTTGGGAGCTCTTGAAGCCTGTGCTTAGGATATTAGGGCACTGCCTTTTTGCTCCCTTGAATCCACAGGAGGTCAGGGATGCAGCTGCCATGGCCGTGCGTTGTGTTTATGCCAGGGCATCACATGATCTGTTGCCACAAGCTATTTTGGCATCCCGTAGCTTGATCCAGCTGGATAAGAATGCAAAGAAAATGGAAAAATCTTTATCATTACCAGGATCTGCTTCAAACCCCAACACTCCAAGCAAACAAAGGAAACCAGACGTTCTCCTTGTTTCAAAGTGAGATATTGGTATGTACATGAATCACTTGCGGAAGCAGAAAGAAATTTTCATTTTGATAATACTGTTAACAGAAATGAAGCAATTGCTTTGATGGTTCTCAGATGACTTAAGATCATTAATGGTCGTGGCAGAAAGGAATATTAGCAGCATTTGTATGTTTTCACTTTCTGATATAGTATGTATGCTTTTATCTTTACTATCTTTCTGCATACTACTTTTGATCCATGACTGTACTTATTCATGACATTGTGCAATATATAGCTTTTTAGGGAATCTTGTGTATGATATTCGTTGACTTCTTTGTTTTTGTAACTTTTCTATTTGTTTGTCCTTATTGCATCCTCATATAGCATTTAAACTTGAAAACTTGGTAAAATATCCTGTTGTTATATTAGGCTATGGATCTAGTTTTTTTCTTTCCTTGTATATGCTAGAGCTATATTTTATAGCCAGTCCCAAGTCCGGATAAAGGAGGAGGGTTGTGTTAGGCCCCGACAGTCAGCATAAAATCCTGTCGAATCTTATGAACATGGATCAACGAATAGGTGGGATAAGGTTTTGTTGTTGTTGTTGTTGTATATGCTAGAGCTAATTCAGTGTCTTTTATATACGCATTGAATCTGAAGACATTGTGTTGATGTCCAATATCAATGCATCTGGAATGGATAATATATGTGAGATTTAGTTGTGTAAAGGCTATTTGTTGATATTAAATTTGAGTGAAGATGAAACATCTTTTTTTAAGGAAAGATGAGGCAAATTGATTAAGATGTTTCATCAAATGTAGGTATGGATTTATTTTCTAGGCAGAATGGACTAACTATAACTGTAGCAGGTTCATTCTAAGGATTTTAGAAGTCTGATTTACATTGTGAAAGAAGATTTAGTTTTTTTCTTGAAATATGTGTGATAAACTAGAGGATTAATTGATGATAAAGTTATATCCCCCTGAAAAGAAATAAAGTGATATTGTGCATTACTTTTCTGCTTTTTTATTGTGGTTGAGTGATCATTCTCTTCGGAAGCTTGTGGCTGAAATCAGTATCTTATTCAAAAGTTCAAACTTAAAAAGCGCCAAGATTGTTCTGGTGCAAAATTATTAATGTTGAATGCCCTGGAAAAACATGCATATAATTTTTGTAGTAATTTATATCGGAAAATTAGGTTTGTGGTACTAAATAATATGTTATAAAGTCTAGATCAATGTTCTCAAACATGTAAATGGACTTCACATGTTCATTTGTGTTCTATTGGGGATTCTTGCCCTCAAAAAAAAAAAAAGGACTTCACATGGAAGAGGCACAAAAACATGAGCAGATCCAGACCCTTGTTAGTGAGCAGGGAAGTACGATAGCAGGAGATCCATGGGGACAAAAAGCCCACAGGGAAGCCTAAAGGTTCCTTGCAGTGAGAGAGATAGAGAAAGGGAGAGGGGGGAGAGAGGGAGGAAGAGAGGGCTAGAGAGGGAGGGGAGAGAAGGCTGGAGAGAAAACGCCAACTGCAGCGGTGACAGCAGGCGGACAACAGCGGTAAGAATCTCCTGTTCATCTTTGTCAAGAAAGGAATATTCTGCTCATGGATACAAAGGCGCTTAGGGCTCGCCACACACGCAGGGAAGCGAAAGGCTCCCTGCGCAGTGCAGGGATGAGAGAGAAAGAAGCACCAGAGACTAAGTGATAAATGGCTCTATCGGGTGAACAACAACGATAATACATGAACATGGGCACCCTAAAAAACAAATTGAGGCATCATCAGCTTTTTCTGAGTTTAGTCCCTTGCATAGGCCACCTGACAGAAAAAAAGTTGGCTTTTTATACCCACACACGCAGAATTGTATGCCTACTGGCCAAAAGCAACCCAAAGAAGGATCGAGCATGAAATCCTGAGGTATACTCATAGATTCGTCTGATTCCGTGTCATTGTTTTTGACAACATTGCTCGTGGTGCTTTGAATGATGTTACTGAGTAATTCTTGCATACAAATTATGGTTCAGTTCATTCATTATTTCTTGGGATGTTATGGGTTCTCCAGATAACTACCCTTGGAGCAACAAGGTAAATGACCATATGTTTCATAGGTACTGCTAATTGTATATTGGGATTATGGAACAGTAAATTTAAAGTTTTATCATTGCCCACATTGCAAATTTTGGACCATCACAACAATAGAGAATAAATGATTATTTATTGCTTATGGCTATAGAAGGTTTTAGTTTTGTCAATGCAGATGCTTTCTCCACGAACCTCATACAGACATTGATTGTTGGCACCAAGTGCTCGATCTTCATCTTGTTCATATCGACAGTTTGAAACAGAAGTTGAGGCTTTTGCTCTCATACATTGTTTACTCATCTTGCCATTCTTTTGTTATTTGCTTGGCTATTTATTGAATAATTCTTCTTCCTACAGTCTGTACCCGCTTGGTTGTACTTTTGTTTTGCATTAGGTTATTTAATCCATTAAATTAGTCTTAGCTTTCAATGCCTTGGCATAGTTTATTTATGCCAAACACATAAAGTTTACACTGTTGAAATTGAATAACGGGGAACGTGGTCGATACTCATGGAATTCACTTTCCTTCGAATATTTTAAACGTCATAGGTTTATGTTTTTTTTTTACAAGGGCAATAGGTTTATGTTAATGAGCAGTTTGGTTTTAGGTATAATTTTGCCTGTTTATTCGTCGTAAAGGATCAACTTTACTCATTGATAAGACCTTATGCACAGCAACTCTCGGATCTGCAAATAGAAGAATGATGTTTCTTTCTAAAATTGGTGTTTGTCGGGACAATCGTAGAAATTTTCCTAGAAAAGAAGTGTAAAAGATGCTTCTATGGATGCGAAGGTTGGCAAATTAGGTTCTCATCAAATATGGTTTGGATTTGTTTGTTACGTATTGCTTGTATGATCCGACAAATTATTTGACTGTCAGAAATTTTGAAAATCAAATTATAAGCTCTCTATGTCTTAATATTGTGAACATATTAATTGATTAACGGTATTAAAATTTTAAATTGATATTAGTTAGAATTGGAGGATCAAGCATCATGTAACCTTTTCTTTTGTGAAAAGTGGAAGAGTTGTTTTTTTTTATTATAAAAAACATGGATGGTACAAGTTCTAACATGAAAATAATTGGTGAGGACAATATTCTCTCCATTTTATATTTTAATCAAGTTGCATCTAAGAGAAAAATCAGCTGTACATTTTTGTTCATTTTCTTTCTAGAAATACAATTCGCAGGGTGTGATATGAATGAAAAGGAAATTAAATCATAATAACGATATTTTTTGGATATTTAAATATTTAATCATGTATTATGATTATTATATATATTTTTATTATATATCTAATAATCATAATATCATATATTATACTATTTTCTTTATTAGTCAAAATATTAGAGAAAAAAAGTATTTAAGAGAGAAACTTACATTCAATTGTGGGATATGATGGTGCAAAAAATAAAGAACAATGTGACGTAAGGAATACCAAAATTGGTAGTTTTATTTTATTTATTTGTTTATTTTATATTTTTATGTTTTTATTTACTATTATTATTTTAAGTTTAATGATGATCGTGATTAGAAATTTGAAAAGCTAAATGATTATGTTTGAAAATTTTGAAAAGTTGAATGATCACACGAAAATTAAGTTTGGATGGAGGAAAAAGAAAAATGTTGGCGATGTATTTTTATTTTTTCAAATATGACATGAAGATGAGAGAAAATGTTGACGTTGTGTTATGTAAGCATTCATGTCAACGATCCACTCATTGATCGGTGATAATTGGTCGCGATGATCGTGATTGAAACATTTCTAAAGTTGAATGATCGTGATGTTATAAGGTGAAGTTGGATGATCAGAATACTTTGAGTCGATTACACGAATAGTTTTCCAACTTTGATTTTAATTTTCTTGCACAATTAATCCACTTAATCGATAATAGCAGGTTTTTCGGTTATATAGCTAACATGTCACAATAAAAAAATAGGGATATTTTCATGAACCTCTCCTAAATTATTATGATTTTCGCATTAATCTCAAATTACGAACTTATTTTTTTGTATCCCTAAAGCATCACAATTTTTTCACTTTAATTCTTCTGTCTAATTTTGTTATATTTTTCGTTATTTTTTATTTTTTTCATTTATGAAAAGATTAAGCTACCCCTCTCTCCATAACTCATCAAATAATAAAAATAAGAAAAAAGAAAAAAAATCAGGGGAGGTAATTTAGTCTTTTTCATAAATGATTTTTGTTTACCACTTTAATCTTTCCAATGATTTTTTATTTTTACTATTTATTATTTCATATTTTTTTAGAGGGAGTGATAATTTAGTCTTTTAATGAATGGAAAAAAATAAAAGTAACGAAAAACGCAATAAAAATGGATGGGAGGATTAAAGTGGAAAAGTCGCGATAGTTTAGGAATCCAAAAAATAAGTTCGTAGTTTGAGGTTAGATGTGGTAAATCATGATAATTTAGGGATGTTTATAAAAATAAACCTAAGAAATAATAAAATATTATAAAATTAATAAAAATATTAATTTTTTAAAAAAAGGATCATGCCGACGAGCTCGCAAAAGGATCCCCGACAGGGCGAGCTCGCATGGGGGCGCTCCCCCATGCGAAAGTGGTAATTTAGTCTTTTCATAAATGAAAAAAATAAAAGTAACAAAAAAATGCAACAAAAGTGGATGGAAGGACTAAAGTGAAAAATTTGCGATAGTTTAGAAATCCAAAAAATAAGTTCGTAGTTTGATGTTAGATGTGAAAAATCATGATAATTTAAGGGATATTTATGGAAATAAACCTAAGAAATAATAAAATATTATAAAATTAATAAAAATATTGATTTTTTGTTTAAAAAGGATCCTACCGACGAGCTCGCAAAAGGATCCCCGACAGGGCGAGCTCGCCCCCATGCGAGAGTGGTAATTTAGTCTTTTCACAAATGAAAAATAATAAAAAGTAACGAAAAACGCAACAAAAGTGGATGTGAGGACTAAAGTGGAAAAGTCATGATAGTTTAAGAATCCAAAAAATAAGTTAGTATTTTGATGTTAGATATGAAAAATCATGATAATTTAGGAGAGATTTATGAAAATAAACTTAAGAAATAATAAAATATTATAAAATCAATAAAAATATTATTTTTTTAAAAAAGGATCCTGTCAACGAGCTCACGAGCTCCCCCCCCCTATTGTCTTCCTTGGTGACCCCCCTGTGCGAGCTCGCCGGGGGGCTCGTTGGCCCCACTCTTCTTCTCCCTCGTCGTGTGTGAAGAAGAAAAAAGGTGGGGGTCCGGCGACCCTCGTATAAGCTTCGTCGACGGTGCCCCAATTTTTTCTTCCCACCGAGCTAGCTCGCACAGGGTGGTCCCCCCCTTCTTCCTCGCCGCGCGTGAGAAAGAGAAAAGGTGGGGGCCGGTGCCCCCGTGCGAGCTCGTGGGCGACGCCCCACTATTTCTTCCCACTGAGCGAGCTCGCATAGGGGTCCCCCCTTCTTCCTCGCCGCGCGTGAGAAAGAGAAAAGGTGGGGGCCGGTGCCCCCGTGCGAGCTCGTGGGCGACGCCCCACTATTTCTTCCCACTGAGCGAGCTCGCATAAGGGTCCCCCCCTTCTTCCTCACCCGCAGCGAGGAAGAAAAAAGAGGGGCTCGCCACCCCACCCCTCCCCCCACCCCTTCTTTCTTGTCGTGCACGAGGAATAAAAAAGGGTAGGGGGTTGGCGCCCCCGTGCGAGAGGGGACGGGGCACCAGCTCCCCATTTTATTCTCCGCGCGGGGCGAGCTCGCACAGAGGGACTTGTCAGCCCCCTTCTTCTTCCTCGCCACGTGCGAGGAAGAAAAATGGGGTGTTGGTGCTCCTTGTGTGCCGGCGAGCTCGTACATGCCATTTTTCTTCCTTGCGCGCGGCGGGGACGCCGATCCGACGACATCCTTTTTTAATTTTTATAATATTTTATTAGTTTTATAATATTTTTATTATTTTTTATTGTGACACGTCAGGCATATAATCGAAAAATCTACTATTATCGATAAGGGGACTAATCGTGCAAGAAAATTAAAGTTGGCGGACGTTCTAATTACTAATTAAAATTCGGAGACCGTTTCGATATCGACTAAAAATTAGGGGACTACTCATGTAATTTATCCAAAGTTTTACTTGAACTATTTGTTACAAAACTAATTATCACATAATATTTATTTTATGTAACCGTATGAAAATCTACCCTAAAAGCTAGTGACAATTAGGGGAATTCGGCTATATTAGTCCGTTCATCGTACTTTGTTTCATGTTAAGTTCTTTCTGAGTGAACACATATTTGAGACTTTTGTAGTCAGTAAACACTTTAAATTCTTTTTCATACAAGTAGTTCCTCCATATGAGCAAACACTATTGCCACCAACTCTAAGTTATGAGTAGGATAGTTCCTCTCATATGGCTTGAGTTGTCTAGAGAGCATCAACACATAGCCCAGACTAGTTCCACTGGCATCACCATACACTATGTAGCCTCCAACTCTTGTGGGAATTATTAGCACTAGTGCAGTGGTCAATCTCTTCTTCGGCTCCAGAAGTTCTTTTCACATTTCTGTGTCCAATTGAACTTTTCTTTCTTCTTGGTTAGTTTTATCATATGGGCAACAATCTTGGAGAAGCCTTAGATAAACTTCCTGTAATAACCGGTTAATCCAAGAAAACTTTTGATATATATTACTATCTTTGGCCTTTCACAATTGGTGATAGCTTCTACTTTGTTTGTGTTCATTGAGGTTCCTTCTTTTGACACTATGTGGCCCAAAAATATAACATGCTCAAACTAGAATTCACACTTGAAGAACTTTGCATACAACTAGTGATGCCTCAAAATCTCTAGAACTATTTGCAGGTTTGCAGGTGCTTATGATGTTTCTCTAGACTTGATGAATAAATCAGGATATCATTCACGCACACTATGATAAAGTTGTTGAGATGAGGCTTAAAAATTATGTTCATCAAATTCATAAATGCTGCAGGAGCATTTGTTAGTCCAAAATACATAATAAAAAATTCATAATAATCATATCTTGGTCTAAAGGCCATCTTTGCAATGTCTTCATCAGCTACTCTGAAATGATGATATACACTTCTCATGTCAGCCTTTGAGAAGACCGACGTCGTGGACAATTGTTCGAAGAGATCATCAATCCTAGGTAGAGGGTATTTATTCTTGATGGCCACTTTGTTCAATATCCTGTAGCATAGTCTTAGTGACCTATCATTCTTCATCACAAATAGGACAGGTGCACACTTGGCTGAATCCTCTGCCCAGTAGTTCCTGCAGTTGAACCTTCAACTCCTTCATTTCTGCTAGTGCTATTCTATAAGGAGGTTTTGAGATTAAAGCAGTCCCTCACATAAGGTCAATGCGAAAATCGATTTGCCTTTCTAGAGGTAATCCCGAAATCTTATCGGAAAATACATCAGGAAAGTCCCTAACTACTTCAAGTTCTTGTGGGTTTGACATCACTCTTGATAATGCTTGCTAAAAATTTTCGACAACCACTATTCAACATCTTTGTTGTCTTAGCTGAGGAAATCATCATATTTTTTTCTTTGATGGTGCTTTGCTAAAGACCACAAAGGTACCATCTTTTTTATCAATATAAACATCATGATATGATAATCAATTCATGACTAGTATTACATCATAGTCTATCATGGTAGCATTATGAGGTCAACTGAGTAGTTTACTCCTTCTATCATCATTGGTTCTCTGGGAGATATTGCCTATGGAGATTCTCTCTAGTAGCGTTACTATATATAGTTGTCACTTCATATTTTCCATCTTAACATTCCGTTAAATTTTTATTTGTCCTTGTGAAATTTAAATTTTCACTATAGGTTCTTTCGCCATTTCGAAGACTTTGGACTAGAAATTTTTGTTCAAGTGTCGTGAACAAATATGCATACTATTTTTGAAAATTTCTTATCACATGTTCATTATTCTTACAATTCATAATGAGATTCACATTTTTCTTATTACATATTTTTCACAATCAATTTGACAATATTATCAATCATGAATACAATAATTAGCATTTTCATTGAAAGACTATTTTGCTTACAATATTAAAATAATAATAATCAACCAAATATTAGTTAGTTAATTTTAAATAATACAATTAATAACACAATACTTATATACTCAACTTTGAATGGCTGCACATGACAATTGCACATGGATGTAGACTCTTAATAATTATATAACATACTTAACATAGGTCCTAATCATGATACCAAACTGTAACATCTCAAAATTTCATCATCAAATGCCAAGACAATTAGGCAATTCAACTGTGTTAGCCCATTCGCCACCACATAGTTAGAATAGAATATGATTTTCAATTAATACAGCGAAAGAAGAAAATCATTAAATAAGATTCTTTAAATATTCTTTCAATTAATGCAGAAGACTTCATTAAAACATCACTAATAACAATAAAAACATCTTAAAACCATAATTAAAACATCTCTTTGAAATTTATACTCCAACAGACCCAATAACATTTGACTCTAAGACTCCTAAACTAGTGCACAATCTTTATTGTCATAAGTTAAGCTGCATCCATCCAATCATTAGGCACCTGCATGAATCCAGGATGCAGGTTTCCCCAATTAGAGTAGGTAAAGGTCATGCAATGCGATACTATGATCCTAATCAGGATACTACATTATATGCATTATCATCTTTATATAAAAGAAGTAAATGATACGCATAACATAAGATCTACATGTCAAACATTAACATCAAACTATCATCATGCATATAAAATAATTTATATGGAAGACGTAATCATATCATCATACTAAAAGTATGGACATTCATAACAATTATCAATTCAATTCATAGACACATAAGTGAAATACACTTATCATAACCATTGTCTCAATACCTTTCCTCAAGGTTGCTTTATAACTCTTTGGACTTTCACTTTCGTAGGACATCATTCCATTTAATTGATCATTTGAACCTTTTCATTAACTTTATATCTTCTGATAGTTGGGATTTATGTCGTTGACTTCTCAATAGGCTAGCTAGGCTTTGGTGATAATGCTCCCCTCTCGCCCTAAGACAACATCAGAATGCACGCACCGTTGTCAATGTGTGTAACGATCATTGTGGGCTCTCATCCGAGGATGACATCGAAATGACACATCATTGTCGATGTGTGTAACGATCATTTCGAGTAAAAATCTAATAAAATAAAGGGTCGACATGTAACATCATTCACAATTGGTTCATTATGCTTTTCAATCAACAAACAATTACATCGCTCACTTCATGTTTTAACCTAGTTACACGAGGAAGCATGCATATACGTGTATATAAGTTCTTACACAATTAACAAACATCAATACATACTATTAATATCTTAAAAATAATATTTAATATGCTATATAAGGTTTCAACATCACGGTAGTGAAAACAGGTTGTCATGCTTTAAAAGCCTGTCCACTCTGTCACGACATTGCCATAAGTTGTCATGACCTTATTTGCTCTGTCATGGTCGTGACATAGTCTGTCACGGGCGCAGAAGCCTAGTTTTTGGACGATTTTTCGTCCTTTTAACTCCGCCGCCCAGTCCAATTTTTTGATCCAAAATTAGGGGAAAATGATACTCAACATTAAGAATAAACACATATGCATTTTCTAAACATTCTAGGATAAAAAACATTAGAAAACATAATAACCCATGAAATTTTTACGATCTATGGTTCATCCCTAAATTATGAACAATATGAAGAACATGAACCATATAATAGATCTAATCAAAATTCCTATTCATGACATAAATCTATTGGTTTCTAGGGAAACAACCCTCGTCACAATTCAAATTTGAGAACAATGAGTTCTCAAACTCTCAATCCATTACAGGAAAAACATTAAAAGAGGAGAAATGAATTTTGTAACTTGATCTCAAATCTTTCTCCTCTTTCTTTTTCTTCTTCTTCCTTGTTCCTCTTTTTCTCCTTCCTCAAGTCCTATCCGTCAAAGATTGAGGTGGAGAAAATAGATAAACAAAGAGAATATGAAGTTTTATATAGGGAAGGTCACAAGAGTTTGACCAAAAAATCAATTTGTCCTTTGATGGAAATATGGAGATATGCCTATTTGCTTGTTTAATCTTGGTCGTTTGTTCTTTCCAATCATTTTGGGAGTTTCTTTTCTTTGTTGAATCAAATTATTCAACGTTTGATCGAAAATGGGAAGTTAGGAGATGTTAACATCTGATAAAAGTAAACTTATCTTAGGGTACTAACACATGATTAAATAATTATTGTTATTTCTCAAATAATTCAAAATAACATATATTATGCATACTTTTATGTTTGAATAATACAAAATATAAAAGTTCACAAACTTTTATGCATACTTTTATTAGATTTTTTAATCATTTTAGAATACTTTTATATCCATAATCGTTTTGTTATTTCTCAAATAACAACTCAAGGTGCCTAACACATGTTAGGGTCAACTTATTTTTTAAATGGCAATTTATCACTCAAACACAAATCATCACGAATTAGTTTCGTCAGGATTTAAGATTGTTTTTCGATCTTTTTGGTAAATTTATTGTTTGCATTGGAATCTTCATTCAACCATTCTCGTTCATGAAAATTTTCCCTTACTATTTCGTAACAGCCTTCTAGTTTTTCTTCTTTGGTTAATGGCATTCCATCTTACCCTTATTTTTTTATACTATTTAAAAACAACAACTCCTCTTTAATATTACCACTTCCCAAAAAATAGCAAATTAATGAATGATAAAATTCTATCTCAATATTTTAATTTTCTTATTATTTAATTTAAAGAAAAATTTAGTCGTTATTTGATAAAAAAAAACTAACATATTTTAAAATATTTGCTAAATTAACAAGCAAATGATATTAAATATTGTTAAAACTTGAAGGATATAGAAATAATTAAAATTGTGTAAATTTATCTTAGGGTCATAGTTTGTTTAACATGACTTAAAAAAGTAACCAATATTTTATATATCATATACAAGTAGAAGGTTAAAAAATATAAAAGCATTAAATAAGGTGAATAAAATATAGGGATTGTAATAGAATAATTGTAGTAAAATAAAATTAAAAATTATAATACTAAAAACTTATCATATTAATTATTTAAAATAAATGATTTTATTATTGAGGAAAGAGAAAGGAGACTTTCTAATATTGTAAAAAATAAAGACTTTTAATGTTAATTATTATAAAATAATAATTCTAATGTTGGAAAAAGAGATTGGAGGCTCTTGGTCTTCCACTGTTATTAAAAAAATAAGATAATATTATAGTTTTAAAAAAAGTAATGGAGTTGCGTTAACGACACCCTTTCTTTTTTGTTGGAATTTATAATTTGTTCACCACTCGCACACTAACTTCAATTATTACCATAGAAAAGTAATGGAAGTTCACAATTAGAAACCCAATTCGTCTAAACAACACTAATTATTGATAGTTTTGTCATTATTATCTTTTAATTAATTACAATTGCCATTGTCGTCTTAATTAAGAAGCATTAAACGCTCACCTTGTTAGGCCCATCGGGGCCCAATTATTATGAGGAGCTCATTTCACAAAAACCTCCGCCTGCGTCTCTGCCGACTGCCGGAGCACTTTAAGAGATATAGAATGGCCACTAAGATCCTGACACGTAAATTTCGTCACTCTCACCGTACAGGGAACCCGATAAAAATATCCCATCTATATATTTTTTTAATTTCTTGACCTAACAAAGAGGATGAAACCCTAATTGTTGATATGGAGAACGCTATGGGATCTTAGCAAGATCGTCGAGATTGATCGATTGAGACATTTTCCGGCACCAATTCGGGCACTTTTGAAGAAAGATTGGGCCTTTGCTGAGAGCCTTGGGTTGGAATTGACTCGCGATCAATTTAGGAGAGGTGAATCTGCGTAAAGAACGGAAAGCTGCTAGATTTATAAGGTCTTTCCGATGGATCGTGATGGCTTCTGCACAAATTTTCCAAACGAATGGGATTCTTGTAGCAATCTACGGTTTTGATTGCTCAGCTTGTGGAAGATTGCTGTCATTTACAGAATCGAAGAAAATGGATCGTGGATTCGAAGTTTAGCACGCCTTCTAAGCTTCTGATCGGTAAACGAGAGAATTCTCCATAAAGAATCATATCGAACTTTTGACACAAGGCGAACTTTTGCGTCAGCAGCCCGTTGAAGCATTGTTTTTGTTTGGAGCTTGCAATAAGATGACCTTCCTTTGGTGCTGAAGAAGTAGAATTTAGCTCAAGTTAGCTCTTTTGTTCCAATTTTATTGTTCAGCATTTGAAATCCCGTTTCTTCCTTGATTTTGAGTGGTATCAAGAATCATGCAGCCGAAGTATCGGAATGACGGTGCTGGATTTCGGTCAGGATCACAATATGGTCGAAACCGCAGTCGCACTGGCAATTTCAACAGGAGCTACTCAAAACCTTTTAATCCACCTTCTTCCAAGATAGATATCCTCATGGAAGCTGGACGGCTGGCGGCAGAGTACTTGGTTGCAAAGGGTGTTCTACCTGTGAGCATCCTGCCAGGGAGCAGCTTGGCCGATGGCAGATTACCGGAGTTCAGAGGCCGAGAAAGTACACCTCAGGTATCCTACTCGGAAGGTAGAACATCAGCACTTGCCCGGCTTGGCAATTCTGGCTCTGATGCTGGTTATGGGAGGAGAAGGTTCAATGATGATTATGAACGAACTGGGCCAAGAAAGAATAGTAGGGGGAGGAGGAAGATGGGATACTATAATGATAGAGGGCATGGCGTGGATTGGGGTAGAGACAGGGGCAGAAATGGATCATGGAATGAAAGAAGCAGAGGATATTCAGATAGCTTTGAGGATGATGATGATTTTGCACCTGGGTACCGTAATAGAGAACGAAGAGGTGGGTGCGATGAAGTTGGAAGTAGTGTCTCAAGGGTTGCTGGTGATGAGCAACAATCAAAAAGCGTGGTGGGTGAGTCAGGGTCTGAGCTAGATGATACTGGATCCAAAGCTAGCTCTAACAGTGCTAAAAAGGAAGCCCTGCCTGAGCTGGATAGCGAATTGAACAAAGGGTTGGATGATGTTGGAGTCTCAACTATTGAGTGTGGTGAAGTTAAGAGTGCAATGAGCGGAGAGTTTGAGAAGAAAATATCAGATGATGAGGATATGGATGTCAAGCCTGACGAAACTGAAGGTGTGTCTGGTGACAATCTGCTGAGCTTGTGTGGCTTTGCGAAGGTGCCTACAAAACCACGGTCATCGCTAGCACATAAAGGTGTGCCCATTGGTCAGGGCCCTGAGGTTGAGGTTCCTTATACACGGGACTCTGAGATTTTGACAGCTGATGATCCCACAGAAGATTCGCAAACAATGCATGTTGACAACTCTAAAGGTGAGGTTCCTGTTGGTTTCACTGCTCTCGTTACTGAATGCATGGAAGAGAGGGTACAATCAGAGGATGAAGCTCACAAGAGGCCACTGTGCTTAGAATCATCCACAATGACAGTTGATGAGACAAAGAAGGATGATTTTATACAGGATGTGAGCCAAAATGTGGAATCTGGGGCAAAAACTAAATTGCCTCCAGTAAGTGTATCCCAGGAAAATGAAGGCTTTGACCTGGATGCTCAGAGAATAAAACAATCTAGTTTTCAACTTATTATGCCGCCTCAGGATCAAGAAATGGTTGACATAGTTAGTGAAATAAAGCCAGATGCTTCTACTTCAGGCCCAAACGATGAAACTGAGTCCTTTACAAGGGATGGAGAAGAAAAGCCAAATCTACCTGCTTCATTTGACCTGAACCTTATGGATGCTCCTGGGTTTCTGGAGACTCCAGATGGTTCTGTTCAGAAAAGTTGTCAAACTTCTGCACCTCTTCCGGAAGGTCTGAAGCAACTTTCGGTAGATTTTGGTTTCTCCGTGTGTAAAGAAGAAAATACTCATGACTGCATTAAAATTGCAGGTGAGGACAAAATTATTATCAACTTGGAAGATGAGACCCCAGTAGAAGAAAACATTGTCGATTCTTCGAAACCTAGGTGAGTTTACATGGGCTGCTTATTTTAAAAAATTTTCATGTACCAGATATTTGGCGATGCCTAGTAAACTTTGGTTGGTTAACGTCTCCTAGTTTTAATGTGTGTTGACAAAACAGGAACGAAGTTATGTATCCCACACTTGAGAATGTTTTCAATCACACTGCCCACCCCGATGATCTTCCTTTAATCCAGGACAACAGTTATAGTATTGGTATTTCTGATTTCTTATCATGCAGTCCCACGGGACAAGCAGACTTCAATAATCTTCAAGAAGGCATGGGTCTTCATGCTGCAGAGGTATTGCACATACAACTATCTAACTATTTTGATGATTTTCTGTTTCTCAAGTTGTATATACCATTCGCCAGTAGATATTTTCATGATAACTTGAGCAGGATCGACAGTGAATATACAATGAGGATGCTAATGCTCTTTTCATTTTCTTTCTTTTATTCAGGGGTTTGCTGGTGTTGATGATTCAATATATGGTTCCCTTGGGGATATAGGTATTATAGATATTCGTTGCTATTGTTTCATCTTTCTCCGCAAAGTATTATTTTTATAATGCTTCATGCAATCTTTTTCCTGTTAAAGGTTTCTCACCCATTGTAGGAAGCAAACAAAATAACAAGATCTATGAAATCTGTGACTAGATTTATGAGTTAAACGTTATCCTAGAGTATGATTGAATAAATTTTCAAATAATCTTTTTTGGATAACGTAGATTCATAACAAGATTTTGTTGTATTTAAATGGATTAAGAAAGGGCACACAATTATGAAGGTTCATAGTATAATGTAGGTATTAGGAATACCTTGCAATGGAAAA
Organism: Pontederia crassipes; assembly: GCA_030549335.1. NCBI lineage: Eukaryota > Viridiplantae > Streptophyta > Magnoliopsida > Commelinales > Pontederiaceae > Pontederia > Pontederia crassipes. The sequence goes on along the minus strand of CM060189.1, from coordinate 59,534,977 downwards.
TGAGCCTATTTACATCATTGTTGTTCATGCCTCGGGATTACAATCAGGAAGAGTCCAAGCTTCACAATCCAAATGCCTGAGTACTTTGCATGGAATCCCAACAGAATGTGGTCACACTTTCATTCGACAACATTGAGGCATCTTCTGTCCTCTACAAAGAGTTTTTAGTCTGTAAGGTTAGCTTGTAGTCTTTAAGGTTAACTTGTCGCCAAGCAGTAGAACTATTTAAAAACAAAAAAAAAAAACACACACACACACACAAGGATAATTCCCAAAATAATGCTTTAACACCTCTCCATGCATTCCAGATACGTATGCATTGGCAGACATGCAGGTGGATGGACTCTGGGCATGCCTGGAACATTACTGTGTTTTTGCTTAACTTCAACATCATATTAATGTGCGACACTGTAGCACATGGCCCATTATTGGGTGTCACATTCAACAACGTTCAATCTAGGATATCCTAGTTCTTGGAACAAAATATCCGGAACAGGATGTAACAATGTTGCAGGTTAAGTGTATGTTAGCCTAATCACATTGTTGCCTATTGAATGTCTGACACAAGTAGACATGTCTTTTAAATGAAAGTCTGGTATAAGTGGATTTGGATACCTGAGATTTAGCGTAAACACTCAAGAACCACAACCTGATTCAAATCACCCTTCAAAATTAAAGAAAAAACAAACTGACTCAAGTTTTGTTATTCAGAGACGAAAATCGTGCAGGTTAACTATGCCTATGTATGCATTTTTGAAAATGTGACTTAAAATTTCGATAATTCTCCTTTAGAAAAATAGATAATTCTATATTTTCCTGTTCCCTTTTTCTTTTTCTGTTCTGACCAACACTTTGTTGCATTTATAGGATTTATGGGAGTCTGGGACAACCAACCATCACATGATTATGAGAAGTTCTTTTGACTAACATGTTAAGCTCATCTTCCTCTAATATCTATTTGGAACTTCAATTTCAAATAAAAGAAATGCATTTGGAACTTTGGAATCCAGAGGCTGTCTGTGGTTGGGGATTTGTGTACCTATTGACATATAGTCCAAGAACTTTGAGAGTAAATTTCTGCTGCCATTATTACTGTTACTAATAAGCAGAACTCCTCGTTCTCAAATTTAAGATTTAAGACCCAATGGTTGATGATGTTAATTTTCAGGGATGTTTCACATTTTAAGGTCTTGTGATTCGTAATTATGTATATTTTCTGTACACTACACAAATTTCATATTGCTAGAAACAGATACCTGCATGCAAATGGGCAGAACATCTGTTCATCATTATCTTTAAATCATGTGAGCTATATCCACAAGTAGAGTCTATTATTGTAGGTGCATTGTCACTAATGACAACAATACATATACAATGTTAAGTTGTTCAGCAGAAGTTACAAATTCATTGAAAAATGTTAGGCTGATTGTAGGTTAGGAATAATATAAAGTTATGATGTGTACTTACTAGTTCATTGTATTTACTGATACTGATTGACATCCTGGTATAACAGTGCTATTTTGATCTAATTAGGTAGCTCGCTGTCGTATTTCATCTAACTAGATATTTTATATTATTCTCTTTATCAAAATTCCTTGGAGCCGTTTGGTTAGGAAATATTTTTGAATGAAATTAAAATATCATATTTTTTAAAAAGTAAGTACATTCTTATTTTCGTTAATGTCAAATTGAAGAGAATAACATTTTAAAATATAATATTTTTAACTAAGATATTTTATTATAGATAGTTGATGTTTAATATTGTAATAACAATTAAAATATCCATCTTCTATATATACTATATTAAAAGGAGGATAGTCCATGCCACATGGCATTACCTCAAATTTTCAAAGAAAAAGTAATAATTATTAGAAAAACAAGAATGGAAACTTAAGTGACACGTCACAATTGTAATTGCTTAAAAAATTAATTATAAATTAAAATATATCAGTTATGATTATAAATGTGAGAACTATATAATAATTATATAATCTTAATACCCAATAATTATATATTTTTATATCTATACAATTATGTAGCGACTATAATTTATAATAATATATAAGATATTATTTATAAAAACTATTTATTATTTTATATATTTATCTATATCTGTATTATCTTAGAAAGAGGATAAGTATTAAGGAGAGAATGACACTTGATATATATATTTATTGTCATATGTTGTTTAACTAAATAAAATATTATTTTATAAATTAAATGGACAATTAGATATAAGTATGTAACCAACTTTTGTACAACTAATATGCAATCAATAAATCAAGATCGTTGGATAATGATTGTATGGTTGAGATTGAACTTTTATTGAATTTAATGTTAAGTTATTAAATTTAATCTCAACCATATAATCATCATTCAATGATTTATATTCATTGGATGCATATTAGTTGTACAACTTTTGATTACATATTACTTAAATCCATATATATATATATATATATATATATATATATATATATGCAGAGATTGAAAGTGCCATGTGTCGAGCTCTCATAAATTGAATGTATTAAAAAATAGTAACGAATTTAAGAGATTATGCAATATAAATCATGAAACCCTCATTCATGCAACTTTTATTTTTGCAATCCTCAATAAAAATTCTATCAAGAACAAGGTGTTTTTTAATCTCTCAATCCAAACAAAAATATCATTGAAAGAGGAAAGAAGGGGTTGAATCCCCTTTATAAACCTATGGATTTGTTCTTTCTCAATGTTGATCCCCTTTCCATTGTCCGAGTTCTTTTCTTCTTTGTCCTCTTCCTCCTTGTTCTTTTATTTTTTTTCCTATATGATTGTAGCCGTCGTATGAGAGAAATAAGAAAAGAAAGGAGAGGGATGATTTGAGGCATTTTATAGAGTCTAGCCTGGAGTTTCTTCCAAATGACTTAAATACTCTTATTTAAAAATTGGGGTTATTACAATTACATTCTTCAACATACAAAATGAACGATCGTGAGGGCATATAAATCATAATTGACATTACACTAAAACATGAGATTAATTACAGAACATGGAACAAAATATTTGGGTAGTAATAACATCAAGCTCTCTCACAAAAATAATCCCATGCCAAAATTGTGCATTTCTAATGATGATTAATATAAGAAATCAACTGATATTTTAACTAATTGCAAAAAATTGACCACAAAGTAAGTTCTTATTGGACGGCATAAGCCTGACAATTTTTTATTGTCAAAACAATCTCTGCACCTCAGACATAATAGCATTTTTATTCTTTCAGGGCAAAACTTTCTCCTTCTCATTCTTTGTCAAAAATTCGATAAAGTAGTATATGCATGTCATTTTTATGTATATGTCATTTTTTTCACTATGATTTGGCCATGAAACTTTTTCAACATTTCTAATAAAAGTATAAGAAATGGTTACATTGATTGTTAATATTTAAAGAATTTATGAAGGGAAATATTGGGATTTTTCAAAGTTCGCATCTTGTTCTTAATGGCATATTGACAAATTTACATGAAACATATAGGGTTATGATTCTACAATTGAGTTACTGCATAGAATATATGTTCAAAGCTACAACAATGTTCCTTTTTTATTAAACTATTTGAATTATTCATGTTTCTTATTGCAGAACATACAATAAGTTTCCAAAGTGGAGGATGAATGGAGACTATAGTTATATTTCAATCTAGGATGAGATTATTATCATTTCAAAATACATTATTTTCGTTTTATTTTATTTCATCAGAGTAAAAATATCCATACCTCAAATGAAGTGACAATAGTAATTTTAAATTTGGTTTGGTGGTAGAAGACTGTCAACTTTTTTTTTTTATCAGAGTGGCATATTATTATCATCATGTGTCAATTTTTTTCGTTTTCCCATTTTTTTCTCATGTTTTGTCAACTTATTTTATCATACTCAACTGCTCGTGACGTATGGCGAGATTCTGAATGCTACATGAAGAACATTAGTCAGATGACGAAACGAGAAGACTTAGGATGTAAAAGATCATAAGTTTGATAGTAGGCATGATAAAAAATGTCCCAACACAAAATGGGACTGAGAGTTTTTAAAATCTCAATTAAAATTGGATTGATAATAGGACATCTTAAAAAAGGACATCCTATCGAATTCTGATATATGAAATATGGGATTAATGGGGGATATTGAGCGCATTTAAATTATTTTGATGAGATTTAATCATTTGTCATCCGAATCTTTACGATTCAGATGCATTCAACATATGCTTAGGAGGTGAATTTAATCCATAAAATATATAATTGTATGTTCTTAAATGTATGAATATAATCCATGTAAAAATTCGTGTTTATTAATGTATATTATTTTACCTATGACTATTGTATTGATATAATATAGTGCAATAATGTTGGTTTTTTTTTTATAATTTTATATGAATTTCTACATCTTCCGTACTTAAAAATGAAAAAAATAATTTAGAAAGTGAAGACATGTTTTTTGTTATCTCAGCTCATGCCTCCTATGTGCTATACTATAATGTACTTTTTTTATACTATTAGGTTACCTTTTTCATCATTTCCAATGAATTTTTAGGATTTGGTTCATTCTCTATTGCGTTTCGACGCTATAACTCTACATAATGTAATTTTTATTTGGTCATAAAAAAATAATGACGTGACATAAAAATTCTGAGTTTACATTTGATGCAAGTTTTCGACGAAGGTGAAAACTCAACATCATAATTAAGGGACATGACATGAAGCAAGAGAAAAAAAGGACTACGAGATGAATGACAGGCAAATTCTTGTCTTGAAGTTTGCGCGACGACCATAACTATGTCAAAAAGTAGCAATGTTTGGCATAATTTACCAAAACAAAAGGAGTGCTAGTAATGCCATTTCTAGAAAACTTAATATTTATCTTTTATTTTTATTTTAAACTCATATAATTGATATAGTCTCTTGTCTCTTCATCTCCCATCCCTTTTTTTAATGCCTTTTTCCTTCTCTGACCAACTTTTACCTCCTTTTTTTATTTTAATATTTAAATATTAACAATATATTCTCGACTCTTCATCTTCCACCCAATTTATATGAGTTTAATATATTATTATTTTTATGTATTTCTCTCTTTTTTTTTTGTCTCGTAGACTTCTAGCCAACTTATTAAATAATAATATTGTATAAGGTGAGATTGAAGACATATTAAATAATGTAATATACATATTAAGTAGTTTTGAAAATAAAACTAAATTATCTCATAAAAAATGTGAAAATTTCACTAATAATCAACATATGTAATTGTTCCATAATGAAACTTTTTTATCTATAATAATTTATTTCCATTTTCACTATCTTTATTTTCATTTTATTTCACAAACTTTTGAATATTATATATAATGTAATTATAGTTTTCATATTAATTAAATTTATATGTATGTATCATATTTCATATTATATAATATTTTTATCATGAAAAATTAACATACTAACATATGAAAGAGAACAATAGAGAAAGAAAAAAAAAATGTTAGAAGATTAATTAAGAAAAAAAGTTGAGTGGCAACTGGGAACTAAGGGTAAAATAGAAAATTTGGAGTGACACATTAAGGGCATCCAAACAAAAGATCTAATCCCACCTGAGTTATGGTATCCAAAAGCAGCCAAGGGAGAAACCATAATGAGTTTTTCAAAGTTTACACTTGACGGGCCTGCTGGGAAAACTGGGTGACCATGCCCCGATCGGGCCAGATCATCTATTGTCCAACCACGGTGGGTCGCAGAGTCCGACCAAGCCCAATCATAAAACATATTAAATATATTATAATATGATTATTATATATAATACAAATATTTTTAATATATAATATAGTTATAATATATGATTAAATATTTAAAAAGCATTCTCAATTTTATGAGTGCTTCGTGTATAGATTAAAGTAACTATAAGATAAATGAACGATATTTCTCATTGCAAGACAACCGTTTTTATTTTACATTTTTTTTTTCTTTAGATGTACTTTCTTCGGGACTGGCCATAAAGATATAGTGGATCACAAGGTTTCACGATCAATCAATGCTTTGGCATTGATTAAAAAATGCTCAACAGGTAATAATACATCTACAGATGTATGAAACTCCAAGGCAGAGAGCATCAGCTATCTCCAGTGTCTGGCGTGGAGCCTGCCACTGGTTCAGCTGCAGCTTGTTGCTCGGAGCCATAGACGGTTGAATCAGCCTTCACTTGACCGGGACCGGTAGAGACCTTAACTGTTGCTGTTCGCAAAAGCCGATCCCCTAGAACAAAGCCATGACGAATTTCCTGTGAAACAATGCCTGCCTTAAACTCTTGGGACTCTTCCCTTGAAACAGCTTCGTGAACCTGCAAGAGAGAAAATGTCATTAGACAAGATGTTGGAAAGGTTGAAAAAAATTCTTTTTGCATGTTTCTTACAAGTGGAAAAAAATTGTAATTGCTTTATTTTCATTGTTGAATAGGAGATTCCCAAACCTCACCGAAAGACCTTAAAGATCTCAAAGTCCACAAGGCAGATGAATTATGGTTTGAACCCTTCACATTGGAAAATAGGTAAGCAAAACATCCTTTTTCTATATTTTCAATAGAGTTGATGTTATGTTCTTTTTTTAGCCTAGACCCCCAATGCTTAGGACTACTATGAGAGGGAAATGATAAATCCTGACCAAATTGACAACTCCATGAATTGTTTTCAGAACTATTAGCTTCCATCAATCTTGTACACAACCCTGCTAAGTAGTTGTATCAACCAAACTTGATTAGTTGATACTATATATTTATTGTTGAATGTCAAAATACATGAAATCCCTTGTTATGTGCAGAATGCAGATGTGTCCTGTCAAGAAACAACATTCTATGTGTTCAAACCTTAAGCATGGAGTGGTGAGAGGTCTACGACATATTTCATTTTCCAATCTTTTGTTGAAGATGTAATTTTCCTATTAATCAATTTCATTACAGTACACTTTCATAATCATTCTTTATCTTAGGAAGAAGAAAGAGAAAATGCATGAAATTACATCTTTCTGGAATGATCGGGTACTAGTGGCTATGACAAAAGATACTTCTGGATTTTGTTAGGAGCAAACCAATATTCAGGTCTGTCAGGGGTCTGGAATTGAATGCGACCTTCCTAAGATTGATGCAAGTGTCATAGTAAATTCAATGAGGAAGTCTCAAGGAAAAGAGAATTATATGACATCTTTCATAAAACTCAGTCCGGGGTAATTTGGTAGTTTGTATGACCAATAATCGTACAAAACTAAAACTATGGATTTCGAAACAAAAAAGAGCAATTAAACACATAAAAGATCAAGAGAAATATGAGAAGTCAAGAAAAAAAATGTTAATATCCCTTTCCCACAATCGAATACAATAATATCCTGCTTTAGCTTTGACTGCTTGAACAAATAACGACTTAGCAAACTAAAAGGACTCTCCTGAAATTGCTTACAAGAAATTTTAGCAATTGATGTCTGCAGCAGTGCTTCAAATAATTGCTAAGAAGTATTAGCTTGGTCATACAACTCTACAATAAGCGACCCAATAAACTGTGGGACGAACAGTCAACTAAGCCAAAGTTGGTACTACTGTCTACTACCTAAATTTTTCATATCACTTTGAGTAACTAATGTCATGCATTTTAAACACCAACTGACTTTTCTAAGGAGAACACCAACTAAATTTTGTCAGAAAGCATTCAACTAAACAGCTTTAAAACTGAGCTATCATATTATTAGCGACCTTCAATCAAACTTTCTTCTCCAAGGCAGACGATAGGGATTACAGCTCAAACAAAATAGAGATAATAAAGCATAATTGGTGTGATAAGAGGCTCCAAGAATTTTGACTTACAGCAGGGTCAAATGGTTTTCCAACTGTCTCGACCACAGATACACTCATGCTTCTCATGACTTCAACAAATTGCTTGTATATACCATGATAACTTGTTTCAATCTTTTTCTCCTTGTCAGTCTCTGGTCTCACTTCCTGTCTGTTTTTCTCAAAACTATCAACCACAGACAACAAACTTTCAATTACATCTCCTCTAATATCAGAAGTAAAAGTAGCTCGGTCCTTCTCAGATTGCTTTCTGAAGTTCTCAAAATCAGCTGTTAGACGAAGAAGTCTATCCTTCCCTGAAGCTATCTCAGATGTAATTTTCTCAAACTTCACTGACAGTCCATTCTTCACATGTTCCAGACAATATATGGTTGCCTCTATTTCATCAATAGTCTTTTGGTCTCCTTCGATCATTGCGTTTTTGTAAGCTTGTATGAGGGTCTTTACAGGAGGTATATCTTCATCGTTAATCTTGTTGATTGTACTCTTCCCGTCCTCATTTGTTGTCTGAAAAACATCGAACTTAGTTAATAAACAACGGTGGTTTCTCTCTCTATCAAAGGAAAAAAATTGTTGCTAAAGAGAAATTCTTTTAATTCCACCTTACAAAGAGAACTGACATTATTACATTCTTGGAGGGTAAAAAGCAGGATCTTTTCACTGAAAATGAAAGAGAAAGTAGTTTCCTATGATGGTGCGGCAGTAGAGAGCAAAATGAAACCACGCCATCAACAATATCCTTGGTTAGTTTAACAAAGAATTAATGCTCGATGCAAACAAGAATTCTCCGATAAATCCGGACATGCTATAAATAACCCTTAAGTAAGCATTTACTTGACATAATGAGCAAAATATCACATTTTTTAATGAAGAATCTTTATATGAACATGGATAATGCACTTTCACTCTCCCTGACCTATGATTGGAATTGATAAGTGGTCTAAGGACAATGCGACAAGAAAAGAATAACAAAAAGGACGACATAAACCCAATCGCAGGAACTCCATTACGCTTCTTGCTTAATATTCTATAATAACGATCCAAACGACGCACCGCTGAACCGGATTCTGAGACCTTCACCGCTGCTGTAAATGACCGCCGGAGCAAACGAGGTAAGAAAAAGGAGGATGGACTCTCCCGTGCCGACGCGGATTTGCTCCGGCGGATCGAAAAAGATAACGATGAGGTTTCGGCGCGATTACTGGCAGCATTCCGAGCGGTGGCGGGGCGGAGAGGAGCCAAGAAGGCGACGGAGTTGTTGAAGACTGTGGCCATGGACAGATACCGGGATCTCGCTACCACAAGCACCGGCGACTATGACGATGACGAGGACGGCGGCGGCCGGCAACCCGGCTGAGGGACAAGAAGCTTCGCGGCCCTTCGTTTTTTTCCCTATTGGCAAGAGATCGAACCGTTTCGTTTCATTATATCGCCCTCTGACTTGGGATTCTAATAACCGTTCGATGTCTAGCAAGGAAGCTGACGGCTTTGATGCTTATTTCGTCCCCACGTAGTGAGCTGGACCTGTATACGGCTTCTTTTTGCAGCGGGTAAACATCTCCTTCGCTACGTAGGTACAAGAAGACGTTATTGAATTAGTTGGTGTTAGGCTGTCTTTCACAACATCAAAATTAATATAAACATTAATTTTTTTATTTAGTAAATGATAAAAATAAGTAACGTTCAGAATTTTATACAAAAATATTGAAAAGTAACATTTAGCATTTTATAATATTTTTTTTTTCAATTTTACAGGTATTCAAATATATTATTTCTTTCTAACTTATCTTATTATTTTTTTATTTTTATTTTATAATAATTTAACTATATTTTTTATATTCATGTTTAATTGATTACAAATTATTTATATACTAACAATGAATAAAAATTAATTTCACAATTAATACTTTTATATCATGGATGCACTATATAAAATCTATTGTCAATATAAATTTCTATATATTTTAACAAGAAAATTAGTTGTGAAATTTTATTTTATTTAATTTATTATAATATAATTTGCATAGTGCTTAAATTAAATAATTTGTCATATGTCTAATTATGTCATTTTATATCCATCAGCTAATTTTATCACTAAGTTTATTAAATAATTATTTGTTACAACCTCTAATCGTTAATCATCATCTGCTATCTGCTAGTTAATACACTATTCATTTATCAAATCGCTAATAATGCTAAACAGAGCCTTAACATTAGACCAACTTTTCAACTTATGGCTAGTACACTCAATAATGTCGTATGAGTTGAATAGTCGACGTCGCTTTTCAAATATCGATGATTGGCTATTAGAAAAATATCTTGAGAGCTCCATACATCGTAAATAATGTTTTAAAGATAGAGATTAATCAGGGACGGATCTAAGGGTTTTAGAAATACTATGTAAACTATTAAGGATATAAAGAAAAAATTTAAAAATATATAGAAATATATAAGCTTGCCCCCCTCACATTTGTGTCGTGGATTCATTACTGGCAAAGCTGTCAAGATCTCAATTTAGATCTTACGCTTTTACGATTTTACTGCCCCTTATCGATGTCGATCTTATCTTGAGGATTTTATGTGTGAGATATTAATACGATATTAATTTTGGACACGCGAGACAATATCATATAATTAGTATAATTATTTAAATATTAATTAAAATATATTTATGATAATAAAAAATAATTTATATGAAGTTTAATATATTTTTTTTCAATATGCTTTGATATAATTTTACTTAATAATCCTTAAAAATGAATTGTTGAGATGCAATTTATTATTTAAATGCAACAAATATATATATATATATATTATCTTTAAAATATATTTTTATTAATAGGTAGAAGTTTACTATCCTCAATTCAATCTTATGATCTTCGATCTTACGACCCCCCATCTTATATAAGATTTTGATCTTGACTATCTTGATTATTGAGATTAATGTACCTTTAGATCATCTTCCCCTTTGGAGGAATACTGTGCACATCTCAATCATTGATTCACTAATCAATAAATTCTGTAATACCTCAGATTTTTTACTAAGAATAATTTGAACTTTTGGTCAAACCCTCGTGATCTTCTCTATATAAAGCTTCATAATCTCTTTGTTTACCTCTTTTTTCCGCCTGAATCTTTAGTGGCTAGGGCTTGAAGAAGAAAAACAAGTGAAATAAGGAGGAAGAAGAAAGAGGAGAAAGATAAAAAAGAAAGGCATGTAAAGGGATCCAAACCCCTCTCTCCTCTCTCAATGTTCTTTCTGTATTGAATTGAGAGCATGATGCACCTTGCCCTCATATTGGATTTTTGTTGAGGGTACATCATTTTCTAATGTTTAGATCTACATATTATGTATAGATCTATGAGATTATATGTTTAGAAATGTAGAAATCTAACTATTAGGGTTCATATATGTTTTATATGTTATGCTAGGATGAACCCTAGATCTTAGAATTTTCATGGATTTCTATGTTTTCAAATGTTCTTTTGATCCTAGAATGCCTAGAAAATGTATAAGCATCGATTCATAATGTTGTACATTATTTTCCCTAAGTTTTGGATTGAAAATCATGTAAAATCAAACTGGGCGACAGAGTTCTAGAGGTCTGTCACGATCGTGACACACCACATCACGCCCATGATGGAACGACTGAAAAAATTGGTCGAAAACTAGTTCTGTGATGCCCATGATGCCCCTCTGTCATGACCGTGACCGAACGACAAGTTTTTAGGCTTTTGTCACAGTCGTGACGACCCTTTTCACGACCATGACCGTTGCTGAATCTTTATATAACATATTAAATGTTATTTTTAAGATATTAATAGTATGTTTGATGTTTGTTGATTATATAAAAACTTAGATACACATATTTGCATGTTTTCCACGTAACTAGGTTAAAATATGAAGATTGAGTGACGTAGTTGTTTGTTGATTGAAAAGGATGATGTTACATGTCGACCCTTTATCGAATTTCCTCCGGAATGATTGTTACACGCATCGACAACGGTGTGTCATTCCGATGACGCCCTCAGATGAGAGTTCTCCAAAATGATCGTTACACATCGACAACGGTGTGTGTATTCTGATGTCACCTTAGGACGAGAGGGGAGCATTGTCTCCAAGGCTTAGCTAGCCTATTTAGAGGGCAACGACATAAATTCCAACTATTAGAAGATATAACAATAAGAAGGGTCAATGATCGATCGAATGGAAATAATGTCCCACAAAAGTGAAAGTCCGAAAGGGTTATAAAGCAATCATGAGAAAGTTATGGAGGCAAATGGTTATGGTAAGTGTACTTCACTTATGTGCCTATAGATTGAATTGAGGATTGTTATGAATGTTCATACTATAAATATGATGATAGTGATTGCATGTCTTTCCATGTATTTATTGCATGATGGTAGAAATAGTATGAATGAATGACATGTAGATCATATGTTAAGAACATGGCATGCATATTGTTTCCTTCTCTTTTATGTGAAGATGGTGATGCATATCATGTAGCATCCTATTAGGATCATGACATCGTGTACTATTACTAGGAAATCCTGCACCCTAGCCAATGATTGGATGGATGACGACTCAGCTCATGACAAGAAAGATTGCACACTAGTCTAGGAGTCTTATTGTCAAGTGTTATTTAGTCTATTTGACTATGGCTTAAAGATAATTTAATTACTATTAGTGACATGACAATTCTATGATAGTACTTTTGACGCTTTATCGAAGTCTTCCGCGATGTTTAAAAAGAGTTATTTTATCTTATTTCATTGGTTATGTTTCTATTGCAATAGTTGAATATCATATTTATTATTTTGATTATGTGATGACAAATAGGATAAGGCAACGGAATGACTTAATCGCCCTTGACATTTGGGGATAAAATTTTGGGGTGTTATAAATTCAATCATATATAAGTGATTAAATCACATCATTCAAAAATATCATTTATCTAGACCGTTAAAGCAATGAATCAATGATTAAGATGTGTTTAACGAGAGGTCTATACATTGTTTATAACATTTTAAGATTAATACATGACGGATGGTATAGGGTGCTCTTAATACCACTCATTGAATGTTTAATGTCAACCCAAACTCTTCAGTTTTATTTTTTATTTTATTTTACTTTATTTGTTATTATCTCTCTTTGAGTCTCCTTAATTTCCACCCAAATCTATTAATAATCTTACACATTAACTTTTTACCACATCTCTCTTCATGTTCATTCAATTAATTAATTATCTTGTTAATAGTATAATAATTTGGATGATTGAATAAACATATTAATTTAATTAATAAAATTACAATAAGATTAAACATATAAAGTTATTTTATGAATATATAAAATAAAGTGGAAAAGGAAGAGTGGAAAATTTATTTTTTAAAAATAATTGTTTCTATGAATAATTAGTAAGTGATCATTGTTATTTTCCATTTTTTTAAAGAAAAATATTAATTATCAAAATCATTCCAAACCTCTCATTAGTTAGCTAGTTCGTTGATCTAATTCATTGCCATGTCTTAATAAAATATTTGTTTAATGACAAGTAATTGATTGACCAATTGCTTTGAAAAATGTATTATTATTTTTCTTAACAAAAATGAAAAGGAAACAGAAATATTCAGAAACTTAATTGTTTTTTTAAAAATAAAGTTTCTAATATATGTTCACTCTTCTTGTTTTCAATTTATTTTTTGTATTTGTAATTTTTATGTCTAATGTTATTGTGATTTCCATGTTAATTAAATTAATATATTTGTCTAGTAATTTAATTTTATATTATTATCCAAATAACCAATAGCATCATGAGAGAGAGAGAGGATAGAGAGAGTAAGAGAGGGATGATTAAACAAGAGATTCAAAGAAAGAGAATAACAAATAAAGTAAAAAAATAAAGAGTAAAATGATGAATTTGGAGTGACATTGAACATTGAGTGACATTAAAGACATCCTTTAAACTTATGAATGCTGCATTAAATTAGAAAATTTTTTTCTATTTAATTAAAGGGTCATATTAGTGTTCTTAGACCCAATTGGTTGGATCGATTGAAAACTACGAAAGAGTTTAAACTCGGATTCAATTGACCAATCCAACAATTTTTAGATGACCTAATAGACAAGTGAAAATGGTAAACATTTAAAATATTGATCATTCTCATTCAAATCCAAAATTTCAAATTTCCAATTTCTTCCTAGTTTATTTGATGATATAATTTATTTCCTTTATCAAATGTATTTTGTTATTTCTTCAATTTTCTTTGTTCTAAGTTCTTATTGCTTTCAATTAAAAATATGTTTGAGTGATGAACTTATTCAATCTCTCGCATCTTTTTTCTCACCATTCATTTTAAATTTTCAATTCAAAGCTAAACTTAATTGTCAATATACTTTTATAAATATATAAAGCATGAAAAATCACTATTTATTAATTTAACTATATTATTTTATAAGGGTTTTTTCCTCTAACCTCCCCTTAATTATGAACTTTTTCCGTGTCAATTCATGACTTTCGTATTTTTTCGTAGACCTCCCCTAAACTATGCTGCTTTTTTCAGTTAAGTTCTACCACCTCTGTTAACGTTCCCGTTAATTTTTATTATTTTAATTTCTAAAATGACCAAATTACCCTCGCGCGGTTCAGATAAGTGAGCTTCTTCTTTTCTTTGTCACCAAAGAATCCCCGTGTCACGATCGCTATCTCCGTCGCTTCCATGGCTGTTGGGATCCTCCTCTTGCTCTATGCTATCTCCATGAGTTATGTAACAACCCTAAATTTTTATAAAAGGCATGATGGGCTTTGGGGCTTAACATGATGACTCTCCTATATAAAGAGACTAAAACCTCATGTTGACCCCTTTTTCCTCATTCGTGCACGCGATGGCTAGGACTTGAGGAGAGGGAACCTAAGGATCAAGGAAGAGGAAGAAAGAGTAAGGTATGTTAAGGGGATCCAACACCTCTCTCCCCTCACAATGATTTCAATGATTGGATTGTGAGCAATAGGAAACTGTGCTCCTATTAGGGATTTGATGAGGACTTTTATAGATTTGATGAGATCTGAGATGTTTGCTTAAGAATCATGCTTAGATCTAAGGGTTAGGGTTCATGATTAGAAAATTTTACATGCTTTAGGGGAAGAACCCTAGATCTTGATGTATGCATGATTTTATGTGTTTTGGTGTGATTTATGATTTTTTGTCATATGTAAATCATGCTTAAATCGTACTAAGGATTTGATGTATTTTTTTCCAAAAGTTTCTAGTAAAATTTGTGAAAAATTGCGTTGTACGAACAAAACCACAGCTTCTGTCACGACCTTGACGACCCCATCACGCTCGTGATAGAAGAGCTGAAAAATGACCTAAAAGATGACATTCTGTCATGCTCGTGACACATACTGTCACGGTCGTGACAGTGTCAAGCACGATCTAACCATGTGTTCACGATCGTGACAGAAAAAGGGCAAAGTTCAAGGTTTTTCTGACACGGCTGTGACCAATGCAATCACCGTCATGGCAGTAAAAAATGGATTTAATTATATTTAAGCTATTTTCAAAGTATTATAATTATTTAATGATGATTAATGATTGTATATGAACCTAGATACACGAAATGCATAGATAGTCGTAACTAGGTCAAAATTTGAACACTGAGCGACGTAAACTAATTGATGATTGTGATAAAACTGACAACAAATACTATGCCCTACTTCTGTGCCTTGCACCTTGGAGTTAGCATTTTCTGAAGGAATAAATGTATCTTATCGGCAACGGTACGTGTATTCCTATTCGCCTTCAGGTAACGGCTCCAAGGTCAAGCTAGCCTACTAGAGGGCAACGACTTGATTCTTCAATTATTGCTAAGATCAAAGACTGACTGACTGAACTGAAATGACTTATGACCATGAAAGTGGGTTCCAAAGGTTATGAAGTAACCTCAGGATATTACTTAGGCAAGGTAAGGAAAGTGTTAATCACTTGGTATGCATACTATACTGACTGACTGATGAACTAATGATTTACATGTCAATTATTTTATTGATATTGATGTATAACGATTAAATGACATGTACATTATTTGATTATGACATGTCATGCATACATGTTTCTTTTTATTATGAAACTGTTACACACATGTCATGTAGTATCCTATTTCAGATGTAGTTTCAATGCATTGGCCTTTACATACTCTAATTAGGAAACTTGCACCTAGATCCATGCAAGTAATTGATATGTTTGGATGGATCGATGACTCAACTCTTGATGGTGAAGTTGCACATGATCTAGGCTAAGAATAATGTCATGATGTTGGGTCTATTAGACTACTACTTTAGAGATGGTTAAAAATAATGAGTTTTATTATTTGCTATGACATTAGTTTTACTGACATCTTATTTTAAAGTCTTCCACTAAATAAATAATGATTTTATTTTATCATAATGATGTTATGGTGAATGAGCTAGCACTGTCGAATTTCTCTAATTTCCCTCTAGCTTTTAGGGTGGATTTTGGTATTAGAGCATGTTTAATACCTATGTTAGTATGTCATAGAATTTTTAAGTGTATAAGTCCATGTGCAACTGTTATGAGCAGTCATCCAAGGTAAAGAGTATGTAAGTTTGTGCCATATGTATGCATGTTTTATATTAACCATCTAATATTGGTTAATTACTGTTATGTTAAGGATGAAAAAAAACCATCCAATGGGAATGCTAATAATGGCATCCAAGTCTGATAGTATTGTCAAATTGACTATGGATAATATGAAACATGAGATATGTGAATATCATTGTAAATCTTAAGGAGGAGGGACATGTGATAAGAAATTGTTCAAAATGGTATGCATAATTGTTCATGACAATTGAACAAGTTTTCATGATCTAATGACTATGAAATGACTAAGAATAATTCTCACAAAGCCAAATAGAAAGTTCACTGATTGATAAGATGACAAGTATGAGGTAGTAGTTTGATGTAACAACGCCACTAGGGAGGGTCTCCATGAGGCAGTGTTATCTCAAAGACACTAGTGATGTTGAGGGCTTAAGGTAGCAGCATAATTCAATTACTACTTATGCTGTTGAAATGGAAAAGAGAGCAACCATGTCAAGAGTGAGCTCTATCAACTCATTCCATGATCTATTGTCAACGTGGATGAATGGAATAGTAGATCAGATGGACGTACTTCCAATAGCTGATCATGAATTACATGGCATTAATGTTGATGCTAAAGTTTAAGGCGGCTGAATGATCCAATTATTACTTATCCTGCTAGAATCGATGAGAGAGAGGCCGACATGTCAATGGTGAACTCTATCGACTCATTCGATGATCTACTGTCGACGTGGATGAATGGAATAACAGATCAGATGGACATACTTCCAATGGATGATCACGAATTACATGACATTAATGTTGATGCTAAGGGCTTAAGATAACTGAACGAGTCAATTACTACTTATGCTGTTGGAATGGATGAGAGAGTGGTCATGTCAAGGGTGAACTCTTTCGACTCATTTGATTATTTGTGGCGGACGTAGATGAATGAAATAGCAGACCAGCTGGACGTACTTCTAATGTCTAATCACGAATTACACGGCATTGTTACTGATGTTAAGAGCACAACTGAATGATCCAATTATTACTTATGCTGCTGGAATGGATGAGAGAGCGACCGACATGTCAAGGGTGAACTCTTTCGACTCATTTGAAGATCTACTGTCTCGTGGATGAATGGAACAATAGATCAGATAGATGTACCTCCAGTGGCTAATCACAAATTACACGACATTTGTGCTGATGTTGAGGGCTTAATGTAGATGAAAAAGCTAATTACTACTTATGTTGTTGGAATGGATGAGAGAGCGGTCGACATGTCAAGGGTGAATTATTTCGAAACATTCGATTATTTGCTATCGATGTGGATGAATGGGACAACAGATCAGAAGGCTTAAGGAATGATCCAATTACTACTTATGCCGCTAGAATGGATAAGAGAGTGAATGACATGTTAAGGGTGAACTCTTTCGACTCATTCAATGATCTGTCATCGACGTGGATGAATGGGACAGTAGATTAGATGGACATACTTTCAATGACTGATCACGAATTACACGACATTACTATTGATGCTGAGGGCTTAGGGTAGCTCAATAAGCTAATTACTACTTATGTTGGTGGAATGGATGAGATAACGACCGACATGTCAAAAGTGAACTCTTTTGACTCATTCGATAATTTGTTGTCGACATGGATGAATGGGACTACAGATGAAATGGACATACCTCCAAGGATTAAGGCAGCTAAATGATCCAATTATTACTTATGCTATTGGAATGGACGAGAGAGCAGTCATGTCAAGGGTGAACTCTTTCGACTCATTCGATGATTTGCTAATAACGTGGATGAATGAAACAATAGATCATATGGATGTACTTCCAATGGCTTATCACGAATTACAGGGCATTAATGTTGATGCAGAGTGCTTAAGGTAGCTGAACGAGCCAATTACTACCTATGCTAATGGAATGGATGAGAGAGCGGCCGGCATGTCAAGGATGAATCTTTCGACTCATTCAATTATCTACTGTCGACGTAGATGAATGGGTCAACAGATCAAATGGACGTACTTCTAATGGCTATCATGAATTACATGACATTAATGTTGTTGTTGAGGGTTTAATGTGGCAGAATGAGCCAATTACTATTTATGCTGTTGGAAATGGATAAAAGAGCACATGTTAAGAGTGAACTCTATCGACTCATTCGATGATTTGCTGTCGACATGGATGAATGGAATAGTAGATCAGATGGACACACTTCCAATGGCCCATAGATAATGGATTACACGACATTAATGTTGATGCTGAGGGCTTAAGGTAGCTGAATGAGCCAATTAGTATTTGTGCTCCTGGAATGGATGAGAGAGCGGCCATGTCAAGGGTGAACTATTTCGACTCATTCGATGATCTACTCTCGACGTGGATGAAAGGGACATCAAATCAGATGGCATACTTGCAATGGCTAATAACGAATTACACGACACTAATACTAGTGCTGAGGGCTTAAGGCAGCTGCGAGCCAATTACTAGTTATGTTGCTAGAATGGATGAGAGATCGGCCATGTCAAGGGTGAACTTTTTGACTCATTCAATTATTTATTGTCCATGTGGATGACTGGGAGAACAGATCAGATGAACGCACTTCTTGGCCGATCATGAATTACACGGCATTAATGCTAATGATGAGGGCTTGAGGCAGTTGAATGAGCCAATCACTAGTTATGCTGCTGGAATTGATGAGAGAGCGACCGACATGTCAAGTGTGAACTCTTTCGACTCATTCGATTATGAGCTGTCGACGTGGATGAATGGTATAATAGACATGTCAAGGGTGAAGTCTTTCGACTCATTCGTTAATCACGAATTACACAACATTAATGCTGATGCTGATGGCTTAAGGTAGCTGAATGAGACAATTACCACTTTTGTTGCTGGACTAGATGAGAGAGTGGTTAGGTCAAGGTTAACTTTTTCGACTCGTTTGATGATCTATTGTCGACGTGGATGAATGAGACAACAGATCAAATGGACGTACTTCCAATGGCTCATCACAAATTACACGACATTAGTGCTGATGCTGAGGGCTTAAGGCCGCTAAACAAGTCAATTACTACTTATGCTGCTGGATTGGATGAGAGAGCGACTAGCATCTAAGGGAGAACTCTTTCGACTCATTCGATTATCTACTATCCATGTGATGAATAAGACAATAGATCGAATGGACTTATTTCCAATGACTGATCACTAATTACACGACATTAATGCTGATGCTGAGGGCTTAAGACAGTTGAAAGAGTCAATTACTACTTATGTTGTTGGAATGGATGAGACATCGAGCATGTCAAGGTGAAACTCTTTTGACTCATTCGATTAATGTGGTTGAATGGAACACCAGATCAGGTAGACGTACTTCCAATGGCTGATCATGAATTACACGTCATTAATATTGATGTTGAGGGCTTAAGGCTACTGAGCGAACCAATTACTATTTACACTATTAGAATGGAAGAAAAGGGGGCATGTCCAGGATGAACTCTTTTGACTAAATCGATTATTTGCTGCTGACGTGGATGAATGGAATTGCAGATCAGATGGGCATACTTCCAATGGCTAATCACGTATTACACGACATTACTGTTGATGCCCAAGGATTAAGACAAGTGAACGAACCAATTACTACTTATGTTGCTGGAATGGATGACATAGCGGTCGGCATGTCAATGGTGAACTCTTTTGACTTATTCAATTATCTACTGTCGATGTTGATGAATGAAACAACAGATCATATGAACCTACTTTCAATGGCTGATCACGTATTACACAACAATAATGCTAATTTTGAGGGCTTAAGGTTGTTGAACGAATCGATTACTAATTATGCTGCTCAAATGGACGAGAGAGTGGTCAGCATGTCAAGGGTGAACTCTTTTGTCTCATTCGATTGTTTGTTGTCGACGTGGATGAATGGGACACGAGATCAGATTTGATGTATTTCCAACATTACAGTTGATGCTGAGGGCTTAAGGTAGCTGAACAAGCCAATTACTACTTATGCTGCTGGAATGAATGAGAGAGCGGCCGACATGTTAAAAATGAACTCTTTCGACTCATTCGATTATCTGCTATCGATGTGGATGAATTGGACAACAAATCAGATGGATGTACTTCCAATGGTTGATCACGTATTACACGGCATTAATGCTGATGCTGAGGGCTTAAGATAGCCGAATGAACCAATTACTACTAATGCTGCTGGAATGGATGAGAGAGTGTCCATGTCAAGGGTGAACTCTTTCGACTCATTAGATGATCGTCTATCGACGTGGATGAATGGGACAACAAATTAGATGAACGTACTTCCAATGGCTGATCACAAATTAAACGACATTAATGCTAATGTTGGATGATCTAATTACTACTTATGCTATTGGAATGGATGAGAGAGAGACCGACATGTCAAGGGTTAAGTCTTTCGACTCATCTGATAATCTGTTATTGATGTGGATGAATGAAACAGCAGATCAGATGAACGTACTTCCAATGGATGATCATGGTGATGCTGAAGGCTTAAGGCAGTTGAATGATCCAATTACTACTAATGTTGCTGGAATGGATTAGAGTTCGGCCACATCAAGGGTGAATTCTTTCAACTCATTCGAATATCTACTGTCAACGTGGATGAATGGAACCACAGATCAGATGGACACACATATAATAAATGATCACGAATTACACGACATTACTACTAATGCTAAGGGTTTAAGGCAGGTAAATGATCCAATTACTACTTATGCTACTGAAATGGATGAGAGAGCGGCCGACATGTCATGGGTCAACTCTTTTGACTCATTCGATTATCTATTGTCGACGTGGATGAATTGACGTACTTCCAATGTCTTATCACAAATTACATGGCTTAATGCTGATGCTGAAGGTTTAAGGCAGTTTATGATCCAATTACTACTTATGCTACTGCTGGAATGGATGAAACAGCGACCGGCATGTCAAAGGTGAACTCCTTCGACTCATTCGATTATCTACTGTCGACGTAGATGAATGGAACAATAGAATAGATAGACTTACTTACAATGGCTAATCACGAATTACACAATATTAATGCTAACATTGAGGGATTAAGATAGCTAAATGAGCCAATTATTACTTATGTTGCTGAATTGGATGAGAAAGCGGCCGACATGTCAGGTGTGAACTCTTTTGACTCAATCGATGATTTGTTGTCAACACGGATGGTTGGAACAGCAGATCAGATGGACATACTTCCAATGGCTCATCATGAATTTGCGTGGGGTTTAAGGTAACTGAACGAGGCAATTACTACTTATGCTGCTAGAATGGATGAGAGAGCGGCCATGTCAAGGGTGCTCTTTCGTCTCATTCAATTATCTACTATCGATGTGGATGAATGGAAGAGCAGATTAGATGTTCATACTTCCAATGGCTGATCACGCATTACATGACATTACTGCTGATGCTAAGGGTTTAAGACAGCTGAAGGATCCAATTACTTCTTATGCTGCTGGAATGGATGAGGGTGTGGCTAACATGATAAGGGTGAATTCTTTCGACTAAATCGTTGATCTGTTGTCAACGTGGATGAATGGAACAAATGATCAGATGGACGTATTACACGACATTAATGTTGACGCTGAGATCTTAAGGCAAATGAATGAGTCAATTACTACTTATGCTACTGTAACGGATGAGGGAGTAGCTGGCATGTCAAGGGTCTTCTCTTTCGAGTGATTCGATGATCTACTGTCGATGCTGAATGAAATAGATGATTAGATGGGCGTACTTCTAATAGCTAATCATGAATTACACAACATTATTGTTGATGCTGAGGGCTTAAGGCAGCTTAATGATCCAATTACTACTTAGAATGAATGAGAGAGCTGCCGGCATGTCAAGGGTGAACTCTTTTGACTGATTCCATAATATACTGCCGATGTGAATAAATGGAACAACAACATATCAGATGGAAGTTTTTCCAATGGCTAATCACAAATTCACGACATTACTACTGTTACTGAGGGCTTATGCCAGTTGAACAAGTCAATTACTACTTATGTTGTTGGAATGGATGAGAGAGAGGTCGGCATGTCAAGTGTGAACTCTTACGACTCATTCGATGTTCTACTATCGACGTGGAAGAATGGTATAGCAGAGTTGATAGACATACTTCCAATGGCTGATCACGAATTAACGACATTATGCTAATGATGAGGGCTTAAGGTAACAGAACGAGTCAATTACTACTTATGCTACTGGAATGGATAAAAGAGCGACCAACAAGTCAAGGGTGAACTCTTTCGACTCAATCAATGATTTGCTGTCGACGTGGATGAATGAAATAGTAGATCATATGGACGTATTTCTAATGGATTATCATGAATTACACGACATTACTACTGATGCCGAGAGCTTAAGGCAGCTAAACAAGCTACTTACTACTTATGCTGCTGGAATGAATATGAGAGCGACCGACATGTTAAGGGTGAACTCTTTCGACTCATTCAATTATCTGCTGTCGACGTGGATGAATGGGGCAAAAAATTAGATGGACATACTTCTAATGGATAATCACGTACTACACGACATTAATGCTAATGGTGAGGGCATAAGGCAGCAGAACGAGCCAATTACTACTTATGCTACTGGAATAGATGAGAGAGTGGACGACATGTCAAGGGTGAACACTTTCGAATCATTTGATGATATGCTATCGACGTGAATGAAAGGAACAATAGATCATATGGACGTACTTCCAATGGGTAGTCAATTACTACTTATGCTATTGGAATGGATGAGAAAGCGGGTGACATGTCATGGGTGAACTCTTCAACTCATTTGATGATCTGCTGTCATGTGGATGAATGTAACAACATATTAGATGGACGTACTTCCTATGGCTGATCACGAATTACATGACATTAATGTTGATGCTGAGGGCTTAACGCAGCTGAATGATCCAATTATTATTTGTGCTACTAGAATGGATGAGAGAGCGGCAGACATGTCAAGGGTGGACTCTTTCGACTCATTTGATTATCATCCGTCGACGTGAATCAATAATAAAACAAATTAGATGGACGTACTTCCAATGGCTGATTCGAATTACATGGCCTTAATGCTGATGTTGAAGGCTTAACACAACTGAATGATCCAATTACTACTTATGCTGCTGGAATGGATGAGAGAGTGGGCGGCGTGTCAAGGGTGAAATCTTTCGACTCATTCTATTATCTACTATCGAAGTGGAAGAATGGAACGACGGAACAGATGGACGTACTTTCAATGGATGATCATGAATTACATCGCATTAATGTTGATGCTGAAGGCTTAAGACAGTTGAATGATCCAATTACTATTTATGTTGCTTGAATAGATGAGAAAGTGATCACTAGCTGATCATAGTATGTTTTTATCCCATTTTCTATTCAAAACACCTATATCGAGCCCTCAAATTGCCTAACTTTTGGCCAATTATATTTGGAATGTAAGGATTGTGATAACTAGTTGATATCTCTCATTTTATACTTAATTCCATGTGCATAGAGGTTCTGAAATGCTAAAATTCATAAAAATAACAATTCTATGCCAAGTTATCATTTTTTGGACAAGTTATCATTCCAAAGTGCAAAGTTATCATTTTTCTAGTTTAGCTAATTTCTACTGATTATCTTGTCTTAAATCCCATGCCATTGTGAATTAATCATGTTTGGGTAATCATATTTCAACTTGTGCAAAGTTATCAATCCATTTCACAAGTTATCATTTTTGAGTGTCAAGTTATCATTTTAGGGCAAAACTATCATTTCGATGTGCAAGGCTATCAAATCTGCATAAAAGCATTAGGCAATCATTATATTATTGTCCTAACTCCTTGCTGCCCTAATTTGATCACATTTGGATAACCACAACTAAAGTTATGACAAGTTATCATTTTTATGGCATCAAGTTATCATTTTTGGCACCAAAGTTATCATTCCTATGAAATCTTATTCACATTTGATTTCTAACCTCATTCACTTGCCATCCTAATCCCTTTGATGCCTTCAATGCTTTGAACCACCCATATTGGGACAATTTTCATGAAATATGCAAAGTTATCATTCCGGGCTTCAAAGTTATCAATTTTAATTATGATTTTCATTCCTGCACAACACCGAATCCCATTTGATGTTTGAGTTGATAATTATCATTGTCCTTATCCTTATTTGTTAAAATCCCATTCAAGGACTTTTATGCTTGCTATTTTGGTCTTTGTAGCAAGGAAATCAAGGCTATAAAACCTGGAAAAAGGAGGGGGGGACCACTCCAAAAGCTGTCCAAAAAGCTGCTGCACTTGCTGGAATCTGCTGGACAGAACACATGGCATAATCAGGGAGGAATAGAAGTTTCTGATCTGCATCAAAGGGTGCTCATTCTAAATATAAAATCTGGGGAAACCTGGAGAAGAAAGGGGAGTCTCCATTTGGAGGATTCTGGATAGGAAGCTGGGGAGGAGCTGAAGGAGGAGGCCATTGCTGAATATGATTCAGATTTCTATCCTTTCTTATTTCAGATGTTTAGCATGGATATTTCTATTTATTTTATATCCATTCTTGTAAATATAATGAGCTAAATCTCAGCTCTCCTAGGATAGGGTAGTAATCTAGTTTAGTTGTGGATGGATGAAGGACCTATCTGATTTCCTGCACTGATTATCAAATTCTGATTTCTGTTTTCTGCAATTCTGATTTTTGATTGATCTTAATCTTGACATTGTGAGGTCCTATTTATATTTACAATGAGAGGTTGTCCTTTGATCTACTCCTTGTTCAGAAATGAATCAAGGGCCAATGACAAGTTTCTAGGTTCAATCCCTAATTAGAAATTTGATTCATTCATTTTTGAAATATGTTTTTCATTTCTGATTTCTGATTTCATTAAATCTGATTCTTATCATTGTGGAGCCCTAATTGAATTAACAACTGAGAGGTTACTTTATGGTTTCATTTTTGTTCAGAAATGAATCAAGAGACAATGATATTTCTAAGATTTTAATCACTGAATTGTTGCTGATTTCTGAATTTTCTGATTGCTGATTTCCTGAATTTCCATTGCTGATTTCTTGAAACTTGTTATTGTTAAGCCCCTGATTTCACTTAATCACTGAGAGGTGTATTTAAGATTTTCTTGCTGTTCAGAGATGAACCAAGAAGAAATTGCATGTGCTGAGTTCCATATGTAATTGAGTGCTGATTTCTATCCAATTCATTAGTGAAAATGTAGATTTCATTTCCATTTGCAACTGAGAGGTTGATTTAAAATTCTCTTGTAGTTTAGAGATAAACCAAGAAGCATTAGCACTAATAGTAGATTAATTTCATTCCTGTTTAGTTAATTGAAGTAATTTCCTCATGTTTAAGGTGCAATTGGATGTTATCATTTCTGATTTTCACTGCAATTGGCAAAAATCAGCAAGGAATTTTGATCTTGAGCCTAATGATAACTTGATATTCAGTGGGGATCCTCTTCTAATTCAATATAGCTAACATTTATATGAGAATATAATGATTAGTTTTGACAAATTCAGCTGTGAGAGCAGCCATGTTAAGATTGAATTAGATTTGACTAAAAATTGATAACTTGTCCCATTCTATCCATAATTAAGTTAGATGAACCCCAACTCCTAGGAGAACCTTCCTCATTGATAGATAAACCATTTTAGCCCTTAGTTTAGCATTTATAGCTCAGTTTTGATAAATTTCTAAAAGTCCAAAAACAGTTATCATTTTGCATTTCCTTAAAAATTTGTTTTTACTTCCCTTCAATTTCCTATTTTTGCCACTTTAGTTAGGGCTAGTCTAGATTATTTTAGGGAGTCTTTGGCTTCAAATCACCGTGGATACGACATTTAGGGTTTACTACAATTGACCAGTGCACTGCAGTAGAGAGTGAATTAAGGAGTTCAACCAAAAATTGAAAAATCTCACTTTTGACCCAAAATTCAGCAAGTTATCATTACACTCCTCAATTTCACTATCAGAAAGCGGTTGATATATCAAGGTTGAACTCTTCTGACTCATTCGTTGATCTGCTTTCGACGTGGATGAATGGTATAGTAGATTAGATTGACGTACTTCCATTGGTCAATGACAAATTACATAGTATTAATGCTGATGTTATGTTGATGGCTTAAGGTAGCTAAATGAGGCAATTACTACTTATGCTGTTGGAATGGATGAGAGAGCGGTCATGTCATGTGTGAACTCTTTTGACTCATTCGATTATCTGCTGTCGATGTGGATGAATGAGACAACATATCAAATGGGCATACTTCATATGGTTGATCGCGAATTCCACGACATTAATGTTGATGCTGAGGGCTTAAGGCAACTGAACGGGCCAATTACTACTTATGTTGTTAGAATGGATGAGAGTGCGATTGGCATGTCAAGGGTAAACTCTTTTGACTCATTCGATGTTCTGCTTTCGACATTGATGAATGCAACAGTAGATTAGACGTACTTCCAATGGCTGATCATGAATTACACGACATTAATGTTGATGCTGATGGCTTAAGACAACTGAATGAGCCAATTACTACTTACACCACTGGAATGGATGAGAGCCTGACCACGTCAAAGGTGAACTCTTTCGACTCATTCGATTATGCCAAAGTGGATGAATGGAACAACAGATCAGATGGGCATACTTCAATGGCTGATCGTGAATTACACACCATTAATGTTGATGTTGAGGGTTTAAGGCAGTTGAATGATTCAACTATTACTTATGCTGTTGGAATTGATGAGATAGCGACTGACATGTCAAGGGTGAACTCTTTCGACTAATTTGATTATCTACTATCGACGTGGATGAATATGACGATAGATTAGATGGACGTACTTTCATTGTTTAATCATGATTTACATGGCATTAATGCTGAAGTTGAAGGCTAAAGGCAGTCGAATGATCTAATTACTACCTATATACTAGAATGGATGAGAGAGCGGTCGACATATCAATGGTGAACTCTTTCGACTCATTCGATGATTTCATTTCGATGTGAATCAATGGAACAGTAGATTAGATGGACTTACTTGGAATGATTGATCACTAATTAAACAACATAATGCTGATGTTGATGGCTTAAGGCAGCTACACGAGCCAATTACTACTTGTGTTGCTGGAATGGATGAGGGAGCGGCCGACATATGAGGGGTGAACTCTTTTGACTCAATCGATGATCTGTTGTCGACATGGAAGAATGGAACAGCAGATCAGATGGACATACTTCCTATGATTGATCACTAATTACACAACATTACTTCTGATGTTGAGGGCCTATGGTAGTTAAATGAGCCAATTACTACTTATGCTGTTGGAATGGATGAGAGAGTAGCCATGTCAAGGTTGAGCTCTTTCCACTCATTCGATTATCTGTTGTCGATGTGAATGATCTATGGCGCCCCGAAATTCGATCCGCCATGTGGCGTGATCTCCTCTCGTGCACTACCCTATTCTTGTCTTTGTTTGACTCTTTTGTTGACCCAAATGGTCAAGGAAAGTGACACGTAAGCGGAAGACTTGTCAAATAAAATAATACAACAATAAGGGAAAAACGGAGAAGCAAAAAGGGTTAAAATACGTCAAACTGTCTTGATAAGAAACATAATGCGGAAGCAAAAGATAATATCCCGTGGTCTTAGTCTGAAGTAGTGAAGATAAGAGTATGAGTGCTAAACATAGAAACGACGATGGTCGACCAAAACATGATAAGACCCATCCGAGTAGATATACCACTTAATGTAACGGATAAATACATGACTCATACTAGACATGACCATAACCATATGCAAGTGCCACCCAGAGCGAGATCGCCGCGCACTCACCACCACGTCATGAGCAACCATCACGTACCTGTGGGGATCACACAGGGGAGCAAGGTCAACCGTTAGCATAAAGCTAAGTGTGAGTTCGTATAAATCATAGATCAGTTTTGTCAAAATAAGCATGATATAATGGAATGTAAAAGTGAGTCTTATGATAGAGAGAGCATGATACGATTCATGTCTCTCTTTTCATTGTCCTTTCCTTCTTTTCTTTCGTTCATTCATTTACTCATTTTCTATTTTCATTCTTTCATTTCATTTCATTTCCTTTCTCTTATTTCATTTCCATTCCATTGGAAGAGCTCTTCATTCATTTAGGAAAATACCATTGCCTGCACTCGTAGTGCTACTATCTAGACTATTGTGGGCCAGTGGGTGATCAATGCCACGACCAGCCCCGTCGGGCTGGGATGACCTCGTACCATGAGGAAACATCCATAAAGGAGAGAAAGTCCCATCTAGATAGGACAAATGGTAATCCATGAGGAAGTGCCTTGCTTAGGGCTCGTTCAACTTCCCTTATCATAATGGACCTTTCTTTCAATCGAAAGATCGATCAAGGTCGTATGGAGCATAGCTCTGAATCATCTTTGAGTTTTTTCTGTTCTTTAACTAATCAGGTGGATAGAAGCTTAAAATCAGAGGGTTCGATTAAGGTCGAATTCCTCTGTCCATGTACGGGATGCCTGGAAGTCAAATGGTCGTCCGTCATAGTCCTTTTTAAACGATCGTCCGCCGAGGGACGGACGACCATTTATCATTTCAATGTCGTTATAATCAAGTTCAACATTTCATTCTTTCCATTCAGTTCAATAGGAGGTAGACATGGTTCTGTAGAGTACAATCAACCTTTCCTAAAGATCAGATATCAATTCCATAAATAGTGATTCAGAAATCATAATGTTTACGTTCTGTCGGTCAGAACTCGGGCCGAGTTGTGGGCAGAATCACTCTCGAAAAATCCAAATTAGAACTCGGGCCGGTCGGGATTACACTCGGGCCAAGTTGAGCGTGCAATCGGATCGGAAAGGTCGATCCGCCTGATCGTCTTCTCCTATTGGTACCCGGGTCAGGTCAAGCAGAACCCGGGCCGAGTTACTGGTGCGAGTCGAGCTCCGATCGGTCATTAATGGCGGATCCGGGCCGAGCTGGGAGGAACTCGGTCCATGTTGGCTTGATCCGGGCCGGGTTATGGGCAACCCGGGCCGGGTTCTTTATTCGCAGAAAATTGCGCAAGTTTACGGTTTTCGATCGTTTCGTTCTTTTTAACAATCAAAGCAATCATACATCAATTTTATGGGTTTGTGAGCATAACTAAAGTATTATATGATAATCTAAATTATAAGGAAGTAAGTCAACACATACAATAGATCTAGGCGAGTTCGACATCTACTTAAATAATTTTGAATAGTTCACAGATCGGGCATTTCGGAGTTATCAGCTATGGCTCCTATTTCAAGTCATGATTTCTACTATTGATTCGCCCATATCCATACATGATTCGTCCAGAGACATAACCTATGAAAAAGATCCCGAAATCACACCTTAAAGCCTATGAAATTATGGTTCGTCCGCGCGGTGATTCGTCCTCGGTCGCCTGCTGCCGTCCACTGCTATTTCCAACGTCGTCCGCACTAGAAATCACTGCCAGAGTGCCTCTGCCAATCACTGTCCGTGCACGTCGGAGGGAGAACAGAGGGCGAATGAGCGAGGGACGAGAGGGAAAATGTGAAAAGGAGAGAGGGCAGGGGTTTTTATAGCTTGAGCATGTCTCTTGGTCTCCCTCTCTCTTGAACTGTTCAGCCATTGAAGAGGGGAGAGGAAGAGGGAAGGTGAAATGAAGAAGAGGAAGAGGAAATGGCATCAACCGTTTCCTCTTCAACTTCTTATTTTTTCACGTGAGGCGTTACAATATAATACCCATAGAAAAAGGATTCGTCCCCGAATCCAGTAGGGAATAGAGCTTACCGAAGAAGTGTGGAAACTCTTTGCACATCTCGGATTCTAGTTCCCATGTCGCATCCTTTCCGTGGTGGTACTTCCATGCGACTTTGACTAGCTCAATCTCCTTGTCCTTCCTATACTGGACCTTGAGATCCAAAATCTTCGTCGGATACTCTGCGTATGTCAAGTCCTCCTTCAAGTTGGGTTCTTCAATCCTTGCGACGTTGGCATCGTCGTGCTTGTACTTCCGGAGCATGGATACGTGAAAGATGTTGTGGACTCTTCCACAGGAAGGAGGTAGGGCCAATCTGCAAGCTGCGTCGCCGACTAGCTCAAGGACCTCGAAGGGACCAACAAATCGAGGGCTGAGCTTCCCTCGTTTGCTGAACCTCATCACTCCCTTCATCGGAGACACCTTAAGTAGTACCTGGTCTCCGGTCTTAAAAATCTGCTCTCGACGCTTCTTGTCGGCGTAGCTCTTCTGTCGCGACTGTGCGACTTTCATCCTTTTTCAGATGATGTCCACCATATCCGCATACTCTTGAGCTCGGACTGCTAGCTCCTCGCTCATTACCTTCCTCTCGCCGACCTCGCCCTAATGCACAAGCGAACGGCAAGGTCTGCTAGACATCGCCTCGAAAGGCGCCATGCCGATGCTGGAGTGGAAACTATTATTGTACGAGAACTCGATCAATGGTAAATGCTCATTCCAACTACCATGCCAATCCAAGGTACACGCTCGGAGCATATCCTCTAGTGTCCGAATCGTCCTTTCTGACTGTCCGTCAGTCTGAGGGTGGAAGGCCGTGCTGAAATTCAATCTGGTTCCGAAAGCCTTTTGCAGACTCTTCTAAAATCTCAAAGTGAATCAGGGGTCGCGGTCCGACACGATCGAGACTGGAATGCCATGGAGTCGAATGATCTCTCATACATACACCTCTAATAGACTTTCCACTAACTGCTTCCACTTGATCGGAATGAAATGGGCTGCCTTCGTCAACCTATCGACCATGACCCAAATGGCATCGTGACCCTTCTGTGTTCTGGGAAGACCTGAGACGAAGTCCATCGTGATGTTCTCCCACTTCCATTCCGGTACTCCTAATGGCTTCATGAGTCCATACGGTCGCTGGTGTTCGGCCTTCACCTGTTGACATACTAAGCATTTGGAGACATAGTCGGCAATCTCCTTTTCATGTCGGGCCACCAAAAACTACGTTTGATGTTTCTGTACATCTTGGTACTGCCGGGATGAATCGCAAACTCCGACTTGTGGCCTTCGTCAAGCACCTCTCGCCAGACTGTAGCATCATTCGGAACCCAGAGGCGGTTTCGATATCTGATTCCTCCATCATTGCTGACCTTGAAATCTTCTGGTTTGCCTTCGCACCTCTTGAACATCTTTGTATACTCTGTGTCGGCCATCTGTGCGGTGACATCCTGCCAATGAGGCTTGGTTGTAGTTGGTGTATCATCAAAATCGCTTTGTGCCCTACGGCCCGAGGATTCCAATGATTGAGTTCCTCGATCATCTCGTATCGGCGTAGCTGCAAAAATGCTAGTGATGCCTCCCATTTCCGACTAAGGGCGTCGGCTACCGAGTTCGCCTTGCCGGGATGATAGTTGATCGCAAACTCAATCTTTGAGGAACTCCATCCATCGTCTTTGCCGCATGTTGAGATATTTCTGAGTGAACACGTATTTTAGGCTCTTGTGATCCGTGAACACTTGAAACTCTTCACCATATAGGTAGTGCCTCCATATCTTTAGGGAGAACACAATCATCGCTAACTCCAGATCGTGTGTCAGATAGTTCGCCTCGTGTTTCTTCAATTGTCTCGAGGTGTAGGCGACTACCTTACCGTGTTGCATTAAAACACATCCCAGGCCGGTACCACAAGCATCACTGTAGATGGTGTACCCTCCGCTCCCCGATGGAAGAGTAAGAATCGGAGCGGAGGTCAGCCTGTTCTTCAGCTCCTGGAAGTTGGTCTTGCACTTATCTGTCCAGATGAACTTCTCATTCTTCTTAGTTAGGTGAGTGAGCAGGGCTGCAATCTTCGAGAAATTTTGAATAAAGCGTCGATAGTAGCCCGCTAGACCGAGAAAACTGCGGATCTCTGTCGCGTTCTTCGGTATGACACAATTGGCCACTGCTTCGACCTTTGCTCGGTCCACTGCTATGCCATGTCTGGACACGATGTGCCCCAAGAACATCATTTGTTCTATCCAAAACTCGCACTTGGATAACTTTGCGAAGAGTCGATGTTGACGCAAAATTTCCAAGACGATCCGTAGATGCTTCCGGTGCTGCTCCGGGCTAGGGGAGTAGATCAAGATGTCATCTACAAAGACGATCACTAACTGATCTAAGTGTTTCTTGAATACCCGGTTCATCAGGTCCATGAATGCTACAGGGGCATTCGTTAGTCCGAATGGCATGATCGTAAACTCATAGTGGCCATACCGCGATCGGAAAGCAGTCTTGGGCACATCTTCTTCTGCGACTCTCAGCTGGTGATAGCCGCTTCTCAAGTCGATCTTTGAAAATATGGAAGCCTTCGACAGCTGGTCGAATAAGTCATCGATCCTGGGCAGTGGGTACTTGTTTTTAATCGTCACTTTGTTCAGCATCCGATAGTCGATGCATAGTCATAGCGATCTGTCCTTCTTCTTTACAAACAGAACCGGAGCACCCCAAGGGGAGACGCTGGGTCAGATGAACCCCTTATCGAGTAACTCCTGTATCTATTTATTCAGGTCTAGTATTTCTACCAGGGCCATTCGGTAAGCTTGGAGATCGGTGCTGTCCCTAGTGCCACATCAATTCTAAAGTCGATCTCCCTCCGTGGTGGCAATCCGGAGATGTCTTCTGGAAAGACATCTTGAAAATCTCGAACCACGTCGACTTATTGTAGAGCTGGTGTCTGCAACCCTTCTGTAGTAGCTTGTGTGCCTTCATGGCTGACAAGATGATTCCGCTGTCCGACTTCGATGTTCCTCTTATCACAGTCTTCTTTTCACCATGGTTGCCGATGACAACTTTCCTTTGTTTACAAATGACTGATGCATCATGGTACGACGACCAGTCCATACCCAAGATGACATCGTAGTCCACCATGGGGATTATGATCAAATCAGCAGAGAAGTTCTTCTTCTCCACCTCAACCGGTACTTCGGGAAAATACCTCGCTGTGTGGAGGGTCCCCATTGGTTATGTTCATTCTATGTTCCTTCCCCTTAATAGGTATACTAAGGGAGGAAGCACATGCTTCGAAAATAAAAGAGTGCGAAGCACCCGAATCAAAAAGTACAAGCATAGGTAAGCCTACGATAGAGAGAGTACCTCGGATAACGTCATTATCCTGTGGAGTTGCATCTGCCTGAGCGGTGTAGAGGCGTCCTGGTACTCCTCCCGCGCCTCGACGATTCCTCGTGGGGCAATCCCGGACGAAATGTCCCGTCTTGCCACATCCAATGCAGGTACCATTCTTCCAATGACACTCTCCAGTATGGGGCCTTAGGCAGAAAGTACAATTTGCTGTGCCCTGTTGTTGAGGTGCCGGTGGCTGTCGTGGAGGCTGCGGTGCAGGTGCTTGTCGCTGAGTCTATGGCTGAGCCTGGCGAGGTGCTGGCTGGCGTGAATTGTCATGTCGTGGCCTCTGGTAGGGCTGGTGGCAATTGTCGCGACGTACGTCCTTGCGAGATGGATGACGATCCTCCCACCTCGGCTTAGAGGACTCTGTAGCTTGTGTCGACTCCTTCTTCAATTCTTCACATCGCATTTGAATCTCTCGCTCAATCCTATATGCCATCCGAACGGCTCCATGAAAATCGATCTCTGCCCCATAGGAGACTCTCTCTCGAATGGTATGATGGAGGCCATCAAGGAACTGTTCGGCGCGATCAACCTTCTCCAAGCGGCCTTTGTAGTAGCATTCCAATTGAATAAAACGTGCATGATATTCCGACACTGTCATGTTGCCTTGAAGTAGATCCTTGAACTCCTTCATCTTTTCCTTCCTTCGATAGGATGGAGCGTATTGAGCTTCGAAGAGTTCCCTGAAACTTGTCCAAGGAATAATCGTCTAGTTCGGGAAAGTGGTCTCCCGTGCCATTTCCCACCAGTCACTGGCCCGATCGGTAAGCATATGAGTAGCGTAGCGAACCTTGCTATCTTCGCCGCATTGACCGGAGTCGAACAATTGCTCCATCTCAGTAAGCCATTGGATTGCTTCCTCATAATTTACCACCCCCCTGAAGTAGGACGGGTGCAATTTCAGAAATTCCTGAATCGTATCGGGAGGAGGAACCATCTAAAATGTTGAAGGAGGAAACGACATCTGGTACATAGGTACCGAGTACGTTGATTGTGTCGAGGGCGGCTGGAGCTCCTGTGGTTGTACTGGAGGAAGCTCTTGCTGCACGTCATCCCCAAACTAATTCTCCAGAGCTGAGTCAAGTGCACCCATAGCAGTATCAAGGGTAACCGTCATACGGTCACCTTCACGTCCACGCCCACGGCCTCTGCCGCGTCGGGCCGCTGAACGTGTCATAGGAGCCATCTATAACATAACAATTCCATTTCAATAAACAATCATAACTTTAAAAGCATAAAGATTCTTACTTTGCTCTGCGACGTTTGGGTGTGGCGGTAACTCTGGTGGGTGCATATGGACCATAACTTAGACTTAACTATATTTCTAGGACGTCAAGAGAGTCCTAGCGTTAGGCTCTGATACCATTAATATAGTGACCCGAAATTCGATCCGCCACGTGGCGTGATCTCCTCTCATGCGCTACCCTATTCTTGTCTTTGTTTGACTCTTTTGTTGATCCAAATGGTCAAGGAAAGTGACACGTAAGCGGAAGACTTATCAAATAAAATAATACAATAATAATGCAAAAATGGGGAATAAAAAAGGGTTAAAATACATCAAACTATCTTGATAAGAAACATAATGCGGAAGCAAAAGATAATATCCCGTGGTCTTAGTCTGAAGTAGTGAAGATAAGTCTATGAGTGCTAAACATAGAAACGACGACGGTTGACCAAAACATGATAAGATCCATCCGAGTAGATATACCACTTAATGTAACGGATAAACACACGACTCATACTAGACATGACCATAATCATATGCACGTGCCACCCAGAGTGAGATCGTCGCTCACACACCACCACGTCATGAGCAACCATCATATACCTGTGGGGATCACACAGGAGAGCAAGCTCAATCGTTAGCATAAAGCTAAGTGTGAGTTCGTATAAATCATAGATCAGTTTTGTCAGAATAAGCATGATATAATGGAATGTAAAAGTGAGTCATATGATAGAGAGAGCATGATACGGTTCATGTCTCTCTTTTCATTGTCCTTTCCTTCTTTTCTTTCGTTCATTCATTTACTCATTTTCACTTTTCATTCTTTCATTTCATTTCATTTCCTTTCTCTTATTTCATTTCCATTCCATTCCATTCCATTGGAAGAGCTCTTCATTCATTTAGGGAAATATCATTGCCTGCACTCGTAGTGCTATTATCTAGACTATTGTGGGCTAGTGGGTGATCAATGCCACGATCAGCCCCGTCGAGCTGGGATGACCTCGTACCATGAGAAAACATCCATAAAGGAGAGAAACTCCCATCTAAATAGGACAAATGATAATCCGTGAGGAAGTGCCTTGCTTAGGGCTCGTTCAACTTCCTTTATCATAATGGACCTTTCTTTCAATCCAAAGATCAATCAAGGTCGTATGGATCATAGCTCCGAATCATCTTTGAGTTCTTTCTTTTCTTTAACTAATCAGGTGGACAGAAGCTTAAAATCAGAGGGTTCGATTAAGGTCGAATTCCTCTGTCCACGTATGATGCACGAAAAATCATGCATTAGTTTGGGTCATTTGATTAACATTCTAGAATGTTTTTATGTTTAGAAAGGAGGAGTTTTGATTTGTTTTCATATAATTTCCTTTAAATTTGATTTCTACCTAAATATGGAAATTATTCATGGCAGGATACGAGAAAACGTGAAAATGAAGGCAAGAAAAGGCCTAAAACAGCTCAGAAGACTATCACGGCCATGACAGTTATTGTCATGGCCGTGACAGAAATATCAACAAGCAAAAATTTGACTAATCCCTATCACGGCCATGACAGTTATTGTCATGGCCGTGATAGAAAGATCAACAAGCAGAAATTTGACTAATCCCTGTCATGGCCGTGACAGTTTCTGTCATGGCCGTGATAGAGACATTTTCCAGCAGAAATTTGATTAAGTATTTTCAGCCTTGATAGCCTTCTATCACGGCTGTGCCAGAGCCTTTCACGGCCGTGAAGGCGGTCTGTTAGGCCATTTTAAAGCGGTTTTTATCCACTTTTGGATATATTTTTCATTTCTTTTCTTGGGGGACGAGAAAACCTATAAAAGGAGGCATAAGAGGGCCTAGAAAAGCATCTTTGGAGGGCATAAATCATAGGTTGAAGGCTTGGTGAAGGAGATCCAGAGGCTACAACGAAGTTCTGCCGAAAACTCGAGAGAGGGCGGTAGAATTATGAGTAGTTCTTCTTATTCTCTATCCTTTTCCTAAAACATTATTTAGATTGATGTACTCTAGGTTTATGGAGTAGTTCTTTAGGATTTTCTTGATTGAACTCTATTCTTTATGAATTCTTCGTACGATTAGTCAATGGATCAATAGCATGTTTGATGATTTTATTAATTATTGCCTGAGATTTATTCCTTTGAATCTTATTATTATCTGAAAAGAAGTTCTTAGATTCTCTAGAGTTTTTCTCTGATTTTTCCTCTTACATGCCACTTTTGGGGAAATCTCAAGGGACCCAATTGTGTTGTTGTTAAGGTGACTTGAGAAAGCCTTTAACTTTATATTTCAATTGAGTGCATTTTGAAATCTAATAAAGTAGATTAAAAACCGAGAGGGTTAATCTCTTTTGTTGATTTCAAAATAGGATTTAAAGCCTGAAATATTGGTTAAATCAATTTGGGAATTTTACTTTATTAATTCATCATTTTTGTCTAGAATTCGTACATGAGTAGTGGTATTGATCAAGATAAATCCTATTCATCAATTCTATACTTTTAAACCCCATTGATCATAACTCTATATTTATATTATTTACTCTTCTTATTTTTACAAAACATAGAGTTATTATCTTTTCTCAATTTATAAATAAGATAAGTTATTAATTATTTCTTGTCCTCGTGGGAACGATACTTTATACTCATCACTTTATTACTTGAACGATTAGTGCACTTACTAGTGTTTTTAAGTTCGCATCAAGTTTTTTGCACTATTGCCGGGGACTAGTTAATATTTAAATTTTGCATCTTACTTATTAAATATGAGAATTATTACCATTCATTTTCATTGGTGTGGTTGCAGGAATTGAATAGTCTATAATCCACACATTCTGGAGGGCTCTAGCACTAGTGCCTTGGGACATAGGCATAATACCCGAAGCTCAGGCGGACCAGTGGTGTTTGACCCTGAGATAGAGAGAACCACCAGAAGATTGAAGAAAATTTCTTCTATTGTTGAAATGGCAGAGCAACAAAGGCAGATTGAGAACCAATTACCACCACCTCACCAGTGTATAGAACTATGAGAGATTACACCATGGGACCAATGCTTGATGAAAGAGGGAGTATTACACTTCCTGAAATTGGTGCTAACAATTTTCAAATCCGGTAGGGAACAGTTCAAATAATATCTAACACACAGTTTGGAGGAGATAGAGATGAAGATCCATTCGGCCACATTACGGAATTTGTCCAATTATGTTAAACTTTCAAATTTCAGGGAGTAACAAATGATGCAGTTCGTCTAAGACTTTTTCCTTTTTTCTTGAAAGGAAAAGTTTATACTTGGCTCACTACATTGCCGACAGGAACCATTACAAATTGGGAAGAAATGCGTCAAGCTTTCATTAACAAGTATTGTCCACTACAAAAAGCTACTAGATGCTTATCGAAAGTTTCTTCTTTTTGCCAGCAGGATACAGAGTCTATGCACGAAGCTTGGGATAGGTTCAAAGATCTCGTCAGTAAAGTCCTAAATCATAACATCCCTCTTTACCAACAAATCCAATACTTTTACAATGGGGCCACAGCAGAGATAAAGGACAAGATCGACACCGCTGCTGGAGGAACCATTGCTAATAGATCTCCTGAAGATCTCTATAAGTTGTTCAACAATCTTGCCTTGAACAATTGGCAAAACTCAAAGGCAAAGAAGGCTGGACTTTATCAAGTTGATAAGGCTACCCACATTCAAGCCCAGTTAGATGCCTTAGCAAAGAAAATGAATATGTTGATGACTCAAAGATCTATCAACAAGGTTTCAAACATCACATGTGACATGTGTGGAGGGGGACATCCTAATCATGAATGCCAAGCAGGAAAAACTTTGGTTACGGTTGCTTTCGCGACCATTCTCAAGACCTGAAGGATATTCATTCTGTCTCGTCATGGCAGAGACCAGGCATTACCGTAGTTCTGCTTACAATGTAGACCTAGATCACAGACTTGGCCACAGAACACCCTTCTCGCCATCGCCACCTCCAGAAGACTAAGCCTTGGTCGTTTCTTCTCCTTTACATTTTCCCAATTATGTATTTTTCTCTTAGTTGTTCAAGCTTGGGGGAGGGACTTAGGTTATTTTGTTTCATTTGCATAGCATGTCTATTTTCAACATTTTGAGTCGATCATCTTATTTTGTTTGGCATGCATTTAATTATGAAAATTTCAAACATAAAAAATATTTTTAAATTGTGCCATCTCATTTCTTCTTGTTTACTATTTTATTGTCTGAAAGCTTATTTTCAGAACATCACTTAATCTATGAAATTCAATCACTATTTCTTTTTATCGGGTATTATCAGAGTATTGGGATTTGGATTGAGTTTGTTGCTAAGTAGAAGGACTAGCTTTTAAATGATGAATTTCTCTATTATTTACTATGATGTTAGTCTTGATTATAATTGCATCTCTATTGAAAGCATTAAGTCTTTTTGGAGCTTATAATTATGCTATATAAGTTTAATGTTAAAGTGAAAGAAAAGAGGGCTAGTTGAGCTCCAGCAGTTAAGTGAAAAGTATAAAGTACCCTCTGAAACCTTAGTGTGTCCGGGTAATTAGATCCGTAGGGGATTCTTCCCTGGCGACCTAAGGGCATCTGTTCCAAACTAATTGCAATGCTTTCTTGGTTACTGTCATGTATTAGTTTGGGTATTAAACTTGCTCCTTTTATTCCACCAAGTTTTTGGCGCCGTTGCCGGGGACGTGTTTAGTAACTTTTATTTTTATTTTACTTGTTATTTGAGAGCCTTTATTTTTCTGTTAAATTCCACGCAGATTCTTTTTAATTCACATACTTTCATACCTCTTTATCTTGTGTGACCAGGAAATATATTCAAATGACAACAAAACCAAAGACTATGGGAGATTACTATTTGGAAGAACAAAGAAAGATGCGATCATGAATCACAAATTTCACAAATTGCAAATAGCAGTATCCCACTCATTCCCGTGATACAAGGAAATTCTTCAATTGAAGACAAGATGTTAAAGTTCATCACAATGGCTGAAGAAAAATTTCAACTTCAAG
The DNA here is from genome assembly GCA_030549335.1 of Pontederia crassipes. Classification (NCBI taxonomy): domain Eukaryota; kingdom Viridiplantae; phylum Streptophyta; class Magnoliopsida; order Commelinales; family Pontederiaceae; genus Pontederia; species Pontederia crassipes. The sequence continues at coordinate 59,495,089 of CM060189.1, read as the reverse complement.
AAAGAACTTTTATGAAGTTGTTGGGACAAGTAGAGCAATTGGAGGCTAGGATCCAAATGAAAAATGATGCTCCTCCATCCACCCAATTAGAATCAAATTTCAACATCGAGAAAAAGCTGTGTCAATTAATTGGAGTTATAGAGAAAAGATTTATTCTACAAGATCAACTCATTAGCAATCTACAATCACAATTGACACAGTTGAAGGATCAGCAACCGGTTAATTCTCCTTCTCCTCCTCAGTTCCCGAATTTTAATGTTTTGATATCATGCAGGCAAAATTCCAAGCATTAGAGAAGAAAGTGGATTTGGCTTCTCAGATTGCTTATGCCTCGGGAGATAATATTTTGGATAAGTCTGTACCTATTATATGCCCTTGTCACTTGCAATATTTTAATCCAGAAAGAAGAAGACCGAGGAAGAATTATTATCAGAAGACATGGACTACTCAATGGAGGGTCAAGGAGACAAGTGAATATATTATGGAAGATGGACAAGTGATAAGAAGAAATGAGCCTCCAGAAAGTCCAACAGTCATCCCACCATTATCTCCAAATCATTCCTTGATAGAAGGGAAAACACCATCATCACATCAGACAACACAAAATTCGATGCATTGGCAGCCCAAGGACCAAGCTCTACAAGATGATCTAGGTAATTCTTTCAAAGTGAAGGGACAAAGCCTTGAGCATTACATCAGAGGTAAGATGGAAAAGGTCACTTCGATTCCCTTCCAGACACATGAGGTAGCCAAAGGATAAAAGTCAAGCTAACGATATAACTTAGAACTACACTCCTAACCCTTTGTCCCCTTAGTTTTCAGTTATTAGCATTAAAATTGGATTTTCTTTTTTTTAGTTTAGATTAGTAATAGATTCATACTCTTTTCGTTAGCATATTTTTTCAGGGAGATTACTATCACGGGCGTGCCTCTATCATGGCACGATCATGTCAGGGTATGTGAAGCAATGCTGATGTCACGTCCGTTCCACATTCTAGCATGGCCTTTCCCGAATTGATCGCGTATGCCCTTGAAGCACGGCCGTGAAAGACATAGGAATGGTCGTGACGGTTCCGAAACTGCAACCATGTTCGAACCATGCCGAAAGAAGCCTTTGAGCTGCCTTTTGAAGCAACATGACTGACTAGAAATCATCAGGTTGTCTCTACTCCTTTTGCATTTTATCATTATTATTTTGTAGTTTTCATGTGCACGGGCCTAACATTGGGGTAGTGTCAGGTTCAAGCTTGGGGGAGGGACTTAGTCTTGTTTCATTTGCATGGCATGTCTATTTTCAACATTTTGAGTCGATCATCTTATTTTGTTTGGCATGCATCTAATTATGAAAATTTTAAAAATTTTGTGTCATCTTATTTCTTCTTGTTTATTATTTTATTATCTTTAAGCTTATTTTCAGAACATCACTTAATCTATGAAATTCAATCACTGTTTCTTTTTATCGGGTATCACTAGAGTATTGGGATTTGGATTGAGTTTGTTGCTAAGTAGAAGGAATAGCTTTTAAATGATGAATTTCTCTATTATTTACTACGATGTTAGTCTTGATTATAATTGCATCTTTATTGAAAGCAATAAGTCTTTTTGGAGCTTATAAGTATGCTAATTAATTTTAATGTTAAAGTGAAAATGAAAAGAGGGATAGTTAAGCCCCAACAGTTAAGTGAAAAGTATAAAGTATCCTCTGAAACCTTGGTGTGTCTGGGTAATTAGATCCATAGGGGATTCTTGCCTGGCGACCTAAGGGCATCTGCTCCGGGATCCGTCGGTCAGAAGCCCATTACATAGACCACTTTGTGCAATATGGAAGATTACTAAATTCTTAAAGCGAAAAAAATCTTAATGCTGAAACATGAAATGATAATAGTATGAAAATAAGCTCCTTAAAGACTTGTGGTTCAATATTGATACTCTTATGAGATTGACTAATATTATTTGTAGATATGCAGGAAAGACATATTTAAATGCTAAGAATTCTACAAGGCTGGGTATTGATTGAGAAAAGATACTCTAGTGATGGTCGTGTAAAAGAATAGTGGGAGAAAAGTATTGGTTTTGTGATGGAGCCCTGTGCTTTATCTGAAATTTGCTTGAGGACAAGCAAAATATTAAGCTTGAGAGTATTTGAAGCACGAAAAATCATCATTAGTTTAGGTCATTTGATTAACACTTTAGAATGTTTTTATGTTTAGAAAAGAGGAGTTTTGATTTGTTTTCATATAATTTCATTTATATTTGATTTCTACCTAAATCTGAAAATTATTCATGGTAGGATATGAGAAAATGTCGAAACGAAGGGAAGAAAAGGCCTAAAATAGCTCAGAAGACTATCACGGTCGTGATAGTTCTGGTCATGGCCGTGACAGACATTTTTCAGCAGAAAATTTGGCTAATTTTCAGCCTTGAAAACCTTCTGTCACGACCGTGACGACGGTCTATTAGGCCGTTTTTATCCACTTTTTGGATATATTTTTTGTTTCTTTCCTTGGGAGATGAGAAAACCTATAAAAGGAGGCAGAAGAGGGCTTGGAAAAGCATCCATAGAGCATAATTTTGAAGCCTAGAAAGAGGAGAAGACCGAGGATAATAGTGAAGCTCTACCGGAAACTCGAGAGAGGATGCGCTTAGCCTATGCTAGAGTTTTTTTTTCTTTTCCCTACATTTTTATTCCAGATTTGATGTTTTTATTCTCAAATTTATTCCTTTATTAGGGTCATTCTAGTTGAACCCTATTTATGTTTTGAAGTTTTTCTTGATATTAGTTTGATTTGAATATTTAATAGCAGTGCAATTTCATGTTTAATGCTTTCCTTTGATTCCATGATTTATGATAAATTGCTATTTGAGAAGAAGTGATTATTTTCATAATAATTTCTAGGATTGATCTTATTTATTGCATGCCACAATTAGGAAAATCGAAAGTGACCTAATTTGTGTAATTATTAAGGTGACTTGAGAAAGCCCTTAATATTAATTCCGATTGAATGCATCTTATGATTTAATTAAGTAAATTAAAAACCGAAAGGATTGATTTATTTTAATTATTTCTTAAGATAGTAGTTAAAGCCTGAAATATTGGTTAACTAAATTTGGGAATTCACTTTGTTATTGATTCAACTAATTCTAAGTTGAGAAAATTCATTATATTTTAGTGGTGATAATTAGGTGCCTTAATAATCAAATCATTATTTCTCCAAGTGATCATTTCTTTTATTTTTATTATTTTCCTTTTATTCATATCTAAAATCAACTATTTTCTTAATTTCTCAATTAACAAGGTTAAAATAGAATCTAAGTTATTAACCGTCCTCGTGGGAACGATAACTCTACTCATTTACTTTATTACTAGAGCGACTAGTGCACTTGCTAACGTTTGCTATCAATTCTACACGCATCAAGTACACGTACCGGATGCCTGGAAGTCAAATGGTCATCCGTCATAGTCCTTTTTAAGCGGTCGTTCGCCGAGGGACGGACGACCATTTATCATTTCAATGTCGTTATAATCAAGTTCAACATTTCATTCTTTCCATTCAATTCAATAGGAAGTAGACATGATTCTGTAGAGTACAATCAACCTTTCCTAAAAATCAGATATCAATTTTGTAAACAGTGGTTCAGAAATCATAATGTTTACGTTCTGTTGATCAGAACCCGGGCCGAGTTGTGGGAGGAATCACTCTCGGAAAATCCGAGTTAGAACTCGGGCCGGGTCGGGATTACACCCGTGCCGAGTTGAGCGTGCAATCGGATCGGAAAGGTCGATCCGCCCGATCGTCTTCTCCTATTGGTACTCGGGTCGGGTCAGGCAGAACCCGGGCCGGGTTACTGGTGCGAGTCGAGCTCCGATCGGTCATTAATGGCGGATCTAGGCCGAGCTGGGAGGAACTTGGTCCGTGTTGGCTTGATCCGGGCCGGGTTATGGGCAACCCGGGCCGGGTTCTTTATTCGTAGAAAACTGTGCAAGTTTATGATTTTCGATCGTTTCGTTCTTTTCAACAATAAAAGCAATCATACATCAATTTTATGGGTTTGTGAGCATAACTAAAGTATTGTATGATAATCTAAATTATAAGGAAGTAAGTCGACACATACAATTGATCTAGGCGAGTTCGGCATCTACTTAAATAATTTTGAATAGTTCACAGATCGGGCATTTCGGAGTTATCAGCTATGGCTCCTATTTCAAGTCATGATTTCTATTACTGATTCGACCATATCCATGCATGATTCGTCCAGAGACATAACCTATGAAAATGATCCTGAAATCACACCTTAAAGCCTACGAAATTGTGGTTCATCTGCGCGGTGATTCGTCCTCGATCGCATGTTGCCGTCCGCTGCTATTTCCGACGTCGTCCGCGCTAGAAATCACTATCGTAGTGCCTCTGCCAGTCACTGTCCGTGCACGTCAGAGGGAGAACAGAGGGCGAATGAGCGAGGGACGAGAGGGAAAACGTGAAAAGAAGAGAGGGCAGGGGTTTTTATAGCTTGAGCATGTCTCTTGGTCTTCCTCTCTCTTGAACTGTTCGGCCATTGAAGAGGGGAGAGGAAGAGGGAAGGTGAAATGAAAAAGAGGAAGAGGAAATGGCATCAACCGTTTCCTCTTCAACTTCTTTTTTTTTCACATGAGGCGTTACAAGATTAGATGGATGTACTTCCAATGGCTGATCACAAATTACACGACAGTATAGTTGATGCTAGGTGCTTATGGCAGTTGTTGGATCCAATTACTACTTTTGCTGCTGTAATGGATGAGAGTGCGGCTGACATGTCAAGGCTGATCTCTTTTTGACTCATTGGATAAATGGAACAACAAATCAGATGGATGTACTTACAATGTCTGGTAATGAACTACACTGCATTAATGCTGATGTTGAGGGCTTAAGAAAGCTGAACGAGTCAATTACTGCTTATGCTACTGGAATGGATGAGATAGTTGTTGGCATGTCATGGGCGAACTCTTTCAACTCATTCGACGCTCTACTGTCAACGTGGATGAATGGAATAGTAGATCAGATTAATGCTGATCAAGAATTACACGGCATTAATGTTGATGTTGTGGGCTTAAGGCAGTTGAATGATCTAATTATTTCTTATGGTGTTGGAATGGATGAGAGAGCGGTCGGCATGTCAAGGGTGAACTCTTTCGACTCATTCGATTATCTGCTATAGATGTGGATGAATGAGACAGTAGATCATATAGACGTACTTCCCAAGGCTGATCATGAATTACATGGCATTAATGTTGTTGTTGAAGGCTTAAGGTAGCTGAATGATTCAATTACTACTTATGCTACTGGAATAGATGGGAGAGCGGCTGGCATGTTAAGGCTGAACTCATTCGACTCATTTGATTATTTCCTGCCGATGTGGATGAATGGAATTGTAGATCAAATAAACGTACTTCTAATGGTTGATCATGAATTATGATGCATTAATGTTGATGTTGAGGGCTTAAGACATCTGAACGAGCGAAATACTACTTATGCTGCTAGAATGGATAAGAGAGCGGCCGTGTCAAGGGTGAACTATTTTGACTCATTCATTTATCTACTATCGATGTGGATGAATGGAATAGCTTATCAGATGGGTGTACTTCCAATGGTTGATCACAAATTACACGGCATTACTGTTGATGCTAGCTGAACGAGTCAATTACTACTTTTGCTACCAAAATTGATTAGAGAGACGCATTTCAAGGGTGAACTCTTTTGACTCATTCAATGATTTGTTTTCAACATGGATGAATGGAACAACAGATCAAATGGATGTACTGCCAATGGTTGATCACGAACTACACGATATTAATGCTGATGCTAAGGGATTAAAGTAGCTGAATGATCCAATTATTACTTATGCTGTTGGAATGGATGAGAGAGTGGCTGACATGTCAAGGATGAACTCTTTCGACTCATTCGATGATCTGCTGTCGATGTGGATGAATGGAACAATAGATCAAATGGGCGTACTTCCAATGGTTGATCACTAATTACACGGCATCACTATTGATTCTGAGGGCTTAAGGTAGTTGAATGATCCAATTACTACTTATTCTGCTCGAATGGATGAGAGAGTGGCCAGCAGTCAAGGGTGAACTCTTTCGACTCGTTCGATTATCTACTGTTCACGTGGATGAATGAGACAAGAGATCATATGGTCGTACTTCCAATGGTTGATTATGAATTATTTTTCATGATTGCTGATGTGAAGGCTTAAGGCAGCTGAATGATCCAATTACTAGTTATGCTATTGGAAATGGATGAGAGAGCGGCCGACATGTCAAGGGTGAACTCTTTCGACTCATTTGATGATTGGTCTTCAAACTTCGTACGTCATAATTTGGACATCATGCATGTGGAGAAGAATGTATTTGACAACATCTTCAACACTATTATGGATGTTAAAGGAAGAACAAAAGATAGCATACACACGTGTGAAGACATGAAAGTTATATGCAGAAGACCAGAGTTAGATATCATTCATCTTCAAAATGGTAAATGCAAAAAGTTAAAAGCTACTTATGTCTTGAACAATGATAAAAGAAAAGTGGTTTTCGGATGGATCAAGCAATTGAAATTCGTCGATGGATATGTATCAAACATATCTTGTTGTTTTAACTTGAAAAATGGGAAGATACATGTGATGAAGAGTCATGATTGTCATATTTTTATACAAAGGCTGCTTCCAATTGCATGTAAAGAACTTTTGCCAAAGGCCATCTAGGAAGTTTCAATAGAGTTATCTATGGTCTTTAAAGAGATTTGTACATCCATCATTCAGAAAGAAGACATCTCTCAGTTAGAGTCTTCTATTGTGATTATTGTGTGCAAGGTTGAGAAGATATTTCCATCTTCTTTCTTTGATGTGATGGAGCATTTGATTATACATCTTCCATATGAAACAAAAGTTGCAGGTCTAGTTTAGCATTGGTGGATGTATCCTTTCGAAAGATGCATGTTATATTTGAAAAGGAAGGCGAAGAATAAGGCGAAGATTGAAGGCTGTATATGTGAAGCATATTACATTGAGGAGGTGTCAAACTTCACTTCAAAGTACTTTGAGTCACACATACAATCACGACACATCCAAGTTCCAAGAAACGATGATGGTGGTAAAAGAGAAATTAACATGAACATTTTATCCATCTTCAAATATCCATGCCGGCTTCTTGGTATATGACGCAAAATTGTCTTGAGTGAGAGATCTCATCGCCGTTAAGAATTACGTCCTTACAAGTGTAGCGAGGTGACGTCGTATCTCGAGTAAGACAATTTATTTTAATATGTTATATAATTTAAAATTAATCATTTCTATGTGATTTCATTAATTGACAATTATAAATTCAGGAAATTCGAAGAACTATAGCGAGAAAACAATTCGTTAGTTTCAGACGATGAATTATTGAAACTACGAGATGAACATTTTGTCGATTGGTTGAGATGTGAAGTGAGAATTTTTTTCCGATTGTTCATATTTATTAATGTCATTTGTAACTTTTAATGAAGTTTTAGTTATTTTTCTTGTAGGTTATTAATGGTTCAGTCACAGATTTAAAAATTTGAGATTTGGGTCATGAACCGAAGAAACAAGTTCTTAGTTACTATGGCGTCATAGTTAATGGATATAGATTCCATATAGAAGAATATAATTGACAACGTTCAATTGTTAATAATGGCATATGTGTTCTAGGAAGTATGTACGGAGATAACGACTCTGATTACTACGACGCTATAGAAGACATCATAGAATTGTCTTATTTGGAAAAATCGAACAAAGTCGTGGTGCTAAAATGTCATTGGTTCGATCCAGAGAAAGGAGTTTGAATCGATCAAAAGTTTAAATTGGTGGATATTAACCTTAGATCGAGACTTCAGTCAATCCATTCGTATTGGCGGAACAAGCACAAGTGTACTATACTAAGTATCCATTAAAAAGAACCAAGGATGAATGGTGGGTGTCATGCAAAGTGAGAAGTAGACTATTCTTAGCAGAAACAATTGTAGATGATAATGAAACATCATCCATATACAATGATGTGTCCGTAGATGATTACTATAAAGAAGATCGAGTGAATGAGACGATTGATGTAGTCGATGATGTTGAGAATATTGAATTAGTCGATGACGCTAAGCCAATGGAAGAGTTCAATTCAAATGACCTCTTAAAAATGAACTCTGACAATTTCATTGACGATGACTCGAATCAAGATTATAGCGACGACGACCAAGATGATGAAAATGAATCAGAATACGAAACAAGCGAATGAATCTCGTAGTTCTTCTACTGACACAAGCTTGTTACTTTTTTTAGCTATATATGGTAACTAATAATAATACAAGTTTGTTATTTTTTTCAGTTATGGTTACTAGAGGTCGAGCTTCTGGGTCATCTCGCTCTTCTAAACGTTCACTCCAGATGAGTGAGCCATCACGACCACCAGGTGATATATTTATCGTTGGTTGCTTATTTATAGATATTTATAATAGTTACATTCATTTTTTTAATAATGTCACATAGTAGGTGATCCATTGGTGGGTCGTCTCCACGTATCACGCTAGGTATGTGTCACATAGTAGGCGATACATTTTTCTAATTATTTTGTTATTGTGACAATTGCTCCACCATCGATGGGGCACATAGTCGAGATGTCTTGATCGCACGACGATGATTGGCATGTCACACCGGGTTATTTTCTATATATTCCATAAATTTAAATACGTGCAAGTATTTTAAGTATTTTTTTATGATGACAGTTGCTATGCCACCATCGATATTACCGGACGCTTCACCACATTCCTACGTTGGCGAATGGCATCTTACCCCAAGTGATATACTTATTATTATTAAAATTATATTTCTCATTTAATTACATTAATTATTTTTTTAATAATGTCAGTTGCTACGCCGCCAATAGCACATGCACCCGGCTTGTCACTTTCTAACGAGCGGACTGCCACGGATCATACAGTGATAGACATAACTTGATGTGAGAATTTTACTATACATATATCAATTATCACTAGTTTAATTTGGTATGACACTAATGATTTATTTTGTACTATGGCCCGTCGATGATGTCGGACTTTCTTAGCCTACCCCAGCTGTAGCGGGTGATGATTTCTCTTTGACAGATGAAGATGGATTACACGATAATGGAGTGGTCACCGTGAATAATATTGCTCGACAGTAAATTAAATAAGTTGTAGAAATTTTATTATAGTTTTGCTTATCATTAAAAATTAATTCTTCTTTGTAATTTGTAGGACCACTTTCACACCCGCTAATACCGTGCGGGATGTCAGTGCTCTTATTCTTTCCCACTTGTCGGAAAGGCCAGGATCATGGAAAGATGTCCCAATTCAAGTGCGGGATGACATCTTTCGGGCATTTACGGTACGATCTTCTTTTTGGGTTACATCATTTGTTTTTGTATTATTTTTAAATTACTAAGTTTTATAGTATTATTTAAGAGGCAATCAGTTTCATCCGGATCTTAGTTTGGAAATTATCTAGAGAGCATTTGAGGAGGTGGCTGTGAAACGCCTCTGAAATCGATTATATAAGTTTCGCAAGGTCGTCACGTCCGTCGGCCTCACTTTGGAGTAGGGCATACAAAGATGCCCAAGACATATTAGACGCTCGGTTTGAGAGTCCTTATGTAGGAAGTGGTAAGTATGTTTACATTTAAATTATTTTTATTAAATTTATAATTTTTCAAAGTCTAAATATTTGATGTTCATACATGATGGATTTTGGCAAAGAAAGTCGGAAAAGGCAAGAGTTAACTGCTTTTCGAAGCTCGAAGCTCACATCCACACAGGCAGGCCGATGCGATTTGAAGAGCATCAATGACGCATGGTAATTTACATACAAATTCGAATAATTAAACTTTTAATTTATACTTATTTTATAAAATTTGAAACTTTATTGTAGGAGAAGAAACAAGGTGGTCCTATGGACTTTCGCGTGGTTTACAAAGCCACACATAAGAGCCAGAAGACCAACGACTTGGTCACGCCCACTACTCATAGGCTTCTGGTTAGTCTCATAACATTGGTTGGTGATGTTAGTGCAAACGATTTTTTAAATGCGCAATGTTTAATTTTTTTTATGATGAGTATAATGCGAAGATGGCTGAAAAGTTCGAAGATGATCCGAGTACTCAGCCACCAGGTAACGTTTCTCGAAAGTAATTCACATTTTTAATTTATGTGTTTTTTATGTTATATAATTTATAATGTTTATATGATTGTATAATTTTTTTATTTCGTAGAGGACCCTACTATTTGGGATGAGGTGGCCGGCACGACACATGGAAGATACCTGCGTGGCCTAGGCACAGCTGCTCAGGTACCTAGGAGGAGCGACGAATATGCTGGCGGCCCATCTAATCTGAGCTCATCCGCTGCACTTGATGTGATGCAGCTATCACAATAGCTATCGCAATAGATATCGTAGAAGGTGTCGCAGTAGCTATCATAGTAGATGGCTCCTTTATTGTAGGTGATTCAGGGATTGAGTTCGCCGCAGAATCAATCTCCGCGAGGCTAAGGACCGAGCACGTCAGGATCGAACGTCCGGAATGACAACAACAACTTCCAAACTTAGGATAGGAACTTTTGCAACTATACTTTTGTTATTAATACACTTGTTATTAGATATATGTATAGTAGTTATACTTTTGTTAGTTCAGTTTATTACTTTTCATATTCTTATCTTAGATATTGTTCTTATGATGAATATCTTTGACATTGTACCTATGACGAATCATTATAGGCATTTATATGCATTATATAATTGTATGGTGTGGGAAGGGAAGAAAATATAGCTGTAATGGGGCAAAAATATCTGCCATTAGCACCTTTGTAGCGTTACAATAGCGTCAAACATAGTCGATGCTATATTAAATATATCGTCCTTCGCGTCATCGAAATGTCACATTCGCATCGACATAAAGAACATCACCTTAGCGTCGCCTTGACGACCCCACTAATGTGATGTTAGCCTCATAGTAGCACTGAACTAGCGTCAACTTATGCATAAACTTAGCGTCTCTTGAGTGCCGAAATAGCGTCTATGATTTCTATGCCATTTTCACGTCGCATTAGCGCCTCCAATCAACTGCTCGCAAGGAGACATTATGCATCATCTTAACGTCGAAATAGTGTCGATTGTTGATGCTAGTAGCGTCTCCTTGTTCTTTGGCTCTATTGCGACACTATTAGCCACCAATTGCAGGCATCTCATATTGTCGGCGCTAAGTATACGCGAAAGAGCCGCAATAGCGCCGCAATAGGGTCTCTGTAGTTGAGTCGCTATTCGCCGATTTTCTTGTAGTGGAGCAAATTACTACTTATGATGCTGGAATGAATGAGAGAGCGGTCATGTCAAGGGTGAACTCTTTCGACACATTAAATTATCTACTGACAATGTAGATGAATGGAACAACAACAGATTGGCATACTTTCAATGGCTGATCACGAATTATATGGCATTAGTGTTGATTCTGAGGACTTAAGCTAGCTGAACGAGCCAATTACTACTTTTTCTACTGGAATTGATGAGAGAGTCCCGCATTTCAAGGGTGAACTCTTTTGACTCATTCGATTATTTGTTGTTGACATGGATGAATGGGACAGCGGATCAGATGAACCTACTTCCAATGGTTGATTATGAATTACATGACATTAATGCTGATGTTGAAGGCTTAAGGAAACTCAATGATACAATTACTAATTATGTTGAAAGAAATGGATGAGAGAGTGGCTGCAATGTCAAGGGTGGACTCTTTCAACTCATTCGATGATTTGCTGTCGACGTGGATGAATGGAACAATAGATCAAATGGATGCACTTCCAATGACTGATCATGAATTACACGGTATTAATGCTGATACGGCTTAAGGCAGCTGAATGATCCAATTATTACTTATGATGTTGGAATGGATGAGAGAGCGTCCGACATGTCAAGGGTGAACTCTTTCGACTCATTCGATGATATGTTGTCGATGTGGATGAATGGAACAACAGATTAAATGGGCGTACTTTCGATGGTTGATCATGAATTACACGGTATCACTATTGATGCTGAGGGCTTAATGCAGCTGAATGATCCAATTACTACTTATTCTCCTGGAATGGATGAGAGAGCGGCCGACATGTCAAGGGTGAACTCTTTCGACTCATTCGATTATCTGTTGTTCATGTGGATGAATGAGACAACAGATCATATGGACGTACTTCCAATGGTTGATTACAAATTACATGTCATTATTACCGATGTAAAGGCTTAAGGCATCTGAATGATCCAATTACTAGTTATGCTACTAGAAATGCTTGAGAGCTTTCGACATGTCAAGGGTGAACTCTTTCGACTCATTCAATGTCATTAATGCTGATGATGAGAACTTAAGACTACTGAATATTCCTAGTACTACTTATTCTTCTGAAATGGATGAGAGAACGACCGGCATGCTTATGGAGGATGAACGACACAAGATCGAATTGTGGGCGATAAAGACAGACTTGGGGAGGCTAGGGGCGAGCTCATGGGTCTCGGAGGGAGGGGCACTTTCCGACGAGGGGGCATCGGGACGGATATGCCCCCTCCCTCTGCTGCTGACGAAGGAGAGGTGCAGTGTTTCCTTTTTATATTTTAATTATATATTATTTTAAAATTTTAAACATTAAAAGAGAGGAGGGTACTTTAGTTATTTAATAAATTAAAAAATTAAAAATAATAAAAACATTACCAAAATGATACAGATGGACTAAAGTGAAAATCTTATTATAGTTTATGGTAGGGTGGGTTCAAGAAATTGACCCTAAATATGTGTGGTGCTTAACCATGCAAATAATGGATATATGCATGTGAGAATATGTGCATCATGATAGAAAATCATAGTGTCCAACTATTGTTCCCTAAACATTAATTGAACACATAAAAAAGATTAAGTGGTTATCATAACACGCAATAATATTAATACCATGCACAACAACAAAGTAGAATCTTTGTGTGTAACATTGCTCGAAGCTACAAGTATTCAAATTAGTGTAAATTACACGAATCATCCCCCAACTTTGAGTCAATATCTAAATAGTCCCCCAACTTCAATTTGTAACTAGAACGTCCCCTAACTTTCATTTCTTGAACGATTAGTCCTTTTGACCACTAATAATGGGTTTCTCGGTTGCCTGAGGTACATGAATGCCACATGAGTTATTTCTCTATCATTCACATTATTTAAGTCATCCACGTCATTTAATATCATCAACCTTTGCATCTCGTTATGTGTGCCTGGTAAAATAATATATTAAAAATTCCTTTTAACTTTGACCTTTTCAAGTTCAGTCGAGAACATTCTGTTTCGTCAACCCCGCTAATTAAGCAAAAAAGGGGTCCGACCCCCCCTTCCCCTTTCGCTAGTCGCGAGGGAGAAAGGGGACGCCGGCCCCTCTTTTCTGCTTCGCCGACCATGAGCCGATGAAGGGGGAAAGGCGCTCCTCCCTCCCCCCATGGAGAAGGGGGGCCGTCGGCCCACCTTTTCATTTTTCATTTTAGTTTTAATATTATTTTATTATATATTTATATTATTTTATTATTTTTTAATATTGTGGATGAAAGAGAAACAGTCAATGTGGTAACCATGTAACCTAGGCAACAGGAAAACCTACTATCTATCGGTCAAGTTGACGAATCATATAATAAAATCAAAGTTGAGGAACGTTCTATTACAAATTAAAGTTTAGAGACCGTTGAGATATCAACTCAAAGTTGGGGACGATCCGTATAATTTACTGTAATACCCTAGATCTTTCATTAAGGGTAATTTGGATTTTTTGTCCAATCCCTCATGATCTCTCCTAGGGGTGTAAGTGAAAACCTAGAAAACCAATAAACCTAGTCGACCCGAAAAAACCATCATTTTGGACTCCGACGAAAAATTAGGGTGGTCTTTTAGAAGAAAAAAAACCCTCCATTTAAATTAGGGGCCTTAACCAAAACACTTGGTGGAGCCCGACCCGACCTATTAGAAAATATTTAAATTTATTATTAGATTCTAAATTTTGTGTGCGCTGTTTGATTTTCTTCACGTGAGATTCTCTTGCATCAATCCCTATTTCCTTCCCCTAGCTACCTACTTTCCCCTTCCAGTCTTTTCCTTTTCCCCCAATTTTCTTCCTTCACTTGGTAACCTACTTTCACCTTCGAACTTTTCCTCTTTCCCATATTTTCTCTTCATCGACAAGTTCTCTCCTTAGTTGTTGGTGTGCTGCTATTTCTTCCCAAACGCTGCATTATTTTCTCTTCCATCAATGGCTTGAAGCAAATCTTGCGGAAGGTCATCACTCATCATCTGTTCAAGTTAGTATTTACTCTTTAAACCCTATTTATTTGAATCTTATTGTCAAAAAAATATTAACTATATTTATTAGTCAAGGAGTCAAGTGACCTCCTATGCTCAGTTGTCTTCTTCACATGGCTGAAGACCCCATAGCCCCTTGGCCACATCTTTTTATTTATGATGTCTAGTGTCCTCTTCCTTGTGGCCAACAGAAATGGACCAAATGGTCATATCTTTTATCTTTTAAACATGTTATTTTACTTATAAGACATACTTGGCTTTATGGGTATGTCACGTGCTGTACTCCAAGACCCAAGTGGACAATGGCAAGTGCTTCACCTTTGTTAAAACCAATTACCTTTAAGCCATGGCTGAGTTCAACATTTTGAGGAAAACATCTCCTATAAAAGCCTATCTATTTTGATGCATTCTTTATATATGTGTATCATGAACATATCCAAGTCACAGCCAGCGCATGCCTGCATGAAATTTTTAATTTTTTCATCTCAAAAAGATTTTTCTGAATCTTAGAAGTGATGTCACTAATAATATTTATTTCAATTAATCCATAATATACTCTTTTTTTCTAAGAAAGTTTTTAGAATTATTCAACTTGATATTTTATTATATTTTTATATCATTCTCTAATGAGATCATTATAATATTTATTTATATCAATATTTTTATATTTGTTATATTTATTTTCTTCTTATTGTTATATATAAATCAATGGACAGTGTAAGAGAGATTCACAAGCTAATGTTGGAACACAAAGTGATATATTATATAGCCACCCAATAATAGAGTTAGAGGTCTCACAATCAGTAGATGTGCTAGCTTCTTCGGATACTCCTAATAAACCATCTGAACCTACTAATACCTCTAAAGTTAAAAGAAATGATGGAAATACTACTAACAGTGTTAGAAAGACATCATCTAGTGAATGGGATCATTTCGAGATGAGAAGAATCCAAATTCTGTTGTGTGTCACTATTACAAAAAACGTTATGCATGTATTGTTGGAAATGGAACTAGCTCCTTACATTGTCACCTCAATTGGTGCAAGTGGGGTCCATTCCAAAAGGAAAAGAAACAAAGGCTTCTTTCATTGCAATCAAAACAAAAGAATAATAGTTCAATTGGTGGATATCAATTTGATGAGGACGTTGCTCGAAAAGAACTTGCTAGGCTGGTTGTTAGCATGGAATTGCCTTTTCATTTTGTGGAACATGAAGCATTTAGTAATTATGTTCATGTTTTGCAACCAAAAGCATCAATTCCTTCGCGTGTGACTATTGCAAAAGATTGCTATGTCTTGTACTTAGAAGAGAAATGTCTGGTTGGTTGGAATATCACTAAGATTTTTACTGTTGCAATAGACAATGCAAGTGCTAATGACGCTAGAATTCAGTATCTTAAGAAATGATATCAATCTTGGAATACTCTTATTTTGAAAGGATAATTTCTTCATATGAGATGTTGTGCTCACATTCTAAATTTGGTTGTCAAAGATGGTTTAAAAGAATTAGATGATGCCATTTTTAGAATTCGGTCAGCAATTTGATATGTAAGGGGTTCTCCTTCCAGGTTTCAAAGATTTAAGAGTTGTATAGAACAAGAAAAGTTGGAATATAAGAGTTCAGTGTGTTTAGATGTTGATACCCGATAGAACTCCACATATTTAATGTTAGAGTCAGCAATTAAATATGGCAACCATTTGATTTGTTGAATTTTCAAGATAGCAAATTCGATTTGTTGAATTTTCAAGATAGCAAATTCAAAGATGAGTTGACGAGAGAGAAAATGAAAGGAATTCCTACTGATGATGATTGGGATTATGCTACTGTTATTTATCATTTTTGAAGATATTTTATGATGCAACTAAAGTCATATCTGGTTGTTCTTATGCCACTAGCAACCAATATATGAATGAAGTGTTGGGAATTGGTTTGAAAATTTGGCAATATTATAGGCACAAGGATTATAATATTTCTTCCATGGCTGAAAGAATGAAAAGAAAGTATGATAAATATTGGGGGAACGTAAAAAAATATTAATTTGATGTTACTCATAGTAGTGATTCTTGACCCAAGGCATAAGTGTCAATATGTTGAGTGGGTAATTGAAATGTCATACGAAGCCCCACAAGCAAATGAATTGAGAGACAAATTGAAAAGGACTTTGGAGGCAATGTTTGAACAATATAAGAATATGGGAAGTCTAAAGAGCACAAGCCAATATCAATAGAAAATATTAAAAATATTGGATCATCAAACAAGTCAGTTGAAGCTGATTTCCTAACTCAAATGCTCATGATTCGTACTAGGATGCGACACAATGAGGAAAAGAGCGAGTTAGACAAGTACTTAAGTGAAGATATTGATTCTTACACTAATGAATTTGATATTTTAGGTTGGTGGAGTATTAATTTTCATAAGGACCCAATTCTTTGATGGCACGAGATGTGTTGGCCATTCCCGTCACCACTATAGCTTCTAAAAGTGCTTTTAGCACCGGAGGACGGGTCTTAGATCCCTTTCGTAGTTCATTTAGTCTGAATATGGTTGAAGCCCTTATTTGCACACAAGATTGGCTAAGGCATTCATTGAATTTCTTAGATTTGGAGGAATATTTTGATGGGCTCGATTGCATTGAAGGTATCATTAATTATATACTTTTTTTATAATATTTTTGTCAACATTAATATTTGAGAATAATAATTGACAATTTTGAATTTTTTGTGCAGATAATTCAATTATAGAACCAACAATGATCAATGTTGATGATTGATACTTATATTTATAAAGCTAATATTTATACACCAAGACATCGAAATAAATATGCAACTACCTTTAATTAGACCATTACACCAAGCTGTTGCATTGTAAATGATGTTGACATTTTAGTTGAATGATGAGAGAAAATGATCAAAATCATATAAGCAAGTGTGTTTATCTTTGCAAGGTTGATAAGTAAAGATTTTAAAAGAGAGAACAACCTAATGGAACAAAGCGGACATTTAGAAGAGTTCGCTGGAGAGAATTATTACTCCAAAAAGTATCATGTCACCACATAAACAATTTAGACTTTATGCTTACTAATTCTTGTTTTTGAATCATTTTTTCAAAAGTTTCTAAAATTAAGTTTGATGTAGAGAATTATATTTCAAAATCATTGCAATTCTTTTCTATCCAATGAAATTTGTGCATGTATTTTTTATTGTTTTACATTTTGGCTACGGGATTCAAAAGTAAACTCATAAGAGGCATAATAGGAACAATTCCTATATCGTCATCTGAGCCTTGTAAAAATTGACAAGTTTTTTTTTTCGCCAAACAAAAAACCACAAACTTTTTGAAATGAAGTAGTAGAAGTTTGACTTTTAATACTTTCAATCTTTCTTCAGGTTCTGCTAATGATCATCCAAAATTCACCTCAAGGATTTGGCTTTCTAGGTTTACTTACATCCCTGCTTATAGATTGATTTTTTTATATAAATACTACACGTTGGAAATACATATGTGTTGATTCTTATGGTTGTATATCGTTTTCTCCAAAATTTGGATAAAAAAATCATGAAAAATCAAGTTGGACGACGGAACTCTAGAGTTTTATTACGGTCGTGATGCAATCCGTCACGCCCATGATAGAAGGGCAGAATTCGGGCTTTTGTCACACCCGTGACATATGATGTCACAGCCGTGACAAGAGTCTGGCACGACCGTGACAGAAGGGTGATTTTTCAGGGTTTTGTCACGGTCGTGACGACTTGTTTCATGGTCGTGATCATTGCAAAAACTATATAGTATTTTAAATATTATTTTCAAGGTATTAATAGTTTGTGTTGATGCTTGGTGATTGTATAATAACCTAGATATACGTATATGCATGTTTCTCACGTAACTAGTCAGAAACATAAAGATTGAGCGATGTAAATTATTGTTGTTTGAAAAGCATAATAAACTCAGTTGCGGGTGATGTTACATGTCGATCTTCTATAGCCCGTTATCAAATTTTTACCTGAAATGATCGTTACACACATTTGCAACAGTGTGCCATTCTGATGTCATCCTCGGACGAGAGTCCAGAATGATCATTACACACATTCTGATGTCACATTCGAGTGAGATGGGACATTGTCTCCAAAGCCTAGCTAGCCTATTGAGAGAGCAACGATATAAATCTCAACTATCGGAAGATATAACCTTAATCAAAGGATCAATGCTCGATCGAATGGAATGATGTCCCACGACAGTGAAAGTCCAAAGAGTTATGAAGTAACTCCGAGGAAAGTTATGAAGGTAATGGTTATTATGGTTATGATAAGTGTATCTCAGCTTATGAAATTGTATGATTGTTCATACTTTATTGTATGATGATATGATTACATGTTTTCATGCTAATGCTTATAAATGCACGATGATAGATTGATGTTAATGTTTGACATGTAGATCTTAGGATGAACGGACTAATTAAGTCGAATGACCCGTTACTCTTGGCGTTTGGAAATGAAATTTCGAAGTGATACATTTACACTTCAAATTATGTAATGGCACACATCAATTCATGAGGCAATTAAGCATTCTCTTTTGCTTACAAAAGATTCAAGAGTCCACTGTCCACGCATAACATAAAGACTTCACATCCCGCTTAGGTATATCTTTGGAGCTGAGAACTGAAGCCTTCGACATCTCTGGAAGGAATTGAGCATGAAGAGTATATCAACCATAAATATTGACATTTCCTGAGCAAAAGCGTTAGGGCACTACAAAATGAGGTCAATTACGGAACAGACAACAAAATGCTCGAGTAGCAATAACATCAATCTCAGTGACAAGAATAAACTCATGCCAAAACTGTGCAGTCTCCGGTGGTGATCAATATCAGTACTCAAAAGCAAGTAGCCAAACGACAGTAAACAAATTCAAAGGAATTATTCCTCAACCCACAGAAGGGAAGTTATTAAATCATCGTGTCAATATGATCTAAACAACACAAACTTCTGCAGAACAGCAATTCAAGTATGAACCTTTTTTTTTTCCTTCTAAAAACCTGTAAAAAGTTGCATAAGAAGGATGGCGCCTTCCATTTTATACAAGAACAACAACATTTTCAAGTTCTGTTGGTGCAGAGCTGCACGTACTTCTTCACATGGAGGATCTCCGCTCGCCGGCGTTGTACACGACCGATCTCCACTCGGGATTTCGAGCAAGATACGTATCCTGCAAAACGCATTCAGATACGTAATCTAGCAACAGAATAACCTGAAATTTTGGTATCCAGAAACCAAATTTTAATTGCCCAAATTACGCACGGAGACGTAGGAGCAGGTGGGGAGGACGAGCATGGACTCGCGCCGGGCGTGGGCGAAGGCAGCGTCGCAGAGACGCGCCGCGATGCCCATCCCGCGCTTGCTCCTGGGCACGTATGTGTGCACCATGTCCATGATCAGCTTCTTCTCCTCCTTTCCAGGCGCGTCACGGCCTTCGCCGGCGAGGGGCGCGGGAGCGACGTCTCTGAGGTGGTACTGAAGGTAGGCCACCTTGTCCGCCGTCTCAAACCTCCCCTTTTCCTCGTTCCATACGACCACCTCCACCGGCTGTGGCTCGCCGCTCCTCGCCCCCGATCTCGACATCCTCTCTCTCTCTCATCGATGTTGCCGTCAAGCATACGAAAAATATCGAACAAGTGAGGGGGTAACTTGAATCACTCCAGGGCCCTTAGGGATTTGAAAGCCCAAACTCACACTGGACATCCAAATTACCACGTACAGTCAATGGGCTCAGCCCGATATTGTATGAAACTTAATTTTAATCATTTAATTTAAAATTTATAATTATGTTCTAAAATTACTAACATATAAATTATTTGTATTGATGCAATTCTTTGTGAATATGTTAATTCAGAAAATATTCTACTTAATATAATTGTAGTAATTCCAATACAGATATACCTAGCAAAAATATGGATATATACTTGGATGGATGGCGCAGGTATTACCTACCTCTCCCCCATTTTATAGTCAAGTTAAGGTATAAGCTATTTTTACAAACGACAATTCTACCTTTAAAGAAAATGAATATAAATCAAAGGACACAGTTTGTATATAATTTAACTATTGACATTTAAGATGGTGTTTTGATGAAAGATAAAAAAAAGTAAAAGCCACAAAGTAAAATTGGTGTTTAAAAAGTTATGCAATAGTGAAATTTTTAAAGATAAATTATCCTACCAAATTAATGGAATAGCTTATTTTCTAAAATTAAAAAATATAATAAAATATTATTCTATCTTATTCTATTCACTAACCAAACACCAGTTAATCTTTTTTTTTTTTTTTTTTTGACAATTGTATTCTCGGTTGTCGCACTCAAGTCTCTTCATCTTCTAGCTATTGCAGTCCTTGCGGAAGAAAAGAAAGCCCAAAGGTAAGGATTTCTCGAAACCCCCTGGTTTTGATCCTCTCTCTCTCTCTCTCCCCCTCTCTCTCTCTCTCTCTCTCTCTCTCTCGTTATAGTTCCAGTTATTGATCTTCCCTTAATCTTGTCAATGTTGTTCTCTTTAGTTCCCGTCCTTGTTTTTTTTTTCTGGGTTACAACTTCGGCGTTTCGTGTTCTCGCTGCTGGTAAAGTTGGCACAGAATATGAGTATTGGAAATTTCTGTAGCATCAGGAGAGTGCAAGAAACCTGATAACTTCATTAACAAATAAGTTGTATTAGCAAACAAAATGATCTCCGAATGTGCCAACTGCCAAAGTCAGATGTTCTGGATGAATTTTCAAATTACAGTAAGTTCAAACAATTTCCAAAAGCTGATGTGGTACTGTAACCGTGTAAAAATTTTTGAATAATCCATCTCAAAAAATATTTGCCTTTTATTTTTCTCTTTGAGCGACTGAAAGAGATAGTCAGTGGAGTCTGACTTCGGATAGCTTGCGATATGTTCTGATTTGCTTTATTGTTTCTTGAGTAGATCATAGAACACCTGCGGCTTTTTGTAGCTTCCGATGCATAGAGCCTGCATCAGAAAAAGTTAGTTCATTCGCTGATTTATAATTAAATAGAAGAAAATGAATTGATTGAGTGAACTCAAAGCAACAATGCCCAAATTATCTGATAGATATGGAACCTTACTCTAAAGCAGAATTACTAGAACCTCACTCTAAGTGCCTAACATCTAACATCTTAGTTACAAAATAATTCCTTTATCACTAGTGCATGAATTGTGATGTCTTGATTTCTCCAATACATCATATTGGGCATTGATCTAGGGAAAAACCTTGGTAGTCCTAAATCACTTAAAAATGTGATGAAATTATGTCAAGGTTGAAATGAATGATGTTTTTCATATGTTAGACTACTCAATCACATAGGCCAAAAGTTTACAACTACAGTACTTGGTGATGGAAATTTTATTTAGACGAGTGATCGACAGTCGGGCAACTTGGACCAATAGTAAACTGGCAGGCATTACTGCACAAACATGCTACAACATCATTCTACCTGCATTGCGAATGCCAGATGGAGTAATGTTGCTTCAGACCATGGTCTTCCAATAAACTGAAGGCCAATTGGCATGCCCCCATTGTCACAACCAACCTATGTGATGGCACATTAAATAGTTAGACCAAAAATGGATAAAAAAGTTTGACATGTCACATTAAGGATAAGGACAAAGGGATCTACCATTATGGTAATTGCTGGCAGTCCAAGGAAATTTCCTGCTATTGAGAACCTCACAAGTGCAGCTAATTCAAAGATAACGTTCAGTGAGTAGATCTTCCTGCAAAAATTAAGCAATGAAGAATCTGTCTTCCCTTACCTCCATTTATGTAATCAAGCTCCCCATTGCTTAGAGCATCATGTAATAATGGGTATGCAGTTACCCTACAAGAAAATATGAAATGAGGAGGATTTAATCGAAGAAAATAAACAGAGCCCCTTGAAAAAAAAAAGACTTTATAGAGAAGGCATTGTTTTTAATCTGACTGAATGTTGCTGTAAGTTCTACTGGAACTTCGACTTATGAAGCAATAATTGAAAATGCTGAAATTGGATGTGAGAAAGGGTAAATCTGACTGAGCATTGCTTGCCAAATGTGTTTGAGCCAAGAGAGAAAGTACGAGGAAACATTCTGAATTAACAGGACAAAGTAGATGAATTTGAGAATAAATATTTAAATGTCGATGTTGAATGAGTGAATGCTCTTTGGATCCGATGAATATGCATATATTGAGAGCAATTATTCAAGTATATATGAGAATACCCTGTTGTGGGAGTAACGGTCACATCTGCTTTTTCGAAAATCTTGTTATGGAAAAACATCTGGCGATTCCTATAAAAGAGTAAATGAGAAATGAGTGACAGTGCGAAGTATTAAACAAATAATGAGAGATCTGGCATAGCTAGTCCAATTCAAGGTTACTCGTATAATGGAACTAAAAAACGCAAACCTTTCTACCAGATAATATGTGAGAACATAATTGTATTCTTTTCGTTCAAGTGCATGTATATGAAGTTGGTCCAATAATCATTTTTTAGAATGATATCTAAGAAAAGTAAATGGAATTGCAATCTCTTAAGGTGAAAAGAGCTGCAACTTCTAGAATAATACTTGTCATAGCACTAACAGTTGTACTTAAGTGATGACCTTGACTGGAGGTCTGGTTTAATGTTTAACTACTTTACTTTCATTGTTTGGATATTAAATGTTAGATTGTCAAAGCAGTAATAGATGTTCAAAATAAACATATGATCCAATTCACATTTCAGGTTTGCTCCATGTTTTTTAATCAAACCTTATTCGTTGAGCATTCAAATAGTCGCTGCTACTGAACGAACCATACACAGAAAGAGCGACTCTTACATCCCCGCCTATTTCTGTGGACTTACTGTGAAAAATAAAGTCATCTATAACTGGCAGCAAAAAAAGTCATGTCTAGAGATGTCAAACAAGAACATTTGCGGCTTTGTCAAGATGGTATCACTTACAGCTTTTCAAGATATGGAGCTAAGGAAGTTGTGCTTTCAGATCCGATTGTAACATAATGAGCAAGACGCATTTCTTCTATCTCTGGAACTGTCACCTTCACAGTCTTCCACACATACGGCAAACCTCTATTAATTTATATGACAAATTGTCCAAACTTTCTACATAAAGCATCTTATTGGCAGAACATGTCCAGCAACATATTAGAGCTAGATCTCACCTTCCACCCATAGTTCTTGTCTAGCATCTTTAGGGCTTGATCACAGCATTTTCTGATGTCAATTGTGCAATCACTAAACCACTGCTTAGTTAACAAAATATACATTTCTTTAGAACCTATCTCCAAAATGCAGAATTTGAGTGAAATGCTCATTTGAAACATTCATAATAGTTGTTAAATAATGCCTTGAATCCTACTTTAACTGGAAATCTGTTTGGATCCAAAGAAGTAATAAAGAGACTTCGAGAGATGCTTGGACGAGAAGTGCAGGGTCGGAAGGATTCCTACTCCTAGTAGGAATAGGAGTCGGCCAATTTCCGGTATCGAGAAGGATATGGCGGATTCTTGGAGGGCCGAGCTCCCTTCTGGACTGAGGAGCACTTGGATATGGAGTCTGGACGTGGAGGAAGACTTGAAGACAACAGGGGCGTCTGGAGGAGTCCCTGTCCGAGTGGGACTTGGACTGGACAGCCAGGGCGCGTCCGGGCGTGGCGGGCGCCAAGTGGGCGCCTGGCCCAATTTGATTCCAGGGAGGAATTCAAGTTGGCCAAGATCTTTAAGGGTCTTCAGGAAGTCAGATTTCTACTCTAGTCCAAGGAGGTTTTTCTAGAGAAGGGGCTTACATGCCTAGTATGATTAAGTCCTTAAGTTAGAGTTAGAGTAGGAGTTATTTCTCCAAGACCCTATAAAAGGACTTGTAATAATCCTGGATCAATCTGATCTTGTAATCCTCTTCTGTTTCTTCCATCTAATACAATTCTGCGTCGCCTTAAATTTCTCGGGTTTTCTCGCGATGCGTAATTTCTCTCAAGAAAAATCCTAACAAATTGGTATCAGAGTGAGGCTTCATCATCGATCCTCCGTCAGGCGTAGAGATGGCATCGCACAACGTCAAAGTCGAGAAATTTACTGGACGAAATATAGATGTGAAGATTGAGGATGAAGATGCTGCCCTATTTCTGTTGGTGTCTCTTCTTCTGTCGTACGGAAATTTCGTACAACCTGTTATCATCAGAAGAGACATAATTACTCTGAAAGAAGTAAGATCGAGTCTACATACTCGTGAACTTCGTCATAGGGAGTCTGGCAAGGCTGTGAAAAATCAGAACAGGGATTGGCGGCGGCAGAGAGTGTTAGATATCTGATTGTAGGATTCAATTCAAGGTGGAGATTTGTTAAATAATGCCTTGAATCCTACTTTAACTGGAAATATGTTTGGATCCAAAGAAGTAATAAAGAGACTTCAAGAGATGCTTGGACGAGAAGTGCAGGGTCGGAAGGATTCCTACTCCTAGTAGGAATAGGAGTCGGCCAATTTCTGGTATTGAGAAGGATATGGCGGATTCTTGGAGGGCCGAGCTCCCTTCTGGACCGAGGAGCACTTGGATATGGAGTCTGGACGTGGAGGAAGACTTGAAGACAACAGGGGCGTCTGGAGGAGTCCCTCTCCGAGTGGGACTCGGACTGGACAGCCAGGGCGCGTCCGGGCGTGGCGGGCGCCAGGTGGGCGCCTAGCCCAATTTGATTTCAGAGAGGAATTCAAGTTGGCCGAGATCTTTAAGGGTCTTCAGGAAGTCAGATTTCTACTCCTAGTCCAAGGAGGTTTTTCTAGAGAAGAGGTTTACATGCCTAGTAGGATTAGGTCCTTAAGTTAGAGTAGGAGTTGTTTCTCCAAGGCCCTATAAAAGGACTTGTAATAATCCTGGATCAATCTGATCTTGTAATCCTCTTCTGTTTCTTCCATCTAATACAATTCTGCGTCGCCTTAAATTTCTCGAGTTTTCTCACGATGCGTAATTTCTCTCAAGAAAAATCCTAACAAATTGGTATCAGAGCGAGGCTTCATCATCGATCCTCCGTCAGGCATAGAGATGACATCGCACAACGTCAAAGTCGAGAAATTTACTGGACGAAATATAGATGTGAAGATTGAGGATGAAGATGCTGTCCTATTTCTGTTGGTGTCTCTTCCTCTGTCGTACGGAAATTTCGTACAATCTGTTATCATCAGAAGAGACATAATTACTCTGAAAGAAGTAAGATCGAGTCTACATACTCGTGAACTTCGTCATAGGGAGTCTGGCAAGGCTGTGAAAAATTAGAACAGGGATTGGCGGCGGCAGAGAGTGTTAGATATCTGATTGTAGGATTCAATTCAAGGTGGAGATTTGTTAAATAATGCCTTGAATCCTACTTTAACTGAAAATCTGTTTGGATCCAAAGAAGTAATAAAGAGACTTCGAGAGATGCTTGGACGAGAAGTGCAGGGTCGGAAGGATTCCTACTCCTAGTAGGAATAGGAGTCGGCCAATTTCCGGTATTGAGAAGGATATGGCGGATTCTTGGAGGGCCGAGCTCCCTTCTGGACCGAGGAGCACTTGGATATGGAGTCTGGACGTGGAGGAAGACTTGAAGACAACAGGGGCGTCTGAAGGAGTCCCTGTCCGAGTGGGACTCGGACTGGACAGCCAGGGCGCGTCCGGGCGTGGCGGGCGCCAGGTGGGCGCCTGGCCCAATTTGATTTCAGGGAGGAATTCAAGTTGACCGAGATCTTTAAGGGTCTTCAGGAAGTCAGATTTCTACTCCTAGTCCAAGGAGGTTTTTCTAGAGAAGGGGCTTACATGCTTAGTAGGATTAGGTCCTTAAGTTAGAGTAGGAGTTGTTTCTCCAATGCCCTATAAAAGGACTTGTAATAATTCTGGATCAATCTGATCTTGTAATCCTCTTATGTTTCTTCCATCTAATACAATTCTGCGTCGCCTTAAATTTCTCGGTTTTTCTCGCGATGCGTAATTTCTCTCAAGAAAAATCCTAATAAACACCCCCTCAAAAAATAATAGCTGTAAACAGTTGTGGTTTTTTAGCACCAACCTTCCCATACTTGTCTAATTTGATGTCTGTTATAGATGTTGAATATGCAAGTTTAGATAACTTCATCATGTGCTGAAGAATAAAAAGTATTAGAGTATACCACAATTAAAAGGATCAACATATGATATGGGATTGTGAGTGTTACAGCTAAAGCAATAAAACATTGTGATAATGATCCTCACTTGTAAACTTGATAGTTGAGTTGAAGATAGCTGCCCGGACATAGCTGCATAACTTGATTTAGCAGAAATTTCAGTATCTTGGCTTCTTAAGATAGGATTCAAATGCACAAGAATGTGTTGCACAAATATAAAACCGCATTAATGGACAAAGCTTAGAAAACATACACAATAAGTGCATCCTCAACTGTTGCTGCTATTATTCCTGGCATCCCAACTGTCCAATTTAGTGGAAGAACACAGAAAAAAAGGTAAATGAATGATACAAGGTAAGCGTTGGTGCAGGCATTCTGTGCAAAAAGTTATTCTAATAGCTAATGCATTCTGAATGTCAGGCATTTACCCGGAGTGGGACAAGCGACCATTGGTTGGTTTGAAGCCGACAACACCACAGAGTGCAGCAGGCATTCGAACTGAACCTGGACATGGTAAAATGACAAAATGTCAAGTTGATTTCTCTTTCTTCACAGTACCAAATTGAAGTTCACTGTACATATCTACTACCACATAGCAAATCCCTGTAATCTTTTATCTTCATATCATAATTATTGTGAATCTATGTTGCACAGGTACGGTACCGGTATCCGGTACGGGTACGGGATACGCCAATTTTTTAAAAACTAGGGTACGGGTACAACAATATATTTATATAATAATTATATTTTAACGATGAAAATATAAAATTTATAATTAGTTAAGTAATTCATAAACAATAAATTATTTTAGTTTCTTTGATTTTTTTTTAAATTGGTTCCTGGTTGGCTTTGGGTGGCTCCCCTCATTATTCACGAGAAGAAAATAACAAATACTTTTGTCTTTCTTCCTACTCATTTTCCTTATTTTTTCTTTAACTTCGTCTAGTTTTCGTTGGATTATAAACTTTTTTGCCGCTGATTAATTTCTTGTTTCGCCAGGATGATTTTTCATGTTTATTTTCTTGTTGTTGTTCTCTTTTCTGATGTGAAAAGGTTCACAACCACATTTTTCTCTCCATGACTTGCCTCTCATACCCACAGCCTACCCAGCTCGTACCCATTTCTTTGAAGTAATACTTTTATATTGGGTACGCATAGGGGCGTACCCATGCGTACCGTACGCGTACCCGTACCCGGTACGTACAGGTACTTCAGCCAATCTGGCGTACCCATGCTTCATAGTTGTGAATTTATTCTGATATTGTGATGTTGTAATATTTATTTTATTGGCATTTTGGTCAATAGTGATTGTACTATTAAATTTTGCTAAACCGTTAATGTAAAAAAAAATTGCATTTGTCCTCTTTCTTGTTAGTTAATGTCCAATGTAAATATCACACATGAATAGGTAATTGAATTTCTAGCATTTAGTCATTGAATTGCATTTGACGTTAATAACATTTTATGATCCATTAATGATATCCAACCTATAATTCTCCACCCCTTCCGCATCAAGATAGGTGTTGTTACCCGAGTATATTCTCGTTCCCCCTTCTTCAATTCTCTAAATTTAGTCATCCCCTCCTTGTCTTGGCAATATGGTGGTTGCTCGTGAATCGATCCACCATCCCATGGAGTCAATACTTGCAGCGTTGAATTCAATGACGCCACCGAATTTTGGCTTCTTACCTTTCTTATCCTGACCTTGTCCTTTCTACCCTTTTGCTTTCATGCAATTCGACTTGAAATGGCCAAACTTTTCGTAGACGTAATAGGCTCCACGTGGTTGCTTCACACACTGTCAATTGACTTCTTGTTTGGACCAAGCTTCTTATAGCATGTGGCTTTGGCCTCGTCCTTGACTTCTTCAACTTTGAAGACGTCATTCTTTCTTTTACAATTGGTCAAGTCTTGCTCAACGGCCAATTAGGTTTGACTTAATATTTCTATTAAGTCTTAAAGTTGTTGCAGACATGTCAAAACTAGAAGGAAGACTATTAAGTAGGCAACTTGTAAGGATTCAGGAATCAATGACTAAATCCTTAGCCATCATAATCATTCAATTGACATGATCTATCACATTTTACTCCATCTTACAAGTATTATACTTGTGCAACAACAACTGAATGCCCAGTTCAGTTTTAGAGTCATATTTGGCTTTTATAGTCATCTATAAATCATGAGTTGTTTTCTGAAATTCAAATACCCTGATCAAATTATATTTCATGTGCATCAACATGAAAGATCTTGTCTTCTTATCCTCTCTCTCCCACTTGTCATTTTCGTGCACCTCGATCTGTTCTAGTGTGGCATTCACGGAAGCACATGACCATTCTTTTCAATAACCTTATCAAGGTTGTCGTTGATAAGTCCATATTTTATTTTGCGGTTCCACATATCATAAATCATGCCATTTAGGCATTCAAACTTTCCTAGTTCCATCGCAATCAACTTTAAAGGAGATGGTTGAGAGGATTAGGTGGCCTCACTATCACGAGAAAATTTGAATCTTTGTAGAACACTCGGGTCGAAGAAATTTTTTTCGATCGCTTATTTTTTTTCGGAAAAAGAAAACAACTGTACTCTAATACCAATGAAAGAGTTCAAACATCCACTAGTGTCATGTATATATATGCACTTGCAACCATATTAGTCTGCCCCCATCAATCGCACCCGTTTCCGGTGAAGAGTCACATCCGTTTGCCAGGTGTTACTCCAGCAACCGTCCAACGGTTCAAGTGACCTATATGTTCACTCTAATAACATTTAGAACTGTTACTAAGAGTGCATATTCACATTGAATGTTTCAAGTAAGTTTATTTCTGTCATGCAAATTTTTCATATTTCTAACCTTATACATGTTCATAAGATTCAACATGATTTTATGCTGGCTGTCGGGGCCTAACACAACCCTCCTCCTTTATCCGGGCTTGGGACCGGCTATAAAATATAGGCGGAGTTAAAAGGAGGAAGAATGTTGTGAAAGTTAAAAGGATTGATGATCGAATCATATCCGTGAAAGTAATTATTGGAAAGGAGACTATGAACATTATTAGTGCATATGCACCCCAAGTAGGAGTAGAATCACATCTCAAAGAGAAGTTTTGGGCAGATATGGAGGGTTTGATTGAAAGTATACCAACAATCGAGAAAGTTTATATTGGGGGAGACCTTAATGGACATGTTGGTAAAGAGGCAGGACCACATGCAAGGGTTCATGGTGGTTTTGATTTTGGGGAGTTGAATGAGGAAGGACAAACTATTATTGATTTTTCTTTAGCATACGACCTTAAGATTATCAACACTTGTTTTAGGAAGAGAGAGGAACATTTAATCACATACAAAAGTGGAACTCATAGGTCTCAAATCGATTTTTTCTTGACAAGAAATACTGATAAAAGACGCTGTACTAATTGCAAAGTAATTCCTGGACATGGGATGACTACACAACATAGATTGTTAGTTCTTGATATGCAAATGAAATGTATAAAACCAAAATCCCGAACAGTTTTTGATCGAAAGATCAAGTGGTGGTAGTTAAAGGGGGAGAAGCGAGAGACTTTTAGAAGTAAGTTATTAGAGGAAAGTGTGTGAGAGTTAGAAGGAGATGCTAGTATCATGTGGAAGAATGTGGCAAAAAAGGATGAAATGGTTGCTAAAGCCATTTTAGGAGAATCAAAAGGTTTTGGACCACGAGATAAGGAGACTTGGTGGTGGAATGAGGAGGTTCAAGAAAAGGTGCGTAATAAGAAGAATTGTTTCAAGGCGATACACTTGGATAATAATTCTGACAATTGGGAAAAGTATCGTTTGGCGAAAAGGGAGGCTAAGAAGGCAGTTAGTCATGCTCGTGCTAAAGCATATGAGGGGTTTTATAAGGAGTTAGGTACAAAGGCTGGTGAACAAAGGATTTATAAGATTGCAAGGAATAAAGAGAAGGAGTCGAGAAATTTGGATTAAGTAAGATGCATAAAAAATGAAGTTGGCAAGGTTTTAGTTACTGAAGGAGATATTAAGAACAGATGAGAAGAGTATTTCTATAAGCTATTTAATGATGGATGTGAAGGTTCCCGTTGTGATTTGGAGGACTTGACAGTTAGCGAATGTGAGCTTAATAGGTCATTTTATCGTAGAATTAGAGTCTCGGAGGTTAGCGTAGCTCTTAAGAAAATGGAGAATGGTAAAGCCGTTGGACCGGATGGTATACCGATTGAAGTTTGGAAATGTTTAGGAGAAAAAGGTGTGTTGTGATTATATAAACTATTTAATGAGATTTTACGGTCGAAAAAGATGTCTGATGATTGGAGATTAAGTACATTAGTTCCTATTTATAAAAATAAAGGGGATATTCAGAATTGTGCAAATTATAGAGGGATTAAACTTATGAGTCACACAATGAAATTATGTAAAAAAGTGATTGAGCATAGATTGATAATGGAAACTAGTATTTCTAAGAGACAATTTAGGTTCATGCTAGGAAGATCCACTATAGAGGCGATTTATTTACTAAGGGGGATGATGGAGAAGTATCGAAGTAGGAGAAGAGACTTACATATGGCTTTCATTGACTTAGAGAAGGCGTATGATCGAGTATCGAGGGGTGTACTTTGGAAAGCCTTGCAAAAGAAGAGGGTGAGTGTTGCCTACATTAAGGTAATACAAAATATGTACGATGGGGCATTGACTAGGGTTAGGACACTCGGAGGTGAGACAAATGAATTTCCTATAGGAATTGGCCTACATCAAGGATCAGCTTTAAGCCTGTATCTATTTAACTTAGTTATCGATGCTATAACCGAGAGTATCACAGAGGAGGTACCTAAGTGTATGCTATTTGCGGATGATATAGTACTTTTAGCGGATTCAAGAGAAGAGATTAATACAAAATTGGAAATATGGAGAAATACGTTGGAGTCAAAGGGTTTTCGTTTAAGTAAGAATAAAACAGAATATATGCATAGCAATTTCACAAATAAACAACTTAGAGACGATTTGAAAGTTAGGCTAGGGGAGGATATAATTCCTCAAATGACAAAGTTTAAATATTTAGGATCAATTGTAAGACAAGATTGTGAGATTGATGACGATGTTAATCATAGAATTCAAGCTGGTTGGTGTAAGTGGAGGAAAGCCACTGGAGTTCTTTGTGATAAAAAAGTACCCAATAAAGTTAAAGGAAAATTCTATCATACTGCTATAAGACCAGCAGTGTTATATGGTAGTGCTATGAAGGGACAACATGAACGTAAAGTGGGGGTAGCCGAAATGAGGATATTGAGATGGATGTGTGGTCATACAAAATTAGATAAGATTAGGAATGGCCATATACGTGAACGAGTCGGAGTGGCTCCTATTAGTGAGAAAATGGTAGAGAATCGTTTGAGATGGTTTGGTCATGTTCAGAGAAGACCATTAGATGCGCCAGTAAGAAGAGTACATCAAATAATCTAGAGTCCGATTAAAAGAGGGAGAGGGAGGCCAATGCGGACACTTGGCGAACTAATAGAGCAAGATCTATTTGTGAATAATATACCGAAAGGTTTGGTTACTAATAGAGCGGAATGGCGTCGTATGATTCATATAGCCGACCCCACCTAGTGGGATAAGGCTTTGTTGTTGTTGTTGTTCTAACCTTATACAATTTTGATTAACTCTTGAACAGTTACTACTATAAAATTTCCCCTAACTTTTACAGAAAAAATAATTTAGTTGCACTGCAATGAGAAATATAGTTTTCATATTGTTAATTATAATTTTGCTTTTTCAGGATGTAGCCATGAAAGTTTTTCTATCTGATTTACGAGATATGCAGCTGATGCAATTCCATACCTCCTCCATCAACACCAAGTGCAACAGGGCAGAGTCCAGCACACACCACAGCAGCAGATCCGCTCGAGGAGCCTCCAGACACTTTGTTTAGATCATAAGGATTTCTCGTAGACCTTCAGAAAATTGTAAAGAGATATTATGTCGTTGCTCTGTGCTTGCTAAATGAAGTAAAGTCCTTGTAGTTTGAAATAATGCTTCCTTAATTGACTGAATTAAGAAGGCATCATGCTGAAAATTTTAGCTCTCTAATTAGCAAATTATTGTCTTCTGCTGTGGAGTATTGTTTTCATGTTTCCAGGGGCATAAAGTGTTATGCCTGCTGAATTAATGCATCTCCTTGAAAAGAAGTCTGGCCTACCCATGATGAGGATTGATACCACTTGTCCCAGCTCCTAGCTCATGCATGTTAGTCTTCCCCACAAGTATGGCACCACATAGTCTCAGTTGTTTGACACAGCTTGCATCATTCACACAGGGTCTCATTTTGTGCAACCACTTGGTTCCTCCTGATTCGCCATCAGCAAAATTGAAAAATGACGACCCAACATTTAATCAAAAGAGCCATATAGGAACATTACCTGTAGTAGGATACGGCATGCAGTCTATTTCATCTTTCACTGCAACCAGCACACCATCCATCATCGAAATTGGTTCACCTTGTAACAAGGGAGATTGATCAGCTGGACTCATGCAAAATTTGTGGACTAGTATAACACATTATTATGGTATCAGATGTGATTAAACTAAATTGTATCAAATGTTTGTCCGACTACATGAGAACTGTTTACAGACATGTCATGAACACAGTGCTCGATTTAGTTGTTATTTACTGGATGGACATGAGAATGTTGGCTAGTAACAGTTGCTTCCTGATGCATTCCTAACCTGTACTTTTTAGTACTGCTGGGTAACAGCAGGTTACACAAGTTATGATGTGGGTTATAACATGTAAAAGTCCTCGTGGTAAACGACATCTCGCGGCATCTTCTATTGAAAAATTTGGCATACCAACTGGCATCATTGTTACCTCTTTTATATCGAAGAGATGATTCTTCTGCCTGCCTCATTATATCTTCAGCACTGTAACTGATGAAGAATGCCATTTGCATCTCAGAATCCTCAGACAGCTTTGCTGCTGCTAAAAATCTATTCGCAACCTGAGGCATTCATTGTCAAAGCTTCATAGTAGTAGTTCTACGTAGCATGCAGATGAAGTAATCGGATGGAGAAATTCATCCTCGGATCTTCTGATTACATCTTGTCATCATAGGAGTAAAGCACCGTGGATTGATGAATAATCAAAACAACGAAAGAAAAAAAAAATAAACACATAGATTTAACGTGGTAAAATTCTCTTGATCAATGTGAACAAAAGAGAAACATCCACGAGCAAAGGAGGTCGTCGTCAAAGAAAATTCACTATGATAAAAAAAGGTACATCATGATAAAACATTAATCCTCATATATAACGGTTCAAGCCATCCGCTTCCGTCACAAATCCACATTTTTTTCTTTTTCTCATTTTTTTCTTTCATAATTTTGGATACAAAGTAAATAATTCAAAGCACATCAACGGTAATTTTCTCATGTTTTGGTGAAAAACAGCTGCAGTGACCGTAAATTGGAGTAAGATGGCATTACTGCAAGAGGGGTGGTTTCTCCTGAGCTGTAGGCCTTGTGGAAGTCCCTTATGGTCCAACGTCTGAAATAGGAGGCTGAATCCTTCAGTGCAGATTCCAGGGATGGGGGGAGGCAATCCGAAGCTTTCTTAACTCGTTCAGCCGGAGGCAAATCGTGCTGAATGGTCTCGACTTATGGCTCTGCAACATCTGGTCGCAATGTTTGGAATACAATCGTGAGAATGAACGGAAAGTGCTGGAAGATGCATGAAGCAATTTGAATTCTGAACACAAAGTCTACATGCTTAAACAAACCTTCGAAGTCATGCCCGGTGGTGGTGAACAGAGGAGGATCTTGAATTTCAGCATTTGAAACAAACTGCAAGAACTTGAAGACATTACAAACAAAATGGTGTATGCGCAACGAGCAGTAAGCTGTCATGCTGCCATTAAAATAAGACGCAAGAAAAATGATCTATGTGCGTTCCTTGAGGACATACTACTGTTGTATTTATATTCTTTTCAGAAGACGGGGGGCAAAGAATGGGAACACAACATACCCTGTGGACAAGATTGTCCTTCTTCAGAAAATGCAGAATAAGAGGACCAAAAAGCCACGACTCCAGTACCCACGCGAAGATCCTGACAAGCAACCCAGCCACACGAGGGGCTGATTCATGTCGACCACACCCAAAAATGCAGCCATCAGTTCAAAAATCTAAATCAACACCACCTCGCGCAGTTGCCTGCTTAAGGATCAAACTGAATTCAGACATATGCATGCATGCACTTACCTTTGACCACTGGATGAATGTAGAATTCATCGCTTTCAGCACCGAGATTTACCTCCGCGACTGGCTTGTACACCTTGCCACTGTCCCTGAAGAAGCCCATGTCTATTCTAAGCAAGAACAGCAGTGCCTGCAGGAGAAGATGTACATGGAGGATGTGGCAAGAGACATATTAGAAGTAATGGAGCAGGAGAAAGAAATATGAGTGCTTCGTTTCTTACGGTAAACTTTTGACCCGCGTTTTCTTTGTCTTAATCACGGCACTGACATGGGGGATGAAGCTACCCTTTGGCATTAACCAGCGGTAGAGAAGAGGAAGGTTTTTGTTCCTCCCTACTTCTTCTCTGTCATCACGTTGGCTGCTGGCTCCATTTGGGTAAAGCAGGTGTTTATGATCTCACATTATTTCCGGGTGCAGTAAATACGAATGTTGTTCGTGTCTGTGTATCTGAGTTTGGATCATTAGTCAGGGTTAAAGCTCACATTTATTGCTGTTGGAAACGGGGACCTTTAAGATTATGGAGGAAGCTGTTGCAGGAGTCTTTGCATGCCTAAACTGCATGCATGGCAGGAGCTGCCAAGTGCCTTCCATGGAGGAGTCATTCAGTTTGCCTAAAAGCTGTTGCAGAAAGGTTTAAATGGCAAGTTACAGTGTCACACCCACGATACTCACCTAAAAAGCGTGGTTGTCTTGATGCAAGAGATGCCTGCTTGACGTCTATGCCTTTCTTATCGAAGCCCATCACTAGCAGAAAAAGGAGGCCTTTTTAATGATACCAGCGGTCAAACCCTCGTAAGACGCCTGTTCGAAAGCCCCTATTTTTTTATGGGAAAAGGGAGAGAAGATCGTAGAGAGATTGCAGAAAAATAGAGAAGACACACGAATTTACTCAGGTTCACCCTTGAGATGAGGGCTACGTCCTGCAAAGAGGTTTCACTATATCATTTAGGTTTACAGCCGTCACACAGATTACATCAGAAATTAGGCTATTAATAGCCTCTCCAAATCGAGTTTAAAACCCAAACAAATAGAGAAAAAAACCTAATCCGAACCACACGGGCTGGCTAAACAAAAGCCCAAAATCCGTCTAGGTTTCGGGGGCGCCGCCCCCCGAACCCCCGCCCCCTCGCCTCCCTTTCGTTCGTACGCCAGCAATACTGTTAATTGGATAATACTCAGATTCCCCTAAGCTCACGTGAACGAACCCGGTGTGAGAAACAAGGGGTCCTGAAGTATTCACCAACTTTAACATTCTCCCACTTTGTGGATACTTCACACCAATGAGAGCCTTGCCAGCAACATTCTTCTTCAATCCGATAGCAGTAGAGCACCACTCGAACTTTGCACATGTAACTGCTTTAGTCAGAAAATCAGAACTATTCTCTGTTATATCAACCTTTTCAAGCTGAACATCTTTCTTTTCAACCTTTTCTCGAATGAAATGGCATTGGATGTCAGTATGCCTTGTGCGTGAGTGAAATGCAAGATTCTTAGCTAACTGAATAGCACCTTGATTATCACATCTCACATCTATGGCACCTTGCTCAAATCCGAGCTCCAAGCACAACCGCCGTAACCATATGATCTCTTTTGCAGCATGAATAAGAGCCATATATTCAGCTTCGATAGAAGAAAGTGCTACCACGCTTTGTCTCTTGCTCATCCAACTTATTGCAGCCCCAAATAATGTAAAAACATATTCGCTAGTGGACCGTCTACTATCAATGTCTCCACCCCAATCAGCATCTACATGGCCTACAATATCAAGCCTCTTTCTTTTTCCGCACATTCAAAGCACAAAGCAAAATCTGAAGTTCCACGAAGGTACCTGAAAACTCTCTTGATAGCATTCCAATGTTCCCTGTCTGGG
Organism: Pontederia crassipes; assembly: GCA_030549335.1. Lineage (NCBI taxonomy): Eukaryota > Viridiplantae > Streptophyta > Magnoliopsida > Commelinales > Pontederiaceae > Pontederia > Pontederia crassipes. The sequence goes on along the minus strand of CM060189.1, from coordinate 59,458,440 downwards.
TTAGACATATACCGACTCAAGACTCACACTGCTTGGGCTATATCTGGACGCGTGCACACCATGGCATACATCAAGCTGCCCACTGCACTTGCATATGGCACACGATCCATCTCTTCGGCTTCTTCATCCCTCTTCGGGCATTGCTGTGTAGAAAGTTTGGTTCCTAGAGACATAGGAGTACCCACTGTCTTGCAGTCCGACATGTTAAATTTCTTCAACACTTCTTTTATGTACTTCTCCTGTCCTAGCCACAACTTTCGCTTCTGACGATCCCTTCTAATCTGCATACCCAAAATAAAATTCGATGGCCCCAAGTCTTTCATCTCAAACTTCTTGGCCAACAAACCCTTCACTGAATTCATCATCTTCATACTGTTTCCAATCAGCAACATGTCATCCACATACAGTGTAAAAATGACAAACTAATCTCCAACTCTCTTCACATAAACACAATGATCTGAATCTGAACGTACAAACTTGAGTTCGAGCATGTACGTATCAAACTTCTGGTACCACATCCTTGGCGATTGCTTCAATCCATACAGAGACTTCTTCAATTTGCACACCAGCTTCTCTTTACCTTGAACCTCAAAACCTTCTGGTTGTCTCATATATATCTCTTCATCTAAGTCCCCATGAAGGAATACCGTCTTCACATCCATCTGCTCTACCTCAAGATTATATACTGCTACCAGAGATAGAATAAGTCTGATTGAAGTCATTTTCGTCACGGGAGAAAAAATCTCATCATAGTCGACTCCCTCAACCTGAGAGTACCCTTTAGCTACCAGCCTCGTCTTGTACTTCTCTACAGACCCATCCGGTTTCAGCTTTCGCTTGAACACCCATTTGCAACCAATTGCCTTTCTATCCTTAGGCAATTTACATAAACTCCATGTTTCATTCTTATCCAGTGACTGCATCTCATCTGTCATAGCAAGCTCCCACTGATTTGCATCATCCATAGACCTTACATCTTTTACAGAACTAGGTTCTTCTCCGATGATGCTCAAAGCATGAAACGAACTCATAGCACTAAGAGAGTATCTCAAAGGTGCTCTTCTTTCTCGTGTTGATCTCCTGAGAACTGGTATGGTAGTACCAATATCTGGGTCTTCATCTGAATCTGCATCTTCAACTTCATTAACCGAGTCCTCTTGATCCGGTTCTGTAACAAACTCAACTGAAGTATCTTGTGCATTCACCTCTGAAGTTTCAGAATCAGAATCTTCTTCAAGCACTACCACTTTCTTAGGTTCATCACCTTTTTGAACTTCAACTTGGGAACGTGATTCACGAAAAACAACATCCTTGCTGTAAATAATAGTCCTTGACTTTGGATTCCACAGTTTGTAGCCCTTGATCCCTTCCTTGTATCCGACAAATATGTTCTTTTCATATTTACTATAAAGCTTACCCCGCTTTTCCTTGGGTATATGAACATATGCGTCACATCCGAACACCCGAACATAAGACAAATTTGACTTCTTCCCAAACATTGCCTCATAAGGTGTCTGATCTTCACGGATGAGGTCGGTGAGCGGTTCTTCAGGTAGTTTGCTGTGGCTACAACTTCTGCCCAGAATTCTTGCCCCAATTCAGCCCAACTCAGCATACATCTGGCCTTCTCTATGAGTGACCGATTTAACCTTTCAGCTACTCCATTCTGCTCAGGTGTATATGGAGTTGTCTTCTGCCTAGCAATACCATTGTCCACGCAGAACTGTTCAAACTTATCTGAACAAAATTCACCTCCATTATCTATACGAAAGACCTTGATCTTGCAGCTCAATTGATTTTCCACCAAAACTTTAAATTCTTGAAACTTATCGAATACATCTGATTTATTCTTGATAAAATAAATTCAACTGTATCTCGAAATATCATCTATAAAAGAAACATAGTACATGGACTCTCCAATAAATGGAGTCGGAGTTGGTCCAAAGACATCACTATGAATCAGTTCGAGAATCTTCGTTGCTCTTGAACCTGTGTGTTGAAAACTGACTCGGTTCTGTTTTCCATGGAGGCAATGTTCACAGAACCCGAAGCCCACAGAATAATCCGGAACTCATTCTACCATCTGACTTGATGCTATAGTGGAGAGTCATTTTTCACTGATATGGCCTAATCTTCGATGCCACAACATAGATTTGTTGTCTTCATCTTCTTTGGCCTCTTCAGAAATAAATCCGCAGTCCACAGATATTATCTCTCCGAGCAACTTGTACAACGTGTCATAGCGAACCCCTCGTGCAATTACAATCGACCCTTTGATCATCTTGCACGAATCCTTGTCGCAACTGAATATAACACCCGAGTCAGTCATTGTACCAACAGATAATAAACTCCTGCTCATAAGTGGTATATGCATCACATCTGGTAGAGTCTTCACCGTGCCATCATTCATCCTTAATTTCACCCTGCCACGTCCAACAATCTGAATCGCAGTGTCATCTCCGAGCATGACATCCCCACCATTATACTCCTCATATTCACAGAATCAGTGTTTATGAGGCGTCATGTGGTACGAAGCACCAGTGTCGATAAGCCAGACATCTTTATCTGACTGTGTCGTACATGTAGAAGCCAGATACATATCCCCTACCTCAGCCTCCTTTTTGTCCGAGGTTGACTCAGCTTCTTTCTTATGAACCGGCTTATTTTTGCAATCTCGCTTCAGATGGCCCCACTCTTGACATCTCCAGCATTAGACCTTCTTATCTTTACTCTTCGAACGCCCACGAGATTTGGATCTCCCTCTCTGATTTTGATTCCTTTCTGGTTGCCTTCCTCTGACCGCCAGCGTCTCTTTACCAGAACTTGCTGATCCCTTTCTCCGTATTTCCTCTTATAACAAGGCAGCACATACACTTTCATACGAAAGTTCTTTATCCCCGCCACCAATCACAACAATCAGATTATCCCATGAATCCGGCAGCGAACAGAGCAATGTTATTGCCTTATCATCATCTTGAAACTTAACACCGATTGATACAAGTTGACTGATCACCGTGTTAAAGTTATAAAGATGAGTAGAAAATGATCACCCTCCTGCATCCGAAGATTGTACAATTTCTTTCTCAGAAATAACTTGTTAACCAACGACTTACTTTGATATAGGGATTCCAACTTCCTCCACAGATCTCTAGCAGTCGTTCGCCCATCACATTCGTAAGAATTGAATCCGCGAGACACAACCGAATCAAACCCTTCGCCTTTCTATCAATCCGATCTCACTCTTCGATCGTCTTTGGATCTGCCTGACTGGAGGAGGCCTCGTTCGCGACCTTCGTCGCCTCCATGCTTGGTCTCTCCTTCTCGATTACCATCCAAAGATCTCGATCACAAAGGAGATCCTCCATCTTCATCTTCCAGAGATAAAATCGCGTTCTATCAAATTTTTCTATCTCGATTCGCGACCCTCCTGACATCTCGAATAAACCCTAATTCCTTGAACAACCTGTGCTCTGATACCAATTGATGGGAAAATTCGAGAACAGGGAGAGAAGATCGCAGAGAGATTGCAGAAAAATAGAGGAGACACACGAATTTACCCAGGTTCACCCTTGAGATGATGGCTACGTCCTGCAAAGAGGTTCCACTATATCGTTTAGGTTTACAGCCGCCACACAGATTAATAGCCTCTCCAAACCGAGTTTAAAACTCAAACAAACAGAGAAAAAATCTAATCCGAACCACACGGGCCGACTAAACAAAAGCCCAAAACTCGTCTAGGTTTCGGGGGCACCCCCGAACCCCCGCCCGCTCACCGGCGAGCGGGACGGCCGTCGGGGGGCGGGGCCCTCCGAACTCTCCCTTTCGTTCGTACGTCAGCAATACTGTTAATTGGGTAATACTCAGACGTGGACGAACCCGGTGTGAGAAACAATGGGTCATGAAGTATTCACCAACTCTAACAATTTTCCGAATATCTATTTATCTAACCGCCCAGGGGAAGAGAAATAGAAGATTCCTTGTTGATGTCGAAAGGTTTCATTGATCTGGATGATCTTTGGCAAAGTCAGTGGCGACTTGTACTGCTTATCAGAGAATGTGTTCTGCGGATTCAGTTTTATCCGAATGTGAAGTTGACAAGATGATCGTGTGCAAAGATTTGATTGAACCAATTCGGTGCTGCTTAGTTGGTCTTGGGACCTAACGCTTGACGACATCAATGCAGAGTTTAGGACCATCCATTGAATTCAATATGCATTATGGAAGATGAAAGAGGAAAGTTAATTTTGGTTGTCAGTGGAAAAATTAACTCCAATGCAAAAAAGCATCGTTGCTGGCTTTTGTACTGTTTTAAGGTACATCTGATTTTAGTATGGTAGGTAAGCATTGAAAAATGATGTCCCAGTTATGTACCGTATTTTTTTTACTGTAAACAAAGTAATTTTTCCAAGTTATTTGGGCAAGGACTCGAATGACTCCTCTCTTCGTCATCTTCCTGATATGATATGTTCAGTAAACCAAAAAAATATCAGGAGAACAAAATTTTTCCTCACTTGTGATCAACTGTGCACATGCTCAAGCATAGCCTACTTTGACCTGTCATATAACTGTTCCTTCGAACGTAATTGTCAACTCAGGGGAAGTCTCGGAACACTTCATAAGAAATCCATAGCTGTGGGGAGTGAGATTATATGAACCTATCTGAGATAATGAAGAAAAGGTTCAAATTTCCATGGATTCTACTTGACATGGTATTGGACTGCCGATCTCTTCTAACTGGTCAAAATGTCCCATGGATTTCTACTTGACAGGATCTTTATACATCATGTTTTAACTTAACCTGGTAATGTGGAATCTACTTGTTAGCTAGCATGAGCAGTCGAATTTACAAGCTGATGTCCACAGATCCTCCTCAAAAAGGTACCTGGTTTTTGTTGCATAAAGAAAATGTCCCATGGAAGGTGGATAGAAATGCCAACTGTCTGTTGTGTGATTAATAAATAAAAAAGAAACTTGAGAGCTGTGGACACCATACAGAAGCTAATAAGATAGTTGTCCATCAGTACCATGCACACACAGTTGGATAGTGCCTACTCTTGCAATTAATCTTGGATGAAAATATGGCTGGAGGCTTGACATCATGAAGTATACCAGAAGAACAAAAAAAATCCACTTGTTCAGCAAGTTCAGGCTTTGCTTGGTACAAGGCTTGACATCATGTAGTCTTCCGAGCTGTTTTAAACTTGAGGGATCTTTTAAACTTCACCAAACTGTAGATCGTGCAGAAAGAAGTTCAGGCTTCGCTGTGTCGGGACTAGCTCATAAATGCCCACTGCACAGTGAAATTTTGACAAGCCATTGCGCCGGTAGAAGAGTAGTAGACCCTGTAAATTTTATACGGGTGTTAGCGTTGCCTTAATTATTACTCAGTGAAGTGAAGATTCAGTTTTTGTGCATGGTAAACTTGTAACCCATACGGCTGTGACAGAAACCATGGACCTAAACCATAGCGACTTATCATTAATGCCAACCTAGACAGGTGCAATTTATGCAGATGGGAATCATGCATGCAACATGAACAGGGGTATGGGCAACCATTCATCCAACTAATTTGAAGAAGTTTCTTCTCAAGTTGTTTACTTGAACTACTTCTACCTCATCCACCTACTAAGAAGGTGGATTCATTGCCTTGCCCTGCAGCATTAGTTGGAGGAGTTCAGGAGTAATGGCCAGTGGTCCTTCTTCATCTGTCACAAAAGGGGAAATATATTCTTTTTGTGGTCTTATATGCAAGTTGGCTTTATTTTTCTTATCACATACTATATGGAGGGTTGAAAAAATAGCGTAGTTGATGTGACACTCCACGACCAAGAAAAATAATAGAACAATATTTTTTATTTTTAATCCAAAAATTAAAAGACTAAAAAGAGAAAAGGAGAATTTGAAAGAAAATAAAAAAACGGTTAGGTAAGAGATAGGGAAAAAAGAAAAAGATAAATATTAGATGAAAAAAGAATTAAGATTAGATTAAGATTAGGAATTAAATTCAACCATAAGTTTCTGTTATTAAAGACTTCCAATTAGAATTAAATTAAGAGATTAAAGTTTAATATGTTAAAAACAATTAATTAAAAAATTAGAAGATAAAATAATATTATATTATAAATTTAAAATTTTAGAAATTTAAAATAATAATAAAATAATAATGGAGATAAAATAAAAAAGATAAATAAAAGAGGAGTGGGAAGAGATATTAGAGCTTTAATCAAAGTTTAAATTGAATTAGAAAAAATTTTATGGTGCATTTTCACCCTCATAGATAGTTCCCCACCTATTGAGCATCTTTCTCCTTAGAAGTATCATCTCTTTCTTTCATTCCCTTGTGCACACTTCAAAAAAATGACTTACACATTGAGGCCCTTAACCTCTCAAGAGTCTCAACAATAGACCTTCATCTCCCATTGACAACAATGTACCTACCTGTCAATGCTGATTATAATTTCCAAAAAATATTCATTCTCACAACTTGAGATAAATCAATTTAGTAGAAAATAAATGACAAAAGAATGAATTAGATATAATTTAGTCAATTTACTAAATCTTCGGCCTATATATATTCATCAGTATATAAGATTAGTAGAAGCAGAAAGATAGAATTTGTTTTTTTATTTTACTTTCTTTATCTTTCAAAGATTAAAATTTCAAATTTTGAGTAGAATATTAATAGCACATTTATTTTTACACCATGTGAACCTTTTTTGTAAAATACTGCTGTTAAATTAGTCTAATTCTTTGCCCAAAATATTATCTTATCATCTCACAATGGCATTAGATACAATTTAATCAACTTTTATGGGGAGTTTAATTATTGAAGTATTAGGAAATCTGGGAGAAAGGTTTTAGAGGATTTAGAATTTTCATTGTAAAAAAGAGAAAAAAAACACGTGATCCATCCCATTTGGATAAATACAAAATTAGTCAATTAATATTAAAAAAATATAGTAATAAAAATGACAGAAATATTGTGAGAAAACAACTAAAGATTTTCTTGAATCAGGGATGAGCATGTGTCGAGATGATCCAGTCTCATAGACCGGATGTCTTCCTTGAGATTTCCTACTCATTGATAATCAAGTCGGGACCGGATGTCATTCCTTGAGATTTCCTTGAGATCCGATTGAGATCGGAATGAGACTAAGTTTGGATTATAAAAAATTGATCCACGTCCCGACTAGATAAAATATATTATATTACTATTAATATTTTTTTTCAAAATATTATATTTATGTTTATTTTAATTAAAATTTTATATTTTTTATTATATATATAGATATATCTTAAATATATATTATATTATGTTATTATATATAATTTAATTGATAATTATCATATTTATATAATAATTGATTTTTGTTCTGATTTAGCGTCCCAGTCCTAATTGGGGCCGAGATCCGAACACAATCAGGTCTGGATTGCGATGGCCGAAATCCAGTCCCAAAGCTAGATTAGCTCAACCCAATCTTGGATCATGCATGTAAACTCTCTTTGAAAAAAATAATTGTATTTTGGTTGGTGGTTAACGTTTGACTATTAGATATTTGATAAATATAATGGTTCGACTAATATAAACTATGCATGAGATACTTATAATAAATTAATTTATGAAATCTATTTCAGATAGTAATAATTTTTAGATATCACTTTATTATAAATAATAATCAATTGAAAACAGAATATAAATAGTTTTTATGTTGATAAGTAAGATTATAGAAGTAAAATATCAAAATTAAATGTCGTAAAGCTTGTTTAACAATTAAATATTTCTTTAAAAAAATTACATATATATACTCATGGGAATAATATATTGAGTTTTTTTATGCAAAATCTAAACTTCAATCCAAAAAATATTTCACATACTTAAGTTGTGTTTGGATACAAAAATTTAAATTTTTATTAGTTCTTGAGAATTAATTGATTAGACAAAAAAATTTTGATTTGGTATTTTAATGAAAAAGGAATAAATTTATTTTATTTTGTAGAAAATATTATATTTAAAAATATTATAATTGATTATTATTTATGATAATGTAAAATACTTTAATTAATAATATTTTACTATAATATAATACTAATTATAGTATAATAAATAATTAAGAAAATAAATATTAATATTCAATTAAATAATTTATGTTATAAGTTGAATTATTATGCATTAATAAATAAATAATTATATAAATTTATTATAATATTGATATGGAAAAACTACTTCAGCATACATTTATCCCATGTTTTGTTATGTTTTCATATTCGAATTGTCGAGTTGCAACTTTTATAATTTTTCCAAATTCATTTTATGGAAAATGACATTTCATATTTCAGGCTGCATTACTACTTATTTTAATTATTTTTTATAAAGAAATTTCATCCGTCAACAAATGGGAGCAAGTGAACAAATGGCACCATTTCGTGCTTTAGAAGAAATCTGCAACTAGAGAAAGAGCCCTTGCCACATCAACTTGACAGACTCCGGGTACACTTGGAAGAGTTGTGGGAAACTTGCTTTTCAAGAAAGATGACTTGCTTTTTTTCACCTGATGTTTGGTGAAAATACTAGTCTTGCTTTTTGCCAAAATTTTCTACGTGCCACAGTCATTTTTTTGCTTTTTGTCACAGATGGATCACCTCTCCTTTGGGCCACAGCAAGTTTTTCCCCACAATTGCTTTTCTAAACAGGTGTCCCAAATGCACCCTCCTTTGCATTAGAGCAAGGAACTTTCTTTAGCACCTTTTTTAGCAGAATAATGGAAGTAAGGTTACTCAGGCCAGAATAATGGAAGTGAGGGTATTCAAGAGCAAGCACTTCACTAGGGTAGTTGATTCAAAGCAAAAAAACATGTAGGAGAAGATACATTTCCACATCAATCGACAAATTCTCTTGTTCACAAGAGGAAGAAGCTTCCTTTGCACTTTATGAGAAGATATGAATAAGGGAGCAGTTGAAAAGGTGAACAAGTGACAAGCTTGAATCTCAACATAAAATAAAAATGGAGACAACCAAGGAAGGAGGTTCAAGATTTCACAAACATATTCCTTTAATTGAAAAAAAATGGACAGAGCAAGACAATGGACAGCTGGTGCAATCAATATTTTCAGAATCAGACCGACGACCGGGCCATAGTCTTTAATGGGTCACGGTTGGACTGGTCCAACAAGGGTCGACCAAGTTGAACCGAATTTTATTAAAATAATATTATTTATAATAATTATAAAGATATAATATAAGTTACATGATATAGTATATAAACATTGTACTAATAATCTATTAAAAATATTAAAAATTAATATAACATATTTTTTTATTTATTAAATGTTTTAATAATGATAAATAATAATAATAATGATTAACATATAAATATATTATTAATTTAATATCTATTATTTAATGATGATAGATGCTATATTAATAAATTTTATCTTAAGAATAAATTATTCTTATTACTCTTTTTTAAAACACTTTCTTTTTATTTCCTTTATTTATTCCCTTTAATAAATTTCCATTTTAATATTATTCAATTTAAAATACTTACCTTTTTTAATTTTAATTCCTATTTAATTTTATATATATCATATTCCCTCTTTTTTTAACCTTCCTTATATTCTTTTCTTTTTTTTTCCTTTTTTAACTTTCCCATTTTTGTCATTTTAAATATTTTTTTTCAAAATTTGACATTGAACCGACCTGTTGGTTCGCGATTGAACCAGATGGTCCGATTCAGTTTTCATAACATTGGGTGCAATACTCTAAGGCTATAAAAGGACATAAAGGGTGTCAAAAAAAGCATCTTGGAACACTCCAATCTCCAACCATTGCATTGCAGAAGGGAGCTGAAGGGGAGGCTACGTCAGCAACCTCCCTTCTTTTTTTTTTCTTTTCTTTCTTCGTTTCTTCTTTTCCTCCTACTTTCATGTTTTTAATGTGTAACTAAACCAACTAGTTAACGCTCGGGGATTTTGATGGATATTTTATTTTTGAACTTATCTTTTTAAGTTTACTTTTTGGCTTATGCTTACTATTTCATTGTTTGTAAACCCCGACCCAGCCATTGACTCGGATTGATGGCCGAGTCAAGTTGAACCAGTTGGATCGGGTCGGACCGAATAACATCGATCGATCGGATTGAATAATATAAGTTAATAAAAAAATAAAATATGTTAAATAAATTTCTTTCATATTCCTAATATCTTTGTAAGATGTATAATAAATAAATCAAAACATAATAAAATAAAATAAAATAGATAAGAGAAATAATATAATAAAGTAACTATCAATTAAATAATTATTATCTAAAAGATGATAAAATATTTGTTAAATAAATATCGGTGATATATTATGTAAAATGAAAAAAAATTAGAGCATGAATTTTAAACATATATATATATATATATATGTGTGTGTGTGTGTGTGTATATAAGTAATGTAACCTAATTTTTTAAATTTTTCAAACTTATTTTTTATCTTGACCCCACCGGGTCACTCAAACTGCCGGGCCGGTCGGTCGGTTGAATCCGAGTTTTGATTAGGTTTGACCGGTCCAAGGTGGGTCAACCTCAAGGACAAGTTTCAGGTGACCCGTGGGCCATTTTCATGGCCGAACATCGGTCCACCGGGCCGGGTCAGATTTTACAGCTTGCGTTCATATGATTATTGTCTCACGATGTTGTTGTGGTTTTTCGATGTTTTGATTGTCGGATATGTTCTCTTCCCAAGAGGGTGCTAGTCTTTTTTGGCTCAAGATTCAAGGCCGAGAGGTGAGGAGCTTGAGCTGAGTTCATTCAGTGAGGAACAATGTCGGTCGTTCATTAATATATTTTTTATTTTCATTGAAACCCACGAGTTCAGTTCAAGCAACATTCGGTAAAGGTGTTTTTCGTCCGACAGGATTTTCATAGTCCATATCTAAGTCATGCGAACCAAGAGGTTGGGTCAATGTAAGGATATGTCGAGGAATCATCATTTGTCAAAGTCCAGCAATGCTTCCCCTGTTTTCTAACTTCGAGAGATGATATACTATTTTTGGAACTTCGACCATCTGAGAGGGAATTCTATTCCCCAATCATTGCATGCATGCCGAGGGTGGGAAAATGATTGAGTTGTGTCTAAGGAGATGTCGGTGGTCAATTATGTGATGAGGTCGAGAGGTGGACTTGCAGTATCCCAAGGTCATTCGTTTTGCCGAAGTTCCTTTTCATTTGCATGCATGAGGTCAAACGTCAGTCATCATTGATGACCATAGTATCTCCCACCCGAGAAGGTGCTTTATTCTCCAATGGTCGCATGAGTGTGGAGAGGTGGGTGACCATTGGGTTACGTTTAGGAGATATTGTCGGTTAGTGCCAAGTGAGGCCGAGAGAAGATGTCTTCTATGTTTTCTCTCTCGAACTGGACTTAAAGGGACTCACTCGAGAGGGATTATCATTTGTTCAGACTTTTTGCAAGCTATGAACCCGAGACTTATGACTTTTGGTGCGTGTAAAATTGATAGCAAATACACTAGTCGCTCAAGTAATAAAATAAATGCGTAGAGTTATCATTCTCACGAGAACGGTTAATAACTTAGATTCTATTTGACCTTGTTAATTGAGAAGAGTTATTTCCATAAATCATCCCTAAATTATCATGATTTTTACATCTAACCTCAAACTACGAACTTATTTTTTGATCCCTAAACTATCACGATTTTTCCAATTTGATCCTTCTGTTGAATTCTGCCAAATTTTTCATTAACTTCGTTAGGAAAAGTTGAAATTACCCTCAATTGATAACATATAAAAAATAAAAAATAAGGTTTTGCCAGTGGCGTCTGTGTGGTGACGCACGGGAAAGGGGGACGAGGGTTGCCCCTACTGCGATGTGAGCGGCGAGTCACTGGTCGCAGTCGGCACGCGTGAGAAGGGGGGTGTAGCCCCCTTGTTGTGACGCTGACAGCCTTCGTCGGTCACTGGGGAGGGGGGAACCCCTTTCCCTGCGCATGTCGGCATAGGGAAAAGGGGGGTCGCCCTTGTTGCGATGCGACGGACGATGGGCGCTGGTCGCGTCGCAGCAATGGGTGACCCCCATCTCATGCGTGCCGGCGACGAGTGAGAGGGGGCCCCTCGTGCGCGCCACCGACGAGCTAAAGGGAGGATAACCCGACGATCTATCTTCTTCTACTGCTTTGTCTTCCACGCTGGCGCTGCCATCATCGCCTTCGGTCAGTTCCTATTTTCATCTAAAGGCAGTGTCGACGCCAGCCCCGATGTTGAACATGCCTTCGCCTGGCCCCTCAAGAGGCTCCGTGCCCAGTTTTCATCCTCGTCTCGACCGATGGGTTTCGCTTTAGCTCAAAACATCAACCCCCAACATTGGTCGGCTCATCGATGAGGGCACCATTGCCGCCGAGTGACTCATCCCGGTCTACCCCTCCCTCATCTTCCCCAACCACTACTCCATCATCACTGGCGTCCCATAGAGTCATCAGCAACTACTTCATTGACCTTGTCTCCATGCGTACCATGTTCGTCGCACGCGAGCCGCATGGTGCAAGGTACCCCAACTTGGTCGTCGTCATCCTCGGCCTCAATGCGCCTTTGATGCATCCGGCAAAATCGGTGGGGGGGAGGCTGCGGGCCATCGCAGGGGCGCCACCCCGGCTTTTTCTTTTTTATATATTTTTATTATTTTAAATTTTTAAATATTAGAGAGAGGAGAAAAGGGTAATTTTGACTTTTCATAAATAAAAAATGAAGTTAACGAAAAATTTGACGAAAGTCGATGCAAGGATGAAATTGGAAAAATTGTGATAGTTTATGGATCCAAAAAAATAAGTTCATAGTTTGTGGTTAGTTATGAAAAATCGTGATAGTTTAGGAGTGATTTATGGAAATAACCCATTGAGAAATTAAGAAATGTTTGTTTTCAAGTGTGAATAAAATAAAATGATAAAAATAAAGGAAATTATCACCTAGATAAATAAGGATTTGAATATTAGATCATCTAATTATCACCACTAAAATGCAAGGGATCTTCTCAACTAAGAATTAGTTGAATTAATAACAAAATAAATTCCCAAGATTGGTTAACCAATATTTCAATCTTTAACTACTATCTTAAGAATAATTAGAATAAATTAATCGTCTCAATTTTTAACTTATCCATTAATCATAAGATGCATTAAAATGAAATTAATATTAAGGACTTTCTCAAGTCATTTCAATAACTACACAAATAAGGTCTCTTTCGATTTTCTTAATTGTGGCATGCAATAAACAAAATCAATCCTAAAAACTATTATGAAAATAATTACTTCTTCTCATATAGCAATCAAATCATAAATCATGGAATCAAAGGAAGGCATTAAAAATGAAATGCAATGCTATTAAAAATTCAAACTAAACTAATATTAAGAAAGACTCCAAAACACAAATAGGGTTCAACTAAGATGACCCTATTGAAAGAATAAATCCACTAAAAAATAACATCAAATCTAATATAAAAGATTAGGAAAAGAAAACGAAGAACTCTTGCAGCCACTATGCACATGCTCTCTCAAGTTTTCGGTAGAGCTTCGCTATTATTCCCGCTCTTCTTCTCTTTCTAGAATTCATATCTATGCTCTAGGGATACTTTTTCAGATCATCTTCTGTCTCCTTTTATAGATTTTCTCATCCCCAAAGGAAGAAATAAAAAATCTATCCAAAAAGTGAATACAATTTGCCTTCAAACGACCTAACAGACCGTTGTGACTGTCCTGATAAGATCGATCACGGTCGTGATACGAGAGCATATGGATCGGCTAACATACGCTCATGGCCATGAATGCAATAGAACGACCATGGTTGTGGGCACGATCGTAAACATATGAGGCATAACTGTGACATTGCTCTCAAGGGGTTCGGTGATATGAAGGCATGGCCATGATGATATGAAGGCACGATCATGACAGGTTCTTTGAGCTTCGTTTTCACCTTTTCTCGGTCTTTTTTCTTGATGATTTGATTTTATACAATGAAATTACTCAAATTTAGGTACAAATCAAATCTTAAATAAATTTTATAAAAATACATCAATTCTCTCCTTTCTTAATCATATAAGACTTAAAAAATATAAATTAAATGACCTAAATTAATGCATGATTTTTCATGTATAACTTTGATTTTATTTAAGTTCGAAGATGGAGGTATGCCGGCACATGCCCCATTTAGATACATTTGACTTGTCATGCGAGCCAAGAATTTGGACCGATGCTAGGATATGCTAATGAATCACTGTTCGTCAAGGTTCAACTCTCCCATTTTTAGTTTTCAAGAGATTATCCCCCTATTTTCATAACTTCAACCATACATCTTGACGTCAGCACCTTTCGCTCGAGAGGACTTCTATAAACCAGCCGCTACATGTGTGCCGAAAGATGGGGCGGCGGCTGGGTTGTTTCTAAGAAGGTGTTGGTGGTCAGTCCATGATGAGACCGAGAGGTGGACCTGGAGTACTCCTAGGTCATTTGCTTGGTGGAGTTCTTTTGTATTAGCATATTTTTTTTACTTCATAGTGTCAGTGACTCTCACCCAAGAGAGAAATCTATCCCTCAATTGTTGCATGCATGCTGAGAGGTGGGGCGAAAGTTGAGTTGTGTTTAAAGGGCCACCGATGACTTTGAGAGTCTTGCCTAGAGTTTTCTTGCTTTCTCTTTTGAATCGAACTTAAGAGGGTCCATCTGAGAGGGATTATCAATTGTCAACATTTAGTATAGGCCAAGTGAGTCAAGATTTTTCTATGTCTGGAGGTGAGGTTATGCAGGTGCTTGCCCCCATCTAGGTATTGGGCATCTGCTACTACTTTATGATTTTACATCAATTTAACAACTAGAACTCCTAAAATAATCCCCTAAGATCTAGTGTTTATATACTATGATCTTTGTCTACTTTTGCATAAAAAAATCCATAAAAGTTAGTGTAACTTATTTGTTATGATTTCTAGTTTGTAGTATTTCATTTTTTAACTTTCCTTCTAAACAATTTCAATCAAGTGTGAACTTTTTAGCTTTGTCCTCGTGAATTGATCCTTAAGTACTACACTTATTGTTATGCGCTTGTAGATTCGTCGTGTGTGCTAAATAATTATAAATTTTAAAGTTTATTCGAGATTTTTTTGTGAAGTGAGAGTACTCAGATGCATAGAGACATTCATCCCCTCAGTCGTCCTTTTTCATCCGATGCATTATTTTTATGTTGTCGTATGTCATTCAACTCAAATCACATACGTCACACCATCAAGTCAGTAGAGCTGAGAGGTTTACCTAGATGTTTTCTCTCTCGAATTGGATTTAAAGGATCCACGAGTGATTATCACTTGTCGGACTCCGTGCTAATCGTGAGCCCCAACTTACAACTTTGGATTCTTTTAAATTTGAAGATGGAGAATGTCGACACTTGGCCCCATTTAGATACTCAGCACTTTTGAACATCTCATCCTCGCGAGAACATAGTGAATACGTTCTGAGTGATAATCCCATGTACTCATAATGGATACGCTTTGGATGACGTCCGTCACGAGAGTGGGAATGCCTACGCATTGGGACATCTCATGTTACTTTATTGGTTTTATGTCGGTTTAAGAAACAAAACTCACGAAACAATCCCACTAAATTCTAATATTTATTTACTCTAATTTCTAATTTGTAGTATTTCTTTTTTTTACTTCAAACGATCGTGTGAGTTAATTTATAACTACTAAAGTGAAGGCACATCCACGTGCGAGGACATGTCCTGACTTATGGTAACTTGATCCCTGAGTTATCAATTTTCCACTTAAATTGTTTTCTATGTTATTTCAACAAGTAATCTTGTTTTTTTTTTGTCTACGTTACTTGAGGCTGAAGAGAAACACGTAGAAAACAATCATTTATTTTTTATTTTTCCAAAGTACTCAGAAGTCAGAACTCTATCCATTATTTTAAATTACTTATTTTTGAACGGCGTCAAATAGAACCTTGATACTATGGAAAAATAAAAAATAAAATCATACAATAATTCCAAATAATTAACAAAATAGGAAGAGAAAAAACAAGAACACAATATTCCAAATTAATAACAGATCACGCATCTTGGCCCGTTAACGGCCCAAAGAGGACTTTGATTATTAATGTAATCCTTTAATTTTGTATTGTTGTTATATATTAATACCTCCAATACTTTATGCTTCGCCCTTCGATCTCCTCCTCCTCTCCTCGGCTTGTCCAGCACCGGCGACTACCGGAATATTTTACCGATGAAGAATAAAAAATGGTACGGCTGCGCGGCGGCCGTCGCAATCTTTGTGGTGCTGATGGCCGTGACGCCGGCCATACCGCAAGACCAGGAATACCATGACTTCGCCGACCAGCGCACTTTGTTCCTTGGTTACGCCTTTGAAGTCTAATCCATGAGTCTTTTTCCTTTGTTACTTCTCCTTAATTCTCGTATTTTGGGATCCCATATTTCTAACTCCGTTGCTATGTTTGATAATTTTGTGTTAGTTTGTTGGGTTTGCTCAAAATTAGTGATCCCTCATCTATTTTCTCGTATAATCGTTCCTTGTAGCCAATATTTAATTTATACTATTTAACTTCAAGAAAAGTATCTGATAATCGTAACAAGAACCTTTTACTGTAATTGATGTGAAAAATTCATTGACTTTTTTTGGAAATACAAGTAGAAGTAGCATATTGGCTAGCTTTCCAATTCATTATTTCTGTCTTCTTATTTTCATTTTGGCTTACACATACTGGTTTAGGGGACTGAGCACTGATTATTGGCCCCTCCCTGAATTCAAAGAGTGCCTTTTTGGTTGTATATTCATCGTGGTTTATCTTGTCCAAAACACTAATACAAGTTTTGGGAATAAGGAAACAATGATTTTGCTACCCCTTTTAAGGGGTAACACCATCAGACCCCTATTAATCACTGTCCGTTTCATGATGGATGGATCAAAAAATTGTCCAATTAATCAAGCCACCATCCATCATGAATCGGATGGTGATTAATAGGGGTACGATGGGGGTAGCACAAACATTAAACCCTAATTTAATTGGATAATCATGTAAGATTGAGTGCTTTTTCCATGATGCCTTCAACCATTGCTTTAATCTACAAACCAAGATGAGCATAGAGGCATTTCTTAATTTAAGAGTTTCTAAAGAAGAATTCAGAAATGTGATTATGCATTAAGAGTTCAAGAGCATGCACAAAAGGCAACAACTAGAGTCAGTTAATACCAGTAATACGGCTGGAATATGTGAACATTTGTTAAATACTATAGGTAATGTGATATAGTACTTCCCTTTAAAAAAAAACGTGATATAGTAAACCTCTATTTCTGTGTTTTTTCACACTTCTCAGTTTCTTGCTGTTAATTCCTTTGGCTTCAAAATATAGGTGATGCAGACTACACTATGACTATTTCTCTCTTTTTTATTGTTGGATATTGTGTAACATGATAGTCTTCAAGGCTCAAGCTCATGCAGTTGTCATGTTTTTGGTTAACTTCAGGCATGCTTTGCATAGTATTTGTAATCCATTCTGATTGTTCCTTGTAAATGCATGACAGTCTAGTATCTGCTTTATTGATTACTAGACTTGAGTACTGATTTATTGCTTAATACTAAAAACAAATACTGAGTATTGATTGCCCTTCAAAAAAAATAAATAAAAGAGACTTGAATACTGATTTATTGTTTTTGCAGGTATTCCTAATACACTAAATGTCATATCAAATATTCCTTTTCTATTTGTGGGGGTCATTGGACTTGTACTTTGCTTTTATCAAAACTACTTCAAGTTGAGGTACTTGTATAATGATTTATCATTAATGTACTCTTTGTTGTGCTTCTTTGAAGTTGTTTATCATTCGCTGAAGGCTTGCACTTTCATTTACAGCCTGCAAGGTGAAATCTGGGGTTGGACAATTTTCTTCCTTGGTGTGGCTGCGGTTTGCGTTGGTTCTTCCTACTACCATCTTGAACCAAATGATGCTACACTTGTCTGGGATCGGTTACCTGTAGGTTTATGTGATTCATTCTGGCATGTAGTTGATAACAGTTCCCATTGTGTTATGTCAGTCATGTTAATTTTCATGTATGTGGGTGTAGATTCATTTTTCATATCGCTCTTATTTAAGGACTATTGTGGATGTGGATCTATAATTTCTTCTGAGAATATGGTGAATCCATACTTGAATCTTAGTTATTAGCATTTAAACTATCTAGGCATCTAGATGATGCTATTGGACTATTAATATTGGTTAGTTGATTTGGCTGAAATTTTTTTCAAGAGTCATGGTTAACCTAAAGTAGGTTTAGCAGGTTGAATGAAGTCTGTTGTTTAATTTATACTTTCTCTTATAGGAAGTGAATTAGATTGGAGATGTGGGGTTTAAAGTGTAAATGGAAGTTTCCAGAAAGAATAGGTTCAGTGATTATTATACTCTCATATTCTAATATCTGTTACTTGGTGAAAAAAAGATTTTTTTTCTAGTCCAAAGTGATGAATTGCTATCTATGAATTTTGAACGTCTGAATTCATGCTGCTACAGTATTGTGCTTCATATATTGGTCAAAAAGGCTTGCATTAATTGGTCGTTGTGTGTTGTATACCATAATCCCAAACTCATAGTACAATCTTAAAGTAAAGGTCTGCATTAGATGCTATCTCTATTTTTTTCCTTATGAAAATTGGACATCATCTAAATTGAAGATTTATCAGTCTGTAATCTTCTTTTACTTGAATCCCTTCAAAACGGGTTGGCTTGTAGTAGTAATGAAAACAAAAGGGCATGTTATTGTCTTTTGCATCAGAAGTTCTTTATGGGTAAACAAACTGGTAAAGTCTCACAGTATGCATCTGCTTAAATTTTTTGCAGATTCATCCTGAATTTGAACTTTGGAGTGTCTTCGCATGGTCTACTAGCTAACAAATTTTTTGAAAGCATACTAGCTAACAAATTGACTCACATGCAATTATTCAATTGGTTGAATTCTGATATGTGTTATGTCATCCAAGTTATTGTCATTGTGATTGATATGAGTTTAGCAATGCATAATTTGGCTACAAATTTGTAGCAGTAGTTGCATTGAACTTGAGATCAAGTATTTCCATAGATGGTTGGTTGCTGGTTGGAACTCATTAATGGTTTTTTGTGTGTAAATGTAGATGACAATAGCATTTACATCAATCATGGCGATCTTCATCATTGAGCGCATTGATGAGAAGACTGGAACAGTATCTATCATACCACTAGTTATTGCTGGCATATTAAGCATCTTGTACTGGAGGCAAGTGTGATATTTATGCATCTATATTCCTGTTCCATATGATAGCTTGTTCTTGTCTGCAGATTTTTTGATGATTTACGACCATATGCGCTTGTCCAGTTTCTTCCATGTATCATCATACCTTTGATGGCCATACTAATTCCACCTATGTATACACATTCTTCTTACTGGCTATGGGCAGCAGGTGAGCGATTGTACACTTGGAATTATAAACTGTGTCCTGCAGTTTCCCTTGAACACGTTTTGTGAAAAAAAGGCTTGCTCAAGTATTGAGTTTATTTTGCAATGAACTCTTGTATAATGTCAGCAGCTATCCTAAACACTTGTGGCTTCATCTAGAAATCACTAAAATATGGACTTTTGTTTCTCAGGTGAAGATAAATAGTTATTCTTAAATTCCAACATTGCATAAAAATAACTTGTTTTTAAAGAAGACAATGCATCTTCTTTGAACAATTCCTTTATATTTTAATATTCAATTTATCTATTTTATTATACTGCTGCCTGGAAGCTTAATTTTCTACCTTTAGAAACTTTATGATTTGTGAACTAGGGCTCTAGCTACTTTTGTGATCTTTATCCCACAAAGTTGATATTCTAGTGGATTATCTTAGATATGCATTATTTTAATTATGACAATACTAAATGATTTCTAAAAGGAAATGAAAGGGGGGAAAAAAGAAAGAGAAAGCAAGTTCCTGACTTTAGGACATGCAGGGTTTTATCTGCTGGCAAAAGTGGAAGAGGCTGAGGATAAGGTGATCTACAGATGGACTGATCAGGTTATTAGTGGACACACTCTTAAGCACTTGTGTGCTGCAATGGTTCCAGTGTTTTTGGCACTTATGCTTGCCAAAAGAACTATTGAGCAAGATAGGTACGTGGTTTCTTCTACCCTTTGCACGTCCATACTAACTATCAAGTGGATTTTTTATGGACTTGACATTCTTTGAGGTCTACATTGTTCCTTCTGATGCAATACAGTACTAACCATCCATTCTTCTGTACCATGCAGGGAAAGTTTATTTCGGAAATGGAAGGTTTATTTGATAACTGTCAAAGAGGGTCAGGTTAAAGCCGAAAGCATCGCATGCGAGTATTCCCCCGTTTCAACTGCTTAATGGTCAAAGGCAACGGAGTTGATTGAAACTTTCTGACTAAAATTATAAGAAACATGTGACATAAATTAACCACACAATTTCCGCTGACATGTATATCTAGTAAATATTCTTCTGTTTACAACTCAAACAATGTATCCATTTCTGGAGTTGATTTCAGCACTATCTTAAAGGGGATTTCCGTCTTGCATTGTTCAAAAATTCAAGTTACTGTTACTGTAAAAGGAATGACGTGTTCCTTTAGCGAGCGTAATTGGATGTTTCGATCCACCACTTCCTGGATATAAAACAAGTCAACTTTCTACGTCTTCTCCGCTACCTTGCGGGGGCCTTCGTTCTACTATGATACAGCTCCCATGATATGCCTGCCAGATGTTAATAACACGAAGGTGGACACGACAGGAAAAAAAAAAGGTATGTTAATGAGCCAAAGCATAATTTTTACCGTATCTGTGTTGCTCTATAGATACTGAAGCAGCTCCTGCTACGCACCCAGTGATCCATCAATTAGCATCAAGTTCCTAGAACTATTCACAAGTTGTCTCATCAAGATGACATGACAGAAACACAAGTTTGTATTTGCAGAGAATAGGCATGGCGAGCTTAGGGAACTTGCAACATGGAGTGTTTTTTAAGGATGATCTTGAATTGGATATCAGAATGTCGGGTCGAAGTAAACTATATCAATAAAACACACAATGAGTCTGTCAGCAGCCACAGAAGCAGCTGTACAAAGTTACAGAAAATGCCTTTTCTATTTAGCTAACTGTACAAATTTACATAGAATGGAATGACGTCGTATGATTCATATAGTCGACCCCATCTAATGGGATAAGGCTTTGTTGTTGTTGTACAAATTTACATAGACCAGAGACAAAGGTTGACAGTACAGTTAGTGACGCAAATGGATTTTAGTAAGGACAAATACATACAGCATTTCTATCATTGTTGCCTTTCTATTTAGTGACAAAAGTTGAGGATGACTGTTCATTCCATATAGCCCCATGCTCATCTGGAAAAGACTGCAAAAAGTGCACATCTTTCTCTAGACTTCGGTGATGATTTGCGCACCCTCATTCTGGGGTCCAAGTTTCATTGGAGTATATTCCTGTGTGGCTGTTGGTATTCTCGTGTACCTGCTGCTACTTCAAGTAACTCGGATCACATCTTTGATCGTTTCAAATACAACAGAACTCCAATGCCGGTCACTACAATTGTTCCAGTCAAAATTCCAGCATGCAGAGTTGACCATCCGTTCCCTTGCACTTCTGAGACTTCTGGCGTCGCTCTTCTGCCTTCATTTTGTATTTCCAAGCCGTCGATGTGCAGCCAGAGGACCTGAAATTACAAACAAAGACACCATTAAGACCGACTTGCATACAGTGCTGAGAAATTACTGTGTTGGGCTGTGTAAAGTGGCACACATTTTAACTGAGGAAAAAACGACTAAATGGTACAGCTATTTCTTAAGATAGCAAGAAACAATGATGTGTTGCTAGACACACACAAGAACTAACTCTAACAATTCTTTTGACTTTATTCCTATCATAAAGGGTTTCCGAGTCATTTTTCCTATCAAGCAATATTCACAAGGCAATGTTCTTGCTCCTGATATACTATGTACAAGATTCATTCTAATTGTTTGTTTCATTTATGTTTTTCATGGGTGTCATAATCTCTCATGCCAAATATCAAAATCAAATAAAAGGCACAAGGGATATTCAAAAATTACATTCATTGATTCATTATTGACTACTGGACATGCCCCACCGCTGTCTAATGATAACAAGAAAAGCACCAGATCAAACACACAAGGAAATAATCACCTTCCATCCTGCCAATCTTGCACTGTTCACAGCACTCACGAGATCATTGTCTGTGTCTAGAAGAACTCTGTCATGTTCTTCATCTTCATACTACAAGAAAATGGTAACCAAGGTTCAGCCCATGTAAACTACAAAACATGAATAGAAAGAATGATATCAATTGCGCAACTATACCAAAAGCTGAATTTTGTCTTTATCACTGTCAAGCCGTAGCCTTTGTACTACAACTGACATCAGCTCAGAGAGTGACTCCAAACCTATTCGAAGAAAATGAAAATCATGACAACACACCGTGTCTAAGACAGAATAAAAATTCAGATTCTCGCATTGGTCCGTCTTCCAATAATACTAACCAGAAGTGAACCTATGTACACGTCCTTTTTTATCCTTAAACTTGAAAGTGAATGAGTTACTAAGAGGAAGGGGATACATATGTTTTCCTCCTTCTGAATCCTCTGGTTGCATGGATGAGGAACGGTCACTGAAACAGAACAAGTTGAATTGTAAGACATTAACAAAATGAAACTTGAACTGAAAGGAAAACGAGGAAGACCTTTGTGAATCAGTATCATCATTTGCAGGCTCCAGGGCAAGAGCAGAATCCCAGAACTTCTGCATCATTGTATTGGTCACGTCATTAACAGTGCCACTTCCTCCGCCAACCTTTTCAACAAGCAAAAGAAAATTGAAAAAGAAGGCATTAAAATCTCAATTAGTGTTCGTGATCAGCATAAACCAGGGATAACACAATGGACTTCCTGCATAGACCCTGAATATGTTTTGTCATATCAAGCCTTGGTGTTAGTTATGGTACATGGAAAAGAAAAAAATAATGGAACATGAAAAGGAATATATAATAAAAAGATAGACTAAAATGCATAAAACAACAGATGGTAAGCATATAAGCAGCAACACGAATAACTTGAAAAACAGATAGTAACCCATCATGCACATAAAATTCTTCTCTCATTGTGAGCTCTTTTCAGGACCAAGAAGATTTGTTCAACAGTCAGCCAGAAGATTGTGGTTCGAACTAGTGCTTAACTCTTTGTACCAACACCCAATCACTCCACAGCTTCCTACAATTACACAATATGTAGAAGGGATATATAATATGGTGATCTTACCATTGTAATTGCAGCGTGCGTTATTTGCAGAACATCCAAGCAAGCAACAACATGGTCATCTATAACATAAACAGAACAAGATAGAATAAGGAAAAAGGAATTTCAATGTAAAAATAAATACTAATCTTGCCTACATCTAGTACTGCACATCACCTTTGTCTAGAACTGGAAGATGTAAGAACTTTGCATCATGCATTAAATGCAATGCATCAAGAATTGTGGTCTCCAATGTTGCACAGTCGGGATTTGCAGTCATTACCTTCAAAATCATCATATGGAAACATTAGAGAACGTGTCTCAGATTAGATATGGGACACCGGTCTGGGCCCCTCGTGGGGCGATTCATGGCCCAGCCTTGGCCAAGGCCAAAAAAAAATTATACATTTTATATTTATGATATATAATATAGTTATTACACATATCTTATTTATGTTATATTACTATTAATGATTTTTTAACATATGTAATAAATAATATTACTTATTTTATTAGTGAAAAAATAAAACCAATCCACGCCTGGCTGTCCTGGCCTGGACCAAAGAGTTCTGCCAGCATGGCCCGGGCCCAATCAAGCCCCGATGTCCATCTTTATCTTACATATATGTCTATCTGCCTCCAAAAATTTAAAATGAAGATAGCTATGAAACAATTGAAAAATCCTATAAACAAAATTATGAAGAAATGCTTTTTTATCCTAACAGGACATTCATTGCATTAGATTTAGGTACAGGAAAAACAAAGCAACAAAACTGAAAGGCACATAGAATTTTAAAACTACTAGGAAAAAAGGAAGGATAAATGACAAGGTCTTCAATTATAAAGCATATATATCCACTTATAATGACAACTCAAACTTCTTAATTTAAAATCAAAACAACTAATCTTGAACATATTTTTCAGATAAATGGATTTTCATTTATAAATGAATGGTTATAAGCCAACAAAAAAAGAACATCAAAATGCAAATTGCCATCATCAAGTTACCTTTTCCACTACAGTAAGTTCAGGGGAAAGATTTTGAGCAACTACTCGCATGAGTATATCCTTAGAGCTGCAAAATTTGTATAAAAAGAGTATTCAAATATATGAAGCGAAGAAATAGGCTTCTGGACACATTAACCTAGGGACCACCAAAATAAAAAATCAAATGCTGAGTTAAAGAAAAGTAATGTACGTTAGAATCCCATGAAGTTTGCTTCCGGAAACAATAATGGCTGAGTTAACACGAAATTCACGCATCCTCCTTGCGGCAACATGCACTGGATCCGAAGGAGATACCATAGCAACCCTGAGGACAAGTATAGACAGAACGTATGAACATTTAATCAAGAAAACAAAAATAAAAAAACTTCCAATTGGCCATACTTTGTTAACTCTGTGATGATAGTTGATAAAGAAGGCCTGAACATCTTTTCTCGCAGACTTTCAATTAATGCATAAGGAGCTGCAATGAGAATAAATGCAGACAAATGATTCCAAGGACAGATTGTACAAGAAAAGAATCATACTGGGAAGAATAGAGTTTTTAAATCTTGCCACTATCAAGAGAGTTTTCATGAGTTATTTCATATCAAAACTTATTTTACATACAACAAACATCAAATGGATATGAAAATTGATGTGCAATTAAAATAATACTTATGCTTTCAAAGTGCACAAAGTTTAAGACTATATAAATTAGTTCAATCAATTTAGCAACCTGGAGCATTGTCTCCCCATTGATGCTCAATGTCCTCAACTGCAGCTGCTATAGCGCTAGCTTGTTGTGCAGCCTTTTCCATTCTTGATATAGCATCATAAAGATACTTTGTGATATCCAGCATTGCCTTAACTTCGCCATTTTCTACAACTGGAAGGTGTCTAAATTTTCCTGTAAAAGAAAAAGTAATGAAAAGAAGAAAAATGCTATCTTCAGCTGTGAACATGTACTGCGTATGCATGCCAAAAAGCTGCAGTAAATTTGCCATTATATGTTCATAATCTAATAAAGAGCTGTTTAAAAACAAGATGACATTCACACACCACTTATTTGTTATTATAATTATCATGACATGTTGCTAATATAATATACATGGTTCAATTGTGAACAAAAGAATGCCTAAGGTTGGCACTCACCTTATTTATCATCTAGAAGGGTCTACATTATTTATTATCAATGGAATATTGCTGAATATCACAAGAATCTGATCAAAGAAAAAGAGATGGACTTGAAGTATAATTATTTAAATCTGCTCGTAAAATGATATATCCAGCTGTAAACTCAAAAACTAAAACCTAAATGCCATCCACAAATCAATAACTATCTAGCTTCTTGATCAGAGATTTTCTCCTATTTTTGTGAAGAAAGTCTGAGCACGGTAGTTGTACAGTAGTGGATCAATGTCATGAACGACATGATTCAATTGTTCAATAATGCACATTGCTGTTTCTTCCTTAATATGACTTCTCTTATAGTCTCTATTTGTTAAATATATTTTTGTAGAAGATCTGTTAATTATGTTCAAAAGGCACTTAAAAGTGCTCGCCAACAATTTCATGAAAAAGGGGAAAAAATACTACCAAGAGCACGTTTCATATCATTGATCATCATTCTAACTCACCATTATATGTTTGCCCTTGGAAGAATGACGACAAATTTTAATAGGTGAATAGCTTGTTAAACATTCGGCACCAAGCAATCCACAGATATCCTAATGTGCTAGACACAAGTCCAGAGAAAAGTATGAAACATCGAAAGCATTAAATAACAACTACATAGAAGTGAAGGAAAAGAGCTCTCCTGAACAGTAATCAATTATTTGGTTGTCTTAGAACCACTGCTAGTACATTATTTGCCTTTCCTTATTATCTTGATTCAAGGTCCACAAAATCCATTAGGCGGGCTTTGTTCACTGATCTCTTACAAGCCCCTTTGCTTAGTTCCATCTGCAACATATCTAATAATGTTTGGCTTCCTAAATCGTAATTCGCCAAAACCCCAAATTACACCTTAGAGGAGTAAGAGCCGCATAATTATATGTTCTGAAACATGCCATGTCAAAAACAGGACTATCATGAAACTTTTGGCAATTTATTTTGTTAAGAGTTTGCACATCACAATGAAAATAGTCCAAAGTTGCATTGCAAACGGAAACAATCATACAAAAGCTTTAGACAGTTCAATGAAACATCGATATGGTACCAATATCCTCAAAATGAGATAAGTTTAAGCTAATTATCAAAAAGCTATATTTCAGAACTGAATAACAAAATTCGATGTTTATAGATAACATCCACAAACAAAGTATACAAACAGAACTCTTGACCCATACAAATTGATAATAACTGAAAACAACATAGTACTTGGTTCAGATGATAAGTGGTGACAATAAAAAAGAATGAAAAAAATAGACCTTGGATCATCTTCTGCAGTGCCTCGATGGCCAAAGCATCCGACGTTACGTATTGCGGATTTCTGGTCATAATTTTCGAAACAATTGTCTGTTCTGGCCTCAATCCTTCTGCAATCACTCTCGTGGCTATGTCCTATTCACCCAAACACCAGAAATTTCAAAGCAAGTAGATGAATTCAGAATCATAAAATAACAAAAGTAGTCAAGAAAACAATTTTTGAGCTTTACAAGAAAAAAGAAACCTTATCGGTAACAATTCCAGACAGAATACCGCTGGCGTCCGTCAGCAGGACCGAATCAACCCTTCGAGCGGCCATCCTCCGGCAGGCATCGGAAACGGTCGTCCCTTCCGGGATGGTCAGAGTCTTTGATAACCTCAACCTCTTCACTGTTCTCTCGACGCTGTTCGAATCCCCCAATCCAATGAAAATAAAAAATAAAAAAACATACAAACAAGCAATCTTTTCTAAATAAAAAGCTTTCGAAATGGATGCACCGGGACAAAAGCAACAATGACAATTGCGTACGCCGTTTGATTAGGAGAGGCGGGCTTGCTTTGGCACCCATTTGCGCTTACGACGGAGGTCGCGCTGGAGGTGCCGGCGGGAGCTGGTCCAGCGCCGGTCTCCAATGGGGCAGGCTTCTTGGATGCCGCCGGACCTCGGCGGACGGCCAGGCCTGTCTTTCGAGGAGGACCGACGGCGTGGCCGCTCATCTCAGCCGCCGGTCGATCAGAGATTTCGAAAGAAGAGGAGGAGGAGAAAAAGGTTTTATATCCTCCTCTGCGTCCGTCGTCCTCTCCATCTCCCTCCCTTTTTAGCTTCCTCCTCTCTCTTAACTTCCTAATTAAATATATATATATATATATATTATAATATATATTAAATTTCCCACCCGAAAGGATTTCAAATTAGAAATTTCTTACCGGAAATAGGTAACCACGTTAACAATTACCTCGTCATCATCTATTTATTATTGTTATCATAATAATTGAATATTATATGTATTATTTTTTAATTAGTATCGCCATTACTAATAAAGCTTTATTCTGCCATTTGCTTACCCACAAGCTCGATTACTTCAACAAAAGGAAAAGCATATATCATAAGTGTCAAATAATGTCTTGAATTCTATTTTAACTGAAAATCTGTTTGGATTCAAAGAAGTAATAAGAGGCTCTGAGCATTCTTTGGACATGGCGGGCGTGCGACGGACGAGGAGGCATGGCGCACTCCTACTAGAAGTAGGACTCCTAGTTCAAGTAGGAGTTGGACTAAGACAACGAAGTGCGAAATGCTAATGATAGCTGCCAAGAAATTCAAGTTCGAGGAGGGACCATGATGGATGAACGCGAGGAAGCGGCCATGCTCGGGACAAGTCCTAATGCGAGTAGGTCTTGGATGGCCATGCGGATCGAGTGGCGGGTGGAGTTTTCGGGCCGGAGCAGTTCCAATATCTTGAAGGTCGACGAGGAGGGAGACTTCGAGAGATGCTAGGACGAGAAGTGCAGGGTCGGAAGGATTCCTACTCCTAGTAGGAATAGGAGTCGGCCGATCTCTGATGTCGAGAAAGACATGACGGATTCTTGGAGGGCCGAGCTTTCTTCTTGGACCGAGGGGCACTTGGAGTCGAAAATCTAATCCAAGAAGGGCTGAAGATGTGAAGGGGCCATCCAGGACTTATCCTAATTCGAGTGGGACTAGGACTGCCTTGGCGGGCACGCCCCGAACGCGTCCGGGCTTGGCAGGGTGCTAGGCAGGAGGCTTGGCCGAATTGAACTTTAAGATGGACTTTGAAGGAGACTGGATTCTTCAGGGACTTCAGGAAGTCAGATTTCTACTCATACTCTAAGGATATTTTTTCTAGAGAAGGGGCTTGCATGCCTAATAGGATTATGTCATTAAGTTAGAGTATGAGTTATTTCTCCAAAGCCCTATAAAAAGGACTTGTAATCAAGACTTATAAAATTCTGGACAATCTTGAATCAATCTGATGTTGTAATTCTCTTATGTTTCTTCCATCTAATACAATTCTGCGTCGCCTTAAATTTCTCAAATTTTTTTTCGCGGTGTATAATTTCTCTCGTGCAGAAATCTTAACAATAAGATTTTGTAGATAAATTATTTTATTTACAAATCATTGTAATTTTTAAATAGACTTATTATTATAAAACGAAGATGACAAATAACAAATAGGATAGAAGCAAAAATAAAAAAATAAAAAATTGATGGAAATTAACGAGAGTGGAACACGTCCTCCCGTTACATAGACGTCGCTGTATCAACACGACCATCTTTTTCTCTCTCTCGCAAGTTTAAATAAGGGAAATTCCCCGTCAGGGGTTTTGGCGATGCAAACTTCTTGTGCGCTTTTTCGCTTCTTGAGCTAATGGAGTTCGACGCCGCAGGGGCTCCGACGATGGCGAAGCCGGAGGCGATCGCCGATGCTACTACGAGTGCGACGCCGGCGGCGAAGAGGAAGGGCTCCATCACCGAGGATGACGTATCGATGCTCTTCAATAGGTTCCTTCGCCGATCCCTTCTTCCCTTGCTCTTAAGACATGTTCGTATTGTGTTCTTTCTTCATCATTGTTTATTGATTCTATTGCATTCTTCGCGTACACAAGCCTTCGGTTTCTTAGATGGGTTTGCAATTTTCGTTCTCCGCCTTTTGATGCGCTTGAACCCAACCCTACTTTGTAATTCTCTCGTCGAATTGATCGACGCCTTATCTTGGGTAGTTTCCGTGAATCGCTGATACGATCCTATCACATTGCGGTTGGTTTAGCTGAGACAATCTTAGAGAACTGCCTGAAGATTCTCCACTCTCCTATCCTTTCAAGAACGGCGGTTTAGGTGATAGAGAGGGTTTTACCAAGGTTTTGATACCATAACGTTCTAAGAGTTGTGATCTTGGGGTTCTTGAGTTCAGGCTTACTCTGGTTATTTGATTACATCCATTGTTCTTTTCTCACATTCCAGTTCTTTGCCGGGATTTGCTTCATCATGCTTACACAATGCATTCAGTGCCTACTTTATAGATATGTAAGCCGTGAAGAAGTGATTATTTGTAGCCTGCTATCGTTCTGTTTCCATGATGTAGCATGGATCCATGGTCTGCTCGGAGATTGAAGCTTTTTTGTTACATGTATGAACACTTTATGAGTCATTGGATTTATTTTCATACAGGTACCAGCCAAAAACAATCCTTATTCTTCTCCAGGAGGTTTCTCGGATCGCTGGTGCCAAAGTTGATTGGAATGCACTTGTAAAACGAACAACTAGTGGACTTACAAGCCCCAGGGAGTGTCAGATGCTGTGGCGTCATTTGGCTTATCGCGATTTATTGTTAGACAAAGTTGAAGAAGGAGCTGAACCTTTGGTTGGTTCTTTTTGCAATCTTTCAAGTTGCTCATATTTTGTTCAATTCATTAACAAGAGACCTCTAGGAAACCAAATAATTGAGAAACTAGTCCTTGGGACTTCTCATAATTTTGTCATTTTTTTATATGCTTCTTCAAAAACTAACAAGCTAGTGAAAAAACTTAGGAATGAAATTGGCCTATCCAGCTCACGTAAGAATAGTTTAAGGTTGTATATCATAGGATAATGTGATAGCAAATAAGTGAGGATCAGATAAATTGGGTTGTATGTCCCATCCCTGTTGGTTGATTGACATTGTTTATGCCTCAAGATAAATGTTTCATCCTCCAACAAAATAACCAATTAAGTTTTAGAAAAGTTGGAATACAAAGCCCATATTTGGTAGTTGATTAACATTATTTGTGCCTCGAGATGAGAGTTTCACCCTCTGACAAAAGAAGCCTGCTGCTAATAAACACATTAGACTTCTCTCAACAATGTCATACTTGCCCATTTGACTTAATGCATTTATCATCGGATCTTACAAGACCTTAAAATTTGGTTAATATCATAAATGAAAAGGAAAACCTCAGACTGCTGCATCAAGTCTAAAACAGAAATAACGACAGATGTGTAACTTCATACAAATTGTCGGAAGTGAATATGTGCCAGAACAGACATGTAAAATCTGTCATTGATGTAGAAAAGAGGAGCTCAATTTTGATAACAAAAAGTTTTTAGGTTTTATAGCTTAAATATCATCTATTACATGGCATAACTCTTGTTTATTTGTTTACATTCATAAAACATTTCTCAAGCTCCTATTGTTAAGTGAAATCAAGGAGATTGTTGTTGATCATGCTTTATCCCTTCTTTTTTTTCAATAAACTGTTTACATGTTAATATTATTGTAAGGATGATGATAGTCAACTACCATTTTTTTAATGTAAGCTATCACTAATGCGTTTGATTTCTTCCACAAGCTCAATGCTTTCTTTTACCATATTTCTTGCACACCTATTATGCAAGTGACAATCCGCCTTGAATTCTTTACATTTATTCATAGGAGAAGAGGATAGACTTCATAAACTTTTATCTTCTAAAAAACTTACTCTTTTGTATCATGTATCTTTTTTATGTAATCCAATATTTATCATGTAACTAATTCTTTTGCTACACATATGAAACTGCAGGATGATGACAGTGATTTGGAGTTCGAGTTAGAAGCTCTTCCTATTCCCAACACAGAGTCCTTATCTGAGGCTAAATCATATGTTCAGGTATTGTGACTTAGGCATAAAGTTGAACTTGAATTTTGTAATTTTCATGAAGAACGCATCAGCTTTTTCTCTTCTTGTCTGGAGCATGGTTAGTCTGAGAAAAAGACTAACCATCTCTGCTGTTAAACCATAAAAGAGCTTGAAATCAAATCACTTGGTTGGTTATATTGAATCTAAGGTAATGTCACAAGGTTTAGAGTCTTT
Source organism: Pontederia crassipes (assembly GCA_030549335.1). Lineage (NCBI taxonomy): Eukaryota > Viridiplantae > Streptophyta > Magnoliopsida > Commelinales > Pontederiaceae > Pontederia > Pontederia crassipes. The sequence goes on along the minus strand of CM060189.1, from coordinate 59,426,830 downwards.
TCTTCCTCATTCTGGATTGCATCAAGGTCGTTTTAGGTCATTTTATCTGGAGTTGATATGTAAGTTTTAGCTTTGTGATTATTCTGGCATTTTTTACCATTTACAAGAGAAAGCTCAGTATAAATGTCTTCATTGCTTGGTTCCATTTTCTCACTCAATTTAAATTTCCTGACTTCTAATATTGGACTGACCTTTCAGTGTATTTGTTTGTTTCCTATTGGCAGATCTTGATGTCGTCAGGCTTAACAAATCGTACCTTGAAAGTTCCTTCAATAATAAAAGCAGCTGATGATTACACATCCATGGAACAACAGTTTCATGAAGCTAATGTAACACGTACTGCATGGACAGTCAAAAGGAGTAACGCTGAAGTATTGGATAGAAACACAGCAGGAGATGCAAGCTTGAATGTTCCAAAGAAGAGGCAATCATGGACCAAGGAGGATGATTTGGAACTAATTCGTGCAGTGGAGAAATTCGGAGAAGAAGATTTCAAGAACAACAGAACTGCTTCCCACCTATCTCAGGTAAAAGTTATGCATTCAACTTAAATCTCCCATAAGTTCTTACATGTTGCTGCTCCATTAAGGGAGACTATGATGACCCTACAAATACTTTTAAATGTTGCAATAATCAACTTCATCTTTCATTGTTCAGAAAAGGATCAGTACTAGGAAACAAGATAGCAAGTTGACTTCAGGTTCTACCTACAAACAAGCCTGTTCAACTCGATCTGAGAAGAAATTAGCAGCACAGAAATCAATTCCAATGGCCCTAGATCATGTGCCAAAAACTGGAAGATTTAAATCCATAGTTTCAGGTTCTTTCTCACTTGTTCGAATCCACAATACATGATTTATCTCGACAAAGAATTAGCATGATTCCGTTAGAAGTTGGTCCACCCATGGGCCTTATTATTAGTTTATCCTATGTTTTCAATGCAAGAGTATGTATGCTTCCTCTTCTTTCAGTATTTATTATGCACACTGATTGCACACTAGGTCCATTTGATTTTTTTATTCATAGAATGATTTTGCTAATTAAGCACAGGAGTCATTGGCTTTCTTATTCTGGAAACTTTAAAGTTGTATAGATTCCTGTTTCCATATTGACAAGAAGGCAAACCTTACTGGAGAAAATGGATTGTCTATTGCGACTATTTCTTGGGGGGGAGTAACGTGTATGGAATATGGCTATTTTCATGGATATTTATGAATCAATTTTATTAGTATTTGAAAAAAAAATTATCTGCTGTGAAGCAGGCAAAGAACAATCAACTGCACCACCCAATTCTTCAGTACCTTCAGATGGAGGACAACAGAAACTTGGCTCCTCCATAAGCGATGATTGCAATCCTCCAGTCAGTTTTACCACAGCAGCAATGACTCAGGCGACTATGGTTGACTCTTGTCCAGAAACTGCTCCACATGATGCTCTTGAAGCTGCAGACAAGCATGTGGAAACAGTGAAGCCTGAAGTCCACGAGGATCAGAAAACAACCATGTAATTAGCGTTATTACAAGACTATGAATATCGATGCATATGTGGTTCGGATTTCTGTTTGAGGGCGTCAAATTGCCTAGTGTTAAGGCAGATGCAGCTTCTCCAGTGCACGGTGTGAATATTCAGGATAGGGAAACTGTTGGTAATGATAACAAAAGGGCAGCATGTATAGATGTGATTCTGGTAAGGAAGGTGAACAGGTGAAGAACTTAGTACATACAATGGGCAAGCTAGACAAATATAGTCATGTTAATTCTTTCTCAGCATAAGTCTTGGATTTCGTCCTAATTCTTAATTTCTGATGAACTTTTTTGGTAGTTATATATACGGTCATGCGTTTACTAGTACACGATTTTCCACAGTTTTAAATCCACAGTTTTTAATCCAGACTTTACTAGTATCTACAGTTTTTCTTAACGATATACACCGTAAAATATACGTTTTCCCTTTACATTAAATACAATGAAATGTTGAAAATTACTTTTCTACCAAGTAATCAAATATAACAAGTATACAATATATATGCAAAATTAATTTATGTATCGTCCGAACTTTATGATATATGTTTAGGATTAAATAGTCACAATCGACGCCATCTAACATATTGATGTAGGTTTTGTTTGGCAAAGCTAGCGGTTTGATTAGAAGATAACAGTTCGATTAGCGATTTGACTAGAGTATAGAGGATAGTGGATAGCGATTTGATTAGAGGATAGCGGATAGATTTGTTTATAAATTTAATAAAATCTGTTTGGTAAACATAACGGTTAAAATAGTCTATAGTATAATTCAATAAAATCTATTTGGTAAACATAGCGGTTAAATCCAATAAATTAGCGGTTAAATTCAATCAAATCTGTTTGGTAAACATAGCGATTTACCAATAAATTAGCGGTTAAATTCAATAAAATCTGTTTGATAAACATAGCGATTTATTTATAAATCCAATGAAATCTGTATTGGTTTCTGAGAGAGCATCTAAGTAGTGAAGTCCTCTACTTGGAAACCCCTGTTCAAGTATTGTTTAATGTGCACCCTTTGTTCTGGAAGGATATGTCGAACGCATCTGAATGATCAACACTTCAGATTATGAATGATTAATATTTATCTGAATCGTTAATTAAATAATCCAAAGCAGAGGATGTTTTAGAGATGCATTAATTCCTATATATATATATATATATATATATATATATATATAGTGAGGTCAAAAAAATAATTTCACCCTAAAATCAATGAATTTCAGTCATCCAAATGTCATATAGTGCGCATCGACATCCCACATTCCCTGATAGCCGAACCGGTCGATACTCCTCTCACATGAACTTGCATCTCGTGTGACCCTCCTCTCACGTGAACCGCCCGACTGCCCTAATGTAACAACCGACACAAAAGATAAAGAAAAGGAAAGAAATCAGAATCGTAATTGGAATGGCCGGCTGGAGATAGAATCCCATGCCAATCAAATTAAAGACTCAACATATTAGTTGACCTCCACAAAATCAGGGAGTTAATAATCTGATTTCTTTGACTCAGATTAGATTTAAAGTCATGGGTGACTTTTAAGAGATAAAATAGAATTGTATTAAATCCCTCTCCCCTCAACCTCACGATTCTTTTTCTCTATTCCCCTTCGCTGTTGTCCTGCACACGACTTGAGAAGAGGCCGCCCTTGGTCGTTCTGCAACAAGTAGTATCAACCATATCTGTTCTCCCAATCGTGTCCTTTGATCTCAGCGTTTCCCTCAAGCTCTTTTCATTGGATTATTGTAGAAAGGGGACGCGACCGATAGTTTTTTCCGATGAACCAAAGCAAGAATCGATCACGATCATAGGTCGGTGAACTGAAATCACCTTGCATGACCTCTGAATTATTTTAATCCATGCCCTAATCGATTATGAAAAGAAGAGAAATAAGAAGAAGGTCCAAGGTTATTGTTTTGGTTGTTTGATTCTTAATTTCTGTAATCGTTTGAATTAATGTTTGATTCTATCTGTTCTATTATTGTTTGATTGATTGCTAGGAGGTAGGAACTATTTTAGGTAGAGATTGTACTAGAGATTTTAAGAAATTTTCTATTTCTGGAACCCATCACGACGCCGACCAGTTGACCAGTCCGTATCTATTGCCAGACATCGGTCGACCGATTTATGGAACCCACCGGTGACTTGTATGAACCTATCGGTCGACCGGCCTCTGTTCGTTGTGAGCCACTGGTCGACTGATCCCTGAGTTTTACTTGTCGACCGATCGACCGTTCAATTGAACAAATCGACCAATCCGATTAACCCAAAGTCTGAATTAATGAACCCACCGGTCGACCAATCCAAAAGCCTACCGATCGACCGTTCCCCAAAATCGATCGACCGATTTCCCTAATCTTCTTTTTATCACATTTATTAACAATTCTTGAGCTTGTTTTGAATCTTTCCTATTCCCATCTGATTTATGATAATAAGGACTAATTTAGTGCTATATGATTTATTCATGATCTGACTATGATTCAAAGTACGAATTCACGAAATGATTAAATTTCTACCACTGATCCTTCGTGTTCACATGTTATGATTGAACAATGAATAACAAGATTTTCAAAGCTATTAATAAGTTCAGATTGAAGATAATTATTGGGTTGCCAGTACAAGTCAAGTGTATCATGATAAGGATCGCTCCCTTGGTCATGGTTTGTTGCTAGGCATACTCCAAGAACTAAAAGCACTTAAAGTCATCCTGATTATAATAATAAACCAAGATCAAGAAGCATGATTAAGTCAAGTCAAGTTATTGTCATGATTTTCAAATATGCCATGATTTCAAGTTTACTATGCGTCATTTGATGCTCATGATTTATGATATCATCTTATTCTTATTATGATCTATGATGCTGTCATGTTATCTTTTTCACGTTCAAGTTAAGCATGATTATTTACCTCTGATTATTCTATTCATGTTATGCATTGTATATTATGTGGTTCTCTATTAGGCTATAAAGCTTACGGGAGGACCTCCTCTCCTGTGTCTGATTTTCACAGAACTATGTCAGTGACGAGGTGGAGTAGGTGTGTGGAGAGAAGCTCTGACGACAAGAAAGCACATGAATCACAGGGCTTATTAGTTTTCTTTTCCTTCCGCAATTATAGATTCATGATGCATAACCTTATTATATGTCTTACATATTATGTAAACCTTCACTAGACTTCCACTTAATTAAAGTTATTCTTTTTCTTTATTATTCCTCCTTCCGCTGATGTGTCTCGGTTCTTGATAGTCAAGTTATAGTGTTTCCGTAGCGTCTCCAGGTTGGTCTTTGCCACATGACGGAGGTCGATTTGGAGGCGTTACACCTAAGCCTCCTATCTCTATTGCATTCCCATCTGAATAAGCGAAATCTCCCAAAGATCTCGCCGTCAACTGCGCCAACTGGACGCATTTTGAGTTCGGGACTTCTATGCAATACGAATGCAACAAAACATAAAGGCGCACAAGAATTCGGTCGAAGAGTAAGTTCGCTTGCTACACATTTTCATAAACAATAAAAATTATAATTTAACAATATGATAAAAATATCCATGTAGTTAACAATCTAAAATATTACACAATAAAAAAAGTGAACAAAAATTGTAGCATCCAGCTAAAAGAAATTAAAAAAAAGAGAAAAAAAACAAAGCAAAGAAGCCCACCCCCATTCACCCTATTACCCAATGTATAAAAGCAAGTCACAATACCCTAACCTCTCTCTTTTTCACCTACCCCAGCCGACATCATAAAAAAACTCCCCTATTAGCTACAATAATCCATCTTCCTCTCTCTCCCTCTCTAAGTTCCATTCGGCCAGCATCCAAGGAAAAGCTTCAAGCTACAGTAATGTCTTCATTTTCTCTCCATTAAGCTATCATTTTCATTCCATCCTCTCTCTTATGTTTTATCACTGTAGCAGCTCGTGAACAGTAGCTAGAAGGGAGAAAAGGTTGTTAAAGTTAAAGAAAGAAGATTAGAGTTTAAGCTTAACTAATCAAGATATGTTTGAGAGGATCCACTCACCCTAATCTTTTCCCTAATGATGTTTGCTTGTGTGAATTAGGGATTAAAGAACAAACTCTTTTTTGTTAGATGAAGATTTAAGGAATATGCATTTGATACTTTATGTTTCTTTAGATTACTATTCTATTGCTATCCATGATTAGAATGCCATGTGTTCATAGCTTCATGCTTTATTGCTCATTATGCTTAGTATTAGAATGTTTATTGTCGTTATGTTAGTTTGTTATGAAAACATTTAGAGCTCATGCACATTTATGATTTTGATAGCATGTTAGAGGAATTTATGTGAAAACCCCATGTGGATCATGATTAAAGTGATAAGAATGTTAAGAAATATCTCATATGATGTTTGGAAGTCATTATGTGTTCAATATGTCAATGTATGTAAGAGTGGAAAGAAAAAAATGTAAAAATCATGAGTCTGTCATCCTAGAACGGGCGACCGAGACATATGTATTGTTGAACTCTGTCCAACGATCGATCGATACCCTACCGGTCGTCCGTTCTGGAAGGGTCGTCACATTCTGTGATTAGCGGTCAACCAAACGTCATGTTTCGATCATTCGAAAGTCATGTGACGATCGACCGATTTTTCAGCGGTCGTCCGATTCGAGTAGTCATCACATTTTGTTATTAGCGGCCGATCGAACGCCCTATTTCGGTCGTCCGAAAGCCATGTGACGGTCGATCGATATATTAGTGGTCGTCCGATATGAGTAGTCGTCATATACTGTGATTAGCGGTCGAACCGAAGCTCAGTTTCGGTCATCCGAAAGACTCATAACGGTCGACTGATATTCTAACGGTTGTCCGATTTAGTGACTCATCACTCACTGTGTTTAGCGGTCATCCGAATGTCCTGTTTCGATCATCCATAACGGTCGATCAATAATTCGACCGGTCGCCCGATACCAGTCCAGCGGTCGATCGTAACCCAAAACGATCGTCCATTTTTTGAAGATTGATTATGATTGAATGTCCACACTTAGCATGATTTGAAGTTTGTATGACCTTAAATAAGGTTAAAAGATGCAATATGTATTAAATGATTGTACGTATTGATGAACATAATTAAAAGACGGATTACTGAAGGAGTGACATTTTTATGATTTGGGATCAATCGATACCATACCTAAGACCCCACCGACGGATGGGGAAATACCTCATTGATGAATGAGGATAAAGACCTTATCTTTGGGAAGGATAAAGACCTTGCCTTTGGGAAATGACAAAGACCTCGTCTTCGGGAGAGGATAAATATCTCATCTAAGGATGATGATAAAGACCTCACCCACGGGGAGGATTATGACCTATGAGCCACTACCCTTCTCAATCGACAAGATAATGAATCATCTAAGTAAAGATAAAAGATGAAAAGATGAATGATGAATGACTTGGGACATAAAGTTAAAGATGATAAAAAAAGTATAAAGAAGTTATCCATGAGGATGCATTATGAATGTCCACTTGTCACATCATATTATGATATGAACAAAGATGATAAAGTAAAGTAAGACATAATCATGATATGCAATAACATAATAATAATTATGATGATAGACTATGATATGCATGACCTAAAGATTATAATGTTACACGTTATCTTATCTTTCCATAATGATATGCTCACATGTCATGCAGTATGCACAAGTAGTTCATAGCATGCATATAATTTATGTTCCATAATGATGAAATGCATATGTCATGACATGTAGAGATTATGTATAAGATCATAGCATAGCATGCATGAGCCTCAACATATTCTAACGGGAGAAATTCCTTGCACCTCATGGATCCGTGCAAGTATGGAGGAGGCTTAGGTTCGACGGCGAGAACCTCGTGACAGCGATATTGCACATGGGTCTGTTGGGCTACGGCTCAAGTTATCTTACTTTTATTATGATATGATGATGAACCCATACAAGGGTTAAGTATGTATGACTTATGGATCTTTTTATTGAGTCATGTACTACACTTGAACTCATTTATGTATAATGAACCTTATGTTGAATATACGTTAGAGCCTATTAGCCCATGGGCCAATTTATGTATCTTGAGATTTTTTATATGTTAAAGTCTTCCACTATTTACGAAATTGATATTTTATGTTTATATTTATTATTATGTTTCCGCTGCATTTTATATAGTTAGGTTTATGAAAAGAAATGTCATCTAAGGTTCGGCAAATTTAAATTGGGATCGAATTTTGTGGACGCTACAAAAATTTAAGAGACTTTTCTGATTTTATAATTGAAGACTTCTTTTTACAATTGAATCAAAATTGAAGTCGAATTTTTTAAAATAATAACTAACTGTACGCATTAAAATAATACAAAAATAATAACAAACAGTAGGCATCTTGTTGTTCTTGGCAAGGAGATTTCCATCGTGAAGATTGCTGATAACAAGATGGTCCGTCCCTCCTCGCCTTCCACCATAAATGAAACTTCCTTGCCATAACATTAACATGATGTACGTGTCCTGCATGCATATATCCTTCGTACAAAAGTGTGATTAAAAAAACGAACCCAATGAATTCATTCTTCTTTCAGGTAAAGGCAACCATCCTTAGCACCTCCAATTTCTCTCATCATCCGGGTCGATCTAGCCTTCACGTTCTAAACACTAGCACTGTTACATGCATGCTTCCTCTCTTCTTCCTCCTCACGCCTCCTATTTGCTCATAACTGATCCGTAATGAGACTCATGAATACATATATATGTCTGGCATGAGATCACTGCATGCACACCACCGTGGCATATCAACTCCATAAGCGAGGAAAACAGCAGCAGCAATCGGAGATGGGTCTGCAGATCATGGAGGAGGAGACCAAAGCTACGTTGCCGCCTCCACTTGTGTCGTTGAACCACGTCTCCTTTGTCTGTAGTTCTGTCAGTGAATCGGTAAAGTTCTACGAGGACGTTCTGGGCTTCGTGAGCATCAAAAGGCCTTCCTCTTTCAACTTTCATGGCGCCTGGTACGCTCATAAGACTCGTCTATGATCTCCCTTCCTAAATCCATTTCCCGTCAATCATGACAGAGAGCAATGATCCAGGTTATTTAACTATGGAATCGGCATCCATTTGCTGCAATGCAATTCTCCGGACGACGTGCCGAAGAAGAAAGGGGTCATAAACCCCAAAGACAACCACATCTCCTTCCAGTGCTCCGACGTAAACCTCCTCAAGCAGAGGCTCGAGCAGATGGGCATCGAGTATGTCACTGCGTTGGTGGAGGACAGTGGCATTCAGGTTGACCAGATGTTCTTTCATGACCCAGATGGTTATATGGTGGAGATATGCAACTGTGAGAACCTCCCTGTGCTCCCACTCTCCACATGCCCTCTCAAGTACCCGGAACCAAAAGATACAATGATTTCCTCCCTTTACGGTGGTGAGCTCCTCCTCCTGCTGCTAGTGCTACTCATGTTCAGTTCAGCATTACATGACATGTTTTGGTGATGAAATGTTCTGTTGTTTCCACATTGTTCAGGAATGAGCCTTCCAAAGCTGCTGTACAAGCCATGCGGGGCTGAAGCAGAGTGCGTGATCATTGAGACCCTGGTCACAGACATGATGGGCATCTCATTCTGATGAGATGGCACCTTGGTCCTCGCGAGGTGACGATAAAAATAAGTTCTCTGGATCGAGCTATGTTTAGAGTAAATTTGATTTCTCAGAAAACCTTCACCAAGTGTGAAGAGGGGGAACTCGTGTGAGGAATAAGTACTCTGAAACTGGAAGTTTTAAGCTTACCATTGAGTAAATACTATTTTATTTCAAAAGAGAAAAAAAACTTGCAGTGCTCTGTTTCAGGATCTGGAATAAGTTGCATGTATCTTTCTTTCTGTCTTTTCAATGTCTTTTATGGTGTTATTTTTTCCTTAATGTTGATTTTATGGATCAGAACATATTATTTGCATGTTTAATTAGCTTGTGACAACTATAACCATTGTGTAATTCCTCATTTACACCTTCCCCGCAAGTTACAATTGCCCACTTCTCTGCATATGTTCAATTTTTTTCTGTTGTCGAATTAATTCATCACATAACCAGTTCTCAAATAATATTTGTTTCTAAAAAGTATTTGCACAAGATAATGTAAAAATTGTTTTCTAACCCGATCCAAAATTGTTTATGAAAGCTTGCAGTTGACCGAAACGTGAGAACGTAATCATATGAAATTAACAACAAACAGTTAAATTAAAGTAACATATCCTCAAAGTAATAGGATTAATGATAATAGAAATAATAAAGATGGCCCTGTTCCTTCAATCTTGGAGTATCCACCTATTATTCTATTCAGCTCAATCCCCAATGCTGCTGGATCTATTACTCTGATAAAGGTTCATCACTCTGTTTTGCTACCCAAAACAGAAAAAAAAAATGGAAAATCAGTATTTTATAATCCAACTTTCCTTGGCTTAGGTAGAATATATATAGCTTGGTGTGGAAAATATATGCAACAAATATTGGGTCCATAATTTTTGTAAATTTATCTGAAGGAAAAATACTGTGCTGCAACTCTGCCTACTTCCCTGAAATCAAACATGGCCTACTCCAAAATTGACTCCTAGACTTTGGTGGCGGCGGTGGCTGTGCATCACTCTCAACATGTGACTTTCACATCAAATTCATAGTATATGTGCACCTCTCTTTGGGTGTGGTGGTGGTGGAGGTGGGTGGTGGCGGTGGCTGTGCATCACTCTCAACATGTGACTTTCACATCAAATTCATAGTATATGTGCACCTCTCTTTCAAGTCTCACTTAAAATGGAGCTAAGTTTGCTGGAAGTTGAGAGGATTAAATGTTGGATCATTAATTGAAGTTTCATAATATCTAAAGAAATGTTCTTTTGGAAATTTTTAGAAAAGTACACATAAGGCCGCACTCCCCAAAATGTTTTTTTAATAGGAAAGAAAACTAATTACTAATTAGTATGCATTTGTATGTTTTTGTGGACTTAGTGTGTCCAATCACTTATAAGTGTGATTTTACACTGTTTCTTTTCTCATTAATGAAAATGACATATGGCATGAATATGGAGTAAAGTTTTCATTAATATATACTGATTCATTGACCGAACCTGATACTCTTCCCAGTGTAGATTCCAAATAAGAATATACTTGTAGAGTTAATCATATACACATACACACACATAATAATAGATGCATCAGTTTGTGGAATGGAAGTCTCACTTCTTAATCAAATCATATACATTTACTATTTCTTTCTTTCCAATATATAATATGCATTCCCTCATCAATCTTCCCATGTAAACACAACCACTAGCCCCTCAAGGGGAGACAGCAACCTCTCTCTCTCTCTCTCTCATATGTGTATATTTGTACCTCCTCCATTGGTGGTTCCAATATTATACATAAAATCTTAGGTCACTCCTGTGAATATAATACCTCTTCCTTGTTGCTTCACCATTACAGAAGGAAGAAGACCAAGGAGAGGGCTCGAAATAGCTGCCGGCCATGGCGTACGCCGGAAACACCACGGCGGTGCCCGACTGGTTAAACAAAGGCGACAACGCATGGCAGATGGTTTCTGCGACGCTGGTCGGTCTGCAGAGCCTGCCGGGCCTCGTCATCCTCTACGGCAGCATCGTGAAGAAGAAGTGGGCGGTGAACTCGGCGTTCATGGCGCTGTACGCCTTCGCAGCCGTCTGGATCTGCTGGGTGACCTGGGCCTACAACATGTCCTTCGGGGACAAGCTGCTGCCCTTCTGGGGCAAGGGCAAGCCGGCGCTCGGCCAGAAGTTTCTTATCGGGGCGGCGAAGCTGCCGGCGACGACGCACTATTACAAGGGCCACGAAAAAGTCGAGACGCCCATGATCGAGCCGTTGTACCCGATGGCGACCATGGTCTACTTCCAGTGCATGTTCGCGGCCATCACCGTGATCCTGCTTGCGGGCTCGCTCCTCGGCCGCATGAACATAAAGGCGTGGATGTTGTTCGTGCCCCTGTGGCTCACCTTCTCCTACACCGTCGGCGCCTTCTCCCTCTGGGGCGGCGGCTTCCTCTTCCACTGGGGCGTCATCGACTACTCCGGCGGATACGTCATCCACCTCTCCTCCGGCATCGCCGGCCTCACTGCCGCCTACTGGGTACATACATGATACATATATAGCTAATATATAGTCTCTCTCACCTCTCTCTCTCTCTCTCTCTCTCTCTCTCTCGTATGCACGTTGCCGTGATCAATATGGATGATGATGTACGCATGGCTCAGGTCGGGCCGCGGCCGAAGAAGGACAGGGAGAGGTTTCCCCCGAACAATGTGCTGCTGGTGCTGACCGGCGCGGGGCTGCTGTGGATGGGGTGGACGGGGTTCAACGGCGGGGACCCGTACGCGGCCAACGTGGACGCGTCCATGGCGGTGCTGAACACGCACATCTGCGCGGCCACGAGCCTCCTGATGTGGACGACGCTCGACGTCATCTTCTTCAAGAAGCCGTCGGTCATCGGAGCCGTGCAGGGCATGATCACCGGCCTCGTCTGCATCACGCCCGGCGCCGGTAAGCACCGCAATTAGCCCCTAATCTGTTTGCTTACTCATATAATTTTGACCATATGCATGTCGTCCTACCTATATTTATTAAATAATGATCACCTAATTAATCATTTTTTCTTTTAAATTTTTGGAGCATTTTGCATAAAAAAGGGATCTATTAAATATTGCCTTTGTTCGAACCGAATATGCATGAATAAGTAATTAAAAAAAGAGTGTATAATTAAGTGAGATTTTAGTGGGGGAGGTTTGGACTGAAGGAATCTACTTAGAAATGAATTAGATGAGATGCCACTATTTATGTTCATCCTTTGTCCAGATGCCACTATCTGGGGGTCCAGCATTCTTAATTAATCTTTTTTTACTCATTCTCCAAAAATAAATTCAATTCTTTGTTTTGGATCTTAAACTAGATATTTTAGATCTTTATTTGTCATATTTGTTAAAAAAAATAGTTTATTCTTAAAATACAGACAGTTGTCCCAAAGATAGAGTTAATCTTCTCACAAAAACTTCCCATGGTTAACTGTCCCCATGTAAAGCACTGGAATAATCATTTTGACTTTTAAATGTACAAGTTTGCTCTTAATTTGCAAGTTCCAAAAAATAAAATATATTTTTTATATAAATAAAATCAAATAAATCAAGTGTTATTATAATTTTATTTGCGAGTGAAACGTCAGATTCGACCAGGTTTAAATCCGAGACATCGTCCTTTACTATTATGTTAAATCAAATGTGCTAATTAGTCTTGTGAAAAAAAATTAAGCCTATAAGAAGAATAATTATTTTTTTATATATATTTATAATTTTGACACTGCAAACTACATATGAAGTCCGATCGGTAGTGGTCAATTAAAAGAAACCCCAAATAGAGCGAACATCGATATGTGAGATGATGATGATGATGATGATGATGATGATGATGATGATGATGATGATGATGATGATGATGATGATGATGATGATGATGATGATGATGATGATGATGATGATGATGATAATAATAATAATAATAATAATAATAATAATAATAATAATAATAATAATAATAATAATAATAATAATAATAATAATAATAATAATAATAATAATAATGGACGTCGCATTCATGTGGGTTAAGTGTTAATATATGTGAGATAAGGAAAAGAAAAAACAAAGAAATGTATTAGTGAAAACAATTAAAGAAAACAAAAACGAATGTAACAAAGAAGAAGATAAGTTGAGCACTTGGACCATTTCAAAATTTTGAAGTCCAATGGGCATGAGTGCATATGCATTTGGATCGACATTATCTTTTCAACATATAATATAATATAATATAATATAATATAATATAATATAATATAATATGGAAGTCTTCTTCTTCTTCTTGGTTTAGATTCATGTGGTTAGGCGGAGCCTAATTGGCACTCATGGCATGGTTCCTTAGACTTTGATCAACACGGGTCCGCCCGAGATGTGAAAGGCTAAAAAAGTCTACTATATATGTACCTCTTATTGTGCCCATCCCACATGCACAGTAAAATGTAAGGGGTGACTTAGAAAAAAAAATCTTTCTGAGCATTTGATTTTAAGTTAATCAAACCCTAATAATTTTAAGCATTTGAGTATATATATATATAAGATTTAATGGTTATGTTATTTTTTTAAAAGGATAGTAATAATTATCGTTGAATTCATAATAGATAATGAATTTACCATGTGAACACTTTTTTTTTTTATCTAATTGTTGTTAACTGCGCATCAAACAATGGATAGTAGTTAGGACTCAAGTTAGCAAGTTAGGCTTCTATCTAAATAGGCTAAGTCTATTATAACATAAAAATATTTAAGCTTAATCTATAATCTATAAAGCTTTGTCTTGTTTAATTAAATTTTGATGTCTGATCAACTCAAATTATTTTTTAATGTCTGATCAAGTCAAATATATTTGTATTAAAAATTATAAATATGAATTAAATAAAAATAGACATCACTAATTTATTTTTTCGAACAAATAATAAAAATAGCAACATTCAACTCAAAATTGAAGGTTTAAAATATGAAGAAACATTTTTATTTTAACAATAGATCAACTCAAATTAAGTAAAAAATAAATCAAGTCACAACTTATTTTCAACCCTAAATCCCAATAGTAGCTTTTCAATCCTAACAGTAGCGGCGACACTGCTATCCCTCAACCAATTTTTTTTTTCCAAAAAAAAGAATTGTAAAAAAAGAGGTGCTCACAGTGCACGTTGATCGATGATTGATTCAAGGGAAGACGTGTGAACTGTGAGGCCGCATTTTGGAACTGTTATTTATCACTATGTTTATTATCTATAAGCCTCTTGCATATTTAAAGAATTTAACTAGTAAGGACTCATTATATGTTGTAATATATATGAAAGTTTTTTTTTTTCTAACCTCAACGATGATGATGCAGATCGTCGAATTCAATTCCAAATTTCTAATGATCTCCGCTCAATGTTTTAATTATAAGTCAATTTAAATTTCTAAATTTGATTGTGTGAATAGTTAGAATTAAATTTGTTGGGCTACATAGCACAAATAAAATAAAAATATGGTGACCGCAGTTATTTGAAAAATCGTGGTTGTGACTGAAAGTTTGTTCCTTAAATCAAAATTTTAAACTTGATGTCGACAAGATAAACTTGATATTAATCAAAGTACCTTTAATGCTTTTTACATATAAAATTATCTTTTTATTAAAAAAATAGGTTTGAACAGTAAGGTGTATGGAAGTTTGATCTTGTTGCGGTCAAACAAAGAAAAATAAAATGGTTGGAACTTCAAAAAAGTAAAACAAATAAAGAAAAAAAATAGTCTAAGGACCACAAAACGAAACCCTAGTGCACCATTAATTCCCATGAATCGGGGGCCTCCATTAATTAATTTGCTTAGCACCAAAGATGTGGAAGAGGCGAGGCCAATTAATGTGTATTTTTCTAGTGATACAGGATATATATATCCCCATATCTAAGCAACTTCATGCATATTTTAGTCCAATTTCCAAAACAATATTTTTTTTCTTCATAACCAAGGAAATGTTGATCTTCACGAGATTAATCACAGTCACAGTAGCCCGTGCTGATAAAACTAAAAGCGTCACAAATTAATTAGATTATTTTTTTGTCACCTGCTCCCAATCTCCTGTCTCCCCAGCTTGCGACAAGACGAAATTTTATTATTTGACAAATTAAATTATTATTATTATTATTATTATTTGATTAGCACATGCCTTTTCGAATCAATTACATCCTAAGGGGAAAAAATTACATAAACAAAAAATTCGAAATACATATACCTAAGCTGTGAAAAGTTACTTGTAGTTTCACCTCAACCTTGGTGTTAAAATACGTTCACCGACCATATATATATATATATATATATATAACTTCGCCTATGTTTTATAGTCGATCTCAAGTCCGGATAAAGGAGGAGGGTTGTGTTAGACCCCGACATCCAGCGTAAAACTCTGTCGAATCTTATGAACATGGATCAACGAAGTCGTATGATCTATGTAGCCGACCCCACCTAATGAGATAAGGTTTTATTTTATTTATATATATATATATATACACGTGTGTACATATTTATTTCATGCTAAATACATGTATGCAGCATGCATGTGATCAAAGGGAAAGTTTGGACGTTTCACATGTGTTGTATATATGATACTTATAAAGTAAATATTAATTAATTGTAGGAATGCAAGACAAATGAGACTTCATTCTAACTTATGTCCATGTCAGAGTACTATTAATTACTAATAGTCACTCGAAAAGTATATTTGTTGTCCATTTAGAGTAAATATTTTGCTTGCTTCAGAAATCAAATCACTTCATATATACGTGCAAATTGTTTGTTCAAGGATATGCCAATTACAAAATTTTGAGATTATAAATTTGAAATTATGATGTGTTAATTTCTTCTCTTACGTGCATGGAGCGCTGCATGGACCTCCACGTCCACATTTGATTGAACGCTGGCTGGCTGGCTGGCTAAATTTAATTTCATCTTCCCTAATTAACTTGCATGTGATCAGGACTGGTGCAGGGGTGGGCCGCCATAGCGATGGGCATCCTCTCCGGCATCATCCCCTGGTACACCATGATGGTGGTCCACCGGAAGTGGAGCTTCCTGGACAGGATCGACGACACGCTCGGCGTCTTCCACACTCACGCCGTCGCCGGCCTTCTCGGCGGCGCCACCACCGGGCTGTTCGCGGAGCCCGTCCTCTGCAGTCTCTTCCTGCCGGTCACCAACTCGCGCGGAGGCTTCTACGGCGGGGTGGGGGGCGTCCAGTTCCTGAAGCAGCTCGCCGGCGGCGGGTTCATCATCGGGTGGAACGCGGTGGTGACCAGCGTGATCTGCGTGCTGATAAACGTGATCATGCCGCTGCGCATGTCGGAGGAGCAGCTGACGATCGGGGACGACGCGGTGCACGGGGAGGAGGCCTACGCGCTGTGGGGCGACGGGGAGAAGTACGACTCCACCAGGCACGCGGCGAGCGGGGCCGACGACACGCAGCATTCCAAGGTCTCCACCGGCGTCACGCTGGACGTCTAATTTTCATTTAATTGCGCACTTAATTGCTTCGCATGGTAGGTAGGTAGGTTAATTTGCTTAATTAATTACTACTTGTGATCGAGTGTAAAAAAGGTTGTCGGGCTAATCAAAGTTGTTACTGTGCATGATAATTGAATTTTCATGCGATACAACATATATACCTACTAAACACTACAAGGTTGAATCATATATTTATATATATTAGTGAACCAGTTTGATCAACAGCAAGGTTGAATCATTGGGTATATAATTAATTAATGCTAACTTTGTTGCCATCATATATTTATGTGTATATCCAATTGGATATATAATGCTAAGTTTTCTTTTACTAAATTTTCAAGCAGTATGTATACGCACAAATCGTATGCGACTACTTGTTGATCATAAATTAGTACAGTTACATTTTCCCCATTACTCTTTTCTCATGGATCTCCCTTATCACAAAAAAAAAAATAATAAATCTCGGATTCTATTTCGTTGTACACGGATGGGTCAAGGCAAAAAAAAAAAAAGAGATGGGAATATATAATTTCTAATTTTCAAAAGATGACAATATCTTGTTTTTTTTTTGTTCCTTTTTTTAGTTCTGCAAGGAAACTGATTCAATTTGAAATGCACGACATCCTATGAGTTGGCTCTTTGCCTGCTCTGCACTTCGATCACTGTTTTCTATTTTATATGTAGCAGTTATTAGATTAGGAAATCATGCCCCTGACTAATAGAGTGTTTCTTCTGAATCCCACCTTGCACATTTTTCTGCATTTTTGTCATGAAGACATTATAAAACAATCTCATTAGGACATAAACAAAATATGATTCACATTAAGCAATGTTTTTGTCATCTAACCATGATTACGATGTCTCTCTAGTCTCTTCCACTTGTCCAGAAAATACAACTCTCTCTCTCTCACACAAAAAGGACAGGTCGTCATGTCACTTTCATTGTCATCATCAATTGCTCTCTAAACATGTCAACAAGTTAGCGTTCTCCAGCTTTCAGGGCATCCCCCAAGTTGATCTGCAGTGTGTTCCTCATGGTCCTCCTTCCAATGCCGCCATTACCCTTTCTCATCATCGCAGCAAACTCGTTATAATCTATTTGTCCATCCTGAAAAAAATAAGTTTGTCGAATTAGACAGAAGCCAACATCAAACTTACTGATGCTTGGAAACTGAACTGATAAATTCAATATGATATTACATAAGATAGAAACTCTGCCTATATTTTATAGCCGGTCCCAAGCCCGGATAAAGGAGGAGGGTTGTGTTAGATCCCGACAGCTAGCGTAAAACCCTGTCGAATCTCATGAACATGGATCAACGAAGTCGTATGATCCATGTAGCCGACCCCATCTAGTGGGATAAGACTTTGTTGTTGTTGTTGTATTACATAAGATAGAAGCTCACATTATCTTGGTCGATTTCTTTGATCATCTCGTCAAGGTGAACATCATCTAGACCAAATTCTCGACAAGCCTGAGAAACTTCATCTATAGTTATGTAGCCACTTCCATCTTTATCAAAGAAGGAGAAGGCCGACATTAAATTCTCCTCCCTCTCCAACTTATTCATGTGCACCGTCGCAGCAAGAAATTCACCATAGTCAATGGTACCATTTTTGTCGATATCAGCCTGCAGCAAGTTTCATGGCATATTTAGAGTAGTACTTAGACTATAAGTCAAACAAAATATAAGACTTTTTCATTCATTTATAGCAAAATGCACCAAAATGCTACTCCTTTCCCCCACATACCGCATCCATGAGTGCCTGAATTTCAGGTTCCATCAATTCAGATCCTACCCTTTTCAAACCATCTTTCAGTTCATCAAATGTTATTGTCCCACTATTGTCTGCATCAATCATTTTGAACAACTCTTTTAGACCACCAATCTCCTCCTCCGAGAGTCTTTCAGCAATAACCTATAAAATAGATCTTCAGAATTGGAGAAAAACATACAACTTCAAAGAAAAAAAATATCCAAATCATGTGAACTATCTACAAAATTTCTGTTTGCATCATGTCATAAGACTAAATGTCGGCTTTAATAACCATCTACACTCGTAGCAAACAACAAAATTCAACAGACCTTGGAAGGATCACATAATAGCTAATAAATGTTATATTGTAAAGAAAATAAGGGAATACAAGAACATAAATTACTGCCACAACAGTATAACTATATTACCTGTGCATGACAAAGACCAGCACTTTGCTTGGAATAGAAAGACTATAACTGGGAATCAAAAGAGGCATAGAACAACCCTTCTATATGAACAAAGACATAGAACATATTATTATGAAATTAAAGTATACTATGACCTTCATGGCTTATCTTTTTAGTTGAATGGAGGTAGGTAATATCATTCATACTTCTGCAGCTTGAATAGCCAAATAAATGTTGGATGACTATGGGTCTCATTGATCATCCTTTCTCTTCTAAAGAGAACCAGAGAAAAATGCATAATTTCACTTAGAAACACAACATGATCTTGTTCAAGTGGTTTTGGTAAACTATTTGCAGCCTAAAGCTCAAGGTCGCACCATCATATGAGAACTAGGTTTGTCTTTTCCTATTTGTTAATCAGCATATAACATCTTTATGTCGCCATGTAGAGACCACAAATAAAAGTATCTTCTTCACAAAAAAATGCCAACATACAACTATTAAATAAGTGGGCACTTTCCCAAAAACTTAAATAAATGGTTGTAATGGTATCATAAGTAAATAGAACACAAACGTATAATGCTTAATAAAAGGAAAATGAGAAAGTCAATTTTTTTCTTGTAAAATGATAAAGGCAATATGTAGATCCTTTAAGAATCCACAAGAGTAGAGATGCAGCGGATCAATATCCAATGGTTGATAAGCAATTTTTGAGATATTAGAAAAGAAAAACCAAATCAACCATTAGGATTCAACGATAAATCTACAATGTAAATCATGAGCACTACAATTGAAGAAAACATAATTTAATAATTACCCGTAAAGCCATCTTTTTGAGTTTGTTCATAGCAGAGAACTGCTTCAGACGTGATAGAACAGCAGAATCCAGGGGTCTATCAGGTGCAATTTTATCATCAACAATCCATGGATTCCCTATAAGAAATAATTTTGATGATTGCCTCTGAAATAATCAAATATTTCTTACCACAGAAAGCTAAAGGAAAACGTTAAGCATACTACTTACGAAGAACCTCATGAGCTGTAAATCTTTTCTTTGGATCCCGGTTAAGCATATTTCTAATCAGATCCTTAGCACTATCAGAAATGCCAGGCCATGGTTCAGACTCAAAGTCTAAACGGCCTTGTAGAATCTGTCTGAAAATCCCTGCTTCAGTTTCTGATGGGACAAGAGAAATCATATGAGATAAAAGGAATAGAGAAAGATGGTATAAACAATCTGATATCTACACAGAGAACTTGTAAGCAAGAACCAAATATATTATACCTGCCCAAAAAGGTGGAACACCACTTAACAAAATATATAAAATGACTCCAGCACTCCATACATCAGATTCAGGTCCATAGTATTTGCGCAAAACCTCAGGTGCGACATAATATGGACTTCCAACAACATCAGAGAATGTATCACCTGTATTCAGGAGATATGAATAAGAACTTCAAAACTGATGAAAGATTAACCCATTACATTTTGAAAAAGAATGACGATGCCACCAACAAGGAATAACTTTCCTTTTGCTGCCTGTGGGTGGCCGATGCCCAAGGCTAGTGGCACCTAACAAGTGTGTAGAGCAGTAACGCATTTGCCAGTTTAAGCATCCGTGATATAAAACCTTTGTTAGCTGCCATCTTGAATCAAGATAAAGGAAGGTATGGTATTTCAATAGGATATCATTTTGAAGCTTTCAGATTTATCCTTTCTGAAAAATATTGGAAAAGAGACATAAACCTTCTTTATTGGAAAAAAAAAAAGAGACAAAAACCTTAAGCTAACACCTACCTGAGTTTAAACCATAAAGAATATTCAATAAACGCCTTAGAGCTGTTGTTTCTTGTTAAAATCTTTCTAGATCACAAAGTTTATTGTTTGGGGAAATTTTGAGTGTTTAACCAGTGAAAATTGTCTGTTTTGGACATGCTTAGATTAACTTGATCGTGTTCAACATTCTGGCAATTCTTCCGATTTATGAACACTGGAGAGGACAGTACACTGGCAGAATCAGCATTGTCATCGGGAGAATGGTTGCATGCGGAGTTTTTCTTTTTCTTATTATTGGCTGGATGTTGATAAACTTGTGGTTGCGAAATTTTCTGTCAATTTGGCCAAATAAATCGCAAGCAAAGTTGTCGAGAAACAAGAATCCCATGAATTTGCATGTGTTCTTCAGAACAAATTGTCAAGGAACAAACAAAATTCAGGAATGACTGAGAAGATCTTCGAATATGATGAACAAAATGACGATTTTTTTTCCTCAAATATGACAATGTAATATAAATTCAGATAACGTAGAGGATTAATGGCAGCATACTCAGGGTACTTGATAAGCACGGTACTTGTACCGACCAAACATTTAAGTGCAGGAATGACTAAAAAGCAACACCGACCTGGTTTGTAAAAGATGGATAGCCCGAAGTCCGTCGCCTTGAGCGCCGCTTCCTCATCGTCGCTGGCGAACAAGAAATTTTCCGGCTTGAGATCACGGTGCATGACTCCGAGGGAGTGGCACGCTTCCACGACGCCCACGATGGTCTTGATCAGCTGCGCCGCCTGCCGCTCGCTGTAGTGCCCCTTCTGGATGATCCTGTCAAAGAGCTCCCCGCCGGCGCAGAGTTCCATCACGATGTGCACGAAGAGCGTGTCCTCGTAGGTATCCTTAATCCTGACGACGTTGAGATGCTCCGAGAGGTGGTGCATGATCTTGATCTCGCGCCATACGTCCTCATAGTCCTCGCGGCAGAGGAGCTTGCGCTTGGGAATGGACTTGCAGGCGTACTCCCTGTCGTCGGACTTATCGATGCAGAGGTACGTCGTGCCGAACTGTCCCTGGCCGAGCTTTTTCCCGATGCGGTAGTGGTCGCGCAGGTTCGGCGTCTTGTGCGGCAGGACAGAGCTGGGCTTGGAGGAGGGATGGGCGGGGGGAGGTTGCGACGGCTGGCTGCTCATTGCAACAATGGCGAAAGATGAGCAAGAACGGTGCGGATTTCTCGGTCAAGATTGGGAGGAAGGATTCCTGCCTTCCTGCCAACAAGAGCTGCTGCTATCCGCGGCTTCAGAGATGACCCTGCAACATTCCTTCGCTCCAAGATTGGATCTTTCTGCCGCTTACTGTGATGGAGAAGATCTGAAATCTTGCTCACCCG
Source organism: Pontederia crassipes (assembly GCA_030549335.1). Taxonomy (NCBI): domain Eukaryota; kingdom Viridiplantae; phylum Streptophyta; class Magnoliopsida; order Commelinales; family Pontederiaceae; genus Pontederia; species Pontederia crassipes. The sequence continues at coordinate 59,404,865 of CM060189.1, read as the reverse complement.
AGCAGGAGAGACACAGGTGAAAAAAGATTGAATCGGAAAAGATGGGACTTTTATGGGTTGGAACTTGGAAATGAAGGATGCGAAGGAAGGAAGGAAGGAGGCCTGAAGGCCTGAAAGGTATGTTCTTTCTTTATAAACTGTAATGTATTGAAGGTGAGTGAGAAGAATAGGAGTCAATGGGAGAAGGGAAGAATCAAATGGACATTTTCCTTTTTGCACATTGTATTTCCTTTGCCTTTCTTTTCTTTAATGAAACTTCTCTTCTCAGTTCACACACACCCAAAAAAAAAAACTTTTCTCTATCTACAGAAAAAAAAGGCTTTATCTTTAAATGATGAATCTTGGATTTGATCCATTCTCGAATTGGATTATTGGAATTCGAATTGGGAGTTCTTGGGTATCAGTTTAGGTATCTTGCTCTGGCAGCACAAATGCAATACAAGCACATCACTCCATTGGGAGACTTTGACTAATAATAATGTTTTATTGTAGTCAAATGAAGTATATATAAAACAACATACTATAGAACAAGTCAATAGATTGACAAGCACAAAGCTGTTCCTTTTCACTATCTCGATAACTAATGATATTTTCACAAGTGTGCAGGAAATTATTTTTCAAAGACCAAGTTCTTTTAACCGCGGTACATACAATTGATTAGTATCGTTGCGTCTCAGTAAATCGTCAAGAGTTAATAATAACAGGTTCGATTCCTGAATCCAACTTTTGATTTGAAGAATACTGTTCCGGTAGTGGTATAAAAAAAAGATTTAAGTAGTTGCTCACTGCTCTTATAAAAGAAAAAAAAAAGAAAAGAAAACATACCCAAATTTACTGGATCCTACTTTTCTTATTTTAGGTTCGTAGGTCTTCCTTGTGATAATAAAAAAAAACTCAAATTTAAAGATATCTACACCTCGAGGTCTCCTAACATAACGTGTGTCGAGTCGGATTAATTGAAGTTGGTTAGTGATGGGTCGAAGCTGATAGCAACCTTAACGGGTTAAAAAATTTTAGACTAAACCCAAAATAATAGCCGTATATATATATATATATATAATGTGTGTGTGTGAACCGATAAGACTGCACTGTTCCTTTCCCCCGTTCAGATTAATATATTATATCCAACTTTGGCATCCATGTGATTAGATTCCTGACCTTTTCAGGGCTTGTGTGTATTCTGCACATCCTACTCTGGACTGAGTCACCATAACGCGTTTTGAGGTCAGAGGAGACCAAGTGACTCGACACAAAATATATGGAACACAACTGGTGGTGCTTCAATCGCCAAATTAGTTCAAAGTTCAACCACAGGGCAGAAGAGGAGCTTTTCTTCATCCTTTCCGGAATTTTGAAACATACAACAGAACTGTAAATATAATATATATATACCAGCCAATCAAACACAAATTCGAGATGAACTTGCTGAATAAGCAGAATGAAAAAAAAAAAGGCAGGGTGATGGAAGAATGGTAGAGGCTGGAGAGGATGAGGTACGGAGTTGTTTTTCCACTCCATATTTTTGTGTGCATGGATTCATGGATATAGAAAGATTGAAGATGGCCATGCTGGTAGTATGATGTGCCTTGCAGGTCCTAAGCAGAAAATATTGGCTAGATCCGGAGGAATCTAATCAGAAACTGCAAAAACACGAGCGTGTGTCACGGGGTCATTCTCGGACACTAGACCACGTGCGACGACTAGACGGATAGGCAACTAGCCAAGCCTGTTTTGAGTTTGCAGCGAAAGTTTTATGGTCGAGACGACTATGCCGAGAGTCGCTCTTATAGGCATTCAATCACGGACATGACTAGAGTGTTGGACTACTCGTCATGAGACCGTGGCATTAGCACGTTGCGGCACTAATGTAGGCGCTTGGGCGCTTAAAGTTCGAAGGGGCGACGAAGGGACCACGGAACGCCACGAAGGGACACCGATGTGGGTTGCCACCCCACGCTCAAGGCCATGACACTAGAATTAAAAGAAAGCTTACTTGTATTAAATATGATGAAACATAACATACAATTGGGCCTCGGAAGACACTAGTGAACTCCTCCTAGTGTACCGTAGGTATAGGAGTCTTGTTACATATTGAAGATGCAAAAGACGTACCCTACGGGAACGTCACCTACTTGGTCATTCATAAGGACGGCCTTACAAGATAAATGCCCTAAGGGCGGATAACTTGGTATTCCGCAATATTACGCAGTGCGGGGCGGCTGCATGTGTTCCATGTTTTCGACGCTAAGCGGCCGAGGGCTATAAGTTGAGCTGCACTGGTGCCGCGAGGCTTCACGCTTCGTGTCACGGGAAACGCCCCGTGACATTCTCCCCCACCAAAGTCGGTGACGCCCCCGACGCCGTTGTCCGGACTTCCTCGGGGCCTTCGTCTTGAGTCTTGACTTCGCTTGTCTCGTTCAATTCTGCCTTCTTTGCCTTGACTTCGACTTCACTAGCATCACGCAACGCCAGGAATGCCCACTCCTTGGGGTCTCGCTGAGGACTCCTCCCTCAGGCCTGCTTCGCTCGCTGATCCTTCGTCCAATCCGGGATCATCACTTGTGCAGCGCCAGTGGAGTCCGCCATGTGCGGTCTGACTTCATCAAGCAATTATCCGTCCATCAAGTTTCTGTTGTCTTCACTTCTCTTCGACTTGCGCAGCGTCAACTTGTGTGGTTTGATTTCTTTGGGGGTGAAACAACTCTTGTATGCCTTCAGAAATAGCGCGGAGAAGAGTTGTCTCAGGGTCGTGTAGAACACGATGAAGAGTCTCGCCATTCGACCTGCATGACTTGACTCGATGCCTTTATGTTGCGGATGGCCGCAGCATAAGGTCTCCCTTCCGTCGAATGCAAAGTACGGGACCATCTCACCCTCGATGATCATTCTTGAATTTCGACGGCTTGAAACAACACAAGCTCTCCGATGTCGATGCTTGTAGTTTGTCTGCTTCGAGTGTCTGGGGTCGCTATGATGAGATCCCACGGATACTTTGGGACGCTTCATGTCTCTTTGTGGGCTTGACTCAACGTCTCTATGTTGCAAGTCTTCCATACCTCTGCCGAACGAAAAGCACAGAACCACCTCCTCCTTGGTGATCATATGATGTTTCGACAGTCTTGAGGCGGGACGAGGTTCTTTGATCTGACAATCCATGCCTTGTCCATCCAAGTCGCCATAGTGGGCGACGAGAGTTTCCCCACGTTCCCTTGTGGTTCAACTCGCTATCTTCAAGTTGCAGATGGCTGCATCGTTGAGTCCTTCGTCCGCCGAGCCTTGAGAACATCTCCACCTTCCCCTTGGTGGACAAGAGATATCTCGACGATTTGAGGTGGAGTAAGGTTCTTTGGTATAACATTTCGCACCTTGTCTACTCCCAATCGCTATAGTGAGCGACGATGAGGGTCTCCCCACATGTGCCTGTGGTTCGACTCACTTCTCCTGCTTCGATGGGCGATCTTTATCTTCGGCATAAGTAGCTTCCTCTTTGCGACTTGAGCTTCTCTCCCCCACCATTGCCCTTGCCCAAGGGCTTTGGTGATATGGCACTTGTCCCGATTGACTTGGCAGCGTCGACTAGTGAGCGGAGGTTCGACGATTCGGTCGTTCCAACTCCTTCATAGTCTAAAGCTTCTAACCCCACTGCTTGAAGAGCACCAACACTGGGTCTTCATCCTCCTGGGAACACTGTAGGCGGAGCTCGGTGATTCCTTTCACTTCCTCCTTCAACATGCCCATCTGACCGATGCTGAACAATGCGATCTTGACCTACAGTTCCAACTTGTCAGGGCTTGCATAATTGATGAACTGTCACTTCTTCTATCCCCATGTCTGGGAAGCATGTTTGCCATATTCTACATTGTCGCGATGGCAATGCCATCCTGAGTTTGCCACATCTTGCAGGGTTCTTGGGATATGCCTTCTTCCGATCCTGGGACCTCCTTTGAAGCTTTGACAATCCCTTTGGGGTATGGACGGTGGAGATCGTTGTGCTCGTTCACGAAGAGGATGCACCTTAGATGCTCGTCCGTCCGCACCTTGAACAAAGTAATGCCACTGTGCTTGTCATCCTAGATCATACACCTTTGACACACTCGTCCACCGGACGGCTTGACCCTTACGAAAGAGTAGCCGTTCTGGGCCTTCACTGATCCGTGCGGATGCTTGTGAAGACGCTCCGCTTAGATAAGCGGACTGCGGTTGGTGAACTCGTGGCATGATCTCTCAACATTACATCCATCTCCATTTGAAGGGACGACATCGTCAATGTGTCCTTCAAAACCTTCGCATTGCGATCCTTGGAGGCCACTTCGATTACTCGAGACGATGTCCGAAAGGAAAGGGCACTCCTTCCTTCGGTTGCCGGCAGAACGCTTGGCAGCAGCATGTCAAGGTTCGCCGATGTTCGACGCTCAAACCATTTGCCAAATTGGTCGCTGAGTTGAGGCGTCGATTTGCGTTGGCATGTATCAGGTTCGTCCCCCTCCTCGATGGATGACATCGCGCCGCTTGCGGGGTGACACTTGACGAGGCAGCCAAGGCTGACAGCTCGTCCGCGAGTGTTTGCAAGTAATCTCCATTCCCGAAAGTCATCGTGGCATGGCATGCGATGCTGCGACACGATAATATGCTTGTGATTGATGCTCCTTGGCCGAAAGGATGATATTCTTTGGCCGAAAAGGGACCATGAACCTTGATATTTGTCTCTAAGCCAACTTCTCCCGTGAAGTGGTTGTGAACTTCACGTTGCATGACTGGACATGCGATGCGACGTCATGAAATACCGAGCAGCGCCAGATCGTCATGATAGTGCATGACCGACAGTCCCTGAATGTGACACGGGTTCTCCGAGTTACACGACGCTCGTGTAAGCGATCTCATGATATGAGCAGTGCAAGACCATCATGCGGAGCAGATGGCAACTCTTTGACGCAGCGCGACACTTCAGGATTCCCGACTGTATACCTGGGGTGGTTGATCTGCTCGAGTGAGCGACGCATGACCGTCCCGGTTAGGCGGGGCGATCAATCCGCCATCATGATGCATGACGGACGTTCCTTGATACGAACGGGTGTATGAGGAACATGCTGCGGGGCACGACTGGGCGTGCGGCGAGGAGGCTTGCCATGCATTCCTCGTTGGCATCCACGATCGAAGACCATGGTACCAGTGCGCCTGGGCGTGATGGAGTATTTGAGCGGAAGCACATCTCCTACGCCAGGGCACGTTGCGACGACACAAGCGAGTCATCGTCGCTGGATAATCCGAGCAGGAAGAACTGCTCTGATACCACTTGTCACGGGGTCATTCTCGGACACTAGACCACGTGCGGCGACTAGGCGAATAGCACCTAACCAAGCCTGTTTTGAGTTTGCAGCGAAAGTTTTATGGTCGAGACGACTATGTCGAGAGTCGCTCTTATAGGCATTCAATCACGGACATGACTAGAGTGTTGGACTACTCGTCATGAGACCGCAGCATTAGCGCGTTGCGGCACTAATGTAGGCGCTTGGGCGCTTAAAGTTCGAAGGGGCGACGAAGGGACCACGGGACGCCACGAAGGGACACCGATGTGGGTTGCCACCCCACGCTCAAGGCCATGACACTAGAATTAAAGGAAAGCTTACTTGTATTAAATATGATGAAACATAACATACAATTGAGCCTCGGAAGGCACTAGTGAACTCCTCCCAGTGTACCGTAGGTATAGGAGTCTTGTTACATATTAAAGATGCAAAAGACGTACCCTACGGGAACGTCACCTACTTGGCCATTCATAAGGACGACCTTACAAGATAAATGCCCTAAGGGCGGATAACTTGGTACTCCGCAATATTACGTAGTGCGGGACGGCTGCATGTGTTCTATGTTTTCGGCGCTAAGCGGCCGAGGGCTATAAGTTGAGCGGCACTGGTGCCGCGAGGCTTCACGCTTCGTGTCACGGGAAACGTCCCGTGACACGTGCACAACAGGACATTCTTTTCTGTGAAGATCCACGTGCCTTTCAATGTCCAGTTACATGGACACAAATCATAATATGATAGTCTTACCTCATTATCGAGAAGAATAAAAAAATGTAATAACATAATATGTTATTATATTGTATTAAAGATAGTAATTTAAAAATATTATTTTATAAAAAAATTGCGAGATTGAAAAACTGTAAATTATAATGATTATTTTATGTTCGGTCTAACTTGTTTATGGGTTTACTGTCAATCCTACAATTTTTGTACATTCTTTTTTCTCTCGTTAAACTACGAATAAAATATTCGTATATTAAATTTGCACGCCTGAGGAGACTTCAACTCGTTTTTACTTTAATAATTTTTGTTGTGATCACTCTCAATTAGTTTCAGCGCCTTATTAAGGATTTAGTGGTATTAAGTGTGACTGTGTGAGTGAGTGAAAAAGCTGAGAAGAAATATGTGGATAATATCAAATTTGATATACTTTATCTTCACTTTGATGAACACTTTTGTATTAACCAAGAAAAATATAATAAATTATTTGACGTGGTCTATTTTAGGATTTTTTTTTGTCATGCTTAACCCTTCATAGACTACGACTATGATAAAAATAGAGGTCGATTATTTTCTTCACATTGTATCGAAGTTTTAGAATAAAGAACAATCTTAAAAGACATTGTAATGATCTCCAACAATTTCTTCAATCCCTCGTAGCGAAATAGGGGTTGATGAGCTTATAAGAAGGTGGCGTCGTCTGTCCGCGCGCCATCCTCACCTCTGGCAGCCCCTATCGGTGGTACCACTTCTTTTTTGTGCTCTCGCGCTCGCATACACTCCCGATCATGTTCCATCCCGAAGCTCGTCTATTATGTAATCATGCAACCCAAACTCCAACAATTGGAGGACGGCTGGATGGGCTATCGGCAACCATCACCCCCACACCCGCTAGCCTCACAATGTGGTTCGCTGTTTCAAATGTTTGCATGAGGGCCACCTCGCTGGAGTCTTCTCACCTTGTTCATTGCCTCCTCTGTGGGGGAGACAACCACCGTCGTGCAACCTTCACGCATCCTGCTCAACGCGTCTCAATTTCGGCGACACCGATCGCACGCCAGGTGCCTTAGATTCCACCGGACTATCAACAGCCCCTGGTCAGACCCTCTTCAACGGAATGTGGACTTCCTCATCGGATGCCTTGTCGGGGACTCTTTCGTGAGGGCACCAAACTTGGCCATGCTCCGGACGGTAATCATCACTAGTGTGAGCGAGTCCATTTTTCCACTTTGAGCCATATATCGCCGAGGCCGTGGCTCCTTGTTCCTGGGTCACTACTGCAACAAGAGGCGATGTCGGATGCCCACTATTCTATTCCTCCTGATGGTCGAGTGGTGTGGCATCCATAGCGGCCTGATGATGGTGCTCTGGAGCCGTTGCGAGTAGTCCGATGAGTGATCAACTTTCCTGGACTTTCACTCCATCTCCTTCTCCCTAAGGTCGTTACAGTAGTGTTCCAAACTTTTGGCACCCTATCATCTGTGCTCTCTATCGTTGGCTCGTCGGACATGTTCGTCACGTCGACTGAGATTGTGATGCTGACCATCGTTTAATCCCACCCTCTATAACCCTACGTATAAACAATGCCTCCTTCCTCATCGGTCTATACAAGTCTAGCCGGCCGTCAACTCCTAGGTATAGACCTGTACGGGCGTCCGCTATGGGATCTGTGGATTGCACGTGCCACTTGTGTTCTATTCAGAACGTGTACGGGCCCCAATTTCAAATCCCCATCAACCCTCTTTAGACACCCACGTCACCAATCCTCTCACCCCCACCTAACCCCAACGAAGACCCAACCACATTGGCATCCAATGCCCCTCTCACTGTAATGTCCGCCAAGCTCGAACCTGAGCCCAACCATCCATATCCCTGTCGTCGCCTTTCCACATTCTCAGCCGGTGCACCAACTCCCAAGACTTTCATTATGAAGGTGTTGACTTGGAATGTTAAAGGCCTTAATGACACGGGAAGACGTCATACCCTTATAGCTATGGGATGTCGACGTGGTTCGATTGCAAGAAACCAAGCTCCAGAAGTGCAGCTCCTAGATTGATGCCTCTCTCATATTAGAGCACATTACCTTGATTTCATTGGCCATTCTAAGGGCTGCATTATCGGCTAGCGTGTAGACTTATATGACTTGGTGGACTCCTAGGTGAACAGATTTTCTTTGTCAACACACTTCAGAGTTTGAGCGAATATAGTTCGTACCTCGTCTCATGTGTTTATGGCCCATGTTCAGCATCGATTCGAACCACGTTATAAGAGAAGCTCTAGGCAGTACAGTCCCACCTCCTCGAAGCTCGCTGGCTCATTAGGGGCACTTCATTGTCACCTTGGGCATGGGTGATATCCCATTGCCCATAGTGGGAGAGATTATGGAGCTTAGGAATTCAAGGATTTCGTTGACTCTCAATCATTACTAGACTTTCTAGCATCGAGTTGTAGATTCACTTTGAGGAGCACGACATCATTTGTCTCTCGCCGCCAATAAAACCGAATCAATTGGTAGTTTAGGGGCAGTAGATTACTAGCCAATTACACATTGAGGACGTCATTTCAACATATTATCGGAGACCTCCAAGCGACAGTCCCCTAGAGGTGGTCACTTGAGGGAATCCCTATTCTCATTGAAGAGTATATTTCTCTTCTTTTTTAAGGCTTTGTCTGAGGATGAGATCATGTAGGCTCTACAAAGCCTCAATAGTGATGCATCCTCAAGTCCTAACGATTTCCCGATGTTCTTCTCCATAAAGTTCTGGCTTGTAATATTGGAGGACGCCATCACAACCATCTAAGAGTTCATCAATAGGAGCCGAAGCTTTGAGCGCCGCAATCGGTTCTTGCTCTTTATGCTTCCAAAGCGCACTCTGACTGAGCATGAGAGGATTTCAAATCTATTGTCATATCCAATGTTATTTATCTCCTGGTGGTTTAGGTATTGGTCAATCGTCTCTGAAAAGTGCTTCTAGGACAATCATCATTCATTCATGGTCGTTCCATTACTGATAGCTATGGCATGACCGCGAAGATCATCCCGCACCAGAGGAGGATTAGTAGTTGAGTCTTTCTTTGGAAGGTTGACTTCTCCAAAGCTTATGATTTTGTATCATAATCTTTTTTGAAGCTCAGAAGTTTTTCCATACCTAAATTCCTTGGATGAATCTGTGCATCATCATCCTAGTCAATGGTATGTCCATTGGTAGTTGGATTCAGCCACGAGAGGTGTTCGATAGGGCTGCCCAATGGTATGGTATTTGTACTAGTGGCTTGCACGATTGTCAAGTGCACCCAGACTTCTTGTGGAGATAGTCTCTTCAAGGGTTTCGTGGGCAGCCTACTTCCATTTCTTTAGTGTGCAGATGACACATTATTCTTTATTGAGGACACTACTCATGAAGGACAGCTCATCATGGTGGATCTTTTTGGGTCCACTATTTAGATCAATATAGTCAATTCATCCTTCATCCCTTTTGGTATGATTTCTATGTGGATTCTTGTGCATCTAAGCTTCATACTCCAACTGGCGTCTTGCCGATCATTTACTTGAACTGACCACTACATCGGCTCTCGTGGGTCTCCGGTTATTGAGCGAATGGAGCACAAGTTGCAAGGCTAAAGTTCGAAGTTGCTTTCATGCGACGGTCGACTTGTTCTTCTCCACTCCATCTTATTTGTTTTGCCTATCTACTACATGTTTGTTCTCCGGATGCCAAGGCAAGTTCAGAGGAGGCTTGATTCCTTATGGAGCAAATTTTTTGCAAAGGAGCACCACGGTTTGGAAATCCATTCATCTTGTATCATGTCAAACAATTTGCTGGTCCAGGGCGAGCTTGGTGTTCCAAATCTCCACTACATCAACTTGGTGTTCCAAATCTCCACTACATCAACTAGGCTCTTCTGGCCAGTAGATTGGGCGGATTATGAAATCTCATAATAGTTTTTTATGTTCAATCTTCTTCACCTACTATAGGTCTCCTAGGCTTCTTGAGCTCTTCTCCCTTGTGGAGCTTTCATGTTCTGACAGGGTGTCACAACTTTTCTTCCCCTAATTCGGCCATATTTTGTTCCTTCCCTCGGCTCCGGTGAGACCTTTTCATTTTGGCATCACACTAACTTCCAAGAGGACCATTGGCGACATCCTTTCATCACATGTTAGCTCTTGCAGCACAACTTGACTCTTCAGATGTAGAGGTGTGGTCAGAAATTGATGGTTTTGGCACCGGCTCGTGGACTCTCACTTTCTAAGATAGCCCTTTTTTGTAGGCGCATTTTAGAGCTTATGGTCCATCATCAGTGGATTCCCCTTTTCGTCCAGACTCCTCCAGGCAAACTTTACTTGATTTATACGGCATGGTTGGATCCTTACCAGATGATACAAGGGCGAGGCGAACACCTCTTGCTAACACATCATGTGTTCTATGTGGCGAGACAAAGGAGGATATTGCACACTTATTCTTCAAGTATATTGTATTAGTGAGGTTTGATTGAGGTTGAGCTTGGTGGTCCACCTTCTACACCGAAGACATTTTAGCAGGCACTCAGAGTCCGTAGTGGATGGCAGCGTCAATGGAGGACATCCTTAGACCTTTTTTTGTCAATGTGTGGGGCATTTGATCAGCACAACTAGATTATTTTTTGTGCAAACAAAGACTTACAAGATTGACAGTATTATACATCATTGCACCCTTTTTTCTTCAAGAGTGAAGATTTGAGTAGTGGTTGTGCTTTCCTCCTTTTTTGTTGCTTTGTTTAGAGCTTACACTTGTAAGTTTTCCCTTATGTATATATGCACGAATGACACCCTAACTTGATGTCCATCATTTTCCTTCCAAAAAAAGGGAGTACTGCGATAAAATGTCATCACCAAAAATATCTCACCATGGCGACCTTTGTATCAGGCATCACCATAAATTAAGGCCAATCTTATGTCTCCATGATCCAACAAGAAATTAATTTGCAACATTGAGTTGAAGACAATCAAATAGTATGATTTCAGATATGTCCATTGATTCAACCTAATAGTGAGATTAAACCTTAAGCTGAAAGACACAGACTAGTAATTTCAGTTTGAAACTCAGGAATATAAACATTGTTACAGTCGGAATAATATTTAGCACTGCAAGAAAAAAACTTGACCAAGTTTTTAATTAAGTCCAAATGAAATGCCTAGTAAACAATCTTCTCACTTCACTATAATAAAAATCTCTTGATGATGTCTATTTTTGGAGTCTTGCTTCACATCAGAGAAATATGCATAGGTGCATGTTCTTCAGTTAGCACACAAGGGCATGAAAGGATTGCACTTGTGGATACCGAAGCATTAAACTTTTATGTAATATCAGAAGAGACAGCAACTGCTATAAGATGCTTTTCTCTTAAAAACATAAAGTAGAATCAAGAGAAAGAATTAACACATCTTTACAGGACTACAACATATCACTCTTGCTCATTTTTCTGCTCACTCTGAGCATCTGATGGATCTAGATATCGCCATACGAATCCTAATGAGCTACCCATTATATTCATGATCATGGCTGAGAGTGCAGGCGGTAAGGCTACCTTTGTATCAGGCATCACCATAAATTAAGGCCAATCTTATGTCTCCATGATCCAACAAGAAATTAATTTGCAACATTGAGTTGAAGACAATCAAATAGTATGATTTCAGATATGTCCATTGATTCAACCTAATAGTGAGATTAAACCTTAAGCTGAAAGACACAAACTAGTAATTTCAGTTTGAAACTCAGGAATATAATCATTGTTACAGTCGGAATAATATTTAGCACTGCAAGAAAAAAACTTGACCAAGTTTTTAATTAAGTCCAAATGAAATGCCTAGTAAACAATCTTCTCCCTTCACTATAATAAAAATCTCTTGATGATGTCTATTTTTGGAGTCTTGCTTCACATCAGAGAAATATGCATAGGTGCATGTTCTTCAGTTAGCACACAAGGGCATGAAAGGATTGCACTTGTGGATACCGAAGCATTAAACTTTTATGTAATATCAGAAGAGACAGCAACTGCTATAAGATGCTTTTCTCTTAAAAACATAAAGTAGAATCAAGAGAAAGAATTAACACATCTTTACAGGACTACAGCATATCACTCTTGCTCATTTTTCTGCTCACTCTGAGCATCTGATGGATCTAGATATCGCCATACGAATCCTAATGAGCTACCCATTATATTCATGATCACGGCTGAGAGTGCAGGCGGTAAGGCTACCAGTGGGGAGGCAAAATGTGCAGTTGCTAAGACAACCCCCAGGGAAGAATTTTGCATGCCGACCTGTCCATGCAAATTATTGTGTTGTAACACCCATGGGACTTTCAAAAGCTATCATGAACATGTTGAGCAATATAAACAATGGAGACAAGTAATGGATTTTTGCTAAACCATGTAATGTAGAGATAGTGAAATTTGGTTGTCTATCTGTAACAAGAAAAATAATAGAAGTTGAGCTCAAAATAAGTAGAGGAAAAATATTAGATTCAAATACCTCAATGGAAATTGCTCGCCGTTGTTTTTCTTTGAAACCACATAGAGCTGCTGACAGATATCTACACAGTAAAGAGCTATTAGTGGGAGATTCGGGAAATTGCATGTCTCTGAACGGTTTAAATTAATTACATTAAAACAAATTATTTAGTGACAAACAGGTGTAACGAACTCATAAATCGATTCCCAAAGGAAGAATAAGCGGGACCTGTAAAACGAATCCATACCCAACAAAAAAACCTGCAAAGTGCAATAACAAGACTGAAAGAATGGAAGCTCCAAAATCTCCTGAAAGTATGTCTTGAATTTGTAGTGAACCGGGATTAGAACCACTGGATGCACCTATAATTGATGATCTGAGCCTTACCACATTTTCTGAGAATACGCTGCCGCATCAAAGAAATTGTATGGTGAAAATTGAAGGCCAAAGAAAACAAAATATATTTCAAGAAACCCCATGAGAAAAATGCTTATTCATATCAGACCTGCTTGCCAGTAGTGAAGATGTCAAAACAGCAATAAGGGGAGCAAAGGGAGTCACAATTTTAACCACTGACGGAAATGTGCTTTGCAGGTAAGATCCCAGTAGAATTGGAGCAACAACTACCTTCAAGGAAAAAATATTTATGACAAACGCTTAAACATGAGAACAATTGCATGTTCATGGATTCTGGATTACCTGCAAAGTACTAATTGAAAGCTTCACTGCGTCCACTGGAACATAAGTTCCAGCCAGAACTTTGGTTAAAATAGGGGTGAGAAGCACTGCAGCCAGAGTGGTGCATACAGTCATCACAATGGATAAGGGCACATCTCCTTTAGCAATTAGGGTTACCTGCAATACTACAGGAAAAAACAGAATGAAGAAATTGTTGTTGACAATGCTGTGCTATATATCAATGGTTGAACTTTTTTGGAATCAAAGTACACATGTAGACATGCTAAAGCAAAGGTTATAGGATTCCATAGAGGAGAGTAGGGTTCGAATCCTATAGAGTCAGAGAATTTTATTTTCACTGATTTCTTTCTACATTCTGTACTTTCACAGATCCTAGAGTCCTTTGTGATATTAAAAATATTTCATAATCTTCAGCAAATTATGATGATAACTGCTAGTCTTGTTGCCCATGTACGATAATATTTCCTACAATAGCAAGGATTATGCAGTTTATGTAGATATATATGTGATTGATTATGTCGAGAAATTATTGCTAAGAAAGAACTACATCTTTTGAAAAAAATAATGCAAAAGTCGTATTGTAATAAAACAGAACATGCAGAATTTTCAGGGCATATTTTGTATTTTTAAAATGCTTGCCGAATGGGTATGCTCAGTACAATAATGCATGATTTGGAAGTTATACTAAAATCAAATTGAAAATCTTACCACATTAGATGCAGTTCCCCCAGGACAACATGCTAGAAGAATAAGGCCCACCGAAATATAAGGTGGAAGTCCAAGTGCTTTGCTTACAATAGCTCCAAAAGCTGGCATGATTGTGTATTGAGCAGCACAACCAAATAAGATCTGGCATACAAGAAAAAGAAAACAATAAGACAACATCATAGTCTCTTTTCTCATGACATGAGAAATCAAAGAGGAAACAATCAGTGATTTCAATTCAAAGCATATCAATTTCAGGATTCAAATTGCGATGCAACAAATAAAAATATAAAGGAGAGAAACACACAGTATGACTATTTAAACCAAACTGTTAGTATAAAAAAATCGGCTACAAAGTTGTATGCAGTTCTGCAAGGTGTAGAGAAGTTCTGACATTCCAAATCTGATTGACAATACACACTTTATAAAACAGACCATTCTTTACGAAATCAGTGGAAAAACATGTGTTGCTTCCTATTTCATAAATGAAAGACGAGTTTATACATTCAGGTTGCTTCGCCATATAGCTTTACTCTTCTCTAGCTACATTGCTTTCCTCATAATGTTCCTTTCTCAAAAGAAGTCCATTTCTCCAAAGAAACACCAAACGAAGTATAGATTAATTGCACGACTTCCTATTTTGCATGGAAATTGTTATCTTGAATCATTTGGCAAAATATGATGTGTACGGATACCTGAACAGTCATCTTCTTTTGATAAAATGCGATACGGGTGCTTCTGTGCTCTATAGACACAAATTTGACATCATCACTCACCCATGATATGAAATGGGCATACAAGAAACTAAAATCATCCATGGACGAACAAGAATTCTATTACATGAAACCAGGGAACATGGAAGTAGCAATCTGCACGGCGATATAATATCATGCAAAAATTAAGTATTATGTTCTTGCTTCAACGCAGCAGCTACTCACAGATAAAGGCCTCTGCCGGAAGAGCCCGAACAAGTCTTTCAGCTCCAAAGTGAGCCCCATGGCCAGCATTATAAGCCCCAGAGAGCAGCTGTAAGAAACCGGCCGACGCGCAACGAACCAAGAGAAAGCCGAGGGCTGCACGCAGGCGACAGCGCCGCCGATGGACACGTAGACAGGGTAGAGGCTGGCGGCGGTGGAAAGGATCCCCTCCCACCGGGTATCCGGCTGCGTTGGGCTCTCCGACGGGGTCCTGGACATGGACACTACACGAAAGAGATTAGGGGGGCGATCAAAATTGGACCTTGGCGGACGAAGGGGGAGGCTTTTGGGGCCGGAACCATGGCGGAGGAGAAGAGGAAGTGAGGAGAGGAGAGACATTGGCGAGACGCAGCGCGTGCTGTTGGAAGGATCCAAGTGACAGGCGGAGGTTCCTGGTTAAATATCAAGCAGATGCGCAATTAGTTCATTATTATTATTTATTATTATTATTATTAGAAAAGAAAAATAATTTCCGAACTATAAAGAAGGTAAAATGATGCACGATATTTCGGAAGCTAAGGAAGATATTGGACAGTAATCAATTCGTGCATGAATACGTCAAACCGCGATGTGACATAAATTTAGGAATTGACAAGATTTTTTTTTTCTGGCAAGGTTTAGTTCGATCACTGAAAATTCATGTGCGATGACAACTGATTTTTCTTTAAAGATATTAATAATTTAAGAACAATATTAAAACGTAACTTATTCTTTTAATTAAA
Organism: Pontederia crassipes; assembly: GCA_030549335.1. NCBI lineage: Eukaryota > Viridiplantae > Streptophyta > Magnoliopsida > Commelinales > Pontederiaceae > Pontederia > Pontederia crassipes. Next base: position 59,389,249 of record CM060189.1, on the reverse strand, counting down.
AATGAAGATTTGGAATCTGGAAATCAATTCTGACTAAAAAAATGATACAAATTACTTATGAATCAGATAATAAAGTTTCAAGTTACATCAATCAAATGATAATTCCTTCTGCGCATCATAAATAACACCGAGAAAAAAAATTAAAGATGAATGACTTTGCAAGGGTTTTGTTCACATTCAAAATACGAGTACTATGAAGACTCATAAATCTGTGGTTAGTATCGAAAAAGGAATCTTAACTCTAATGAAGGATGCAGCTGACAGAGGACCACAAGTGCCAGATGGAAACAAGTTTCAGAAAGAGCATGCAAGAGGTCTGAAGCATGTGATGACTCCTCAGGAGGAGTCACTGTGACAAAGAACTTTTTGGAAAGCTTCATGAAAACAACTATGTGGCCAGCATCTTTGATTCTAATCCTGTGGCCAACGCACAGTTAAAAAGAAAGGGCAGGCAGACCATTGCGCTGATATTTTGAGACAGAAGAATATTCAAGCTCATATTCCAACACAGCTAAAAATCTGTTTACAGACATTGTTCCATGAGAAGAAAGAAATGTAGTATATGTCATATGTATGGCCACTCGTCTCTCACATGATAACGAGCACATTTGACAGTAAAACTGTGAAGAATGAAAGCCGTGCTTTTTACTTGACAGAGTTGAATTGTCCATAGTGAGAATTGTGGAGAAGTATGAGCTTCAGTCCTCTGGCAGGTTCAGCAACTTTCGCTGATTTTCTCACAGCAGGACGATGAGAGTAGTAGTTATCAAAGAGGCCAACCTCACTATTGCAGGACCAGGTTGGTCCCCTTGGGCTGCTGTCCACCCACAGGAACCTCCTTGAGAATGGGTTAACAAGACTCTCGCGGAATTCCTTTACTGTCTCACATAGCAACCCCTGCAGCCAAGTCAAAGATAAGTTTTAGTTTTTGGCGTTTGTTCTATCAAATATCAATACGATAGAGCTAATGGTGTGAAGGACTAGGAACCTCAGCCATTGCTTTGATCTTCAGGGTAGTGCTGTTAGATAGAAGAACAAGATGTCCATCATATTTTATTTTCCTGAATAAAAGTGCACAATCAAGGATATGATCTTCTGCAGTTGGAGAAACAATCTCCACAAAGCTCCCATAAGTGGAGAAAGCCAAAGGCTTGGAAACATCATCATTGCTTCCATTACTACTTCGTGCCTGGGGTGAAACAGGGGGGGTTGGCTGTACTGGTACGGTCTCGAAAGAACTCTGAACGTGAATCCACCAACTGACATTCTCCATGCAGTCTTCTATCCATTGCAGTACCGAACACGCCCTTGTCGATTTTCTGAAAAAACTCTCACGCCTTTTCAGGTTATCAAGTTCCCTTATGACTGAAAATGCAAGAGCATAAATTAGAATGGAAATAGAAAAAGGATTAGTATGGAAATGCATAGGTATGTAAAAGTTGACTCTAAACTAACCAATTCTTGGAACTATAAGGTGAGTCCCCTTCATGCCTTCTAATAACTGCAAGGCCTTTCTTGATTCTTCATTTAGTAAACAATCTGTGTCAACTAAAATGTTCCAAATCTTTTTCTCTTGCCCAGTTCTAAAGGGCACTGCAGTTGTAGGCTGGTTCTGAGAATAAAGTTCAATAAATGTCTAACAACATTAGGAAAGGAAACAAACTAGTATATCACAATCCTTGTTTTGTGACTTACCAAGTAATTGTTGGTTTCAAACTTCTGCGAATCGCTGCAAGAAGCAGAGTTTGCCTGAATGATGTTGCTCTGAGTTCTTGAAGTAGAGGTTTCCAGCAGTGGTTGAAATGGAATCCTATCCACCCTCTTCTTCATAATCTCTCTCTGAATTTTAACAGAAGTTTCAGAAAGGGGCTTTTTCTTCTTGATAGATTTTGAAGCTTGAGGAGTCTGATTCTCCTTGTCTGATGAACATCCATTTTCCTCATTTTCAATCTTCATGGGTTCTGATGACAGTGCCCCTATTATAGCATCAGAAAAAATAAGTTCCTTTGTCTTAGACCTTGAGACAGGAGAAGTATGATTCTCCTTGCCTGAGGAGCATCCATTTTCTTCAATCTTCATGTTAAACTCAGGTGATAGTGTCCCTTCATTAACATCAACAGAACCGAGTGAAAAATCAGAAAGATGTTGTGCCACATTAGAAGGATTGATACTATGAGGCTGCACCATGTGGTCCTTCAATTTAAACTTTGAAACTGGTGTCATAATTTCCGTATCTGATGCGGAACATCCTTCTTCAATATAACTCTTGGCAGAGTTCTCACAACTGACTTCCTTTAAGCTGATGCTTTCAGGTGCCCACTTTGCCTTATCTAAATTATTCATGCTTTCTACCAAGCCCAAAGTGAATGATTCTTCTACTGTCACATTACTAGCCTTTGACTTATGGCTTGAATCTACACCAGATTCCTTGTCTGAAGTCAAACTTCCTTCTTCCTTCAAACAGAGGTTCCTAGAACTCATGTGCCTTGGCATATGAAAGTCTTCTTCCATGCTCAAACTTGCAGCAAATGAATTCTGCTGGAGTCTGTTCTTCATATTTTGTCGAGCTGGTATTGGAGTGTCATTCTCCTTATCTGACTCGAAGATTCCTTTATCTTCTTCTTGCCCACCCAAACTGTCAAGCATCACTTTGTCGAGCATTTCCTCATACTCAGATTGTTCACAGAATGTAAAGTATCCCTTCCGAGTACCTTCGTTTATACCACTATCAGCTATTGTGTCTTCAATTCTTTCTTTGCTCCCCCCAGATTGAATTCTGAGACAGATAGCAGATCTTGATTTTTGCTGGACTATACTGTTCATATCTTCTTCCACATTCAAAGTGGCAGCAATTGATTTACAATCTGCATTACTCTTCTTCATCCTTTGATTTACATTCTCCGTATATGAATCAAAGACTTGTTTGTCTTCTTTTTGCCCACCGAAATCATCAAATAACACTCTACAGACGTTTTCTTGTGACTTGACTTGTCCAGTACATGTATGGTTCTCCTTCCTAGTTCCTCCTATCTTCTTACCGGTCCTTGTGTCTTCTATTCTTTGCTTGTTCCCACTTTGAATTCTGAGAAGGTGATTAGATCTTGATTTCTGTTGGAGTGTTCTGCCCAAATATTCTTCTGCAGTCAAAGAAATTGCATCAAGTGATTTTTGCTGCAGTTTAGTGTTTTTCTTCATGTTTTGGTGAGAAGACATTGGAGTTATGTTCTCCTTATCTGAATCAAAGAAGTCTTTGTCTTCTTCTTTCCCGTTCAAATTGTCAAACAGGACTCTGCAAATTGCTTCCTGTACATCAACTTGATCACAAACTCCACCATTCTCCTTCCTAATTCCTTCTTCAGCTCCATTATCAGCTACTACATTTTCAATTCTTTCCGGGCCCTTCCAAGTTTGAATTCCGAGACAACTAACTGACATTGATTTCTGCTGGGATTTTTCACTACTTTGATCTTCTTCCATGATCAAAGCTTTAGCAGGTGCTTTCTGTTTGAGTGTGCTCTTCATATTTTCAAGAGGTGGCATTAGATTCACATTCTCGTTATTTAAATCCAAGGCTTCTTTAGATTTTTGTAGTGCACCCAATTTGTCAATTGGAGATCTATACAGGTTCTCTTCTGTCACAACTTGTTTAGTGATTATACTACTACCTTCCACAGTTCCCTCTCTATTCTCAATATCAGCTGTTTTATTTTCGTCCCCTTCCTTGTTTCTTCCTGTTTTAATTCTGAGACAGCTAATAGATTTTGATTTACTCCTCCTTGACAACAGACTGGAAGGCATGCTCTTCTCAGATCTCAGTGGGTTCAGGGGGTCTTCATGTGATTGTTCTTCATATACAGACGATGCAGATACAGAAGTCAGATTCTCTCCTGCCAATGGAAATAAAGAGCTAAAACACTCCAGCATTGGAGCAACCAAAGAGGAGATTGCACTTTCCTCTACTATTTTCTTGCTCGCCGGGCTCATGAATTCCATCATTGAAGGTGCTGAAGGAATCTCCAAAATCCTCTGTGCATTAATATCATCAATTCCCTTATGACCAGCATGATCCTGTCATACAGGATTTATGTCAACCATTATATGAACTTCAAATTCAAAAAATCATTTTTTTCCATTATATTGCTAGAATCGTCATAATGAGTAATGGCAAATTCAAAACAATTATATGACACAGTATGCCTTTGTTTAAATATTTTGAACCAATTAATCATGAATTTAGATATCTATTTCTGCAAAGTGGAAGGCATTGCACAGAAAAAAAAACATTTCGAAAAATGATACCTGAAAGATCTCTACATTCTTCTCATCAGTCAATGATTCCTGGTGAATCTCAGAATCCTGTTGCTTATTAGCGTCAATTGTTTCATAGTTCGAATCATCCTATCAAGGAAACAGAAAATTACACGTAATCAATAAATCGTTTTGTTTCTCATTGATATCAAACATAATAATAACGTTAGAATATTCTAGCAAATACAAGATAAAATCCCCATATAGAACCGCTTCCTTGCAGGTAATAAAATTGGTTGTTTAGAGTAATCCGAGGACTCTATAATTCAACTACGTTGGTTAGAAAACCAAGTTTTTTATTAGCACCTGATAAGTCTCTTCTTCTGGTAATGGTGCTAATGGATTCTCCATCTCGAACGCGCGGCTTGCAGACACCCACTGAAGCCTGTAGACCCTGGTCGAGGCGCCAAGCCGCAGGCTGTCACCATCAACCAAGTTGACCGACACGTTTGGAGGGATCTTGGTGCCCGAAACCCAGGTCCCATGAACTACCAAACAATGAGGAAAAACGAAAAGTGAGATGAAAAATATAAAATAAGCAACGAAAACAATCTCAACGCTTAATGGAATAGTTTGAGAGTAATCATTTTTACCGGAAGAGCGGTCGACGACAGAAAGCTTCTGCTCCGACCGCGAGAGGCGGAGCTCGAGGTGGAAACGGCTGATGCTAGGGTGGTCCAGCACGATGTGGCAATCCGGGTGCCGGCCGATGAGGATACTCACCTCATCCACGTCCTCATCGGCGACGCCCCTCCGGCGGAGGCATCCCTCCTCTTCGGCTCCTTGGTCGGAGGAGGATCTGGGAGGGCAGTTGAGGAATATATTCTTGAGGATGCTGCCCTTTTTTAGAACGGAGAGCACGGCGATGTTGGCAGCAGCCGCCTGCTCCGCCTCTTCCTTCTCCGGAAAAGGCGACCCAATGTTGTCGCCGGCGACGGTCATCTCTGATCGGTGGGTGCGAATTGTGGTGGAGGGGAACGAAGAGGAAGAATGAGCGAAGTGATGTCTCGAGGATCTGTGAAGGGATCGGAAGCGTTGGGGGCCTGGGGGTGGGTTTCAGACTTTATTGGGGGAATTTTAAAAATTGGCGACCGTTGGGTTTTCGTATCTCAACGGCTAACTTTGATGGGCCTCCACGCCATCTCCGCTCCAAAAATTGTAATTTAATTATCCATTTAATATAAATAAAATGCCTTACTTTATTATGAACACGAGGTGTTTGGTTTGTGAATAAATTTTATAAGAATAAGATGGAAGAATATGTATTTTTATTTATTTTAAAAAGTAAATTATCATTAATAGCGATTCATCTCGAAGTCTGATTTTGTTTCATCTTTCTCACTTATTTTTAACAATTTTAGAGAGTTATAGCGAAGATGGCAATAGAGGCTAATGTTGGTTAAAATTGATGAATCAAGAGTTTATGAAATTGGATCGTTTCGATGGCACCAGTTTCAATTGTTGGAATGATAAAATGATGTTCCTATTTACGGTGATCAATGTTGTATATATCTTGGATCCAAAATTGAAGCCAATAGAAGAATCAACTAATGATGTAAGTGAAGAACAATGAGCAAAAGTTGCGGAACAAAAGAAAAAAAGAGAGGATGATGAGTTCACGTGTAATATTCATGATCTAATCCATATTTTATTCTATATTGTATGGCTATAATCAATTGAATATATGTGGTGTAGTATATGTTGTCATGTTATATAGTGATATTGTAACGCCCCCAATTCGCACCCTGCCACGTGGCAGAATACGCTTCGAGAACGCTAAGAGTCATCCTTACGTGTACATCATATTGATCAAAAAAAAACTTTGACTGGTCAACTTAGTAACGATAAATACGAAATAATTAAATTATCATTAAGAATAAAAAGAGTAACATCATGAAATGCGGAAGACTGATAACTGACTTCATAGGAGTCCAAAGGAAAGCTAATACATCAAGTAATAAAAAGAAAGGAAAAAGTTATCATCATCTAAACGACTCGATAACCATGTGCACCCACCTACGAGCTCGATCGGTCACCGTTGATCACCATCATCATTAATACATTGGCCTGCATTTAAGAACATGCAGGGGAGAACCTCCCTATGAGTTTTACAACTCAGTATGGAAGTAAGATAAGTAACATCATAAGATCATGATACTAAACATGAATCATAAGGAGAACATCATAAGATAACATCATCATCTGATAGGCAAGTAAATCATTATCATAATAGAAAAGTAAATGCATGTAAGAGGACATATGAATAAGTGATCATATAGAGTCATCATAAAGAAAGGCATAAGCCAAGCATCATAAGAAAGATTTTTTATTCATGCGTTCATCTTCTTCATCATCTTAAGTTCATCTTTGACTTATTTGGGGTATATTTCAACCCACGGAGAGACCTGCATCAACCCGTCCATCATCATCATAACTGACAGAGCCAGCCCATAACTGACAGAAGTTGGCCCATAACTGTCCGAGGACAGCTCATAACTGACAGAAGTCAGCACATAATTGTCCGAGGATAGTCCATAACCTGGTCGTCACCAATCCATCATAAAAGAGCTCTCCATTTAACTTTTTACGTCTTTTATCTTACATCTTTTAATTTAACAAAACTTATTTTGATAAGAATTTTAAATCAGGATAAAGGATATAATCATGGAGAGTAAATCAGGGATAAATTCGACGTCATCATCATCATACATTGATCAGGATTAATCACATGGAATAAGGATTAAGAAATCATAATCATATGCTTAATCAGGTCGGAACTCGGACCGAGTAGGGAGAAACCCAAGTCGAGTTGATTGGTCATCTTCTTCGGGAAAATTAGAGTAAACTCGGGCCAGGTTCGAGATTACACCTGGGCCGGATCGGGTCGTCATCGAATTGGGGTGGCCGTCGCGCCCGACAATCCTCTGTACATGGAACTTGGTCCGAGTCATCTTCAACTCGGGCCGAGTTCGTCCGGTTGCAAAGCTCCGAGAGCATCGACAATGTGGATCCGGGTCGAGTTCCACCAAACTCGGTCCGGCGGAGGACCTACCCGGGCCGGGTTCAGGTGAACTCGGGCCGAGTTCTTCTTCCGCAGAAACTGCGCGTTTCGCAGTTCACGTTCCGTTCATCTTCTCCGGCGATGGCCGACACTAATCAACATCATAAGATATGGAACAATAATCAGGAACAACCTAGAACATGCTTCAAGTCTAAAATCAAGATTCTATCACGAATCTATCCTAGTTCCATAACTCGAAGTTTCTTTCCGAGAAACTTTATTGCTGTCCTCTTCTTCCTCTTCTTCATCTTCTTCTGCCCGCTCCTCTCTATCCAGGTGCACGTCCGGCGTCGTCCGCGTCCTCCGGTGTGTCCCCTGTAGGGCGGCGGCCGTCGGGACGAGAAGGGACGAAAAGGGCGCACTTAAGAGAACTAGGGCCGGTGATGCGTGTAGAATTGATAGCAAACATTAGTAAGTGCACTAGTCGCTCAAGTAATAAAGTGAATGAGTAGAGTTATCATTCTCACGAGGACGGTTAATAACTTAGATTCTATTTTAACCTTGTTAATTGAGAAATTAAGAAAATATATAATTTTCAGAGGTGAATAAAAAGAAAATAATAATAATAATAAAGGAAATGATCACCTAGAGAAATGATAATTTAATGATTAAGGCATTTAAATATCACCACTAGAATGTAATGAATTTTCTCAACTTAGAATTAGTTGAATCAATAACAAAGTGAATTCTCAAATTTAGTTAACCAATATTTCAGGCTTTAACTATTATCTTATGAATAATTAGAATAAATTAATCCTTTCGATTTTTAACTTACTTAATTAAATCATAAGATGCATTCAATCGGAATTAATATTAAGGGCTTTCTCAAGTCACCTTAATAACTTCACAGATTAGGTCTCTTTCAATTTTTCTAATTGTGGCATTCAATAAATAAGATCGATCCTAGAAACTATTATGAAAATAATTACTTCTTCTCAAATAGTAATCAAATCATAAATCATGGAATCAAAGGAAAGCATTAAACATGAAATTGCAATGCCATTAAAGATTCAAATCAAACTAATATTAAGAAAGACTTCAAAACATAAATAAGGTTCAACTAAAATGACCCTAATGAACGAATAAATCTGAGAATAACAACATCAAATCTAATGTAAAAGATTGGCAAAAATAGCTAAATTTCTGCTGAAATTTGTCTGTCACGTCCATGACAGAAGTTGTCACGGCCGTGACAGTGCCTTAGTCAAATTTTTGCCTGCAGAATCTTCTGTCACGGCCGTGAAAATAACTGTCACGGCCGTGACAGTCTTCTGAACTGTTTTAAGCTTTTTCTTCGACGTTTTCTCATATCCTGTCATGAATAATTTCCAGATTTAGGTAGAAATCAAATCTAAATGAAATTATATAAAAATAAATCAAAACTCTTCTTTTCTAAACATAAAAATATTCTAAAATGCTAATAAAATGTCATAAACTAATGTATGATTTTGCTTGTCCTCAAACAAATTTCAGATAAGGCACATTGCTCCATCACAAAACCAATACTTTTCTCCCACTGTTCTTTTTACACAACCATCACTAGAGTATCTATTCTCAACCAATATCCAGCCTTGCAAAATTCTTAGCATTTAAACATGTCTTTCCTGCATATCTACGAATAATATTAGTCAATCTCATAAGAGTATCAATATTGAACCACAAGTCTTTAAGGAGTTTATTTTCATACTATTATCATTTCACATTCCAGCATTAAGATTTTTGTTTTCACTTAAGAATTTAGTAATCCTCCATATTGCACAAAGTGGTCCATGTAACAGGCTTTCGACCAACGGATCCCAGAGCAAATGCCCTTAGGTCGCCAGGCAAGAATCCACTACGGATTAATTTTCAATTCCATAATATCACCCTCCATAACTCCAATCTTAATTTTCAAGTGCAGAGGCGAATTTCATAGGCTATGCATTGTCCATAAATAGCTAAATTGAGTAGTGATGAATATCCTTTACCGATAAGAGATTGTTTGGTTGCCCAAATGCAAGGTGCATATGTTTATAAAAGTTGACCTTAACTTTAGATACTACCTGCTTAATAGTAAGAAGTAATAAAAAAATTAATTTCGAATACAATAAAGGCATATTGTAAGCTTTGTAAGTTCATTTGGGATTATTCGATGGATTAATTCTCTTTTATGGTCGGGTAGTGGCATGTACATGAAGATAAGTAGAGGCTTATGACAAGAAATACTCCAAATATATAATTTGAAGCTTTTCACTACTATATAGAACCCAATATTTGGAGACACCATTCACATAAGTAAGATTGAACTAGGTACATATTAGGAGTCCTAAATATATACTCACATGTAAGGAGTTGAATACAAGACAAAGAAAATGAATGAACCTCCCAAAGGACTAATAACTTTATTTCATATCCTTCAACAAAGGTGAATAAAGTAGCAAAAGTATTAGGTAGTGAGCCAACCCTTATAACTAAATTGACTATTAGAAAATGGAATACTAAAGTATAACAATAAGATATGTTCTTAAAGACATTAAGACATGGGATAGATGTTTGCCATTTAGTCCTACACGATGTGGAAGTATATATTGCCCATTTTATGAATCCATGTCAAGAAAAGATGATCATGACCCATCACATGTGATTCAATATGTGAAGCTATAAGAACAAATGTCACATAAAAAACAATATGATAATGAATTAAATGGAAAAGCTTAAGTGCTACGATTTACGATAAACTCTTCATAGAAGTGGGAAGTATTATGATATTCAAAAAGCTACAAGGCAAATTGGATATGGGATATATGATCAAAATCTATATTTAAGTGATTAATACGGTATTTCAAATTTCGAGGACGAAATTTTTTAAGGAGAGTAGAATGTAATATCCATGATCTAATCCATATTTTATTCTATATTATATGGCTATAATCAATTGAATATATGTGGTGTAGTATATGTTGTCATGTCACGTAGTGATATAATAAGAATTTATAAAATTTAATTAAAATACTAAAGTATGATTAATAATTATATTATGATAAAGCATATTCTCTTATGGTTAACTATGCATGTGATTTGTTAAGATTGAATTTAAGTCTAGTGGACCAATCAAATATCACCAAGTGGCATATGAAAATATATATGTGTAACAAAAATTAATATATAAATATGTGAATAAATTACATGGATTATATTATATTACTTAATATCAATTAGGGATGAAATTAATTATTTTAAATGTTAAATTTTAACTGGATAAGAATTTCAACTCTTGATATGAAAGTTGCCAGCAAGCTAGCAGCTTGCCACCTCATGCTTAGACTATTTTCCCAACTGACCTATTCAGATGATAAAAATCTGAAAAAATTCGTATGGTCTTATCCTTATCTCTAGCCAACACACAAAAAATTTCAGACCACGACTCCTTTCATGGACATTGAAGGAAATTCGAGAAGGAAGATCATTAAAGGTGAAGATTCTAACCCTAGACTGATGGTGTTCTTCCTAAGATTTGCTTTCGTATCAATTCATCCTTAAAAATTATGAAATTTAACATATAGAATAATCTTCGAGTTTACATGAGATTTGGAATCATGTTAATAGGAGTTATGAAACAAAAGTTATGCCATCAGGATTAAGGTACTATCACTCTGTCCGCCGAAATTGCTACCCGAATTTGTAAATTATGTATTAAATCCAATATGTCGTGAAATTATTTGATAATTTAGGGTGTTATAGATATTGATGTTAGGTCTCATCTACAATTGGAATCACTAGAAAATAGTATGTTATCGAAAGTTATAAATATTTTATCGAGCCTTACTCAGTCTGTCAGGATGGAACTTATGGCAGATTATGCTAGTATTGGTTAAATTTATTGTGCTCAGTACAAATAGATATAAATTCAAGTAATTTTATGAGTTGTACCCTAGGATGTCTACTATTTTGGAAAAATTAAAAGTATGAGAATAGGGAATGTTTATTATTTTATATAAATTATAAAAGTAAGGTTACTCAGCTTGTCAGAACATAGAAACAACACAAAAGTTAGGCTGAATTTTGATTTTCATGAGATCAAACCATAATGAAATAGGATATGAAACTTTAAAAGTAAAGAAAATTGGAATGACGTCATTTGATTTTGTATACTAGAAGATATGGATTTTTCTTTACTATGTCTACAATCTGTCATAATATTAGGTCAATCCTTATGTTTAATAATTACTTAAGTTATAAGAGTAAATGTTTAAGGTTCATATACCATTTCAATTAATTATGATTCATGTGTGATAGGTTTATATTCATATTATAGAAGTGATGTGTTCTTATTATTATTGTATAGGAGTAGAATAGTAAAGTAGTGAAAAGGAAAGGAAAACATTTTGTTAGCCCTTATAGGTAAGTTGGTTTCTCCTATTTTATGTATTCACCTCTTTTGAATTTGGTGTGACATTAATTATTATAGTATTGAATATGTTTCGGATATGTTATGAATTGATTTTGAGAAATGCAACTATGAAAAGTATATATGAATGACTGTATGATTGCACATTTAAAAAAGCATATATGATATGATATGAATGAATTACGAGAAGTGCAATCTTGTTCCGTTTGAAATGATTGATCGAGTGGTGGTACAATTGAAAAGCATATGTGGTATGTTAAGGATTGATTTAATAAAATGCAATCCTATTCCGTTTGAATCGGTGTTCGACACGATTCATCTTCTGATATTTGATTTACAAGATATGGTACCCTTTGATCTTTGATATGAAATTGTTATATGATGAATCATGCATCTGCATCTGCTTGTATCTACATATGTGATGGTTGGAGCTAAGTGCTACATTGCTGATCACGATGGGAGCCACCTCTAGAGTCCAATTCATCATTATGTTCCCCAATAATGGGATGAGATAGTCTGGAGCTAAGTGCCATGCGGAGCTAAGTGCCACATCGTGAGTAGTCGCGATGAAGGCCACCTCTAGAATTCGTAGGGGCCACCTCTAGAGTCCACCTATCGCTATATAATTTGTTCCCCGAAAGGAATGAGGTAGAATGGAGCTAAGTGCTACATCGTTGATCACGATGGGAGCCACCTCTAGGGTCCACCTACCGACCACTGGCCAGTTGGTGATCTGTGCATACATATGAGAGTGTTGCATTTGCATACATATGTTTGATATGATTTATATGATATTGATTGCAAGTTGAGTGTGATATTTCTGATTAGTATGTTATATATGTAATTATCAAATATATGAAAATGTCTATTTGCTATTATGATTATTGCATGATTTTATATGTCACTCCGAATTGATTAATTGGTAACACATAGTTTATGAGTTATCAACTTACTGAGCTATTTTTGCTCATAATGTTGTTTCTAATATTTTTCAGATTCATATAGCTCGTTGGGATCGTGCGAGGTGATAGTCATAAAAGGATTCTATAACATCCTTGGTGACATGATGAGAGGAATTATGTCTCTTGTATCTTTCTATTAAGATGTCGAGAGAGCTAGTCGTGTCTATTATTTATGTCAAAATAAGTTGTATTGAAAATAAAGTCATATTGTCAAATGTACGACTTAAGGTGTATCAGTTTGCTCTGAAATGATCACATATTATGTAATTTATTTAATGATATACTTTTACTCTTATGTTATAAAAGAAGAGTAAATTACATCATGTTTCCGCATTTCTTCATAATTTTATTTGATCGCTCGTAATGAGTCGCGAACTCTAGTTTAACTCGGATTAAATTGGGGTCGTGACATCATGTGCAGAGATACATCCTAAACACCTTGTCCGATCGCCTCGATCTTTACATGCCAATCGAGTCTCCCCTTGAAATCTGGAAAGCGTTGGAGGATAAGTACAAGACCGAGCGACAATATACTGATAAATCCCTTATGATGAAGTATTTCGAATTTAAAATGTCTGATAACATTTCCATTTTGGATTAAGTCCATGAACTACAAATCCTATTAAACAAGTTTCTTGACTTGAAAATTGTGATTCCCGAGTCGCTACAAGTTGGAGCAAGAATTTCAAAATTTCCCACAACTTGGAATGATTATAGAAAGAAACTCTTTTCATATGACAGATGATTTCACAGTAGAAAACATACTAAGACATTTGGGCATCGAGAAAGAAAATAGAAAGCGGGATGCTGTGTATCTTCCACAGAATTCTAAAGTGAATTATGTTGATGAAGTTTAGAAGAATAATACTTAGAAAGGCAAGAGAAAATTTTCTTCGAATACTGATGATAAGCAAGATTTGAAGAAAAAGAGAATTTGTTACAATTGTAACAAAATGTAGCATTATGCCAACTAATGTAGACTACCAAAAAAGGGCAATCATTCTAAGGAGGTTCTACTTCCAATGTCAATGTTATTGAAGAAAAGGACTTAGTTCCAATGATCATCCAAGGAATTGAATAAATTCAAATTGGTGTGATCAGTGAAATAAATATGACATCATCTGTCAAACATTGTGATTAGTGACTTGATTCAAGTGCTACGGTACATGTTTGTAACAATAAAGAAGTCCTTATGGAAAATAACAATTCGGCTAAAGTGCTTGGGGTAAGGAACGATGGAACTTAATTTCACTTCTAAAAAAATTGACATTAGTGAATGTTCTTTATGTTCCAGAGTTGAGGAAAAGTTTGGTGTCTGCTAGTTGCTTTGTAAGAAAGGATTCGAAGTTATTCTTGAATCCGATAAATTTATCTTGCTTGAGAATGATGTATTTGTAGAAAAATAATATTGTAATGAGGGTATGTTCAAACTCAATATTAATAATATGAATGATTCTTCTTTTTATATTGTTGATTCTTGTTCATTGTGTCATGCTAGATTAGCACATTTAAATTATCAATCTCTTCGAAATATGCATACAAATAATTACATATCTCTTAGTGATAGATATTTTAAGGATAAATGTGAAATTTGCATGCAATCAAAGACTATCAATAAACATTTTTCATGCAATTGAAAGAAAAACACAAGTATTAAAATTAATACATTCTAATATTTGTGAATTTAATAATATTCTTACTAGAGGAGAGAAAATGTATTTTATAATATTTATTGATGAATGCTCTAGATATACTTATGTATATTTGTTGAGAAAGAAATGCGAAGCATTTGAAATATTTAAACGTTATAAATCTAAAGTTGAGAATCTGCATGAAAAGAAAATTAAATTTCTTCGTAGTGATAGAGGTGGAGAATATTTGTCTGTTGAATTTGATATATTTTGTGAAACTAATGGTATTGTACATAAATGTACAACACTTTATTCTCCACAACAAAATGGATTAGCTGAAAGAAAAAAAATGTACTTTAGCAGATATGATTAACTCCATGATTTTAAATACAAAATCACCTTATAATTTATGGGGTGAAGCATTATTGACTGCATGTCATATTCATAATAGTATTCTCTTCAGAAAAACAAATATATCCTCATATGAAGTATGGAAAGGAAGAAAATAAAATATATGTTATTTCAAAGTGTGTGGAGGTGTTTAGCATTTTATAGAGTCCATGATCATAAAAGGACTAAGTTAGGACCAACCGGGAGTTTTGAAAGAAACTTTTATGGGATATGCTCAAAATTCAAAAGCATACAAAATATTAAATTTGACATCTAATACAATAGTTAAAATTAGAGATGTAGAATTTATTAAATAATTATTCAAATTCTAGTTTTGAGAACTCACAAATAGATCCACAATTTTTTTTGTGATAAGAGTCATAAGCGTCTTAATGACAATGACTCTATAGAACCAAGGAAAAATCAACGTATAAGAAAAGAAAAATATTTAGGTCCTGATATTATTTCATAACAATCAATAGTATTTTTTCTCAAAGGAAATAGAGATAGTGTGGTTAATAAAATTCATATAATGTTGAATGTGGAAGAAAATCCACAAACCTATAAGAAGCAATGGCTTCGAGGGACAACATTTTGGAAAGAAGCTATTGATGATTAAATGCATTCAATATTATCAAACACGTAAATTTACTTCTATGTTCAAAACCAATTGTCTGCAAGGGGGTATTTAAAACAAAGTATAATACCGATGGCACCATACAAACTTTTAAAGTTAGATTAGTTGCTAAAGTATATAGACAACAAGAAAGTCTTGATTATCTGGATACCTATGCACCAATTGATAGATGACTTCTATTCGAGTTCTTTTAACATTAGCATCCATCTACAAGTCTCATGTACATCACATGAATGTTAAAACTGTATTTTTTAAATGGTGAACTCAATGAAGAAGTTTATATTAAACAACCAGAGAGCTATGTGCTTTCTGAAAATGAAAAGAAAGTTTGTAAATTGGTTAACTCATTATATTATTTAAAGCAAACGCCATAAAAAATTTGATTTGATAATATTATCAGATGGCTTTAGCCATAATGATGCAGATAAGTGTATTTTTCCAAATTTACTAAAAATTATGGAGTGATTATCTGTTTGTTTGTGGATGACTTATTAATATTTGGTACGAACTTGTGTTCGTGAAACCAAGACGTATCTATTTTCAAAATTTAAATGAAATAGATACAATTTTGGACATTAAAGTGCAAAAACATGATAAAAATTTTGCACAAAGACAATCTCATTATATTGAGAAAGTATTGGAAAAATTCAATCATCTTAATATCAAGGAACCTAATACTCCTTATGATCCCAATTCCAAATTAAATAAGAATTCTGAAAAGGGAATAGCATAATTAGAATATGGGAATAGCATAATTAGAATATGTGAGTGCTATAAAGAGTTTAATGTATGCAATGAATTTCACTAGACCCAATATCACATTTGTTGTGTGCAAATTATGAAGATCTACAAATAATCTTAATGTGGACCATTGGAAAGGTATTTGTAAAATCTTGGGTTATTTAAAAAAACCCATTAATTTTGCACTAGAAGGATATATAGATGCAAGTTGGATGTCAAATCTTAGTGACATAAATTTTACTACAGGTTTGATTTTTAGTATTGGAGGAGGAGCTATTTGTTGGACTTCTAAGAAACAAATATGTATTACTCATTTAACGATGGAGGCTGAATTTGTCGCTTTGACAACTGCAAGTAAAGAAGCGGAATGATTAAGAAATATGTTATATGATATTAAGTTGTGGCCACACCTGTGTTGGAAATTAAAGGATAAAGTAGGAAAATAATTCAACACATAATAGAGTAATTAAGGGAACAATTTTTAGAGAAAAGGCAATATTATTGCATGATATTCTGCTATGTTAAAACTTAAAATAAGATGGCCTATAAATAAGCTTACAATTTGAGAAGATAAAAAATAACAACATGAAGATCATGCCTAAAAAAGTGGGAGATCATGCACTCACTCTACTAACACACTACTACCACTAATTACATTACCTCGTAACCATGACTACTATATCATCACAACTATCCATTAACTGCATAATTAATTTTTATTTTTTTCAAAATACAAAATGATGTGGATAATATTTTTTAATCACATTTCAACACTTGCCTTTATTCAAACTTGCATACTCCAAGCATTTTTGTGAAAAATGCATGCTTTTGAATAGAAAAAGCTTTGATGAATAAATTTGTCATTTATTCATCTGTACCACAGAATTCCAATTTGACTTCTTCATCCTTCACTAAGCCACGAATAAAATGATGGCGTATCTCAATGTGTTTTGTTCGTCCATGCATAACTGAATTCTTGATCATTGCTATTGCTAATTTGTTATCATAAAAAATAATTGTTGCGATTGATGGTGATCCAACAAAATTCTTCTTAACCATATTGCTTGACATGCAACAGATGTAGCAGCAATATACTCTACTTCAGAAGATGAGATGACAAGAGTTGCTTGCTTCTTTGAACACCATGAAATTGCTCCTGATCTAAGACTAAAAACACTTACTGAAGTGCTCTTTCTATCATCCAAAGATCTTATCCAGTCACTATCAATAAAGCCAAACAACTTGAAATTAGAAAATTTAGAATACCAAATTCCAAAATTCATCGTGCCAGCAATGATATTTTAGAATACCAAAATTCCAAAATGTGTTTGGCTACTCCTAAATGATATTTTGTTGGAGAATACATAAATCTTGATACAAGATTGACAAAAAAAGAGATATCTGATCTTGTGTGAGTCAAATAAATTAAGCCACTAATCAAACTTATAAATGTTATTTCATCAGTATGACATACCGTTATCAAGTTTGAACTTTTCATTCACATTCATAATAGTGGCATCATCTTTGCAATTAAGCATATTGAACATGTCCAACAAATCATTAGCATATTTCTTTTGAGAAATAAATATACCATCAGTATCTTGCTTTACTTTTATTTCAAGAAAATAGTTCAATAACCTCAAATCCGTCATTTCAAAATTTACCATCATGCATGTTTTAAAATCAGCCACAAGTAATTGAGAAGTTCCCATGTATAGAATATCATAACATATTGGCAAACTATAATAAATTCAGGCCATTTTTCTTTCAAGTAGAGTGTTGCTCAATTTCACTTCTGCGAAAATCATTATCAATAAAAAATGAATCAATCTTACTATACCATGTACGAAGAGCTTGCTTTAGGTCATACGAAGTTTTTCTCAATTTGTAAACTTTGTCTTTCTTGACATTGATAACAAAGTTCTCTGGTTGACTGACATAAACATCTTCATTCAAATCACCATTCAAAAAAGTTCATTTTATATCAAGTTGATAAACAGATCATTGCAATTGAACAGTTAAGGCTAGAAGTAATCTCACTCTTTTAAGATGAGCAACAGAAGAAAAAGTTTCTTCAAAATCTATACATTATTTTTTTTTTGCATAGCTTTTTGTTACAAGTCTTGTTTTGTGCTTCTGAATGCTTTCATATGCATGTTATTTAGTTTTAAACACCCATTTCAAATCAATCAAATTTTTGATGTCAGACAAATCAACTAACTCTCGTGTATGATTTCTTTCAATAGACATCATTTATTCTTTCATTGCATTGCATCATTTTTCCTTTTCCATTGCTTCTTCCAAGCTTGTCGAATCTGAGACAAATAAAGAAAATTGACAAGAATCATATATTTCTTGCAAAGAACGAAATTTTCTTGGCGCAGAATTAGGTGAATTTTCGAGGAATTATTTCCTTGGAACACATTCATTTCTTGCTGGTGCTGCAATAATATTTTGTTCACCTTTTGTACGAAACTCAATTTGCAAATCAGTCACATTAGTTCTATTTATCTCCTCTCATGTCCAGTTGCATGCAAAGATAACATCTCTATTAATAATTACTTTATTAGTAGAAGGATTGTATAAACCGATAAGCTTTGGATTGATCAAAATAGCCAACAAAAATATATTTCTTGGACTTGTCATTGAGCTTTTGACAATTTTCAGAATTGTTCAAAGCATATACAATGCACTAAAAAAATTTCAAATGACTTACTTTCGGTTTGCAACATTTCCATTCCCCATATGGAGTCTGATTTTACATTGCTTTTGTTGGAGAAATATTCAGGAAATATATTGCAGTTGCAATTGCTTCAGCTCAAAAAGTATTTGGAACATTCTTCTCATTTAGCAAACTTTTTGCCATTTCCATAATTGTTTGGTTTTTGCTTTTGGCAACACAATTTTGCTGAGGTGTATATGGAGATGTAAGCTGCCTTTGAATTCCTTATTTTTCATAAAAATGGTTAAATTCATTTGATAAAAATTCACCACATCTATCTGTGCGCAGAATCTTTATGTGATAACCACTTTCATTTTTCACCATTGCCTTGAATTTTTTGAACATGTCAAACGTCTTAAGTTTTTGCTTCAAAAAATGTACTCAATTCATGTGAGAATAATCTTCAATAAATAATGCAAGATATTGAAGGACTTCGTTTGCATAGGTCCACATAAATTTGCATGAATAATTTCAGGAGTATATTTTGCTCTATATGATTTTCCTACATGAAATGACTTTTTGCATTGCTTTCCAAAAATACACCCTTCACAAACTTCATCAAGAGAATTAATTTTGTGGAATACCATGAACCATATTCATTCTGGCCAATAATTTTAGTCCACTAATGTTGAGATGACCATAACTCAAATGCTAGAGTTTAGACTAAAAAATTGACTAAATTGAAAATGCACAAGAATTTGAAAAATCCAAAGGAAATATGAGATTCTTTGCCATAGTAACTTTTGTAATAATCTGTCCAAAAGAAAAAACATCATCGTCAAACAAAATAGAATAACCACTTGCCATCAATTGACTAATGCTTAAAAGATTATTCTTCAAATTAGGAACATAAAAAATAGCATGGAGAATTTTTTCTTTACATCATTCTGTTGAATAGCAATTGTACCATCTCCCTCAACTTGCACAGCTTTATCATCTCCACATTTGAGCTACCTTTTCTTTGATTTATCAAACACTTTAAACAATTATTTCATTCTAGTCATATGGTTAGAACAATCATTGTCTAAAAACAATATTTCATTTGTATTATTAATGAGAATAAGCCATAAACAACTTACTTTCCTCTTCTTTTTCTTCTAACAAAATTTGCTAATTGCTTTGCCTTGATCCAACAATTTGCCTCAATATGCCCATGCTTCTTACAGTAGTAGCATTGAACTTTGCTTTTGTACTCATTTGATGGTTGTTGTCTTTGCTCATTTTGTCCATCAAATCTTCCTCTACTATGACCTCTTCTTCGGCCTCTTCCACGAAATTCGTCACGACCACGACCTCTATTGCAATCAGATCGAGGTGCTTATGCTTTGGCTTGAAAAGATTTTTCTTCAATTTTTTCTACAAATCTGTTCATTCTTGCTTCATGTGCTTACAAAGAACTCATTAATTTATCAAAAGAGAGTAGAGACGATTTTTTTAAATTCTTCAATTGCAGCAGCTACATAATCAAATTTTGAGGTCAAACTCCTCAAAACTTTAGTAACAACAATTTTATCATTAATCTTTTCTCCATAAGATCTCATTTGGCTAATCACAATAATTACTCTTGACAAAAATTCTTGAACAGACTCATTTGATTTCATAAACAACATCTCAAAATCTCAACGAAGATGTTGTAATTTGACTGTGATTACCTTTTATGTTCCTTGATACTCTTTTTGTAATACACACATGCTTACTTTGAGATAACTGCTCATGTAATTATGCAAAAAATAGTCTCATACACAGCTTGCTGAATAAGAAATAATTCTTTGGCAGCTGCGGAATGGTTAAGAAATATGTTCTATGATATTAAGTTGTGGCCACTGGCCACAACATGTGTTGAAAATTAAAGGATAAACTAGAAAAATAATTCAGCACATAACAAAGTAATCAAGGGAATAATTTTTAGAGAAAAGATAATATCATTGCATGATATTCTACTATATTAGAACTCAAAATAAGATGCCTCTAAATAGGCTTACGACTTGAGAAGATGGGAAATAACAACATAGAGATCATGCCTAAAAAAGTGGAAGATTATGCACACACTCCACCACTAACACACTACTACCACTAATTACATTACCCCATAACCATGACTACCACATCACCACAATTACCCACTAACTCCATAATTAATTTTCTTTTTTTTCAAAATACAAAATGATGTGGATACCATGTCTCAAGCTTATAGTAAAATCTATAATGGAAAGTCTTGACATATTAGCTTGAGACATAAATATATAAAAATGTTGATAGATGACAGTGTGATTACTATTACATATGTTAAACCAACTAATAATTTGGCAGACTCATTGACAAATGATATGTCAAGAGAAAAAGTCAATGACTTTTATGTCAAAATGGGTTTAAAACTTATAGTCATAAGTAATGGAAACTCTTACTTATTCTATAAAAAATCTGCTTTCAAAGCTCAAAGGGTAACAATAAGTTACTTAATAACTGGTGCACTAAGAATGTGAATTTAGTGCCAGTATTATTGAGGATGAGTTAAAAATTCTTAATGGATGGATATGTGTTATCCGAAATCGATATGTGCTATCGAAGAATTCCACCTATATGAATATAGAAGTGGTGTCGCTTCAGCCCAGAGTTTTAGAGTTTTTTTCGGGTAAATATTCATAAAACTAAGATGAAAACATGGCCATAATAGTGCTACAATGTTAATCTCTTATTCTAAATATTAAACACAATTGTGTGTGACCTTTTTCGGTTCATACTTAAGAGTAATGGTTCAAATTTAATAAATACCAATTACCTGTTTGAACTTTGAAAAGTCTACACTAAGGGAAGGTTCAAATATAATGATACCTTAAACTATGCATAATTGTACAATTTAATATTTTTGAAATTTGTAATCTAGTGGGGATTAATGAAATTTGTAAATTTCAAATGAAGTATGTGTTAATATACAAGGGGTGCTTAATGAAAGAGTGTATTGTTTGAGTGAAATAATACATATTGAATGAAAAGACTAAAGCTTGTAAAGGTGCATTTTTATATGAAAAATTGCAATATTTGGTAAGAGACATGTTCATACATAAAGAGATGTCCTTACATGAAGAGTTGTGTCTTTTCATCATTGATAAATACTAGTCCCCTCTTGAATTGAGATCATTTACTTGCTTTGCAAATTAAGGGATTGTGAGTTCTTCGATGAGATTTCATTGTATTTTAGGAGTATTATTGTCGTAACCCTATAGCAAATTTTGTATAGGGGCAAATAACTCTTAAAGATAGCGATTCATCATGCTTCGAAGCTGATTTTGTTCCATCTTCCCCACTTATTTCCAACAAATTATCCTTTTAATTAAATTGTTTTTGGAATAAAGATAATAAAATATAAAATATAGTTGGAAAAATTAAATAAAAGGTAGAACAATTTTATTCTTGCTATCAACAATAATGGTTATTTTATTGTAATGATGATAAAAAAAGTGCTTTTGTTAATTTTGAAGTGATTTTAACTTAACCTTATTCTATGGTATGTTTGATATTATTCTTATTATTCAATCCATCTACCAAACAATTCCAAAGAGTATAATTGGAATAGGAGGATGGGTTCAGTTGGGATGGGCAAAATCTAATTAGAAAAGGACATACTTATTAAGTGGCGACAAATTATTTAGTAGGTTGACAAATAATTATGATAATTTTAAATTTATTATTTGATTTATTAATTCTTAGTTATAAAAATCATATTGATTTTATTTTTGAATATGAGAACAAATATTGTAAAAAAATAATAATGTAAACATATTTAAGCATGAACCGATTTTGCAAGGTTAAAGTTGATACCACTTGAAATGCTATGATACCATTTGTTACGGGGTCATTCTCGAACACAAGACCACGTACGACGACTAGGAAAAGGGACATGTAGTCAACCCTATTTTGAATAAACAGTGAAAGTTTTATGATCGAGATGACTATGCCAAAAGTCGCTCTTATAGGCTTTCAATAGGACATGACGAGAGTGTTTAATAACTCATCGTGGAACCATAGCATTAACACGTAGAGATACTAATGCGAATGCTTGAGCGCTCAAAGTTTGAAGGGTGTATCTAAGGAAGCACAAGAAGGGTCACCGAGTGGGTTGCCACCTCACGCTTAAAGTCAGACACTAGAATTGAAAAAGTTTGCTTGTATTAGATATCTAGAAATATAAAATACATATGAGCCTAAGAAGACACTAGTGAACTCTTCCATAATGCACTTTAGGTAAAGGAGTGCCAGCACAAAAGAGGAAATGTAAAAGACATGCTCTACGTTGACCATTCATAAGGATGGCCTTACAAGCTTGAGATGAGCAGTATTAGTACCGCGAGGCTTTGCGCGTAGTGTCATAGGAAAATGCCTTATGATATTTTCCTCCACCAAAGTCGGCAACACCACTGACGTCGTTGTCCGGACTTCTTTAAGGTCGTCATTTTCAATCTTCACTTCGCTTGTCTAGTTGGAGTTCAAATTCTTTGTCTTGACTTCTACTTCATTAGCATCACATAGTGCCAAGAATGTCTACATCATTTTAGGACTTGCCGAGGACTCCTACCCATGCCTGTTTCACTTACTGATCCTTCGTCCAATCCGGGGTCATCACTTGTGTAGTGCTAGTGGAGTCCGCAATGTGACCGCTCTGACTTTATCAAGCCTCCATTAAGTTTTTGTTTGCTTCAGGTTCTCTAGACTCGTGCAATGTCATCTTGGCTGGTTTGGCTTCTTAGGGATGAATAATTCTTAGATGATTTCATGAGTAGCTCGGAAAAAGAGTTGCTTTGGTATCGCGATAAGATCTCGATAAGAGTTGACATTTGATGAGCATGACTTGACTTGATATATCCATGTTGCAGATGAGTCAAATGTAGAGCATAAGATCACTTCACCCTTGATCGTCATTCGAGTTTTCGATGATTCGAGGCATAACAAAGTTCTTCGATGTGACACTTTAAAACTTGTTTGTTTCAAGTCACTGCTGGAAGCGACGAGAGTCTTCCTATGTTCGCCATGGACTTGACTCGATCCTCTTGTCTTGAGCATTTGTCTTGATAATTTGGCTTGCTTTCTTGTGACTTAGACTTCTCTCCTCCACTATTGTCCTTGCCTGAGGGCATTGGTGAAGTGACACTCATTGCGGCATACTCCATGATTAACTCGACAACGACGACTAGCAAGCGAAGGTTGGGACAAACTCGTGGCGCCAACTCCGTCTTAGCTCAAGGCCTCAACCCATTTGATTCATCCACATGGAAACTTTGTAGGCAAAGCACGATGCACTCTTTCATGTAATATTTCAACGTGCCCTTCTGACTAATGTTGAACAATGCAACCTTGACGTTCAGTCCCGATTTGACAGGGCAAAAACAATTGATGAGCTGCCTTCTAAATTCGTCCAATGTCTCAATGGGATTAGCGTTGTTTGTGGCTTCATCACCATAAGCTCGTCACATCTTGTAGAATTTCTTGATATGTGTCTTCTTTCGATCATAGGACCTTTTTTAAAGCTTCGACAACATCTTTGGCCATGGATGGGGAAATATCATTGTACTCATCAAGGAAGATGATGCACCTTTGATACTCTCCCATTTGCAGCTCGAACAAAATGATATCATTGTGCTTGTTGACAAAGATCATGTACCTGTACCAATTTTTGCTACTAACCTTTGTTCGAGAATGTTTATAAAAGTGTGACAATCTCATTCATGGACTTTGATTTTGAAGAATGTCATGTTTTTGTAAGGCTGACATCACAAACCACAATGCTCCAATAAAAGGATGGATTTTCTTGCTGGGTGTGCCATGGTACGAGGTATTTGATAGGTTTGGTGCATGGGGAATGTGTGCAGTGCCATCTAATTAAGCTTGCAAAAGGGTATGATGTTTGGAGTTGACTCGAGGATGCACCTTCGTTGTGACTTTGGAGAATGTTTTATGATAGCTCACATTGCATATGACTTGATCGAATATTTGTTCTGCACCTTTTATAAGTAGATTCCTTTCATGTGAATCTCGATCAAAATTTTGAAAGTCGCAAAGGTTGCATGAGTTTATACATTGATGTGATGATTAGAATGTCCATTACCCATTTTTTTAATGGTTCTAAGATTTGGTTGAAGTTTGTTAAGAGGAGATAGGTAGATCTTACGTATAGGTTATCGTAGATGCTCGCATAAGTCCAAAGTCCATAAAGATGCTCGTAAGTGGATTGATGTTGAAAAACTCATGGCAAGAGCTCCTAACTTCACCTCCAACACCGTTTGAAAGGACAACATCAGGGACTTGTGTTTTGGACTTTGGACTTCAATCTTGGAGGCCACTTCGATTACTCGAGGCATTGGCTGAAAGAAAAAGCAGGACTTCCTTCATTTGGCAGCGGAACACTTGGCAACAACATGCCAAGATTTGCAAATGCTCGACACTCTGACCACTTTCCAGATAATCATTGGGGTTGATGCATTGATTTGTGTTGGAATGAAGTAAGTACGTCTCAACTTTCGATGGGTGACATTACGACGTTTGCGAGAGGATACTTGTCGAGGTAGACTAGGCTGACAGTCCTATAGTGTTTGCAAAAGATCAACACTTCGCCCCATTTTTGGAAGTTTCTCGAGGCGGCACGCTGGGCTGGCGACACGATAAAATACTTGTGAATTATGATCCATAGACGAATGGGAACATTGAACCTTGATGTTTAATATTGGGTCAACTTCTGTTGTTGAGCGACTAAACGCTTTAAGTTGAATGACTGGGCATGCGATGCGGCGTCACAAAAATGCTGAGCAGCACTAAATTATCATGGCTGGACATGACGACAGTCCCTGAATGTGACACGGGTACTTTGAGTTACATGGTTGGACGTGTAATGTGATCTCGTGGGGTGAGTGACGAAAGACCATCATGGTTGAACATGAGGACACTCTTTTTGACACAGTGCGACACTTCAGGATTCTCGATTGTACATGTGATACCTAGTGTTTACCGTGGGCTTGATAACTGGTACCCACGAGAGGTTTCTAAAACCTCAATACCGCCTCAAGTCACCAAGATCTTTCATTCGAGTGGCGATTTTGTTCGAGTGAACGATGCATGACCATCCCGATTAGGCGGCGCAACATCATCATAATGCATGATAGGTGTTCCTTAATACAATACGGGTGTATGAGAAACTTGTTGCGGGACACAACTGGACGTGTGATGATGAAACTTGCTAAGCATTCATCATTGACATCTATGATAAAAAAACCATGGTATCAATGCACTTGGGCGTAGCGGGATTTTTAGCGAAAGCACTTTTCCACGCCAGGGCACATCATGACGACATGAGCGGGTCATCGTCGTATGGATCTGAGTAGGATGAACTACTTTGATACCACTTGTCACAAGGTCATTCTCGAACATAAGATCACATATACCAACTAGGCGAAGGGCACCTAACCAAGCTTGTTTTGAGTAGGCAGGAAAAGTTTTATAGTTGAGACGACTATGACAAGAGTCGCTCTTATAAATTTTCAATCACGAACATGATGAGAGTGTTCAACAACTCGTCATGGGACCATAGCATTAGTGCGTAGAGGCACTAATGCAGGTGCTTGAATGCTTAAAGTCTGAAGGGGCATTCGAGGAACCACAGAGCATCGAGAATAGTCATCGAGTGAGTGGCTACCCCTCGCTTAAGATCAAACACTAGAATTAAAAATGCTTGCTAGTATTATATATCTGGAAACATAAAATGCATATGATCTTAGGAAGACACTAGTAAATTCCTCTACAGTAAGTAAACGAGTCTCAATACAAAAAAGAAAACATAAAAGACATTATCTGATCATTCATTATGACACAAGGACATATAACTTGATACTCCGCAATGTAGGGTGGTTGCATATGTTCTTTGGGTCGACACTAAGCGGCCGTAAGCTTGAATTGAACGACATTGATGCATTGAGGCTTTGGGCCCCATGTCACAGGAAAATGCTCGTGACATATGATCATGAAACTTATCCTCGTAGCAATAGAATAATACAAAATAAATTGTATTGATATTATTAAATTTAAACTAATTGAGATAAAATATAATTATTAAACATGTTATTTTACGCAACATAATAATGCTCTATAAATAATAACGAGAAATGTACAATTTAAAACAAAAATAATATTTTTCATAATAACAACTAATATAACGTATTCCATATAGTCGTTAATATAGAATAACGTATTCCATAATATAATCGTCATGAAAGCATACAATTTAAGATAATTAATATAGAATATATTTGTTACAAAAAATTACATTAAAAAGTAAAAAAAAATATTTATGGTAATCTATTTAAGAATCAAAAGCAGGACATTTATGATAATGCTAACCTATTTTAGAATCAATATATTTGCTATTAAAAATATTGTGGTCACCTGGAATCAAGCACACAAAGCCTTTTGGTGCATCTAACCATGCACGCCACCAGGCCTACATGAATTTTTTGATACAATTTTAAGAAAATAAAGAATATAATTTGATGAATTCGCAATAACTCGAATTTTAGACTTTGCTCAAAGAAGGATGAACTCGGATTTTAAACATTGCTTAGAGAAAGATGAGCCCAATCCCAATGATTAAAGTATAACATTTTTTTAAAACAAAAAATTAACACCGTTATTTTGTTTTCTTGGTCCCCAAGATCTTTCGGAGCACCGACCGCGGCACGATTTTTTCTACTCCTCTCCTCTTCTGATCCTTTTGAAGCTGCTGCGCCGCGCCCCCGCGGTGCCTCACCAATCGCCGACGGGGTGGCATCGCCCACTGCAATCAGAAACCTCCTCCTCCTCACCCGAAATCTGTTGGATCTTATTTCCGTATCAATCCCTTGTTTCCTCTACGCACTTCGTTCCTTTGATCTCATCTCGATTGCTGCTTACTCTTCCCAGTCATGGTACGTCTCTCTCTTCATTGATCGAGATTTTAAACGTTCTTTGTTTAAAGTTAAGAAAGTTGGTTCACATGTCCTCTGACTTTCTGTTAGGTTCCTAGTCCAACTAGGATCCTAATTAGATCACTTCGAGGGGATCAAGCCTCCAATAGACCACTTCGAGGGGGTCAAGCCTCCAAGATAGTTGCTCCAAGCAAATATCAAAAGAAGATTGTATTCTCATATATCTGATTAAAAAGAGTTCCAAGGGGGCCCTATTTATAGGGTAACCCAAACAAGTCCTAATAGAACTAGAAATAAAAGAAATAGAGTGCTAATCAAACTAGGAAGTAAATAACTAAAGTGCTAATCAAAGTAGAAGCAAATAACTAATCCTAGTTAAAGAAAATAAACTAATCCTATTATTATTAGGAAATAGGATCCTATCATTCCCGCCTCCTTTAAATTAGCCTTGTCCTCAAGGTTGAGCAGCAACAAACTCAGGAAACCTTCTTTGCAGAGATTGATAACGTTCCCAAATAGCATCTTCAATTGGCGAATTCTCCCATTTAATCAATCACTCAGACGCTTCAAAACCATTTCAGGTATTGCACGAACATTGCCTTCTGAATCCAATTCAGGAAGATGATGTAGCGCAGAAATATTATTCCCAAACTTCTTCTTAAGACAAGAAACATGGAACATTGGATGAATACGAGATGTTGAAGGTAGATCAAGACGATAAGCTACTGGCCCAATTCGCTCCAAAACTTTATAAGGCCCATAAAATCGAGGTGCTAATTTCATTGAACTCCGAACAGTAACAGAAAGTTGTTTATATGGCTGCAGACGTAAATGAACTAAGTCTCCAATTAGAAATTCCCTCTCAGTTCGCTTTTTGTCAGCTTGTTGTTTCATTCGAAATTGAGCACTAGTAAGATTATCCTTTAATAGCCTTAGTACTTGGTCTCGATCACGTAATTCAATATCCACAGCATTAACAATAGTAGCGCTTGTTGAATATTGGGCAATAGCAGGAGGAGGATATCCATACACAGCTTCAAAAGGAGTAAGTTTTGTTGAAGAGTGAAAAGTTGTGTTGTACCACCATTCTACCCAAGGAAGCCACTTCACCCAATTTTTAGGCTTATCACTTGAGAAACAACGAAGATAAGATTCCAAACATCTATTGACAACTTTAATTTATCCGTCCGTTTGAGGATGATAAGCGGTGCTCATTGTCAATTGGGTTTGTTGTAAACGACAAAGTTCCTTCCAAAATTGGCTAGTGAAGACTTTGTCTCTATCACTTATGATTGATCGTGGCACCCCATGCAACTTGACAACATTTTCAACAAAAACATTAACAACAGTAACTGTCGTATATGGATGAGACATGACACAAAAGTGGGCATATTTAGTAAGGCGATCCACTACCACAAATATTGTAGTTTTTTCCATGCGAAGAGGGTAAACCCTTAATGAAATCCATAGATATATCTACCCATGCTTCAATAGAAATTAGAAGTGGCTGCAATAAACCTGGACTTGCAATTGTTTCCCCTTTATGACGCTGGCAAACATCACATTCAACAACAAATTTCCTGACATCATTGTTCATGCATATCCAAAAGAATTCTCGAGAATTACGCTTATATGTGCGAAGTACACCAGGATGCCCAGCCATTGGGGAACTATGAAATTCCTTTAGTAATGTTAACTTACGAGCTGAGTTTGGCACTAAAACCATTCTACCTTTATATAGAAGATTTCTAGAGTGCCAAGAATACGGTGAAACTGAAAGAGGTTCATCTTGTAACCTTTGAATTAAGGTCTTGATAGCAGCATCCTCTTGCCATTCTTGACGAATAGAATCCAAAAGGGCAGTGGACAAAATAGATATAGCAGATAATGTTCCATGCTCAGGAAGACGAGAGAGAGCATCAGCCACAAGATTTTCAGTTCCTCTTTTATAAGTAATCTCATAATCATATCCCAATAATTTAGAGACCCACTTTTGTTGTAGCATAGAAGTGATTCTTTGCTCTAATATATGTTTTAAACTATTATGATCTGTACGAATCTGAAATCGATGACCAATTAAGTAAGGTCTCCATTTAGTGACAGCATGAATAATGGCAAGCATCTCTTTATCATACACAGACCAACTGAGATGTATTTTTGTCAGAGCCTTGCTAGTATTTGCAATTGGTCGTCCTTCTTGCATCAACACAGCACCAATCCCGACTCCTGAAGCATCAGATTCAATGACGAATAATTTATCAAAATTTGGCAAAGCTAAGACTGGGGTTGTGGACATAGCAAGCTTAAGTTGATCAAAAGCCCTTTTTGCATCATCATTCCACTTGAAGGAATCCTTCTTCAGCAAAGATGTCAGTGGTGCACTTATCTTATCATAATCCTTCACAAACTTGTGATAGTATCCTGTTAAGCCCAAGAACCCTCTAAGTGCTTTAACTGTATGAGGAACGGGTCACTCAAGCATTACTTGAATTTTAGATTGATCCATTGAAACGCCCTCATAAGAGACAATATGGCCAAGGTACTCTACTTGTGGTTGACCAAAACTGCATTTAGATTTCTTAACAAATAGTTTATGCTCCCGAAGTATAGAAAAAATTATCTTCAAATGTGATAGGTGCTCCCGAATTTGATGATACCCAGAACGCAGGTCGAGCTTAGTGTATAACTTTGCACCTCCAAGTTCATCAAGCAACTCATCGTCCACTGGAATAGGGTATTTGTCCTTGATAGTGACTCTATTGAGAGCTCTATAATCCACACACATACGCCATAAACCATCTTTCTTTTTTTCCAATAACACCGGAGAAGAATAAGGACTAACACTAGGATGAATTATTCCTGCTTCAAGCATTTCTTGAACTATTTTTTCAATTTTAGCCTTTTGAAAATGAGGATAACGATATGACCGAACATTAGTCGGAGAAGATCCTGATAAGAGGAGTATTCGATGATCATGTGATGGTTGAGGTGGCAGTCCTTCTGATTCTGCAAATATATCTAAAAATTCTGAAAGCAAGAGCTCAAGTCCATTATCAACAATTGACGGTAAATGTGTTACTCCCATAAGTTGGAGTTGAACAATATAACCCCTTTTTTCCTTCCGAAGTATTTTTTCCATGCGATGATTTGATATAGAATTGACCTTGCAACGTTTTCCTTTTAATATCACATTTTGGTCTTCCAATTCAAATTTCATTATTAATTTTGAGAAGTCCCAAGTGATTTCTCCCAATGTACGTAACCACTCAATACCGAGCACAACTTCCTCAAGGCTATACAGAAACATGTGAGAGAACTTTTCTTTTCGATGCTTGATCAGACGAAGTCTCTTAATAACTTGAGTAAAATAGAGATCCTTCTTCAGAGAGTAGCTTTGACTATGCATCGGTAGCATTGGAACAAGCTTGCATTCATTGAAGAAAGAGAATTTGAAATTGATCAAATTCTTTTCGTATGAATAAAATTGACCTTGAGCCTTCTGAGTACCGCAATCTTCAAATTTTCTTGAGGCTGAGTTAACCGTCATGAATAAGTCCTTATTAATATATGATTCTTCAATGTATTTTGCACTAGATTCTTCAGAAGTTGTTTGCTCCTTTGGCGGTAGAATTATAGATGTCTCATTTTTAAAAGACGTCTCAACAGATGAATCTGAAGCTTGATCTTCGACTGAATTATTTTCAATATCCTTCGCTTCTTGTTGAGATAAAGTTTTCGTAAAAATTTCTGAAGAAATTGAAGTGTTGGACTCTTCTGCATTTGATGAAAATATTATTGCACTTGTGCTTCGGAGTGATTTGTTCAAGTGTCGACTTGATCTATGCCTCTCTTCATTTAAACGTTCTTCTTCCCATCGAGCAAAAGAAATTGCAGCAACTATAGTAATGGGCCGTCGAGCTTTTACTTCTTGTCGAAGATCGGGGAGAAGTCCTTCAACAAAAGTTTCCACCAATCGATATTCGCTCCAATTTTTAATTTGACTTGATAATAATTCGAAACGAGTCTGGTACTCCTCGACCGTACTTAATTGTTGAATATTTGCAAGCTTATCTTCTACGTGATTTCCCTTGTTTACTCGTTGATATTTCTGGTCGTCGTTGAATACTTGTAAAATTTGTTGAAATCGTTCTTCGATTCGAGTAAGACGATCGGCTAGTGTTAAAATTTCTGAAGTCGATAAATCCTGTGAAGCCATAGATTTTTCCTGCATATTTGAAATATTAGATTATGAATATTAGTAAGCGGCGGTGATGACGATATAGTGGCAGCAACGGATGCGATAGATGTCAGCGGAATATGATAGATGACAGCGGAAGACGGAGATAACTAGGTTATTGGTCCAACCAAAAACCCGAGATATCACAATTGTCCGAAAAAAATCGAACAGCTCTGATACCAATTGTTAGGTTCCTAGTCCAACTAGGATCCTAATTAGATCACTTCGAGGGGATCAAGCCTCCAATAGACCACTTCGAGGGGGTCAAGCCTCCAAGATAGTTGCTCCAAGCAAATATCAAAAGAAGATTGTATTCTCATATATCTGATTAAAAAGAGTTCCAAGGGGGCCCTATTTATAGGGTAACACAAACAAGTCCTAATAGAACTAGAAATAAAAGAAATAGAGTGCTAATCAAACTAGGAAGTAAATAACTAAAGTGCTAATCAAAGTAGAAGCAAATAACTAATCCTAGTTAAAGAAAATAAACTAATCCTATTATTATTAGGAAATAGGATTCTATCACTTTCATTTCTAAGTGGGAAAGTTGTGATCTTTACTAGTTTAGGGCATTCGTCATTTGTGTAAAGGACGCAACTTTTTTGGAAACTTCAACATTTGGATCATTGGATGTATGCTTGACGGTGTTTAAGTGCCTCGTACAAGTCTACTAGCAGAGGGTCTTTGGGAGCAAGAAGATTAATTCTTAAACCTGTCTCAAATAGGTATACCGAATGTGGCAGATGATAGGATCCCCTGTGTCTAGTCTGCAACATCAATCTTTTTTTCTATAGAAAGAAAATAGGAAATCTAATGTTAGTCCTAAAGCAACCACTTCGTATTGGGGGGGACTGCATCGGTAGCAATGTAGCATGTTTATGTATGAACTATGGTGTGAATAATATGGCTGAACTTGGTGAAAGCCCTTATAAACAAACCCAACTAGCTAGTGCACAAAAGTGAGACTGGTGCTTTTATTCCTGGTTAGGTTGAAACATGCTGAATGTTTGATAGTGGGATGGATTTTTGTCAAGAAACAGTATGTTTAGTTTTCTTTAGCAATCACAATAGTTGTAACTTTGCTCTCAAAAAAAAAAAATTAGTTGTAACTTGTAAATATCTTGTTGAAAATCCCATCTCATGGTGCACATCTGAAAGGCTGACTGACGTAGAACATGATTATCATAGCCCTTGATTGGTTTTCCGTATTGACTTTCCTTTTAATAGGAATTTTCCTTTTAATCAGTTTTCCTTCTATTTAGGTTGCCAGTTTTAGTACGTGGTGTATTATTTAAAAACCTACAAATACTCTCATATGTTTCCTTTGGAACATGAACCCGATGAAAGAGAATTGTTCTCTTATTTGCCTCTAGTTTATTTAAAAACCTACAAATTATAGTGTCTTGCACCATTGCTTTATTGTGGCAAGGTTAATATAACTCCACGTATCGATTCTAGTTCATCTGGTAGTAATCATATCAAACGATACATTAGGTTTTTTTTTTATAAGACATGGATCCTATAATGCATCAGTTGAGTTAGTAGTACATCATAATTCTACTGTGAAGTAGCTGAGGAAGATTTAACTTCTAGGAGGAAAGAATAGTTTTCTTATTGTTCTCTCTTCAGAAAAAAAAAAGAAGTCTTCTTATTCTTTGTCTTATGCAAATTCTTTTTTTTTGTAACCAATTGTATGTACATCAGTTTTCTTCTGTTCATTATTGGTAGTTATGTTTCTTATTTTTCAGTAGGATGGGAGTTAAGTTTCTTATCTGCTTGTTTCAGGCTTCACGATTACTGGCCAATTTGGTCATCATGGGTTCTGGAATATTAGGAAGGGCTGTTTTACAGGCATATAGAAAAGCACTTCAAAGTAAGTTTTAATGTTAAATATGTCTTTGCATGATTATTTTATCTAGTTTTTTTATTTCCATCAATGACCTAAATACTTGCAAGTGGAAGCTAAGAATCTTGAAGTCGTCTTCTAATTTCAGTTTACTTCGGGATTTTGTGTGTCTTGTAAGTAGGGTGGGTGGTTGTGGGGCAATACAATTTATATGTTCTCCCTCAAAAGTTATAATGTATAATTTGTTGGAAACCCTTCATTGTGAGCATCATCATTTGTCCTTTTATTTCTGTTAGCAAACCCTTATTTTGACGAAACATGTTTCTTGTTTGCAAAAAAGTTGTAGCAAACATTTATTAACTCTCTCGACGCAGTCATTTTAGGAAGAACTGAAAAGCAGGGAACTTAATTATAAACATGTCGAGTTGTCAACCTTGGGTTTTAAACGAAGCACTTTCCGCAATTCATTGATCTTTTTTTATGATAAGTTGACATGTACCACCTAACAGCTAATACAGTCTCTCTCAAAACAGAAAACAATTAAGACAGTCTCCTTATCTTCGTTGTGGTAAGCCTGGGTGCTAGATGGTTCGTAATTGTTTTGCTTTTTTTCTTCTTTATTTTTTATAAAATATTCACATCAAATTCTAATATTTTCAGTATCGTAGACTTAACAATTTGCTTTTTTTTAACTGTTTCACAAACAAATCAGAAAGATTAAAATATTATGAAAATTTTCTTTCCATTTGTGTTAAAAGGCATATCCTCAAGTTTAGCTTTCTTCGAAAACTTGTGAAACTTGTGCCTCATATATATGATTCGAGGGTACATGTTTACTTATGTCTGTCCTTTTTTAGAAGAAATATGTCCTTCTTCATAATGTAGTTCCAGTTTTGTTGGTACCACAATACAAGTCAATGTCACTTTGTCTCTTTATTGTCATTGCACTGCTATTTTTTTCTTTTTTATTACAAATGGTCCAATGACTTTTTTACTTAGTTTTATAGATGTCAACTTAAGTGCTCTTGTCTGTACAGGAATGTCGTGCCCTTATATTCTCTTATATAAATTATTGCTTCTGTAGACGCAAACAAAACTGGTGTTGCCAATGAGGCTATAAATAATATTCGCAGAACTAGTAAAGCCATGACAGAGCAAGAAGCCCGTCAGATACTTGGGATTAGTGAGCAGGCAACTTGGGAAGAGATTTTGCAGGTTCATTCTACTCTCCATGGAATTGTGTTCTAAAATTAAGCATGCATAAAAGTATGTGCACAAGTTTGTTACTACCTCACAAAAGAAAACATCTTTACCGTGTGGAGTTGCATTGCAATCCAAAATTTTGAGTGCTTTTATCATTTAGCCAATCACAAGTTCAACATATTATGAAATGAAGCACATAATATTGTTACCCAAGAAAAAATGAAGCGCAATATCTTTCTTTTAGGAGGAATATCTTTTTAATGGGATTAGGATACGGCAATATGTGGTCCTTTTAAGAATCCACACTTGCGACTTTAGTTACTTTATTACTGGATCAAAATCTAGTGGTAGGTGATTATTTTAAAAACTACTTTTCGTTATGTCATCATAATATCATACTTCAAACCTAAAGTTGGATTTTGACAAGTGCTCATCATTGATTAATGCCATTGGATTTCGATCCACCAATGGTGGATCCACATATGTTGGGGCAGACTGAACATAGTGATCTTTCGTTCGACCTTTATGCTGGAAACATGAATAACAAGAGGTAAAATGTTTTAAGTACTTCCATTGTTACGAGTGTGACAATTGCCAAAACGCTTTTTAAGTTCCCATGGTATGTCCATTGTTGGAAATATTTATTGGCAATTGACTTTGAGTTCATTGTTTCCTCGTTCATACAGAGATACGACAGTTTGTTTGAGAGTAATGCCAAAAGTGGAAGCTTTTACCTCCAGTCAAAAGTTCACAGAGCCAAGGAATGCTTAGAAGCTGTACATCAATAGAAGGGTGCTGGCAATGTTTGAGTTTTGTCAGACTCTAATAGAGAAATTGTTGCAGCATATGCTGATTATATCTTAAGAATAAAATGCCTGTCCAGAGAAGTTGGCCCAGTGCTGTATTATGCAAATATAAATTTGGCAGTGCGGACGCACTGGCAAAGACTGAGCACATCTTGCTAGATGTGAAGGAATTTTAGCCGGGTTTTCTTCTTATTTGATTTATTTGGTCTTTCTACGGCACATTGAAATCCATCAACTTTTCATTTTTACATATATTTCTACTTAAAGAGACTGGAAAATCTTCCCATTCTCCATTGCCATAACTCCTTGATGTTGGGCAGCACTTGGAAGAAATGATGTGTGTGTAACGCCCCTAAGATTGGGCTCCAATTTAGAGATTGAATTTTAGGCGGTGTTACGTTTGTCTCATTCTTCTTAGTTTGATTATATTTGACATCATCATTGAAACATAATAATATAATAAATAATTAACATAAAATAGAGCGGAAGACTTCATAGACATATGAATCTCAAGATACAATAATTAGTTCATGAGCCTTAGGTTCTAATAGGAATTACACAGGTTCATAAAACATAAATGAGTTACTCCTTTAAGAATTCAACATAATAATGAAAGATATCATGAGATAACTTGGCCATGAGCCCAATCAACTCGCGGGCAATCTTGGCCTTCGTCGTCGAACTTAGTGTCTCATCTGTATTTGTATGAATTCATGGGATACAGAAGATTTCTCCCGTTAGAATATGTTGAGGTTCATGTATGTTATGATCTTATAATATGATTTTTACATATCATGACACATGCAATGCATCATAATAGAGATATAGAAAACATGCATTCTATGAGCTACATATGTACACTACATGATATGTGACAAATCATCATGACAAGATAAGATTATGTATCATCATGACAAATCATCATTATACATTATGCTAAATCATATTATGAGTTCATCTTTCTTAACTTTAACATTTTAATGGAATATACATTTGCATCCCTTTAGGTGCATACATCATTATCTTCATCTTTATGTTCCGAACCATTTCATCTTAGTCACCTTAATTGACTTTCTTTTTCTCGTCTTCTATTTTTAATTAAATAACTTTTTATCATGGTGATTGAAAAGTTCATGTGTCTCATCGATCTTGGCTAAATAGGTTAGGATTTCTTTGTCCCATGAAAACTTAACACTCTTAAGTGAAGTCTTCGTTTCCCGAGAAATTTAGCACTTAAGCTAGTTGTGTCGTCTTCGTTCCCCTCATATGAGCGACAACAACAAGACACCTTTATCAATCCATCCTTTAATTTACATTCGTCAATACATACAATCATTTAATACATGTAGCATGTTTAAACCTATTTAAGGTTGTTCAAGCATCAAAGTTTTACGTATAGCAATTAGCATAGCATATGCATTGAGGGGCAAAATGGACGATCAATCGAATGACCGTTGGGAAAGCATCGGACGTCCGAAACATGTTTCGGATGACCGTCAAGTACCAAGTGGACGACCAAACTAGTCGACAACACCTGAAAAAGTTCGAGGGGGTCAACTTTTGTCTTTTGAAAATGGACAACCGAAATATGTTCGAATCGTCCACAAAAGTTTGAGAAGGTCGATCTTGACAATTTTATTTTGTGCGTCCGAAACTCGATTGGACGACTGCTAGATGGAAGGCGGACGATCGAACTGGTCGACACGACGTCCGCAGAAGTCTGGGAGGGTCAAACTTCTAGCAACACTAGCTTGAACGGCCAAAACTTGTTCGGACGACTATTGTATGGGTGTCAGACGACCGAACTAGTCGACACGAAAATCGTATCTCCATAGCGTCGGGTCATAACGACCAAATATACTAACATTCTCACATCATACATTCATATAAGACATGTCACATACATGTACATTAATCATCATATGATTCGTATCTTAACATTTTTAGCGCAATAATCATGAAAATAAGTAGAGGAATTTAACGAGGACTATTAGGTCCAATAGTCACATTCTTGTTTAACGATTTAGCAATTTCAACAAGAACTAAGCATGATGACATAGAACATCAAGATTTTAGCTAAGTTTATCAATGAAACAGTGGCTCTAGAAAAAAGATAGCACAAAGACAAACAACCACGCACATTCTCTATTCATGCATCACAAAGGCCTAGTTTGACCTTCAAAACTCTTAATTCAAACATCAAGCATCATTAAGAAATGATTAGAAATTGAATTCTCTCAAACATACCTTAATTAGTAAGTTCTAACCTTAAATTTTTCTCTTCCCCCTCCTTCCTCCGAAGCTAAAAAAATAGAGCAGGTTATTCCTTGAGATTTAAACTTATAATATTATATCTTGACAATGATGGCAATAAAATAAATGTGAAAACCAAAGTATATTACACGCTACTCCATAAAAATTGTATTTCAATTTATATACTTCTGGATTCTTGAATATTAAATTCAATTTAAATCTGTAATTAAAATAGCTAAGATCAAAATCTTACCTAAGATCATAGGAGATAATAAAATCGAGGATGATCTTATCTAATAATAATAATATATATATTAAAAATAATAAATATTATTTTTATTAATTTGTCATATTCAAATAATAAATTACATCTCAATTAGTCATATTTTTATTGGTTCTTAAACAAAATTACATCAAAATATATTAAAAATGAAGAAAATATATTAAACTTCATCTAAATCAATTATTATTATCATAAATATATAGTTTTACTAATATTTAGATAATTATATTAATCCTATGGGATATTTGTAAAATCGAATAAAATTATAAGATTATGTGACCAAAATTAAGATCGAATTAAAATTTTGAAGATAAGAACGAGATTGGTTAGGAACAGTAATATTGTAAAATCGTAAGATTTTAAAATTTAAATCGAGATATTGATAACTTTATCTATAATTATATATTAGGAACGTGTGATGTTAAAGACACTATTAATTTGCAGGATAAATTATTCCAACGTTGGCCTTCCTGCCGCCATGAATCTTCTCAAGTGTTATAATTTTAAAACTTAAAAGTGTTATAATTTTGAAGTATTCAAATAATGTGTTGTAATATTTTTCGTGAATGAATTATTCTGCAAACAAGTCCTTTAACAATATTTTTTCGAGTTAAAAGATAACATTTGAATTAAAAAAACATTGTAATACACCATCTAGCCTTATCTTCATTTCTCTCTCTAAAATTCATTCCTTCTCCTATCAGACTGCATTCTCTCTCCTGTTACAGACTCACTCACTACAAGGTTAACATTTCTATAACAATGTTGTATTTTCCTGTCGGCCAAAGTGGAGAGCAGCGAGCAGATGTCCCGGATCAATCTACAAATACGCCATGGAGGATGTGATCTTTGCCGAATGAGCTGCATGAGTATTTCAGAGTCAGATTCAATGGTTAAACGACTATAGCCCCTTTGATGCATCTCCTATTTCCTTCAACAATCCCCACACTTCCATCTCCGTGGCAGAACGTCTCATTCTCACAAGAGCCGGAATTTGTTTGAGAAATAACTAACGAAGTGGTGACATGAGATGGTGTGGTAGGAGATGGTGAAGGGTGGTATGGTATAATTTTACTAAATTCATGTTTAGATAAAAAAAATAATGGGAATGGATGGAATAAATTAAATCATCTTTTGTTTAGATATAATACTTAAAATATGATGTTTGAGAGATTTATTTATATAAAAGTTTTTTTTATTTTTTATGTTTTATTCTTATTTATATTATTTAATAAATTGTTTGCTTTATAATGCAAGTTAATATTAGAAGGTAAAGTATAAGAAATCAAGGAGAGAGAGTGAGAGGAGAGAGCATAAATCTCGAAAATTGTCTTCCATTGAGAGTTTCAAATTATTACTTGCAAAATCAAAAAAAATTAAGGAGAGAGATAGTACAAACCTTGAAAATTATTTGTCAGAGTTTACAAATTGTTGCCTATAAAATCAAGAAATCAAGGGGAGAGAGAGGAGAGAGAAGAGAGAGAGCAAAACTTGAAATTTGTTGCTTGTAAAATTAAGAAATTAAAAAGGAGAAGAGAGATAGCAAACTTAACAAATTGTCTGCCATCGATAATTTCAAATTGTTGCTTGCAAAACCAAAAAATCAACGACCGAAAGAGAAAGAGAAGAAATAAAAAGAGAGGAGAGAGAAAAAGAGGGGTGAGAGAGAGCAAACTTTAAAAATTATCTGCCACCGAGAATTTTAAATTATTATTTGCAAAACTAAGAAATCAACGATCGAAAGAGAAAGATGAGAGAGAAAGAGAGAGGTGAGAGAAAGAGAGTAAATATCAAAAATTGTCTGCCACCGAAAATTTTAAATTATTGCCTGCAAAATCAAAAAATCAAAGTTCAAAAAAGAGGAGAGAGAGAGCAAACCTTAAAAATTGTCTGTCACCGAGAATTTTAAATTATTACCTACAAAATCAAGAAATCAAGAAGAAAGAAGAGAGAGAGCAAATCTCGAAAACTATTTATCATCAAGAATTTGCAAATTATTGTCGGCAAGGATGACGTAGCATATAGAGAGAGTTTAGGAGATGATGAAAAAGAAAAATAATCTTAATCATGTGTAATTTTGTCTAAAAAATTATTAACCCTCCTCATTCCACCAATTTAGTGAAATGAAAAAAATTGGATGTTGAGGTATAACTCATGTCATCAAACTCCTCATACAACAACAACAATAACAACAACAACAAAGCCTTATCTCATTATGTGGGTCGGTTACATGGATCATACGACGTCAATTCGTTGATCCCTGTTCATGAGATTCGACAGAATTTTACGCTGGCTGTCGGGGCCTAACACAACCCTCCTCCTTTATCCGGGCTTGGGACCGACTATAAAACATAGGCGGGGTTATAAAAAAATGAATTAATAATATAATAAATTATCTATTTAAGTGAAAACATACTTGGAAGACTCCATGACCGTATGCAAGCTTTTTATTAACAATGTTTCCCCTTCACCAAGATTTTGCTAATTACCAAACACAAGAAAAATAAAAAAAGCATACCCTTTTACTAAAAAAAAATCCTCGTAAAAACACAACATAAGTGAATCAGGTAACCCACTATAAACACAACTAACTTGCGACAGCACATGATAAAACCCACAATTGCATTCCTCATCTACTTCAGCCTCTGAAGGCTTCCACATCGTGGGGAACCTCCCACCTCACACGACCACATGCTTCTCTTGCGA
Source organism: Pontederia crassipes (assembly GCA_030549335.1). NCBI lineage: Eukaryota > Viridiplantae > Streptophyta > Magnoliopsida > Commelinales > Pontederiaceae > Pontederia > Pontederia crassipes. The sequence goes on along the minus strand of CM060189.1, from coordinate 59,348,131 downwards.
GACCGAACCATGTTATCAAACAACATGACCTCTTTCCTTTCAAGCATATGACCGAACATCGTTTCAACAAGAACAATCTTTCAACCAGCCACATCAATGATCGGTTAATTATCTCCTCATCTTACAACTAGCCAAAAAAATTCATCAATTTCACCAAATCCACAGAACAGCGAATCCTCGCTGCACCATATTCCCCAAATAAAGAGAGAAGGAACAGTACCTCGACTATGGAGGAGGAGAATCGAAGGCGTGTCGATTGTGGATCAAACTTGGAGGAAATGGGAGGTGACACCGATGATGTTTGCGATTATTATTTATCCGGTGATCCAGGCCGCCGTCAGCAGTGTAACCAGGATCGTTTCCGGTGGCCGGCGTTTGGGAGAGAGCAAAAGGGGGGGAAGAACAGGCGTTGGTTTGGTTATCAAACTCCTCATAATTTTTAAAATAAATTTTGTCAAACAAAATTTTAAAAAATTCATTCCCTCATTTCTCACCTCCATCCTCTCTTATTCCTCAAAACTCTAAGAGCGAATGACAAAGCCGGCGCCCCTAATTCCCTGGCCATCAATGTGAGAACCATTAGTGTTAAGTTTAATCCACCCCACCCAAAGGGCTCCCACCGGGGAGACGATCCTGTGGAAGATGCCTCAGAACTTTGGCATACATCAAATTCATTAATATTAGCTAACACTCTCGGTGCAAAGTGGTTGCCATCCCGGAATGAAAGAAAGCATCGTTCCTCGCCGACCAAATACCTCAAAGACTCTTATGGAAAAAAAAATACCTCAAAGACTTAAGGCAACAATAGACATCAATTTTGATTTTGAACTAGGTATCAACAACCAGGATCCATAATGCCATGAAGGTTGAAGTTCAAAATAAAAGTTGAGATCAGATTGAATAGTTGCCCCCAGGTGCATAGAAAAAGGTCAGCAGTTTCCATGCCATAACCACATAGCTTACAAGAGGTGTCAATAGAAGGATTAAATCGCATAACAATATCAGCAGTAGGCAAGCACTTATGCAAAAGTTTCCATAAGAATACTCGAATTTTGGGGGGCATTGGATGCGCCACAAATTGCACCAGGGCAGCCGTCCAGACAATGATGGGGGTAAAGAGTTGCTAACAATGAATCTGTATACATATCTCGCAACTTTGGGTATCCGTCACCTATAGCCAGCCAAGAGTCATCACTAGCGGTAAAAGGTAAATAAATGGATACGATACTATTTATCAACTGAGGCAGAAAAAAGTCCTCGAGCAAGTTAACATTTCAGCACTTATCAGCAATCAGCTCACTTGTCCCCTTCTTCTAATCTCCCTAGGGGAGACAATAAAAATTATAACTACAAAATATTTCAAACTATAATAAAACAAAATTAAGAATAATATTACATTGTCAAAAGAGGCTGTAAAACAGTTTTAAAAAAAGTGCCATGTGCAGTATTTTAAAATGTCGAAAACAATTACAAAAGATGGAAACAGATATTAAACTTGATACCTCTTTACTATGCCACCATACAAGGACTTTGGTCTTAACTTTTCACACTTCATAGTTCACACAGTAAACTATTACTAGTGCATTTAGTTCATGATACCATTATATTATTACAGAAAAGGTACTGAATTTGGGGAAGAAATGGCAATCCTTTTGGTGATTTGTAATGTTGCACAAGATTTTCTACATAAAATGAAACGGCTTCACAGTCTCAATGTTTACTTTGACAAAGTTGCAATGAGATCTCTCCACACGTAGTATTTGTTTGAAATAACTCGTAGGACTTTCGAGGGCTACAAAATAGCTTTCGAGAATCAAACAACAAAAATGAAAAATTCAGGACAGTTTTATACATAAATACTTGAAACATATTAAAAAAGGGGAATTTTTCCCTAGCTGCAAAAGGGTTTTCCTTTTCAGAAGTATGCTAACTTCTTAATCAACCGGGTAATATGTTTCACTGAACAGATTATTGTCAAATACAGAAAAACCGTAAAGGTGACTTCCTGGAAATTATTTTCATCCCAACAAGATAACATTGGACTTGTAATTTCAGAAAAGGAAAAAAATTGAAAGGAGAAATAAAAAAATATGGTATAATTATTCACACAATGGTCCGGGGAGGCTGGCGAATGTTCAAATACATGCTTCAAATATATACTCAAATATCTTTCTGGTGTAATTCTTGTAATATTTTTTTTAACAAAAATGATGATCCACACTAGAATGGTAATGTGCACTGTGTACATGAGTAAATTCAGCAAACTTGGTTGCCGGCGTTACAACTTACAACATCAATTGATGAATGTTACATATAAGACACTGTTCTAATCTAAAGTAACTAACAACTCTAGGATGAACTTCTCCCGCCTTTCTTGTGAACTAGCTCGCATAACCGACATGGCAATGTGTCAAGGCTGGTTGCACGAGTTTTTCCATAATTTCCCATTACACCACACCTTCTCCAAGCATGGTACTCCGCATATGCCACTGGATCATCTGCTAATGCTTTTACATACGAAGCTAACTCCTTCAGAGAGTTGAACTTGGATCCATCTATTATAGAATTTGGAGGGACAAAGTCATATACATTCGGTGCACCAAAATATATGGGAATGGAACCGGCATCAAGAGCATAGTATAACTTCTCTGTAACATAGCTATCTGTCCGGGTATTTTCGATTGCAAGAACAAACTTATAGTGTGACATGGCACAATGTAGGTGGTCCCACCATTGTGGAACCGAATTCTGACCATTAGAACACTGAGGGTATAGAGAAAGTGCAACATTAGGACCACCAACGTTATTTAAACATTTGCCAAAATAATGATGAGAAATTAGGGGCAACAACTTTGTGGCCAGTTGGTTTCTCTCAGCAACACATCTCGAGGAAGACCAATAAACAAGAACATCCTGAGAAGTCAATAGAGGACAAAGAGAATAATAAACAACACATAAGCTAGAATACACAGTTTCTACAAATGCTTGATCAAAGAAACTTAGCTTATAATATGGAGTTTGGCTACCTGGCCCAGAGTAAGTTATGTTTTTTAGAAGACAGAGTAAGTTATTTTAGAATAAATACACTGTTTAAGGGAAATTCTGATAATTATCCAGATGTATGCAATGCCATGAATTGCTACCATTATATGAGAATTCATACAATCAATTCATATGGGATGAATTATACAAAAGACTAGGAAATGCATGCAGAGTCCAACTCCAATCATTTCTAGCATTCATGTGCTTGCTCTTGGATGTTCCTCCAGTTCAAAATTTAAATACAAAATAATGAGAACAAAAGAAAGTGAAACTAGCAGAACTTGAGTCAAACACAAAGGGAAAATGATAGCCACAGTTATTAACTGCATGATTCATGTGAACAACAACACTAGAAACAACAAGCAGCAAATCCACAACATTAAGAATTCATGGATGGACAAACATAAAGTCGATAAAAGTTTAAGGATGGCTTACATTTCTTTTCTTGGAGGCAACATGGTAATTTCGATTTTTATGAAAGAGAGTTCCAGCATATGTGGACTGAATGTCATCCTTGGCATGATAGCTAATAAATATGTCTTCAAAGCCTGAAGGTTTCCTACTAGGCTCAAGGTCCATGTAAACACGCAGTGGATCACCTTTTTCTCTCTGATACAAAAACTTGTGTTAGCAGATCATAGTAGTACAAATATCTTGACATAGGGAAAGCTAATGAATCTTCCTTCAGACACAAAGTTGGAAATGAATATAACACAGTACTTCCGAAAGATGGAGACACAAGTTCACACGTCACATGATGGAAAACAATTGAGTGTAGATCTCTCTTTTTTTTTACTTACTAGTTACCAATGTGCCTGCCAAGCAATAAGTAAATCGGTGAAAAATCTATTCAGTATAGAGTTGACACATGCACAGTTGCACTAAACTATTGATGATATTGTGACTTGTGAGTGCTCTCAATATGGTCTATTACAAAACGTAAAAGCAGACCTAATAGTAGACATCAACTTTCCTTTGATTGATATCTCCAATGCAAAAAAATATACCTAATATAAAAAATTGAACATTTTCTATTCAGGAATTACAATCCTGATTAGGTTAAAAAAGGTTGACTCCACTTCATTTTGTTAAGAGTCCATTTTTCTATTCAGGAATTACATTCCTGATTAGGTTCAAAAAGCTTAACTCCACTTCATTTTGTTAAGACTTAAGAGAGTATTCACTCCTCCCATGCCCTTCTTTGTCGACAACTAAGTAGCTCAAATATATATTGCAGTATCAGATGCACTCTAGTATTGATCCTCATGACCCAAATCAGCTACATGCCCACAAGTCAATTTCCTTTCAGATGCAGATTGGACAAAAACCTCTAATTTTCTGCAAATTTCTCGTGTCAAAAGTTTTACTTTCTAGATGATTATGATTCTTCAATGATTAGATGAATAATTTCATGATGGAAAATTTACACAGAAAAACCTCAACTCTTATCTTTGTTGCAAATATAACTTAGAAAAAAAGGACAACAACTTCAAAATTTCCACCAAATATAATCTAAACTTTTTTATTTGAGAAAAAAACGCCAACTTTCCATTTTTTTCATATTTAGACTCATAATCTTTTTTTCAAAAAATATTCTAAACCATTAGACAAGTGAATGTTTGTACCTAAAATATAAAATTAATAAAAAAAGACAACTGTGTATCCTTTATGTGCATTAATAATTATTATTCTCAAGTATGTTACATATGAAGATTAATTATTAATGAAAATAGAGATCCATGATGCAAATTTATGAAAGAGGAAACTAGTAATGATTTATTTAAAAAAAAGTTGCACACAATTGTATATTTATTCTTTTTTATATACATGGTCTTAATTCATCACATCAAATTTAATATTTAGTCCGATACTTTTTTGCCCAATAAAAGAATTAGGCTGCATTTAAAAAGTTTGTGATTTCAAATCCAACAAATAAAAGTTTAGGGCATATGCAACAAACTTAAAAGTTAAGATTTTTCTGTGCAATTTTCTTTTTATGGCCTATCATAAGAAAATAACCACATTCATCATCCCATAACTATACAACAACAACAACAACAACAAAGCCTTATCCCACTAGCCAGCCATTATTGTAGCTTCTTCTAGACTTCTACCTCTAAATGTTTTTTGGCTCAAAGATGTCTAATCTATTTTTAAAAATGTCTGAGAAACTTAAAATTCTATTAGTATAATGAGTTTGAAAAGCCAAAATGCATACGCTGGGAATCCAGGACACTCAGTAAAATACATTACAACGCTGCAGACAAAGGACCATCGAGTTTGCCAAAGCACAGCTCTCACATATCTAGACTAACATTTGGCATGCTGATTCCAGGAATGGAGATGAATGACTAAATTGTTGGATCAAGGATCAGAAGAAAGGAAAACATCATTTTTTTTTTGAGAGGATAAAGGATGGATACCTTTTGCATTCATCCAATTTTATTTAAAAAAGGTCACACTGTACATACACAATTACAGGAATAGAGAAAAAAAAAACTTAAATATTTGCCCAATCCTTCATCAACTTAGTCGTTGTGGATAAAATATTTTCAGCGTAACATCTTTCCCCTCTAAATAAGCAGCCATTTCTTTGTGTCCATATAGACCACAATATAGCAAATGGTTCATTTCGTCGTCGCCGGGGTACATATGTTTGAATGTCGAAATTTGGCCCACTATGCCGAAATGATAAGTGGTTTAAGTCACATCAAGCCACGAGCATCGGGAACCCTGCCATACCAGTCTTGATAAGTGGTTTAAGTCTTCCATTGCATGATTACATAGTACACAAGTTGTACTCGCATCTCGATCCCATCTTTGTCTGTAACATCGTGTAGGAAGTCGACCACGCCTTAACAACCACCCAAAATTTTTTATCTTTAGTGGTATATGAAGCACCCAAATCAGGCGGCTATCTATACACAGCAAACGGTCACTAATTGTATTTGTGCTATCCATGATCTTGAAGACTCTATTGACTGAAAAGTCTCCAACTGTCCATGTCCAAGAATCTTGTCTGTAGTTGTTCGGCTTCGCCCCTTCAAGTTTCTCCAAAATTAAAAGGAGGTCACTCATCCGCAGTTCTAAGAGGTGAGAAACAAAACGTGGCATCCAAACTCCATTTTCTAGAGGATCTCCAGACCAGCAATCAAAAACAGTTGCATGTTTATTTTGAGCTAGAGCGTAGAATCTCGAAAACATCCTTGAAAAAGGCTCATTCGAGATCCATGGATCTTCCCAAAAACGGAAGCTCATTCCTGAACCCAAGGAAGCGACAAAAAAAAGGCGTATTCTCGGAATAACAGATGTGAAGCTCCTCCAAAAATAGGAAGATTTTGGTAGATTTATAGATCTTTGTTCCCATGATAAAGTGTGACCATAACAAGCATTCATTACAGAGAGCCAAACATCTTCAGAGTTGGAGCTGCCCATTAACCTCATCAACCATTTTGTAAGAAGAGCATCATTCATATTTCGAAGAGATCTTATTCCTAGTCCACCTTCTGTCACCGAACGACATACCTCTGCCCATGCCACCATATGCAAACCTCTTCCACCATTACCAGATTGTCGCCATAGAAATCCTCGCCTTAGAGCATCAATGCGCAGTATTATTCCTTCAGGCAACCGAAATACTGACATGTAGTATATCAGAATGGCTGAAAGAACGGATTTGATCATAATCAATCTTCCACCTCTGGACAAGATTCGTGAAGACCAAAATTTAATGTTCATATTTTAAGAAGCTTCACTGATTATCACCACCAGTACTGGTAAGACGGGTGCATTGTGACATTTCATGAAAGTTCACTTAAACAGTTGTGGTAGGCCCATGCAAAACTTGAAATAATTATATAGATTATGACAAAGACTGCCAACAGATGAGGGGGAAAATGAAAAAGTTGTACATGCAGTTTGCATGTAAGCCATTGGTAGAATCATGAACGTGACATATATTATAGTAAGCTGCATACAACCTCACATGCAAGCTAAACGTGTGACTTGCCGCATTTATTTTCTATATGAGAAGACAAAAAAAAGCTACTTGAATGAGGAAGAAGCTGTAAAAGATCTCAAGCATGACAAAACAATCCAATGGAATATGAAGGTGAATTGGCATTGACACCACTAAGCAAGATTATCTAAGATGTCAGTGAATGATCAGGGATAATCATGGCGGTGAACTCTAGTTTCAAAGAGTGTTGCATCAGATGGACATGATTCCAACGGATCAGCATCAGATGGACATGATTCCAACGGATCAGAGCTCAGGCTTTCTCATGAACAAAATGGGCACAACTCTCAACAGAATTAATGAATTAATAAATTATTTCCACGAATTTGAGAACTATTTTAATTTCTCATATGATGATAAAATAGTGTGCCTCTTCCAGTTATCCACGGTTTTATGTTTTTGCTCTTCTTACTCTCCACTCAAATTTCCCAAAATTGAGCATTTGATTGTTTGTTTCATACTTAAATAAGTCATCATGAAGATCATCCACTACAATTCTGCAAACAATGCCAAATCCTAAGTGATCCTGATTCACAAGGAAGCACGCACATACCAGCATTTCTCAGAAAAAAAAAATGCACATACCAGCTAACTTCAGTTTCGCCGCAGACCAAGAACGAGTTACAAAAAATTTTAGCAGATTGTAGAAATGTTATTCTGCTGTAAATTTGTTCCTCACTACCACTGTTCCAAGCCCGAATAAAGGAGGAGGGTTGTGTTAGACCCCGACAATCAGCGTAAAACCCTTTCGAATCTCATCAACATGGATTAACGAGGCGTATGATCCATGTAGCCGACCCCAGCTGGTGGGATAAGGCTTTGTTGTTGTTGTAACACTGCCTCGAACATGAGTTCCATGACCATTTTTTTTTTAAAAAAAAAGGTTCAATGACTAAATCATACCCCCTAAGTACGTGCAAAGTGGAAATTATGCACCTAATTAATAAGAACAAGAAACATTTACCGCAGGAGGAGGCGTCGCGCCCTCGAACAGCAAGGCATCCGGCCTATCGGCAAGCACAGGCGACTTGGTCCACAGGCAGGTCATCCCGCAAGGGCAGGAATACAAGTCGTCCATGTTATCAGGGATCCACGTCCACCCCTTCACCAGCACGCTCACGTGGGTCATCCCCTCCGCGGCGCAGCCATCCGCGCCAGCGGAACCCTGCAACGCGGAGGCATCGGCTGTCCAGTTGGCGAACTTGGCGCGGAAGCGGTCGCATCCGACGGCGGCGTCCCAGCGGGCGAAGGCATCGGCAAGATCGGTGAAGGATTCCCTGGGGCGGGAGCCGAGGGAATCGAGGGCGGTGTGGAGGCGGGCGGCGGCAGCGACGTTGACGGCAACGGGGAGGGGGAGAGTGGACGAGAAGGAGGGGAACTCGAGGAAGCCGGAGAGGAGGAGGAGGAGGAGGAGGGCGGAGGCCACCATGGGGGCGAGGTAGTTGATGGGCTTTAGCGGCAGCATAAGGCGTCGAGGAGGAGGAGGAGCTGGCGGTGAAGGCATGGAAGACGCAGAGATTACTATATCGACCTGGTTTTTCTACTTTGGTTGGAGGTCAAAGTCATGGGTGACGGGGAAGGAAGGAAAGTAACGTCCTGTTACAACAATAACAACAACAAAATACAAAATACAAAATAATAATAATAATAATAATAATAATAATCTCTTTTTAAGAACGTACGTTGTTTATTTTTTAACATAATTCAAAAATATTAATAGTAATACTTTTCTTATCACTGGAAATGATCAAAGCGCTCAAATTTTGTAGTTAGGTAAATGATCACACTTTCTATTAATCCAATCCAATCGTCTGAACGAGAATAATTAATTTAATAGATAATATAAAATATTAAAAGTAATATTTCTAGATTATTCGTCCTATTACCTCTCATTTCAAAGTGGCTATCTAAACAATTCCATGGAGAATAAACAATTCTATGGAGAATAAAGAGTGATTATATTGCATATGTTACTAATTTCATTGGGATTTGACTTGCAGGAGATCGCAAATTGGAGGAGAGTTCAAAGCAACAGCATAACTTAATAAATTTGAAATGCACCGAAAAATAAAATCATACAGGTTTATGAAATAATTGAATAATAATTACATTATTAATAATAAAAGAGTTCATATCTATTTATAGATATTTTACAATCAAATTTAAACTAATTTAAAAAATAACAATACTAACTAATAGATTTTAACTAATCTAAAAGGATAAATATAATAATAATAACTACTAAAATATTATCTTATTTCTTCTACGTCAATCTCCCTTTCTTCAAAAGAGTTCGACATTGAACTCTAAAAAATTGAATCTGGAGATTCACACTTGATATCTCGCAATGGTCTAATTTTCTTTCTCAACTCATTAGAAAAGTCATTTAAGCTAAGTATATTGTATGGCAATACCAAATATATTATTCTCAAAACTTGGCATGAAAATGCAATCTGCAAAATTTTCAAATCTTTGGTGCTGACAAAAACTTTGACGTATCTCATATCAACTTGAAAATTTTAAAGCAAATCTTTCTTGTTAGTTGATGAATTTAATTCAAAATTTTCATCCACCTCCTGAATAAATTTATCTTCTTTTGCCTGAAAGAAAATCCAAAATAAACAGCTCTTATTTGGATAGATTTCTGATATCTTGAGTAGTTTCTTGTAATTCTTCAATTAGATCAGACACAACTTCTACAAGAAAATTCAAAATAATCAACTCTTCAGTATTTGAATAGATTTTAATATCTTGAATAGTTTCTTGTAATTCTTCAATTGGAGCATATATAACTTCCAAATATACTTGATCTTCACAAGATTACATAGAATCTGATGAAGTTTAGGGAACTTTATTAATTATGTTATCCAATCGTAACTGAAGCTTCTTAATTGAATTCTTGATATTCTCCAAATGAATTTGAACTTCTTGCATTAAATTTTGCTTATCTTGTTGAGACTTGCTTGACTGCTGAAAAATAAGATAATAATACGATGAAGGCAAAAAGTATTGGATAAGTGATGTTTTCAACTGTTGTCATGTCCGAATAGGTGATTTTTTCATGATAAGATCGAAAGCGCTTATTATCTTTCCACCATGATAAAGCCCTATTTAAATATTTGTTGACCACTAATTTGACTTGTTGAGATTCTGAAATATCTCAATAATAAAAAAAATGATCAACTTTAGAAATCGAGTGTAAAAGTTCATCAACATGAAAATAACCATATTCTATCCTCATGTTGTCAGTTAAAATAACAAACTAAAATAAGATAAAAAGAATATAAACTAACAAATTATGGGTAGATAAAAAAAGAATGATAAGGAGGTAACGAATTGGATATAACAAAATGGAGAAACAAAAATAAAGGATGAATTAGTTATAAATGATAACAAAAATAAAACAAAAAATTAATAAATGGATGATGGGGGAGAAGATAAGCACCAAAACAAATAGGTAAATCGCACCATCCTTGATAAGCTCAAAATCCACCGAGAAACAAAACCACACAGATTTATAGAATAATTGAATAATAATTGCACTATCAATAACAAAAGAGTTCATGCCGATTTATAGGCATTTTACAATCAAATCTAAACCAATTTAAAAGATAACAATACTAACTAATAGATTATAACTAATCCAAAAAGATAAATATAACAACAATAACTACTAAAATATTATCTTATTTCTCCTACATCAAGATTTAACTCTATTTTGATATTATGTTTAAATCACATATGTTACTAGTTTCTTTAAAAATTTAAATCAAGAACAACATTTTTATACTTATTATCTCAAAATTTTGATTTTCAGGTATATGTTTCTTTATTTTTTTTAAACAAAAATGTGATATACGTTACTTTGTTATTATTATTCTCCTTGTTGAAATGTTGTCTCGTCATAAAACATTTTGTTATAATTTGCGAAAAGATTTCTAGATTATTTTAAAATTTCAATACATTAACTAGAATTTTTTTTATTAAGATGTGAGAACTCACCAATATTCAAGACCTAACACCTGTTCAAGTTAGTGTCGAGGGAAAGTGATTTTCGAGTAGATCTTAACCAAGTTGATCATTCTAAGAATCAATGCTAAGGCTATTAGTGTTACATATCATTCTCGAGTGCAGGACCACGTGCGATGATTTGGCGAATAAATACCTAGTCAAGTTTGATCTGAGTATGTAATTGAAGGATTCTGATCAAGACGACCTATCCATGGCTTACAAGCTTTTGATCGACATGATGAGAGTGTTCAACGAATCCATCGCTATGATATCGTATCACTATCACGTTGAGGCACTAATGCGGCGCTTGGGCACTTGACATCTGAATGATCGTCTGGAGTATCACGAAGCACCAAGAATGATCAACCCATACTCAAGTCACATTCATTAGAATTAAGAAGTTTGATTATATTAAGTAGGAATAAAAAATACATATGGGATTGGAAGATACTCGTGGATTCCTTCTTAATATGATATAGTTATTGAAGTTGAGTTGACGGCATACGATGTGGATAACAATCTCTGCAGGTAGAATTTTACTTGTCCACATTATTATAAGATTGTCATTGTTCAACATTTGATAAGTCTAAACACAAAAATGAAAATGTAAAATATTAATACTCTAAAAGCAACTTGGCCATCCATAATGATGACCTTATAAAGTTGTGTCACAAGGGTGAATAACTTGGTACTCTAGAAATTTACATAGTGTGGGACAGTCGCAAGTAGATATTGGATGGTTCTAAATGATCGCAAGCTTGAGTTGAACGACCTTGCAACAATGCTTTATGTGGAATTCTTCCCCAACAAAGTCGGCGACACCTCCAAAGTTGTTATCTAGGCTTTTCGAGGTCTTTATCTTCAATCTTGACTTCGCTCGTTCGGTTGAAGTACGCTTTTAATTTCTATTTCATCAACATCATGCAATGCCATGAATGTCCCATCTCAGGGAGTCTTCTTCCTCATGTCTTCTTCACTTGCTGATTCTTTATCCAATACGGTCATAATTTAAGCAACTTTAACGAAGTCCGCAATGTGAGCAATCTGACTTCGGGGCTGTTTGGCTAAGCTTATAAGCCACTTATAAGCTTGTTTAAAAAAATCTCAGCATTTGGTAACTTAAAATTTTGACTGATAAGGAGATATCAAATCTACTTATAAGTAAAAAAAATAAGCAGGAGGAGGAGTGCTTATTTTTTTCTAAAAAATAAGTCAGTTAGTTGTCTCACAACTAACCAGTTGTTATTAATATAAGTAGTTTTCTCCAAACGTGTAACTGCTTATTTTTAAAAATAAGTTTCAGCCAATAAAATACTTATCAGCACTTCAACTTATCAGTTATTTTATATCAGCTAAGCCAAACGGGCCCTTCATCAAGCAATACATCAATCAGTTTCATTGGCTTCAACTTTATGCAGTATCAACTCAAATGGTTTAGCTTATCATGGATAAATAACTCCTACATGACTTCATGAGTAGCTCAAAGAAGGAGTTGCTTTGGGGTCATAACGAGAGTGTGATGAGTCATCTAACAATCATGGATTAACTCGATGTCTCCATGTTCCAGGCAGGCTACGACATGGAATCATCCATCTATCGAAGACATAGGGTCACCTCGCTCTTGGTGATCGTTTGATGGCTTGAAGCAGAGCGAAGCTCCTCGATAGGATGACTTGGTACTTGATTGCTTCGAGTCACTATAGGAAGCAATAAGAGTCTTTCCACGTTTGTTGTGGACTTGACTCGTTCCTCTTTTGGCGGGCCTGACTGCATCGGGAATGATTGGGATGCACCTTCTTCTGATCATGTGACCTCCTTTGAAGCCTTGGGGACACATTTCGGATATGGATGGTGTGATGTCATTGTGCTCGTCGCTAAAGGTTATGCACCTTTGACACTCAACAATCTGGTGGGTTTGGACAAAATGATATTATTGTGCTTGTCGACAATGATCATGCACCTTTGACATACTCATCCATCGAGCGATTGACTATTGTGGAAAATTTAATACTCTAGTTCTTCATTGATTCACGAGAATGCTTAAGAAGATATTTCACTCGGTGGCAAGCCATGCGAGAGCTTCGGAATTTACTTCCATCACAATTTAAAATGATAGTGTTACCGATGTGTTTTATGAGCCTTGAATGTCGAGCTTAATACTGTTTTGTGACATGCAAAAGTGCTTACACTCACGAACCTTGAAAATGTCCAAGTACATGATAATTTGTACACGAGTGGACCATCATCGTATGGATCCAAGCAAGATGAATTATTCTAATACACTTGTCACAAGGATCATTCTCGAACATAAGACCGCATGCGGCATCTAGGAGAAAGGACATCTAGCCAAGTCTGATATGAGTATACAACGGAAGGATTCTGATTGGGACAATATATCAACGGTCACTCTTATAGATTTTTTTTATCATGGACATGATGAGAGTTTTAAATGAGTCACGGGGCAATGGAATTAGAGCATTGAGGCACTAATATAGGCACTTGAGCATTTGACATACGGATTGTCTAGACTCCAAAGAGTCATTGGACATCGAGAAGGATTAACGATATAAGTTATCACCCTGTGGTCAAATCCCATGCATTAAATTAAGAAGTTTGCTTGCAATGAATAGGAATATAGAATATATATCAAGTTGGTGAGGTACTAGTGGATTACTCCTTAATATATCATAAGTACAGGAATTAGGTTGATGGCATACGTTGTGGAGAGCAATCTCCAGAGTTCAATTTTGTTTGTCCTCTTTATACTAAGATTGTTATTGTCCGACTCTATTTACATCTAAGTACAAAAGTGAAAATGTCAAAAACTAATACATTACAAGAAGTGTGGCCATTAATAAAGATGGCCTCACAAATTTGTGCCTTAAGAGTGAATAACTTAGTATTACACAAGATTAGACATTGGATGGTTCTGAGTGACCACAAGCTTGAGTTGATCGACATTAATGTCGTGATACTTTGCATGTCGTGTCACTGAAAAAGCCCCCCCAAAATAACATGCTATACCAAACAAAGTATTTTTTGTAACGCACTCAAACTTCATCCCTCTTGTCACGTGGCAATTGATTTTATCTAGGTCGTGCTACTTACAATTCCTTTCTTCATGGGTTTTCATTGATCAATTTAATATTATCCAATAATAAATAATTATCCTTGTACGTAAATTGAAGGAAGCAAAATAATTTTAGTGAGATAGTGAATCATATCTCTACCTTTCTTTTCCTACTAGTACTCCAAAAGCTATTTTATTTTCAATTAAATTTATATTAAATAATCATAAAGGGTTATAAATACTTAGTTTCCATGTGTATTCTTGCATTTACGAACATTACCGCTGCACATGTCACGGACGCCTTGCAACGCATCCATCGACCATCAAGTTATCTTACTTTTCTTGTGTTTTTCTTTTAAGCTTCGATCATTTTTTGTAAGTTAGACTTAGTTTGTCACGTTTATGGGAAACTTGTAATTCACACTAAAAAAGTGCATCCTTGGAACTTATTCTTCATATCACACGTCATCAATTTTATCGGTTCTGCTTTGGGTGTGTTGCATTACAATTTTTACTTTAACAATTTCTAGGAACTTCTATATTATTATTATCCTAGGCATGCTCAACTTTTTTTTATTATGGATGTCACACCCAACTCCGTGACTAGGTTCTAATGCTAATTATTGCATCCCTTAATTATGTTTAGCAATTCTAAGAATAAAATCGACAAAATCTCCCTCCCTTATCTTGTATTATTTGTGAATACATACAATAGATGCATATATACTCATCAAAGTTTACTCAAGAGATATAAAACATAATGTTCACATATTGTCACTATTGTTTCACAAACTATTTCACATATAACACCCCATAGGATAAGTTTTATACAATTTTACAAAAAATTCTCATAAACGTAATTACAACATCTATGTTTTATCTATTACATGTATGCTTCCAAAAATAAAAGTGAAGGAGAAAATAAAAATGATCCAACAGCTCGACCTCTTCTATATGCAATAAGACAAGCTCTGAGTCGACTCAACTCAAGAACTTACGAATATTTGAAATATTTAAAAAGGGGTGCTATGAGCAACAATCATTGCTCAGTGAGTGAAATAAAAGTACAACATAGAGGAATAATACGAGTGCATATAATATTTAAATAATCAAATTCTTCATAAGAGAAAATATTTAAAACATAACTCATATAACATAAATTATCAAATTATATGAGCTTTTACATAAATAAAAGTAATTCATGATATCATCATATTCACAGTTAAACTCCACACATGTGTCATTGCACATACTCATCATGGGTCAATACGTATTCTTTCACGATCATGTGTCATACAATTAAGCAGAACTTTACAATTACGATTATCGGATACAAGGAGCATATCGTGGGTCAATACGTATCCGTCTATGATTGTCTGTCATACAATTAAGTAGAGCTTCACAATCATGTATACAGATCATATCATAGGTCAATAAATATTTCTCCATGATTTTGTATCATACAATTAAGCAAAGTTTCACAATCATGACTCTCAGATATGCAGAGTATATCATGGGTCAATACGTATCCTCCATAATTATGTCATACAATTAAGTAAAGCTTCACAATCATAACTTTTGGATACATAGAGCAAAACATAGGTCAACGTGCACGTAGAGCAACTCCAAAGGGCAAAGACACCCAATATACGCCCTAAAGGCTTGATGTATATCGAATGCGGTCCCAAATAACTTTTCCGACCGGCATGGCTAATGAACATATGAAATTTAATGACATCAACATACACATGTCATAATCACATATCATTATCAAGTAAAACTTATTTTTAACTTCACATGCATTGTTCCACAAAAAACATTTTCATGTAAGAAGTTACTCCATTTCACATGAAATCCTTGAAACATATCATAAATACTTTTCATATTTCAAGATATATTTAAATAATAATAATAATAATAATAATAATAATCTTTGCTTGAGATAATACCATAAATAAAAGAACTAACACATATCATTTTGCTATGTTGTAAATTTACTCACTCACCTTGTACTTTATCCTTTCAGGGAGGTTTATTAAATTTTCTCCCTTTCACTTATACCTTGATGTTTTCCTACAAGTAATAATGCCTTTTTACTTTTCAATCATTAATAAAGTAAACACATGAATGTTTATGCACCTCAAAATATACATAATATCTTCTAATACTAATGTCTAATTTTAAATATTTATATTTATAAGCTATTTAACACTTGGGATTTTTCAATCCTCCAAGGCTTAACTAAGTTTTGTCTCAAGATTTCAGACTAAGTGTCTATAAATAAATAATTCATAACTTCTAAAATATATGTGCAAATCTTATGATTCTGGATGTGTTAGAAATTAGAATTACCACAACCCCCAAATATCATTAACTAATTTCAAGTGAGTAAGTCATAAAATACAAGGCAATCTTATTTAGGGTTTGTGTTTTGACAAACTGTGTGTTACTAAAAGAATATTTTATATATTTCTTCCTACTTCCCTATTTAACGAAATAATAATTTTCTAAAAACTAGACTTCATTATTATTTAGTCATAAAAATAAGATAATTTAACTAATTGTATAATATTATAAAAAAATATTCAATTCGGGTCATGATCATGAAACCTGACAAAAGAATCACTATAAAAGCAAAATTTATTTCTCCCAAGATACATGTTCAAATAAGATGGTTCCAACTCTCACCGAGCACTTGGAATGTGTAATTAATCATATTCAAATTTCAAACCCTAATTCACTCTATTCTAATCGTGTCCTAATTTTCAAATTGAACCCGTATCTGACTTGAGAAAGGATGAGTGACTAGCGAAACTAAGTTCATAACTTTCTTTATAAAACTTCTTTTTAGGTGATTTTCACGGGCCATGGAAAGCTAACTTCGATTGGCTAAACCATACAAAAATCTTTCAAACAAAAGAACAATTTTCATATCAACAACTCACCTTGAACAACCGACGTTCCCAAATTTCTCCAGTCCGTTTCGCTAGAGTTTTACCTCTGATAATTTTTCGGTCGTGGAAGGATAAAGATGGGTGGCTTATATGTTTTTTAGAATTTTCTGACATCATAAGGCAGTTCAGAAAAATATCTCATCAAACGATTGTTTACTTGTCTGCCTCAGCTGCTTGAAACCTAAGTGATGGTCAATCACATTTTATTTAACATAACTAAGTGCTTTAACCATAATTAAGCTTACCTAATCATTTTTAAACATATATATTATAATATTTTATAATTTATTTCTAATAACCTTATATAACTACGTTGTAAAGTTTATCGATAATTAGCTAATCATTATGCTATAATCAGAATATTAGTTGCTATATAAAAATATCATTAAATGGACATCCAAACTAACTTAATATGTTAATTAAATGTATAATTATGCAGATATGACATTTGTAGAGCACGTCCTTGACCATGAATCACATCATGGCACTTTAATGTATGTTTAAAAAAAGGTCAAAGTGAATCAAATCAGGATGAGGTGATTTACTTACTCATAAAAAGACTTGGGATACAAATAGACACCTAAGTAAGAATGCAAGTATCCCCATTTCTTAATTATACTTTAAACTGTCATAACAAGATTATTAATATCCACTTTGTGATGTTATGGTGGTGGGACTATTAATACTCATTTTATTGGTCATTGGCAATCAGTGCATATGAATTATCATCTTTTATATCATTAATTTTTTACTCTAACTATCTATCATTTTAGTTTTCAATTCATCTTGCTCAATTAACATCATACAAAATCAATATAAAATTAAATCTAAAAAATAATTAGAATTCAGGTCAAGTAGGATCAAACCTGTGATGAGTTTGGCTTGTACACAAGCCGAATCGAGGGCGACTTGGGCCGAGTCTTAATTCTTGTCATAATCTTCTTTTGCTCATCGATACCTAAGTCAGATTTCAAGGTTGCTAGGATCGGATGTTCGAAATTAGAAATCTACATTTTTGCTTCCAAAACTTGAGCTGAGTGTACTTGGTGTTTGGGTTAGGTCGGTTCGATGAAATCGAGCGCACTATTTAGCGAGGAGTTCGGGTTGGGTCCTCTGTAGCCCGAATTGAGTTTAACCCAAATTCAGGTTGGATTAAAACTTCCACCGTGCCCAATTTTCTATTTGCTAAAGAACTTGAGATGACTTCTATCAGCTGGGGTCGGATTCTTATGCAATAATACAAAGGAATTTCGGTGCTAATTTTTTCAAATTTTATCCTATCTTTTTCTATCAATCTAGACAAACTTTCGACATGAAATCAACATGGATATATTTTTATATTGTCAAATAACATAATCTATAGTCGAACCTTACGTTAACTTAATTCTTCTATCAAGAATTTGCATCCAAAAGTGAATTCAAATATATATATACCATTCTAGATAGAATTACCTGTAATATGTAACTTCAGATGGCTTTTCTGATGAGACGACATGGCCTCTAGTGATGAGTTTAGCATCGTTGGATGAACAATCACAAAGAGAAGACCGATCAGAGCAATCATGCACACACATCGAGGAGAAAGAAATAGAGACTCAAAAGTGGAGAGAAAAAAGTTTTTAAGATGTCAAATGGCTTATTGAGGTAGAGAGATATTTATATGGAAAATGAGTTGTCTTTAGACGAGATTAAGTTATAATCTAGGATTAGGTGATTAATCACCTTTAACTCTAGTTTTGAACTTTATCTCTAATTTTAATTAATTACTTTAATCCATTTCTTTCTTTTATTTTATTTAAATTCCTATCTATACTTGAACTTTTCTTTTCCTTTCTTAACTCTAATTATCTTTTATTTTAAAAAAATTAATTAAGTAAATAACTTAATTTATCCATCTAATGAAATATGAGGAATCATTTAAACTTTCCTTTCTTTTTCTTTCTTTTCTTCAATTCAAACTCTTGGCCTTTCTTAACTTATAATATCTAAACTTCAATTATCCCTTATTTTTAAAAGAATTTTAGAATTAAATAAACAATTATTTATTTATCTATTTAATTAATCTAATTCTAATACTTTATCATAATTAACTTAATCCTTTTCTTACTCTCTTTTCCTTTTCTTTTATTCTTAAATACTGATTTTCACAATTAAATAATTAGTCATGATCTTTTATCTTAATTTTCGAAAGTAAATATATTAAATAATATTCCTTTATTTTCTGAATATTTTAAACATAAATTCTTAATTTCACCCCTATTAGGATAATTGATAATTTATTATCATATTGAAATATCCTTTTAATTTCCTAATCTTAATCTAATCGCAACTCTTAATTCAATTAGGATTTAATTTTTCTTTTCTTCTTTAATTCAAACTTTTTCTCATCAGAATATTCACTTATCTTATAATTTATCTTTATTTTCAAAATTAAATAAGAATTACTTTTGCTATTGACATAATTGTTGGAATTAAAATAATAATTTATTATTATTTTATTTTCCAAATAATTTAGTTTTAAAACTTCTAATTCAAACCTTGTTATGAATCCTAATTCAATTTTACTTTAAACTTGATACCTAATCATCTTTTTTAGTCTATCTCTTCTAACATAATTATTTCTTAATTGTCAGAATTAAACAGTTAATCATTATTCGCATTTTTTAGTTTTGGAATAAAATATAATGTCATTTTATCTTCAAAATATTTTGAATGAAAAACTTTTATTTCAACTCTCAATGAAATCTATTATATCCTAAACTTATGGTTATATTCACATTTAATTTTGTATCCAATTTTATTATAATTTCAATTGCTAATTTAGTTAAGAATTATCTTTTACTTATTTTTCTACAATATTTCTATTCACTTCCAAGCTTCTTTTTTCTTTTTTTTTAATCTTATTTTTCCTCATCTAACTATTGTTTTATTTTCTTTTGAACTTTAACTTTTTTAACAAATCCTAATTTTTATATTTATTTTAATTATAAAAATTAAATTTTCTTTTAGAAAATTTTGGGTGTTATAATTTTATTCTTAATATTCTCAAAAATTGGTTCCATAGCTAAAGTTTCTATCTTTCAGAGTTCTTATTTTAATTTCAGTATCGCCATTTTCTCCTATGGAGTGATTAGAATATAATCGAGCTACAACCTTTTTATTCTTCATGCATTATGTAACACTCGAAAATTCCCAAGCGTGTTAGGGCAATTCACCCTAAAAGTTGATGACAATTAGGAAAATTTCCAGAGGTGTTAATCCATTTGCTATCTTAAAATCATAATAAAGTTATTTATATCTATTATGCGATGGAAACTTAAAATACCATTTAAATTAAAATACTAATTTCAGTTTCATTATTCATAAATAGCAATAGTCTAATGGACTCAATTACTATGGGAAGACTTTATTCTTTATTATGCCATTTCCAACTTTGTTGAGTTGACTTGTCATCCATCCTAAAACTTTAGTTATCACATTTTCTAAGGTACAATATTTTCTAGTTATAGTATGTAAAGATCATGCAATGCAATGCAATGAATATTTTCTAGTTATTATCTACATGACTTGCATCAACAAATTCATATAAAATAAAAGAAATATGCATGTATGTCATGTACTTAATAATATGATTTACACGTCAATCATTCATAGCATATCATCATCATGCATTAATATTAATAGCATGAAAATAACATGTAACTCATCACAAAAGTATGATACATCTATCGCTATTTAGTTTCATTAGCAGGAATTGTCAAGTAACTTGCACTTAGCATACATTGTCTTAGTAAACTTCCTCGAAGTTGCTTTATAATCCGTTGGACTATACTTTTTTGTGGGCATCAATCATTATAATTAAATCTTTGTCAATACTAGTATTTGACAATAATTGAAGAATCATGTATTTGCCCTCATAGTAGGTTAGATGAAGACAATGCTCCCCTCGCTCGAAGATGACTAAGAATAAACATAATATTATCGATATGACAACACTTATTCTTGAAGAAAATGCATACACATAAGACGTAAGAAACAATTATTTTTTGACAATTAATTGAAGGGCGACGAGGAACAATATTCTTTAATTGGGTGTAATATGTTTGCAATTATCAATCAATATTACGTCGCTGAGTCATATTTTAATCTAGTTATGATTGTTCATGCGTTTCATATATCTAGATTTCATATACATTTATCAATCATTAATATATAACATATATACATTGAAAATAGGTTTAAAAATAACATATATGTCCTTCTTTAACAGAGTTATCACGGAGGTGGCCGAGAGCCAATTTTTTCAGCCAGTTTGATCCTAGGTTGCACAGTCATGCCAACATCCTGGAATTCAATATTCAACTTGAAATACATATTTTTATATCAAAACTCGAGGGAAAACATTTAAAACATCTTAGACGTTGTAGAACATGATCATTAGGCATTTATGCTTCATAAAAATACCTTCTACTCATGCCAATTCCTTCATAATAAAGATTTAGGGTTCTTGCCCAAATACACTTAACAACGTGAATCATAAAACATGCATATCTAACATATAGATTTAGGCATATACATGCCTAAGATCTAATGATCGTATAATCTCTCAATCACAAATTCTACTAAGAACTAAGATGTTTTTGAAACTCTTAATTCAAACGTGAAAACATTAAGATGGGAGAGAATGGTTGAATCCTTTTTATGATCAATCTCCGTCTCGTGCTTTCTTTCTTTTTTCCTTGGTCTTCCTCCTTAGTATTCTCTTAACCCTAAGCGACCATCACTTGCATATACAAGAGAAAGAGATTAAAAGAAGAAACTTTAGACTTTATATAAGACTCACTTGTTATATGTTAAATTAAAGAATGATAACTAATGATTCATTATTATGAATATTGTACTAAATGCAGTAAAGGATGAAATTAGATCATCAAACTCTACTAATCAAAAATAAGAAAAAAATGATTAAAAAAATTATTCGGTATTTTTTTTGTTGGGTATATAGTGTGTAGGGGTGGCAATATTCCCCACCCCCGCGGGGCCCCGCGGGGATTCCCCATTCGGGGCCCATCTTCGGGGAATTTTTTCCCCGTGGGGGCGAGGATGGGGCCAAACTGCCCCCGCTCCCTCTTTCGGGGATCGGGGCGGGGGTAGTTCCCCCCGCCCCGTCGGGGCTCCGATTTTCTGATAAATTATATACAATTAATAATTATTATAATTATATTTATTAGGTTACATCTGAACCGTCCATTTTACATATATATACAATCAACAAATCCTAACACCCTTTTCTCTCCCTTTTCTCTCAGATATCAAACCTCAACTCACCTCAACTCCTGTAGCCGCCGTCGACCTCCAGCTGTCGACCGCCGACCGCCCCCTTCGTCGGTGATCAATGTCGTCTCCGGCGATTCCATCTTCACAAGGTAGATGACTCTTCGTCACCGCCGCGCACCTCCTTTCATCACCGCCGCGCACCTCCTTTTTAAATTACTCACATTTTAATTAATTGAAATTTTTTTACAGAAATAGATGGAGCGGATAATCAATCTATTACTCCAGTCGAAAGTAATACAATTCAATCCGAGAATACCCCGACAAGTTTCGAAAATGAAAATCAGAAGAAAGAAGGAAGCCCAAACAAAAAAGGTTTAACTTCTCAAGCATGTAGTCATTATCATAGAGAATTTATTGATGGAAAATTTCGTGCAATATGCAAGTATTGTCAAAAAAATATTTGTGGTGATACAAAAAATGGAACTTCGCATTTGCATGATCATTTAAAAATTTGCAAGTTTCGTACAACAAGAGGACCAAAACAAGCAACTTTAAAAAATTTACCAACTTTAGACAATAAAGGTGATACATTTGTTGTTGGTAATTATTCATTTAGTCAAGATGTTGCAAGGAAGGAACTTGCAAATATGATTGTCCTTCACGAGTATCCTCTTTCTATAGTTAATTCTTCGTCTCCAGTTATAACAGAAATGTGTCCACCGAAAAAATAAAAATGAGAGTGTGCTTATATTGATTTTGTAGCTGAGACTTCTTCACAAAATAGTTTGAAATCAGAATTGGAAAGTTATTTAGAAGAGCCTGTTTTAATTGTTAAGTCAAATGATGGAATATTTGACATATTGGGTTATTGGAAACAAATTGGATTAAAGTACCCAACTCTACAAAAAAATATGCATTTAGCACTGGAGGTCGTGTATTGAGTACACACCGTAGTAGATTGAAAGAAGACACTGTTGAAGCATTAATGTGTTATCAAGATTGGTTGCATAATATATTAAAATGTTATAATTTATCATTCATTTAATAAACTATGATGTGTCATTTTTTTGTAAACTTACAATGCTTTTTTGTTAGGTCCTTCCAATGGAAAGTGTGCTTTTTACACAATCAACGAAGATGAAGATGTAGATGATTGAATGATAAAATTATGGTAACTTTTTATCATTTTTTAATTTTATTCAATTTGATTTTATTGTACTAATCATTTTTTTATTAACTTGTAGGAAACTTTACAAATGTGTGAAGGATGAAATGAAGAGAAATGATGAATGTCCTCTTATTGAACTTTAAACTTTGCAAATATTTGGAGTTGTAATTTAAATATGTTGAAACTTTGCAAATATTTGGAGTTGTAATTTAAACTTTATGTTAAGAAATCTATGGTGGAAACTTTATGTTAAAATATTTGGTGTTGTAATTTAAACTTTATGTTAAGATAGAATTGAAAATTATGTTGTGGTGGAAAGTGTGTTCAACAAAAATGAAGATGTAGATGATTGTCATAAAATTTGTGTCAAAATTTGAATTTTATGTTGTAAAATTTACAATAGTGATAGATTTGTAATTGTGTGCATGAATACTTTATAATAGTTGATTATTTTCTATTTTTTTCACATTTTTTAATAAAAAATTCGGGAAATCAGATTCTCCGCGGGGAATCAGATTCCCCGCGAGGATTCGGGACCCCGCGGGGATCGGGGCGGGGGTTAAAATTTTCCCCGAACTGGGAATTCGGGGCGGGGTCGGGGGCGGAGGCAGGTTGTCGGGGTCAGGATGGGGGTGGTGTCCCCCGTCCCGAACAGCGGCGGTTGTCATCCCTAATAGTGTCTTTGCCTTCGACCATAGAAATACTAATAACTAATTATTATAACTCAAAAAGTGGTAAAAGAATAAACATTATAAAATAAAACGGTGTTAACAAAATGGTGAAAAGTTCAAAATTTTTTCCTCACAGTCATTATTATATTTATTATTTCGCATGGTATAAGACAGCTTTAAACCTCTTCGCGGCCGTCGACCCGTCGCACCATCGGACGCGATGCCGCCGAAGAAGAAGCAGCAGAAGGCAAACGCCAAATCCAAGCCTCCGGCCTCCGGTTCCAAGTCCACTCCCAAGCTCCAGATCTCCTCCGAGAATGAGCGGCGCCTCCGCCGCCTACTCCTCAACACCGAGAGGAATCCGCCGGCGTCGGCGTCAGCGCCCGAGCCCGCGCAGGCGCCGATGACAGCGGGTCCTCCTCCTGACGTAGGTATTCCCTCCGCCGTCTCCGACGATGGAAGCCTCTCCAGGGCTCAGAAGACGAAGAGGCTGCGTGCCGTATATGACAAGCTCTCCCTCGAGGGCTTCTCGTCCGATCAAATAGAACGAGCCCTCACCGCCCTCAAGGTTCGACTCCTTTGGCCTTCTCTAGCTATAGCTTCTTCTCCTCGATTGCGTTATTCTTGCGTTAGGAGTTTCATCCCGTCATTTAGGCTCCAGAGACATGCAACAGATGGATTACTTTTCGTGAATTTTGATCAATCTTTTCCTGAATAGGAAACCCTAGCTGGACTATTGATGAGGATGAAAATGATGTCAATTTTGTTGGTTGTAGGAGAGTGCAACATTTGAGAGTGCGCTGGATTGGTTATGTTTCAATATCCCTGGAAATGAGCTTCCAATTAAGTTTTCAAGTGCCGGAGCCTCTACGTCTATCCAAGAAGGTCTCTGCTCTTGATGCATTTTGCTTGCCTCCGTGTTACACATGCATTTAAAGTTCACATACATTAGTCAGGACGCTTTGGTTGGCACCTTTTTCTAGAGAATTGCAGGGTAAAGGAAACTATTAAAGTAGCTTAAGGTTACTTCTGAATCTATGAAAGTTTATCACCTGTACAATAACTTTCATAGTACGTTTTGATAATATGTGGATGATTATTGAGTTCTGACAATTATCCTTTCCCCATCGAAAAAGTTACCTCTAAATTGAACTACAAGGCGAAATGAATCTGTATTATTCATGACCAATAACAACTGACTGCTACAACAACAATATATTCGTTGATCCATGTTCATAACAACTGACTGCTGACATTGAATATTTTATTTTGGTCCAATTTGAATTGAGAACCTCAATAATGATTTGATCTTATGCTTTCATCCAACACCCTTATGAAATTCTTTACTGCATTATGTCATTTTACCTTGAAATGCACTTCATAATGAGTAAACCAGGGATAATTATGTAGAAATCCACTGGGTCATTTAACCCTTATTAATTTTGTTCTACATCAATTGTCCTCGACCGAGAAAAACTTGACTCCAACGAGTTGCAAGACAATACATGTATTGAAGGACAAAATCCAAACGTTGAAAACCAACTTTGTAAATCCAAATAGCAATAATAGGTGGGTGATCAATCCAATGGATTACAAGGCCTTTGTCTCATCTGAGAACTTTGGAATCTTTAGAATCGATAGACCAGTAACATGTCTGCTCTCATATAAGGCATTAAAAAGTGTCATTTTACAAACATCAACATCAGAATAGAAAGTTGTGTGGTTCCATTCCTCATCCTGCAAAGAGAGCTAGGAACATGATTGTTGAAAAATATGTTTTCTCTTGTTATTCACCAAACACTAGTGTCTCCTTATTTATAATAAAGGTAGGCAATACAAGAAAGAAGAATATGATAGAATATTACTTCAGAATATCAAGAATATTATCCCAAAATATATGGGATATTATCCTAGAAAATCTGGGATACTAATCCTGAATAATATTACAATTATGCAAAGATATGGAAAGGATACTAATCCTGAATAATATTATAAAGATATGGAAAGATATGCATCTCAACAATGATATATTAGGATCATTTCAATATGCGCTAGTATAAGAGGAGTCCTTTACATAAGATCAACATTCTTGAGAACAACTGACGAGCCATTAGAAGCATCAATGATATCCGAAATGATTGACTCGACAAGGGGAACATCCATAGGATCTGAGTTGACTGTCAATGAGGTTAGAGAAATGAGATGATCATCGAATGATGACACATTGACCTCTACCAAACAAGAGATGCCATCTTGCAGCGGTTCGTGCAAAAGAGAATCAATTGGCAGGTGTAGAGAGTCATGCAACAGAGTGATTTTGTGGGGAGCCAGGTAAAGAATTATGTGAAGATGTCTTGTGTTGATGGTAAGGTGTTTGGTAAGGGGTATAAGTATAACCATAAAGAGTTGGATAGGCGTAGAAAGATGGAACAAAGAATGGTCTTTAAGAGGACATTTCTCTAGAGCGTTTCTCTATTGGTAATCTTTGTAGATTACCAGGTAATACGGTATTATATTACCTGGGCGCCTGTGAGAGGGGTGGCAATCCAGATTGCCACTTGACTTGAAATCTTTTTAATTTCATTTTCCACATTTGCCCTTTGAGGTTTTATCTAGATAAATTATAAAACTCTCCTAAAAAAAAGATAAATTATAAAACTAATTAAATAAATTATGAATGAAGAATTAAGAGATGGTCGTCTTGCATGAAACTGTATGAAAAGTAAGGGCTCAGAAACCCCCGCACGCGTACCCCGCAAGATGATCGCCTAGGGCATAGTCGCCGCCCCTCGCCGGGGCCCTCTGCGACGGTGCCCTCGCTGGCGACCACCTTCGACGGCGAGACAAACTTCCCCGACTTCTCCCGCTCCGACTCTCCTTCTCTCCCGCTGCTGGCGGGGTTCTGCCCTCGCTCGACGGTCACCGGACGAACTCTCCGTACGGACCAGTGACTCCTCGATCGCCCTACTCTCTCTCCCACCTTCTGCCCTCGCACGACAGCTTTCCTCCTCTCCCCGCGTGCGTACCTCATCGGGGGGCCTCCCGCCGACGGTGCCTGCGCCGGCGACCTGCTTCCACCGGCGTCTCTCCGGCATGGGGAAATTGCTCCGGCGTCTCACTGGTTTTCAAAGCTGCCGGCGTCAGCTCTCTCTGCCCTGATGTCCTACCAGGCGAGTCTCTGTTTCTTTTCCCCTGCTTCTTCTGCACCATCTTCTTCAAAATCTCTTCCAAATCCTCTGCTTCTCTCTCTCTTGCTCATCGGCGTTCCTGCCCTTATCTTTTCATCTCCCCGGTGGCCTTTGCCAAGGTGGGTGCGCTCGCTTGGCAGGTCATCCGGTCGCTCCGCTCAACGGCAGCTCATCCTGTCTGGCGCCTTGTTCTGGTGTGCAGCGGGAGGTGACGAGGATTCCTCCGCTCCCTCTCCCACATCGGAACTCTGCCGCCGGCTGGGGTGTGGTGTGCAGCGGAAGGTGACGGGAATCTCCCCTCTCCCTTTCCCACACTAGGTAGCAGCTGTTTGGCCGGAGCTCGGAGATCAGTGAGAACGACAGTCCAGTATTCGTCGCAGGGCACTGGAAACCGGCGGCGGATAGATGTCATACAGCCGTCGCAATGAAGAGCACCACCTCAGACAACAACGCCGGCGACCGCCGACCCACTGTTACATGTGCTTGCAGGATGGTCATTATGCCCGTAACTGCTCTGGCCCTCTGCGATGTCTGGGGTGCAGGGGTGAGGGCCACCAGAGGTCGGGATGCCCTCGTTCTGCACAAGGAAGAATGTCGACTACGACTACACCGACGCCGGGCGGTATGCTTGCTACGGCTGTGCAGTCGCCTCCCCATATCACGGTACCATGGTCACCGGAAATTCAGCGAAATGCCGATTTCCTCTCAGGATGCGTCATTGGCGAGGGTACAGGTTCTTCACCCGTCCTGGCGGTGCTTCGCACGGCAATTGTGACCAGCGTCGGGGAGTCGCTGCCTTTCCACCTCAGCCGTGTCTCACTGGGGTTATGGTTGGTCGTCCCCGGGTCGCCACAGCAACGAGAAGCCCTCCTGGCTACTCCGACAAACCTTCCTCTCCAATCCTGGGTGAAGTGGCGTCCATGGAAGTTCGACGATGGGGCAACTCTCGCACCGTCGGGGAATCGACAAACCATTGCCATCCACGGCCTGCCGCTCCATCTTCAACGGCCGGAGGTCGTGACATCGATTGCCAAACAGTTCGGCACCCCCATAGCCGTCATTCTCCCTTCTCTTGGATCGCCGGATTTGGCAATGACGACAGCTGAGATCGATTTCTGGCCGGGATGCAATCTGCCGGCATCCCTCGTCCTCACGGTCGGTGATTGCAGCTTCATGATATGTCTTCAATTCACCCAGCGTGCTGCTTCTTGGGCTGAGGTCGCTGCTGGCCAGCTATCAATGCAGCCCTTACAGATGGCAAGGGCAGCGAGTGCGGACGGTGTCCGTACTCTAAGTACGAACCTGCACAGGTGTGAAGGGGTGTCGCCCGATCGTAAAGGCAGGGGAGGGGGATCACTGCACGGACGAACTGTCAGCAATAGCTCATCGCAAGGGCAAAATGTGGGACACGACCTTGATAGGACAAGGAATGGTCGTGACAGTACCTTGGAAGGCACTCTACTGATCGGCCACGACCGTGACACTACCACTGTGGATACGCGACATGGTCGGGAAGGGATGGAGAACGGCCGTGACACAACTTTGGACTGCGGCCTGATCACCAATGATGCACGGCACGGCCGTGACACCAACACTGGAGAAGCACGACACGGGCGTGAAACTACCCCAGGGACCCCCCGACACGGCGGTGAACTCCAAGTAGAGGGGAAGATGCAAGGCCTGGATACCACTCCAGCATCTCCACTGTTGGGGCAACCCTCCTCCGGGTTGCCAACTGATCACTATCGCCGCAGGCGCAGAGGTGCCACTGCTACCTCCAGTTCGCCGCCACCTTGCTTACCTCCGGACTCAACCTCGCCTCTAACGTTGAGGCTGGAGACGCTGGGTTCGCCGAACACCGACCACCACTTGGGCTGCCACGAGACCTCTAGGTCTGGCAGCCGAGACTGGCATCATCGCCGGCGCTTACCTCATTGCCACCGGTTGGCAACCGAGGTCCATCATCATCGTCTGCAGCCCTATTGCCAGGCTATGATGATGAGGAGGTTCATCTTGTGGCAGACACAGCTGGGCTTCGCCACACACGTCGCCAGACTCGTCTTCGATCCGAGGTGGTTGGAATGACTCAGTCAGGGGAGTGACTCAGTGCCCCGATGAAGGTTCTGACATGGAATGTGCGGGGACTAGGCGACCCCGCGAGGCGGCGAACCTTGGGCCGCTACCTTAGAGAGTTGGAGGTGGATGTCGCCCTCCTTCGGGAGACCAAACTGACAGATTGTAGTTTGGGGATGTGGGCCCAGATTGGGGGCTCTCGCATATCGGAGCATATCTCGCTACATGCAGTTGGGCAGTCTGGAGGTTGCATTATTGGCTGGAGGCCGGATCTTCTATCACTTGCTGACTCTTGGACAGCTAGATTCTCGATGACGGCTCATTTTCGGAGATTGAGTGACGGCACTGACTATCTTATCTCCTGTGTCTATGGCCCTTGCTCAGCATCTTTGCGTAGCACCTTATGGGTGGAGCTTCAAGAGGCACGTGCCCACCTCTCTGAGGCCCAGTGGCTGATTGGTGGGGACTTTAATGTCACCCTTGACATGGAGGACCGACCCATCAAGCGTCGAGGGAGGGATATTGATGCAGAGGAGTTTCGCGACTTCATTGATTCGCGACTTCATTCATCGATTTTCCGGCCACCAACTGTAGATTCACATGGCGCAGCACTGCTGCTCCATCTTCTAAGTCGAGGATCGACCGTTTTCTTGGTTCACTGGAGCTTGCGGAGGCGCATCGGCGGATGTCCAGGCTCTTGATCGACCGTTCTCGGACCACACTCCTCTCCTGTGGAGGTCCAACGACGATCAGGCTCAGCGCTCCCTTTTTCGCTTTGAGCGTTCTTGGCTTTTGGAGGAGGGCTTTCGACGGTTAGTTGCGGATCAGTGGCGTAGGGTGGCGCCTTCTGACTCTGCGGCCAAGACTCTTGCGACCCGCCTATCCAGCCTGCGATCCTTCCTCTGCCAGCATCGTTGATAGATTCGTGAGGATCGGGCTCGTCGCATGACTGACGCCCTTGGGATCATTGCTCGGTTGGATCGCACAGAGGACACCCGCCATCTCACGGACTATGAGGTAGTTGAGCGGAGACGTGCACAGGAGACTATTCAGATGGAGGATCGGATAGTGGAAACCCAGTGGAGGCAGCGCTCTCGGCAGACTTGGCTTCTGGAGGGCGATGCCAACACTAGGTTTTTCCACCTATATGCTAGCTCTCGACGGAGGGCTAATAGGATCGAGCAGTTAGTTATTCAGGGGCAGCGGATCACGGACCATCAGAGCATCGGGGAGTCTATCACTTCTTATTTCCGTGCCACCTCTCGACGACAGCCACTTGGCCCCTGGCGGTGGGACCTTGGCGATATCCCCAGGCTCACTGACACTCAGTCGTCATCGCTTGATCAGTCGATCACGGAGGATGAGATTTTTGAGGCCCTTCAAGACCTCAATAACGAGGCGGCCCCTGGTCCTGATGGATTCCCAGTCTTTTTCTACAGAGAGTTTTGGTCTTTGGTGCGAGAGGATGTTGTTGCAGTAGTCAGGGAGTTTGCCGTCGGGAATCGAGGTTTTGAGCGCCTCAATCGGTTCCTGTTGTTTCTACTTTCGAAGCGCACTCCAGCGGAGCGGGTTGAGGACTTTCGTCCGATTGCCTTATCCAATGCCATCTACCTCCTGGTAGCTCGGGTACTGGCGAATCGGCTCGTGAGGTTCTCCCAGTGCCGATCCATCCCGCTCAGTCAACTTTCATTCAGGGCAGATCCATCACCGATAACTACACCATCGCGACAGAGATTGTTGCGCAGTGGAGGAGGACCGCCTCTCAAGCCATCTTATGAAAGGTCGATTTCTCCAAAGCATATGATACAATATCTTGGTCCTTATGGCATGCCCTGCATATCCGTGGATTTTCTACGACCTGGATCGCTTGGATGAAGCGGTGTATTACCTCCGCTTCTTTCTCGATTTTGGTCAATGGAGTACGTGTAGGGGATTGGGTCCAGCCACAAAGAGGGGTTCGGCAGGGCTGTCCCTTGGCCCCCATGCTATTCGTACTAGGTGTGGACGCACTCGCCAGGTGCACACAGGCCTCCTGCGAGACGGGATTTTCAGAGGTTTTGCCGGGAGCCTCGTGCCCCTCCTTCAGTATGCGGATGACACTGTATTTTTTATTGAGGGCTCGGAGCAGGAGGCTCGTCGAGTCGCGATTCTCATCGATCTTTTCGGCGCGACGACCGGCCTTCAATCATGCCAAGTCCTCATTCGATCAACCATGCCAAGTCCTCATTCATTCCCTTTGGCATGGTTACTGAGGAGGCCGAGCGATGTGCGGCCCAGCTCCACACCCCGATCAGCTCCCTCCCGATCACCTACTTGGGACTCCCACTCAGCGACCGCCACATCACCTCTAGGGGGGACTCAAGTCATTGAGCGCATGGAGCACAGACTTCACGGTTGGAGTTCACGTCTTCTCTCACGCGGGGGACGTCTTATCCTCTTACGATCAGTTCTCTCGGCGCTTCCGACATACTATATGTCAGTTCTCCCTCTGCCGGCTTTAGTGCTCAGACGATTGGACTCGCTCAGGAGCAGTTTTTTCCGGCAGGGCCATGGACCTGAGCATCGCGGTGTTCACCTTGTCGATTGGGCCAGCATTTGTCGACCTACTTCTCAGGGAGGCTTGGGGGTCCGGGACCTCCGGTGTGCCAACCGGGCTCTCCTAGGTCGGTGGTTCAGACGGATTATGGGGTCCGAGGATTGTTTTTGGCGTACGATATTCTTTACCTACTATGGATGAGATCTATCCTGGGAGTCGAGAACCATTCTACCGTGTGGAGCTTCATCCTTTTGGCGGGGAGTTGCGGCTATGGCCCCGCAGATTCGCCCTCTCATGGTTCCTTCCCTTGGCTCGGGGGAGAACTTCTCCTTTTGGCAGCATACCTGGTCCCTTGGGGGCTCCCTCGCGGAGGCTTTTCCGCCTCTGGGCCCTGACGATATCTCCTGAGGCCACAGTAGCGGAGACTTGGACGGAGGAGGGGGGGACGGGTTCTGGCGCTTGGTCTCCTGGTTTCAGATCGCACCTATCTGACCAGCGCTTCATGGAGTTTCTTGCACTCCAGCAGAGCGCGTCACGGAGTTTCTTTCACTCCAGCAGCGTCTGGCAAGCCTACGCCCGGACCGGTCCAGGATGGACGGTTGGGTTTGGCTGTCGGAGTCCTTCTCCACCCGGAGTCTTTACATCCGCTTTCTCCCCACTACCACTCTGCCAGAGGAGTTCACGACTGATTGTAGACTTATTTGGTGGACCCGTATCCCGCTGAAGGTCAAGATTTTTGCTTGGCTTCTGCGGCGCGGTCGCCTCCTCACTAGGAGCTACAGGGCGAGATGGGCACCAAACGGTGACACATTGTGCGTTCTATGCGGCGCGGCAATGGAGGACATGCCTCACCTTTTTTTCGACTGTGCGACGTCACGGAGTATCTGGCAGCGGACGAGCATTGCTAGCCTTCTTGCTTCAGGCCTTGAGACCATGTGGCAGACTCTCCGGGGCCTCATCCGTCAGAGGCAGTGTGGGAGAGTGCCACTGGCGACTTTTGTGGCCGGTGCCTGGGCCATTTGGCTTCAGCGCAACCGGATCATTTTTTGTGGGGAGGGTTGTCAGCCTGAGCATGTTGTACACCACATCTCCTATCTTATAAGGGAGTGGGGTTTTGGTTAGGTTGGGGTCCTCTTTTTATCCCCTTCTTGCTCACTACATTTGTACACCTTTTCACAGTATATATATATAGCTGGATGACAACCACAAATTTGGTGGTCATCCTGTTTCTCCTCAAAAAAAAAGAAGAATGAATCTAGTTAAATAAATTATAAAATTAATCAAATAAATCTTATTTAATTATTATGAATATATTATTATCATATTTCTAAAAAAGATACTAATTGTTTTATAAATTTTAATTTTATGAGTGAAAACATATGCTTGTGATTTAACTTTACTGAGTTTGAAATAAATTATATATATATTTAAACATAATTATTTTGTTTAGGTTTATAGTGGTTCAGAATATATATTAACTCATAAAATTTTCTTTTATTATAAATAACTAATATGGATTGATTGATAGATTACTTATGCATACTAAACAAAGTAATATACATTGATGACAATTTAATAAGTGATAATATTTTTGAGTGGCAATCCACATTGCCAGATAATCTTGAATGACAATGCAGTGAACACAACCTAAAGGTAATCTTCCCATTTGATAATGTGATTTAAAATTACTTGGGCCCATCATCTTGCCTTATTCACTTATTTAATTTTCAAGGAATTGGGGTAATCCACGTTGCTTATGAAGTGACAATCCAAATTGTATATGCGAGAGATTACAATCCAGATTGCCACTCGAGTAACAATCTAATTTAATTTTAATTTTTCACATTTGTTTTTTGAAGTTTTACTTAAGCAAATTAGCCAATAAATAATCTTACTATTAATATTGGTATTGTTATCATAACATTTATTACTATTATTTATTCTTTTAAACATTATATTAGATAAAGCTTTATTATTTTTGTTTATTTTATTATCAGTATGATTAAGCAATTTATTTGTACAATATAAAATTAATATTTTCTTATTAAGGGTGGGTATTTTGGTAAAAGATGCACATTGATTAGCAACTTTTTATATTATAAACAAGTAATATGAATTGCTAGAGATTTTTTTTGAGAGAATTGTCAAATAGATTACTTATGCACATTGAACATGATAATGCATATTGCTGGTAATCTAATAACAATCTTTCTAAGAGATGATTTAGGTTGCTAGCCAATCTTTATTGCAATGTAGTGAAAACTTCCTAAGTTCCTAATGGCATGGCATAGGGAAATGATCCACAAGGAAATTGATGATAATTTGGAAAGGGAGCTTGATTATCTTCTAAGGCTTGAACCTTACTAAGAAGGATATTACATTTGGGATTAACATCTTCCAACATCTTCTAAAGACTGCAGTGCTTCGATGTCCACGGGGGTAGCCTGTCCTCATTAGGAACAGCAGTCACGGCAGAGAACAGCCGTCAATGTTGGCATTCTGGGTTCGCAAGACAGCAGATTGTGTTGGATCTCTGGTGGCAGCATCGCGTACCAGTGATACAAACAGTTGGTGGCGGGATGCTCAATAAGGATATGACATCAGCAGCAGCAATCAACTCTGACAGCAGCACGTGGCAGTGGCAGCAGATCTGATTGAAGTTGGTGGTGCTAGGGTGCTCATTGGCGACGGTTGAAGGCTGCTGCAGTGGTGGATGTCGAGCGGCAATGACGTTGTGGAAGAAGTGAGTTGCAGTGGCTGTGTGGCGTGACAGTAGTCTAGGTGATGGCGGTATTGCGTGAGGGCCACAACGGTGGTGAGGCTGCCATCGGACCTCGCGGTTGCTTGCATCGACTAGCAGCAGCTTGCAACAGTATGTCTGTGGTATGAGTAGGCATGACAGCACCTGTTCAGGATGGTCAGCTGCGCTCGTGCTGGCAGTGGTGGAGGCAACAGGAGCAATGATGTTGGCATGACCTTTTTTTTTTGAGAAGAAAAAGGATGACCACCAGAGTTGTAGTTGTCATCCTGGTACATATAATGATGTGAGAGAGATATACAGGTGTAGGCTCACAGAGAACAAAAAAGAATAAAGGAGTATCCTAGCTTGCCAAAAGGCAGCTAGCCAAACTATTCAAAACCTCACTCCCTGATAAGAAAGGAGATGTGGTGTATAATACGCTCAGGCTGGCATCTCTCCCCACAAAAAATGACTCGGTTGCGCCGAAGCCAAATGGCCCAGACACTGGCCAAAAATGTCGCCAGTGGCGCTCTCCATCCTTGTCTTTGACGCCGCATGTCCATGAAGGTCTGCCATATGGATTCCGAATCCGATGGAGGGCTAGTCGCAAAACCAATCTGCTGCCAAATGCACCGGGATGTCGGGCAGTCGAAAAACAAGTGGGAGATATCCTCTGATGCCTCGTGGCATAGCACACACGAAGTGCCACTGTCTGGTGCCCACCGCGCCCTGTAGTCCCTGGTAAGGAGCCATCCATGCCGTAGAAGCCAAGCAAAGATCTTGACTTTCAACGGTATTCGAGTACGTCAGATCAATCAGTTTGAAAGTCCTCCGACAGCGTAATGGTGGGAAGAAAGCGGATGTAAAGGCTGCGCGCCGAGAAAGACTTTGATAGACAGACCCATCCGTCTGATCTGGACCGGTCCGGGCGTAATCCGGTCAGCCGCTGATGAAGGGCCAATAGCTCGGTGAAACGCTGATATGACAAATGAGCTCTGAAAAGTGGGGACCATGTGCCAGAGGCGGGCTCACCCTCCTCTGTCCATGTCTCCGCAACGGTCGCATCGAGGAACATCGAGAGGGCCCACAGGTGAGGGAATGCCTCCGCCAATGAGCCTCCTATGGACCAAGGGTGCTGCCAGAAAGAGAAGTCGTCCCCCGAGCCGAGGGATGGAACCATAAGAGTGCGGTCTCACGAGCTGCTACACCTCGCCAAAAGGATGAGGCCCCGCTGGGTAAAATGGTTTCTCCCACGATAGATCCCGACCGTAGC
This sequence comes from Pontederia crassipes, assembly GCA_030549335.1. NCBI lineage: Eukaryota > Viridiplantae > Streptophyta > Magnoliopsida > Commelinales > Pontederiaceae > Pontederia > Pontederia crassipes. Next base: position 59,312,110 of record CM060189.1, on the reverse strand, counting down.
AGGTGTCAAACACTGTGCGCTCTCCGGTCCCATGACCCGCCTAAACCAAGCCTCCCTGAGAGGTAGGTCGACAGATGCTGGTCCAATCGACTAGGTGTATAGTCGAAAGAAGTTGCTCCTGAGTGAATCTATCACTGAGCACCTGAGCTGGTAATGGCAGGACTGACATATAGTATGTCGGGAGTGCCGAGAGCACCGACCGTAATAGAATGAGTCGTCCCCACGTGTCAAAAGGCGTGAACTTCAGCCATGAAGTCCGTGCTCCATACGCTCGATGACTAGGGTCCAACCTCTGGAGGTAATGTGGCGATCCGAAAGTGGGAGCCCTAGGTAGGTGATCGGAAGAGTGCTGATCGGTGTGTGGAGCTGGGACGCACACCGTCCTGCCTCCTCCGGAGCCATGCCAAAAGAGATGAAGGAGGATTTGTCATGGTTAATCTGGAGTTTGGTCTATCGCACTGAATAGGTCCAAGAGAATCGCAATCCGAGGAGCCTCCTGCTTTGTGAGGAGCATCGTGTCGTCTGCGTAATAAAGGGGGGACAAGACTCGTGGCGAAGCCGCTAAAGAGACCTGCCTCACAGGAGGCCTGAGTGCACCTGGCGAGGGAATCAGTGGCTAGAACAAACAGCATGGGGGCAGGGAGCAGCCTTGCCGGACTCCCCGTTGTGGCTATACCCACTCTCCTGATATCGCCCCGTTGACCAGGACCGAGAAAGAAGCGGAGGTGATGCACCGCTTCATCCATGCGATCCAAGTCGCTGGGAAGCTCTTGACCTGTAGGGTGTGCCATAAAAAGGACCATGACACAGTATCGTAGGCTTTGGCGAAGTCAACCTTCCACAGGAAGGCTTGACAGTTGGTCCTCCGCCATTGGGCAATGATCTATGAGGCAATGGTGTAACTGTCGGTGATGGTCCACCCTGGATGAATGCACACTGAGCAGGGTGAATCAAATGTGGTAGCACCTCCCGAAGCCGATTCGTCAATACCCGAGCCACTAGGAGGTAGATGGCGTTGGATAAGGCGATCGACCTGAAGTCCTCAACTCGCTCCGCCGGAGTGCGCTTCGGGAGTAGGAATAGTAGCAATTTGTTGAGATGCTCGAAGCCTCGATCCATCAATGAACTACCGAATGAATGCCACGGCATCATCTCGCACAAGGGACCAAAACTCTTGGTAGAAGAAAATAGGGAAGCCGTCGGGTCCCGGGCCGCCTTGGCATTGAGGTCCCGAAGGGCTTCAGTGATCTCGTCCAAAGTGACTGGCTGTACTAGCTATGAGGACTGTGCATCAGTAAAGCAGGGTATAACTTCGGGAGACCATCGCCAGGGGCCCAACGGTCGCCTTGGATGGCTCGAAAGTATGAGGCGATAGCTGCCCCGATGCGCTGCTGGCCAGTAACCCGCTGGTCCTGCACCTCGAGATGCTCGATCCTGTTAGCCCTCTGTCGAGAGCTCGCATATAAGTGGAAAAATCTAGTGTTGGCATCTCCCTTCTGAAGCCAGCTCTGTCGAGATCGCTGCCGCCACCGTGTTTTCACTATCTTGTCCTCCAGCTGGATGGTCGTCTGCGCTTGTCGGCGCTCAGCTGCCTCTGAGTCTGAGAGGTGGCGGGAGTTCTCAGTGTGGTCCAACCGAGCGATGACTCCTAGGGCATCCGTCCGGTGGTGTGCCCTATCTTCTCTAATCCGTCGACGTTGTTGACATAGAAAGGAGCGCAGATTGGACAAGCGGGCTGCTAATGTCCTGGCTGCCAAGTCCAAAGGGGCCACTCGATGCCACTACTCTACTGGCTGGCAAAAGCTGTCCTCCAATAGCCATGACTGCTCAAAACGAAAGATGGAGCGCTGCGTCTGCCAACTGGTGTGCCTCAGCAAGCTCCAGTGAACCGAGGAAGCGGTCGAGCTTCAATTTGGCAGAAGGTGCGACGGTACTTCTCCAAGTGAATCTACAGTTGATGACCGGAAAGTCGACCAATGATTGAGAATCAATGAAGTCCCTGAATTCTTCTGCCCCGATGTCTCGCCCGCGTCTCCTGATGGGCCGATCCTCTATGTGAAGTCTCCCCCGATCAGCCACTAGACATCTGGAAGGTGGGCACGTGCCTCCCGAAGCTCCTCCCATAAGGTGTTACGCAAGGAGGCCGAACATGGCCCGTACACGCAGGAGATCATATAGTCCATGTCGTCTCCCCGGCTCTGCAGATGGACCGTCATCGAAAAATGAGCCGCCCAAGAATCCACTGCCGATAAGAGGTCCGGTGGCCAGCCAATAATGTAACCGCCAGACTGCCCAACTTCATGTAAGGAGAGGTGTGCAGACATGCGTGGGCCCCCAATCTGGTCCCAAATCCCCAAGCTACAATCTGTCAGCTTGGTCTCCTAAAGGAGGGCCACATCCGCCTCCCACTCTCTGAGGTACGGCCCAGGATCCGCCGTCTCGTGGGGTCCCCTAGTCCCCTCACGTTCCACGTGAGAACCCTCATGGGAAAACCGACGTGCTCCCCAGGTTGACTGGGCCACCTACTATTTCTGATCGTAATTTGTCCCGTCTGTGTGTATGGCGTACTCCTGCTGTGTCAGCTACTAGTAGAACCTCCTCATCAGTAAAATCCGAAAGGAGGGTGCAGCCTACCGGGTGCGGGTGTCTGCTGGTGGTAATGAGGTGGGACGGCGGCGGTGATGGCGGTCCGAGGAGTCCAGTGTCTCAGTACATGGAGGCCGAGTGGGCGATTCCATGGGTCTGCAGAGCGTCAGCGCAGATCCCGGTGATGAGTCCGCCGGTACGAGGGATGAGCTGGCAGTTTCCGGTCTCTAGACAATGCCCGGCTCCCATTGGGAAGAGGGAAGCGAGGCATCGGGAACTGTGGCGGCTCGGACCGGGCTCGAATTTGGGCTGGACTCTTGTCAAGGCCGTGCCTTGCTTCCTTGGAGCTAGTGTCACGGCTGTGCAGTAATCCTCCCTGTGCGTCCTGGATGAGAGCCAAGGCTTCTGATCCCGTGTCCCCGCCGTGCAAGGCCCCTCTATGCTTGGGTCACGGCCTTGTGAGCTAGGCCCCCCTCACGGGCGAGGTGACCAGCCTGCAAACATCTGTAGCAGTGTCACCGGTCGGTGGTGGTGGTGATGGGCATTGGCTTGTCTTGAGAATGAGGTCCAACCATCTGCGGAGGTCTGCAATCTGCGGCGCATGGCAGATACGGGCGGCGAGTTTTTGCTAACCGTGGTCTCCACCAACTCAGTGGCCACCAGCGTGGGATGGTCGTGAATATCTGAATAAGACGAACTGGCCTGCGTGGATATCTTTGCTTTGGAACAAAACAATTAGAATTAGGCTCGGTCAACTGGAATATGTATTATCCATAGGGGGGGGGGATCTTGCAATTGAGAAGATCCATCGACCTGAGACGAAGAGAAAGGTCTATCTATTTTCGACCTTTCCCATCTCTCGAAAATGACTGGGATTGAATACATGTTGAGCGACGTCATGGAGCCTCACTTGTTTGTGATACGGAAGCAGAAGCGTGACGGACCAGAAAAGGTCACCCCGATGCTCGCGTACTATGTTCTCGACGGCTCCATCTATCAGGCGCCGCAGCTTAGCAATGTCTTCGCCTCTCGTATTAACAGGTCTATTTATCATATATCAAAAGCTTTCACCACAGCAGCTTCAAAATTGGAGAAGATTGGATATGGTATGGCTGGAAGGATCCTAGAAATTTTCTGTCTTTGGCTATTGTCCAATATGATCTAACTTTTGTGTATTCAATAATTTTGCATTATCTTCATGTCCTGATTTGCATGATCAAATGGGTACAAACCAGGGTGTTTTGGCTTAGGGGTTTCTTTTTACGATGATCCTGTTATAGTTATTTCACATGTGGAAAACTTAATTGTCAGAGGCAGAATTTTTGTTGAATTTCAGAGTCAAAGAACAATGTCAAAGGATTCTAATGTCCAGAAGTTGTCAGTTTATGACTTCATAGTACAATTGAGCATCTATATACGAGTCTGTATATATAAATTTGTTTATGTATTTATGTCTATATTCTGTCTTACTTATTATAAGATTCAATAATTGGCTTAGTGAAAGACTTGAATCAACTTCGGAAAAATATGATAATAACAAATATTCATTAATCAAGTCTGTCCAAAAAAAAAAGTCTGTCCTAATACAACCGATAGAGAGTACTAAACACCCCCATACCAAATAACAAGAAATCTTGAATATAAGGTAAACTGAATAAAAAGAAATACATTATAAAGAAAACCTCTAATGGAATTCGAATTAAACTATAAGCAACAAACCTATAACTAAAGACTAATCCACACATAGGAAGTTCATAAACTTATTCTTAATCTTTATCAATTCTTCTTGGCTAAGAAAATCTTGATTTCGGTGAGTCATAAGATGGTATAAATGTCGAAGGACAACATCAAGATGTCACAAAATAATTTCATTGGTCCAAATACTTGCAGCAGGTGACTGATCATGCCAACAAATGACGGCACTAATGAGACACTTGAGAACTTTGAAACCATAAGAACCAATAAACTCTTAGAAGTACCTGTAGGTAAAGGAGACAACTCAAAGGGACCACAGTATGAATGAAAATATTCAACATTGACACTGAACTTATGCCAAAACCAGATGGCAAATCCAGTACATAAGTGTTGGGTCTTTGTCTACGAAAAATAGTAGTCACTTGATCATAAAACTCATTAAATATAATATCGAAATAAAGTTTAGGATGCATACTAATCATCACATACATTTAGATGTATGTCTACAAATCTGTTATGTTCATCAACACCACACCTAGAATTATTATTAGAAACATTTTTTGGGAGAAAAAATGATGGCTCCTAAGCTTAAGCAGTCATCCACAATGTTGAATATGAGAATATGTGGAGCAGAAGGATGAACACTGTCAGTAGCATCCACAACTAGTGAATATAACCGAGTAATATGTGAGCAAGTATGTGACTCATCGTGGGTAATCATATCCAGACGATAAGAATCAGTGGAGATGGACTCATCAACACTCAAAGGCCAAACAATTGATCAATCTCCTCATGATCATCAGATTTTGTAGGATAAAGATTAGTGGGACTTGAAACTATTTGCTTGAAAAGAGGACTATTATCGAAATCTAAAACAATAGGCTCGTCAAAAGGAAATCAATATCACTAGGAGCTGAATACTGTTCTCAAAATAGGATCTGAACACCATCGATGAGACTGAGAGTCTGAGATGACGTTTGATCATTTCAATATGGAATCAGATGTATTTGATGCAGAAGCAATGAATGCTAGTCCAAAATTCTGACATTTAATGATGCAGAAAATCACTCTTCTAAGTGAGCTGAACAACAATTTGAGTGAGAATGATGGAATATTTTGAAGACTTTCCAAATGCTCAAGGCAAGGATGAGCAAGATGTTGGGCTTGTTTGAACTGCTGACCTCAGTTGGGCTCATGGCTTGATGGTTAAGGGGACTGACAGAAAATACAGTGCAGATATTGCCATGAAGCAATATCTGGAGGTGGAACACTTGTCTCAAACGGCATCTGTTTGGGGAAAGAGGCAATATTGCACCATATGACAGTTCCTGATGATGTCAAAGTACAAATGCAACATAATTTGGGACTTAGAAACATAGGAATGCTCAAAGGGCCAAAAAGCTCTTAAGTGGAAAATTGTTCCATCCAACAGGACCTGGAAGTTTTCAACGGCAATATTTCTTACATAGTTTCTCCAATAGATGGTTCCCGTGAAAAAGAGGAATTCATGCTGAAAGGAGTCCAACAAATGTAGATAATCTGAGTTATGCATTTTATGGGTATCATCATTGCCTGAATTAGCATAACCTGGTTCACTGGATTTCACAGATAAAGTTGATATATCTATAGTTAATTACATTTACGAAGATGGTATACGAGATAGTGCTGCAAATTCATTGTGGTTTCAAAGAATGGCTGATGCAATTGCAGCAGCAGGTCATGGATATAAAGTACCCTCCGATCATTATCTTAGAATCAAATTATTAAATATGTGCACCAGTGAAGCAGGCAAGCAATTTGCAGACAAGTACAGAACCTTTTTTCTAGAGTGACTGTTTTAATCTATGCATTGAACTAATCCTTAAAGGTTTTTGGTCAAATCTACGAAGTGAATGAGATAATGGCAAAGCAAAGAAAAAATTTCAATTTGTATATAGTGACACATGCACTCTAAATTTGCCGAAGAAAACTACTGAAGGAGGAGAAATAATTCGGCTTGTTACAACACAGCCTGTTACAGACTTTTTAACAATACAAAATGTATTCACTCTAGAGAGATTGTCCGGGAAAATGTTTACGAGCTTTGCTTGAGAACATTCGGAATTGTCTAAGCTAGAACTTGGGATTGGTGTATAAGGAAAATCCTTAATGACAGGCTTCTAATTAAACTATAGGTAGATTCCTTCAAGAAAAAAACTGAAAATTCATAACTCACGGGCAGAAAGCACATAAGCTTATCCTTGTTCTACATTATATACCTTTACAGAGAATACATTATATATGGCCTGCATAGATAAGTACCTACTTTAGTATTTCAATTCTAAAATTAAGAGCAATTAGTTTCATGTTTAACTCCGCCTATGTTTTATAGCCGGTTCCAAGCCCGGATAAAGGAGGAGGGTTGTGTTAGGCCCCGACAGCCAGTGTAAAACCCTGTCGAATCTCATGAACATGGATCAACGAAATGGCGTCGTATGATCCATGTAGCCGACCCCACCTAGTGGGATAAGGCTTTGTTGTTGTTGTTGTATTCAAAGGGAGAGGGGAGATTCCCGTCACCTTTTGCTGCACGCTGACACTTGGACCGGCGAGGAAGTTCCGGTGTGGGAGAGGGAGCGGAGGCATCCTCGTCACCACTCGCTGCACACCGTAACAGACTCAGCCGGAGGAAGTGAGCCGGCGAGCTCGGAGAACACCCGGTCGAATGACCTGCCAAGCGAGCGCACCCGTCTTGGCAAAGGCCACGACGCAAACTGTAAGAGCCACCGATGACAGAGAGGTCAGTGGACGCCGGAGAAGCAGAGCGAGCAGAGGAAGATGGGGAAAGTCGGGGGTCGGGGGACGCCGGTGGAGCAGAATGAGTAGAAGAACGATGAGGAGGGCCGATGCAGTTGGAGACGGTTGCAGCAGGGGTTGGTTGGTAGAGGTGGATGGCGTCAGAGGTGAGGGGGTGGGGGAAGGTGGTGACGGAGAGTTTGGAGCGCCGGCAATGGAGCTTCATCTCCTCTTTGATGAGAAATTGTGGTGTTAGCATGACCTTAAGACCATTCAGTCCTGGGGGGGAAGTGGAGGTTGGACATGTTGAGGCTGTGGGGGGCAGTAGCCAAGGTTGGAGGTAGCATGACATCGACAATAAGAGTGCAGCGTGGTGACGGTGAAGAATTGGAGCAGCAAAGGTGACCTTGGGGAGGAGTGTGCGATGGCTGAGGTATGAGCGGTGCTGAGGTGCAGTGGGTGGCTGATGGTATGGGGTGGTGGAGGCCGAAGACAGTATTGCAGTGGCACTGCTGCTGGGTGTTCGCGAATGGCTGAACCTCCATGCGACAGGGAGATCGTGGACTGCTCTAATAATGTTTTTGATTTGATCTGAGGCGTCATATGAAAATCAAATGGCATGGAGGTGGTTGAGGAGAGATTCAGGTTTGAAAGAGCCAAGCAGGCTGCAGGATCTGGATTGTCGGATTGTAATCAAACGTCATTCTAAAATCAATTAATGGGGATATACTAAATTAATTTACGTTCTTAAAACCTAATTAAGTTAGCCATTTAAGATTTTTTGAGAGTGAGCCACTTAAGAAATAATAGAGAATAATATTCATTCATTCATTCAAGTATATGTTCCAAAGGAATCATAAAAGAATTTATAGGGGTTCGAACACCCTATGTCCAAACAACTAGGATACCAAATAAAAGGAAAACTGATTAGAAAGAAATCAAATATAAGGAAAACCTCCAATGAGCTTCTAATTAAACTATAGGCAGAAGGCTCATAATATTAATCTTGTTCTACATCTCTGGGCCTCCATTTTATGTCTCATTTTGGTTGACACACACTTGGATATCTTTCTCATTGCGTCAATACAACGTGGATATCTAAGCTTTATACTCATCTTTTCTCTTTTTTTTTCGAGATTGAACATGATGATACCGAGGATTGTGGTTGTCATCCATATATATATTTATCACTATAAAATGATCACCATGTACAAGTAACAGGCTCCCCAGCGGAGAGCGACAAAAGAGGGGTAAAGTATAGGCGTTAACCAAAGCCCCACTCCCAAAGAAGACAAAGATGTGATGTAACATCCCCCCACCCCCACAAAAATACTCATCTCTTCTCTATCGAAATAAAGCATTGAGAAGACATATTAGTGGCACTTCCACTGCCTTGTATTGATTTCAAACCACAACATCCCCAGCTGTATCACATCCTATTTTCATGTTTATTTTAGCCATATCCGTGTGGTGTTATATAAATGTCCTTCGTTCGTGTCTAAGTTGAAATATTCATTTTGTTCTTTGTAAACATCATTCTTCTTTATCTTTGTGGGGTCTGTCATATTGAATAGGATTTTGACATACAGTGTATGACTTGATGTGAGGTGCAGGAACTGTTACAATCGTATCTGCTGCTAGGCAGGACCATATTTCTCAACAACAAAGACGAGACACATTGAGAGAAAAAGAAAGCATACCTGGTGTGCCTCTTAAAATCAAAGAGCAAAGGAATGAGTTGTCTATTGATTTTGGAAATTCTTTGAACAAAGAGTGGATACAACATTATCTGGAGCAAGAAGAAGATGAAGATGAACAGGTTGCTGAATGTCCTCTCTTGTTGCTCAAACATATGCATGTCTTGAAGATAACCACTTGTTGACATAAATAGTGGAAACGTTTTTAGAACCGTCAAGGACACAGATACGTATTGAAACAGTTTTTCATTCTATCTCTTCTTTATCATTTTATGTAGTGCCTCCAGCTTTTGTCCTACTGATTACCTCCTGCGCTCATTGTAGATATTTCTTTTAGCGGCAAAAAGATGACTAGAATTTACTAGCCATCCAGATATATAAAAAATTTGTAGCAAGCATGATGACAGATGTTTTAAGGGAATAAACAAAAGATAGGAGGCACTTTTCTGGATTTTGATTTCAACATCACAGCATCTTTATAGAAATTCCAGTTAGACCCTATTTCCTATGCTCTTTCTTTATGCTAGAATATTCCAGTATGCAAATGTCGCGAAAAGCCTTTTCCGTCGCATTATTTGTATGGATCCAGTGACAACTACTCATTATCTGTCTGCCTACTCAATATCTACCACATGTACATTGAATAAAATGGATGATGTTTACAACTCATATATTACACAAAGTAAGCTTAAAGATACATGTACATGATTCTCCTTCATAGTGATTTATATATACGCGGATGACAACCAAAGAGGTCCGTCATCCTTTTTCTCAAAAAAAAAAAAGAAACAAATCTTTGTCAGTGGTGTCACAACATGAATGTGAAGGAACTAATAACATGTCATTATGTTCAGCTATATAGATTGGTTAGTTGACTTTTATATTAAATTTATGTTCAGAAACATATTCTCTTATTATTCATTAAACACTAGTGCCTCCTTATTTATAAAAGAGGTAGGCAATACAAAAAAAGAGAATATGCTAGAATATTGCTCCAGAATATCCGGGATATTATTATCATAGAAAATCTGAGATATTAATCCGTAATATTCTAAGTAGAGAAGAAAAAGAAAACCAGCAATATTACAAAGATGTGCAAAGATATGAAAGGATATGCAAGTCATATCTCCTTTCAGCACTCCCCCTCAAGCTAGAGTTTAAATATCAATTAGGCTCAACTTGGAATTTCTTCTTGGGAATTGCTTTAGTGACCCAAGTGTGGAGTGGATATCTTCTTAGTTATAACAGCGTCACGAATGAAGTGACAATCCACTTATATGTGTTTAGTCCTCTCATGAAACACAAGATTATTTGCAATAAATATCGCAGCCTTACGCGGGCCACTTCACGATTGGAGTTCACGTCTTCTCTCACGCGGGGCCGTCTTATCCTCTTATGATCAGTTCTCTCGGCACTTCTGACATACTATATGTCAGTTCACCCTCTGCCGGCTCAGGTACTCAGACGATTGGACTCGCTTAGGAGCGGTTTTTTTCTGGCAGGGCCGTGTGTCACGCCCTTATTTTTCACCTAGAAGTAAGGGTGTGCGGCACTGAACTTCTCCTCGACGAGCCTGTCCAGTCAGCCTCCAAGAAACACGCTGCAGAGGGCATTCGACCACTCCACAGAATTCATGCACATAAAAAACAACATTAGACACACAAGAAGATACAGGGGAAAGCCTCTTTTATTAAGCCTCAATTCTGGCCGCCCAGATGACAGACCCTTGGTTTACAAAATGGCTCTCAACAGCCTACCAAGGTCTGCCCATCTGGCCGTCCCACACTCAAACACCCACTGCCCCTCAGCTGTGCACTACACTGCACTGCAGAGGACTTGCTGCCCACTGCACTACACTACAGCACACTTGCACTACTGCACACTTCATACAAATGCCTACAGCACATGGGTATTTATACAAGAGGGAAGAGGTAACTACCAATCCAGCAACTACCAGCCCATTTGAATTCAAATGCTCCCTCCACAGCAGCCCACCCTCTGGTGCGCCACATCAGCAAAACCCCTGGATGGCCTTTCCGCCATCTCCATGATCCTGGGACACTCCTGAGCGCCTTCAAGCCTTCCCGCCAAGGTGCCAAGTCCGTCTGGCCGCTGGTAACCGCCGCTGCGTCCCAACCGCTCACCGCTGCGTCCCAAGATCTTCCTGCACGAAGATCTCCCTGATCAAGTGGCCTCCTCGCCATCCTGCATCAAGAGGATCAGTCCGGGACAAGACAGTTATGCCCCGGGACGGTCACTGCGCGTAACTGCCAACTTGGGCGTCGGGGCGCACCGCCTGTGCACCCTACGTCCCAAGGACGTCCAGGACATAACCGACTGTCCCGAACACTTGTCAAGGCGTCCTCCTGACCCCTGACTTCAGTGGTCCTCCGTCCCTGACGTCTGGACACTCCGTGGCCATAGCATGGCGGATGCGCACGTCGGCCGTCGTCGGTAACCGTCGCTTGTAACCGCCACCTGTAACCACCTTGCCGCCATAACCGCCTCCGGTCCTCTTCGTAAGAGATTCACGACCTGACGACCTCCTCGTTGTCTACAGTGTACTGGTGCTCCTGGGATGATCCAAAGCATGTCCTGGAACGGACATGGCCGCCAAACCGGGCGCCCGCCATGTCCCTGCCATGTCCTGGGACATCCTGCACATATGGGGCATGACATTCTCCCCCACTCAAACCATTGCCGTCCCGGCAATGTCTGCACTGTGCTGCTGATGTCTGGATCATCATCTTTGAAGAAAGTCTTCAACCTGGACTCGTTCAAGAACCTTCGCGCCCCTGAACATGGCCTCAATACCTTCTCGTATTATAAGGCCACCTGCTTCTCCCTGCCATCACTTCCAGAACCTGCTCGTCCTAGACTGAGATGCTTTGGAACCTTGTTGAGTTGCCTTCCTTCTGTTCAGGACGCAACCTCCTCGCGAGCGTCCCAGGGATGTGGCCTGCGCGCCACGCCCCTGCACTAAGGCCTGGACATGGCCGCTGCACCGGGCCACTGTCCAGACTGCTCCAGGTAGTGAAGATGCCACATCTCACTGCCCAGAACCCTCCTGATCAGGTTCCTCCTCGAACTGATCAGTGGGTATTACCCTGCTGTCCGAGGACAACACCCTGGCGACCATGCACCGATGGCCGCTGTGGTCTGCACCGCTCACTGCCGCCAGACCCTGGGACATGGCCTCCTGCCATTGTCCCAAGACAAGGTCTGTCCATGATCTGCACTCTACTGCAAATCCTGGGACATGGCCTCCTGCCATAAGTCCCAAGACAGGACCTGGTCGAAGGTGATCTGCACTCCACTGCAGATTCTGGGACATGGCCGCCTGCCATGGTCCCAAAACATGTGCTCGCTGCGAACATTCCAGGGACATGGCCGCGTGCCATGACCCCCAGACATGAACATCCTGCAGGAGTCCCTGGGACATGGCCGCCTGCCATAGTCCAGGAACATAGCCGCCTCTTCATGTCTGCTGACTTCAGTGATGAACCGCACCACATATGCTCGATGAAGACTCTTGGACATGGACTGCACTCCAGCGTCCCAGGGACAAGGCCTCCTGCCTGCGTCCCAAGGTCATGGCCGCTTGCCATAACCCTGACATCTTCCTGGCCGAAGTCTGGGATGACCAGATGTTGCCCCACAACATCCTGTTCGTCCAGCGTCCGCATGTGCCAGAAGTGGATGTGGCCGCCACATCCAGGGCATCCGCATGCCCCAGAATTGGCCACTGCACATTCTGGTTGCTGCATCCTTGCGTCCTGGCCACTGAAGTCGAGTGGCCACAGCATTTGGAGGGTCTGCTCCCCACCAAATCCGCCGCCAGGCACCCCACTCCTTGGGATGCCACTGTCGATGCAGACTTCAGGAGAGTGTGCCCCTGATTCCTCCTGAACCAGGGCTGGTCGTGGCCTGCTCTCCCAGCGCCGCGACCTATGCAAGTGTCCCCTTGAACTCCATCTTCAAGGGACTGGGCTTGAGTCTTGAGACCTGCGCGCCTCAGGGGAAGAACCTCCTGTTCTTCCAGGGTTGATGAGTGTCTTGAATCTGCCTTGCCTAGCGCCACACCCTCCCTGGAGTGACAAACATTCTTGGCCAAGACATGGCCAGAGTGCTTTTCTTCTTCGTTGAAGTGTGGCTGATCTCGCTGTTCTGTCGGTGTGCTCCCAGATTCCTGCTCGAACCAGGGCTCTGATACCACTTGTCACGCCCTTATTTTTCACCTAGAAGTAAGGGTGTGCGGCACTGAACTTCTCCTCGACGAGCCTGTCCAGTCAGCCTCCAAGAAACACGTTGCAGAGGGCATTCGACCACTCCACAGAATTCATGCACATAAAAACAACATTAGACACACAAGAAGATACAGGGGAAAGCCTCTTTTATTAAGCCTCAATTCTGGCTGCCCAGATGACAGACCCTTGGTTTACAAAATGGCTCTCAACAGCCTACCAAGGTCTGCCCATCTGGCCGTCCCACACTCAAACACCCACTGCCCCTGTGCTGTGCACTACACTGCATTGCAGAGGACTTGCTGCCCACTGCACTACACTACAGCACACTTGCACTACTGCACACTTCATACAAATGCCTACAGCACATGGGTATTTATACAAGAGGGAAGAGGTAACTACCAATCCAGCAACTACCAGCCCATTTGAATTCAAATGCTCCCTCCACAGCAGCCCACCCTCTGGTGCGCCACATCAGCAAAACCCCTGGATGGCCTTTCCGCCATCTCCATGATCCTGGGACACTCCTGAGCGCCTTCAAGCCTTCCCGCCAAGGTGCCAAGTCCGTCTGGCCGCTGGTAACCGCCGCTGCGTCCCAACCGCTCACCGCTGCGTCCCAACCGCTCACCGCTGCGTCCCAAGATCTTCCTGCACGAAGATCTCCCTGATCAAGTGGCCTCCTCGCCATCCTGCATCAAGAGGATCAGTCCGGGACAAGACAGTTATGCCCCGGGACGGTCACTGCGCGTAACTGCCAACTTGGGCGTCGGGGCGCACCGCCTGTGCGCCCTACGTCCCAAGGACGTCCAGGACATAACCGACTGTCCTGAACACTTGTCAAGGCGTCCTCCTGACTCCTGACTTCAGTGGTCCTCCGTCCCTGACGTCTGGACACTCCGTGGCCATAGCATGGCGGATGCGCACGTCAGCCGTCATCGGTAACCGCCGCCTGTAACCGCCACCTGTAACCACCTTGCCGCCATAACCGCCTCCGGTCCTCTTCGTAAGAGATTGACGACCTGACGACCTCCTCGTCGTCTACAGTGTACTGGTGCTCCTGGGATGATCCAAAGCATGTCCTGGGACGGACATGGCCGCCAAACCGGGCGCCCGCCATGTCCCTGCCATGTCCTGCGACATCCTGCACATATGGGGCGTGACACGTGGGCCCGAGCATCGTGGAGTTCACCTTGTCGACTGGGCCAGCATTTGTCGACCTACTTCCTAGGGAGGCTTGGGGGTTCGGGACCTCCAGTGCGCCAACTGTGCTCTCCTAGCTCGGTGGTTCAAACGGATTATGGGGTCCGAGGACTGTCTTTGGCGTATGGTCTTCTTTACCTGCCATGGACGGGACCTATCCTGGGAGTCAAGGACCATTTTACCTCGTGGAGCTTCATCCTTTTGGCGGGGAGTTGCGGTTACGGCCCCGCGGATTCGCCCTCTCATGGTTCCTTCCCTTGGCTCGGGGGAGGACTTTTCCTTTTGGCAGGATACCTGGTCCCTTGGGGACTCTCTCGCAGAGGCTTCCCCCCGCCTCTGGGCCCTAACATCATCTCCCGAGGCCACGGTTGCAGAGACTTGGACGGAGGAGGAGGGGGGGGGGACGGGATCTGGCGCTTGGTCTCCCGGCTTCATATCGCACCTATCTGACCAGCGCTTCACGGAGTTTCTTGCACTTCAGTAGCGTCTGGCAGGTCTATGCCCGGACCGGTCCAGGTTGGATGGATGAGTTTGACTGTCGGAGTCCTCCACACGGAGTCTTTACATCCGATTTCTCCCCACTACCACTTTGCCAGATGATTTCAGGACTGACTGTAGGCTTACTTGGCGCACCCGTATTCTGCTGAAGGTCAAGATCTTTGCTTAGCTTCTGCGGCGCGGTCGCCTCCTCACTAGGAGCTACAGGGCGAGATGGGCGCCACACAGTGACACATCGTGCGTTCTATGTGGCGCGGCAGTGGATGACATACCTCACTTTTTTTCCGACTGTGCGACATCCCGGAGTATCTAGCAGTGGACGAGCATTGCGAGCCTGCTTGCTTCAGACCTTGAGACCATGTGGGAGACTCTCCGGGGCCTTATCCATCTGAGGCAGTGTTGGAGAGTGCCACTGGCGACTTTTGTGGCCGGTGCTTGGGCCATTTGGCTGCAGCGCAATCGGATCATCTTTTGTGGTGAGAGTTGCCAGCCTGAGCGTGTTGCACACCACATCTCCTATCTTATAAGGGAGTGGGGTTTTGGTTAGGTTTGAGTCCTCTTTTTATCTTCTTGCTCATTACATTTGTACACCTTTTCACAGTATATATATATATATATATATGTATATATATATATAGATGGATGACAACCACAAATATGGTAGTCATCCTTTTTCTTCTAAAAAAAAATCGCAGCCTTGTTACACAATACATAGGTACTGGGGAAGTGACAAAAATTCCAAAATCGCATAGAAGGGAGGTCACCCATAAGAGTTC
This sequence comes from Pontederia crassipes, assembly GCA_030549335.1. Classification (NCBI taxonomy): domain Eukaryota; kingdom Viridiplantae; phylum Streptophyta; class Magnoliopsida; order Commelinales; family Pontederiaceae; genus Pontederia; species Pontederia crassipes. The sequence goes on along the minus strand of CM060189.1, from coordinate 59,296,639 downwards.
ACATGTACTATGAGTCATTGCCCTATATTCTGACTTAGCACTAGAGCGAGACCATATTTTGTTTCTTGCTGCGCACTTTACAAGGTTTCCACCAACATACGTCCAATAACTAATGGCTGATCTTTTATCTTCATGAGCTCCAGTATAATTTGCATCATAATAACCCCACACTTTTAAATGCTCATGATTTTTTTAAGTGAAGACCTCTTGTTGGAGAGGCTTTCAAATAGAGTAAAGTTGACATACACGTGCCCAATGTATCTCACGTTGTTGTTGCATAAATTGGCTTAGGCTACCAACAACGTAAGAAATATCAGGATGAGTTATAGTTAGATACAAAAGTTTGTCAACCATAGCTCTATATTTGGTGACATCTTCTAAAATAGGGCTGCTCAGATTAGGTAGAGGTAGTTGTGGATCCATAGGAATGATGGTTATTTTACAGCTCATCATACCGGCTTCTTTTGATAAATCAAAGACACATTTTCTTTGAGAGAGAATGAGTCCATCATTACATTGATTTACTTCAATGCCTAAGAAGTATTTGATTAGACCTTGGTCACAAACTGTGTTTGCAGAAGCTTCTTTGCTGTCAAAATATTTCCCGTATCACTACTAAATATTAAAATGTCATCTACAAAAGCTATGAGGATGACTAAGCCTTTAAGTGTGTAAAGAGAATGCTGAGTGGCCCGAAGAGGATCGAATAAAACCATATTCTTCAATAGCTATGCTAAAATTTTCGAAACATGCCTTTGGACTTTGTTTGAGTTCATATATTGCTTTCTTCAACTTGCAAACCTTTAAGAACTCCCCGTAAGCAACATACCCAGGAGGTTGTTCCATGTAAACGTCTTCAGTTAGATCATCATATAGGAAAATATTTTAACATCAAGCTGGTGAACTTGCCACCCTGAATTCATTGCAACAGTAAGTAGAATTCGAACAAACTTAAGGTGAGCAATTGGAGAGAATGTTTCAAAATAATTTACTCCATAAGCTTAAGTGTAACCTTTGGTTACTAAACATGCCTTGTGACGATCAACCATACCATCAGGAAGACACTTCAGAGTGACCTCCTATGGCATTAGGTGGGATGTCTACAAGTTCCTAAGTCTTTCGAGATTGTAGAGCGGACATCTTCTCATCCATAGCAGTTTTCCAACATGAATGGTGGAATGTCTCATAATGATTGCAGGGAATAAAGTGACTATCAAAAGAAGTAGAAAAAACTTTGGCAATAGGAGACAAATGGTCAGAATTCATAAAATTAGAGAGGATATTTCACACACGCTCTAGTGCCTTTGCGATGTGCAATAGGAACATCTAAATCAAGAGTTACATGAGCAGAATCTCCTTTTGACAAGGTAGGATTGCTTGGCAGATTACGTGGTGGAATTGTGGATAGTGGTTCATTATCGAGGTCAAATGGAGGCTGTAGAGTGTCTGTCGGGCGACTAGAAACTTTCAAGGGTGGTGCAGACGGTGGAGGAGGAGATTGTGGTTGTTGTGGCGATAGATCCTTGATAGGCCAGGAATGGGAATTAGATGACTCTCATGGTTATTGTCAGGGCTCTGAATGTAAGGTTTGTTTTAAAAAAGGTAACATCAACACTAACATCGGACCGATGAGAAGTAGGATCATAGCACATGTAACCTTTTTTGAGTTCTCGAGTACCCAAAAAATATGCACTTGATTACTTTGGGGGCTAACTTATTAGTTTGAAAGAGGTGAACAAAACATTGACATCCGAAACACGAGGTGAGATAGGAAACAAAGACTTTCCTAGGAATTGTAGATGGAATGAAATTTGTCTATTGAGAACCGCTGAGGAAGCTCGGTTAATGACATAAGCGGCTGAAAGAACCACTTCTGGCCAATAGGTGGAGGGTACTTTCATATCAAAGAGGAGGGTGCAAGCAAAATCCAACAAATGACGAAGTTTTCTTCCAGCAACACCATTTTGCTGAGATGTTTTTACACATGAAGTTTGATGAATTGCCAACAGATTTAAAAAATGATAAAAGATCAGAATTTACAAACTCAAGTCCATTGTCGCTTCGAAAGATTTTAATTGAGGTATATAATTGTGTTTTTATTTGTGCAGAAAATTTTCGAATAATACGAGGAGTTTCTGTCTTATTCTGCAACATTTAAACCCAATTGACTCTAGAAAAGTCATATGCTAAAACCATAAAATATTTGAAATGCGTAATGTTGGAAAATCGACGGGGACCTCATAGGTCAGCATGCACATTTGAAAATGGGCTTTTCTCTCGCTTGACAAGGCGAGGTAAAAACAGGTACGATGATGCTTGCCTATTTGACCAGCCTTACACAACCTTAGTACTAGTAATGTTGTGAAATTGTCAACGAAGAACAATCAAACTGGGATGACCTAAGCTACTAGGGAGCTGTAAGGAAATGCTGGTAGTATATGCTATTGGGTTTTGAGTAGATGGTTGTAGATAATAGAGTCCATCATGTTCAAATCCTTCACCAATCTATAACTGTTTGGAGATCCTGCAGAATGAAGAAAGAGTCATAAATAAGCACTCATCAATCTATAACCGTTTGCAAGTTGGCTGATCGAAAGAAGGCTTAGAGCAAACTTTGGAGCATATATAACATTGCCAAGGAAGATCGCAATTAATAGAAATAGTGCCAAGTCCAGTGATCGGAGAGAGATAACCATCAGCAACTTTAACATTAAGAGAACTTGATAGAGAATTTAGGGATGAGAAGAAAGATGCATCACCTGCTATGTGCGAGGAGGCACTCGAATTCACTATCCAGTCATATTGCAAATTAGTAGAGAGAGCAAGAGTACTTGAATAATGCATAACAACAACACAAGTTGATGGGGTATATTCAGTGATAGAAAGAGAGCGAAGGCGATCATATTCTTCTTTTGATATCAAAATATCAGACATACACATTCGTAGCATGAACCTTTGGACGATCAACATGATATCCAAACTTTTCCCAGCAACATGAACCTTTGGGCGATCAGCATAAAATACAAACTTTTCCGAGCAACGTGCAGAGGGATGGTTGGATCGATGATAGTGTTCACAGAAGAATTTGCCACGTCCTCGAGAGTCGTTCTCTCGTCTACGTCCGCGGTCTCTGCCTTTGTCAGGAAAATTTCCTCGACCTCTTCTATATGCAACAAGAGCACAAGCATCCGTATGAGGAGAAAAAACATTAGAGCCGAACGTAGATTTCTTCAAGGGCCGGAATAGTTTCCTATGTCATCAGCTGATCCATGATTGATTTATATTCAGAACTAAGATCGGAGAGAAAAAACTGAACTGATCTAATTTAATCACGTTGCTTTGTTGCTCATTCCAGAGGTTAGTCATGGTCCCAAAATAATTTGTTAACAGCTCATCATTTTTCTTTTTTTTTAAACGAGAAAGGAGGACTAGCAAGGTGCTAGTCATCCATAGTTTCAGATAAGATTACAAAATGGTTTCAAAAAGAGAAGCCAACACAGTAGGCTTCTCACAAAATTCTGTCATATACAAATATGGTTGATCATTTTTCTTGTGTGATTGGATTTATTCAAGGAACTTGTAAAGGCGAGAGATAATGGCTTTTATTAGAGTGAAGTTTTTGAAGTACCTCCCACGTAGTCTGGCTTATTTATAAGCCATGACTTGTTTAGCAACACATTCAAGCCGCGCTATTGAGCATGGTAGAGGCAACCCAATCATTGTCCCCAACTCTTTAGATTTAGTGAGAATATGCTTCTTTCTGTGGGACCCTACATAGCGCTCAAATGTCGTGGGCCAGGGGAGATGGTTGGTACTATCAAGTTTTATATCAATTGTTTTATGTCAGCATAGAATTGGAAAATTGTGCATCTGCAAGTTACTTTAATATTTTCTGAGAGTTACAAATATTTGAGACATTACATGTTTTCTCTGGATACTAAGCAGGATAATCCAGAATCTCTTAAAAATAATCCAGAATATCATACAACATCGATTATTGAAGAATATCATCGTGCAAGGGCTGGAGCTTTGGAAGCTAAGAAGAAGGGAGACAAGAGAAGCCAGGATCATTTCAGTGATGTTATCAACAAACTAAGAAAAGAGTTATCTCTGTTAGGTATAAGCTGCAATGTTGGTCTATGCTTCTGTAGTTCCATGCCTCTCACTATGCATATTGTTTGTGCAGGTATCTCTAATGAAATTCCCATTCCAAATTCCGAAAATTATTCTACCATAGAATCTTGGAATGATATTTCATGTAATTCCTCATATTATGGCACCTTAGAATCAAAAGAACCAGACATCAGTAGTAGTGAAACCACTGTATTTAAGAACAAAGCATTAGATGACGTAAATGCAGGTGAAGTTTTTTTTCAGAAAGAGAATGATCAAACTCTTCTGCTTCCTGAAACTGATGCTGATGGGAACAATCATGAGTTAGAAGAATTAGAACTGGATAACCTATTTTCTGAAGGTTTATCTCCCATAGATGTAGTGCCTGCAGAAAGACAGACACAACAGCAGAAAAACAAGGTTTTACAAGCTGCTTATGGTTATAATCTGGGTAACATTGAGGAAATATGGAAGAAGGTAATCTTCAATTTGTTGTAAGTTTCAACCTTTTTTGTGCAGTGCACTTAAATGTTTTGTTAGGTTGTGTCAGTGTTTGCAAAACATTAACCTGTCTTAAATCACATATAACATGTTTTTTCTCGACATCAGTATTTATATGTTTATATTGTTTTCTTAATGGCAGGGGGATGTGGGAAAATTTCCTAAGGCTGTTTTGCAAAAGATTTGCCAAAGGCTAGGTTGGGACCCTCCCAAATACAGTAAACAATCAGGAAAGGAAGACAAGTTTCAGTATTCCGTGGGTATTTTACGAACAGCAAGTGGTCGTGGTAAAAGCCGTAAAGCTGGAGGGCTCATTATGATTCAACTTCCTAACAATGAAGTGGCGTTTAAGTCTGTTGAGGTACTACTAAATTTAGTAGTTTGAGTGAGCATCTAGATTCATCTCTTGCTTGTATGCCACATGAGATATTAGTGAAAAAAAGGTTTGCGGTTGCTTCCCTGTGATTTTACTAGGCAAGATTTTGATGTTCACTACATAATTTGTCCAGAGATCATAAAAGGGGAAAAAATCATATTATCTTGGACATACTATAAAGTACATTGATGACTCATAAAACATGAAGTCAGATACAAGTGTGATCAGCATTGTGAATTTTTTTCTCACATCTTTCCTATGATAAGTGACAAATAGGTGATAGCAGAATCTTCTCTTTGCTTTCTCATGATTCATCTGTGGCATTTTATATATAGGAAGCGCAGAACAAAGTAGCATGCTTTGCCCTGTATCAGCTTTTCCCTGAGCTTCCACTTAACCAGATGCTATTGGAACCGTACAATTCATTTGTTTCCATGTGGCATAAAGGTAGAGATTTTCTTAGTTTTTCTCTCTGGAAACTCTTGCCATTTGTCTGGTTGCTGAAGTGATCTTTTTAAAATTGGTTCACAGATGACTTTTCGATCAAGCTGGAAGATATCGAGGATGCTCGTAGATCAGAGTTTATAAATTCCCTGTTGAATCCAGAAAAACCTTCATCAGTTAATTCTCTTGATTCTCAAAATATGTCTCTCCATCAAGATGTAGAACCTCAATGCGCGGAAGAAGCTTACGATAATTCTCTTGAAAAGATTAGAGTCCTAGGATCAGACAGTAAAGGTATATTTTCTGAAACAAATATGATGTCAATCGAGTATTTCACTTGTCCTATCACTGTTCTTAAATCTTCTATAATTCTACAAGCTTTAACCGTTTTAGTTGTCATCTTGAAGGATGTCTTTTGCTAACTTTTCTCGACCTATGGCAATAGTTGTCATTGTTTTTGGTAATTATGATCTTTTGAGAGAAAAAAACCTTAATTCTATATCTTGGAAAAAAACTTAGTTCTCTATATTTAATCAGTCATATAATAGTTGATGCATCCCTGTCCATGTGTACTTTGTGCTTTCATATATTGAAGATGCCACTTGCAGGAATTTTCAGTTGTCTTATTAACACATTTGTAAAACAAGGTGATAAATTGGTTCTAAGGATAAAGTCAGCCAGACTAGTTTTTTTATTTCCATTTGTTAAATTTGATGTGCTAACCATTTTTCCTAAAAGCTTAAGCCATTAGGAAGAGCAACATCGTTTATTTTATATTCTTAACACTCTTCACGTGTGGGCCGTTGAGAACTTTGGTCTAGCTTAGCCCATCACATGGACAACAAAGGAAGGAAAATACTTTTTTTATAATAAGATCTTAACAAGGTTTGAACTCTTGACCTCTGGCTCTGATACTATGTTAAATTTGATGTGCTAACCAATTTTCCTAAAAGCTTAAGCAGTGAGGAAGAGCGACATCATTCATTTTATATTCTTAACGCTCCCCCTCACACGTGGATTACTGATAACTTTGATCTAGCCCAGCCCATCACGTGGACAATAAAGGGAGAAAAATACTTTTTTTTTAATAAGGAGCTTATCGAGGTTTGAACTCATGGCCTTTGGCTCTGATACCATGTTAAATTTGATGTACTAACCATTTTTCCTAAAAGCTTAAGCCATTAGGAAGAGTAACACCATTTATTTTATATTCTTAACACCATTTTCTACTGATTTTGGGATTGAGTAAACATGGGTGATTTACTATAGATTTTCAAGGAGACACTCTCTCCTTGTCATATACATTTTTCTATGAAGTAACATGCCTGTTGTTGGAGCTAGCATTTAGTGTGACAATGGCATTATGTTACCAACCAGTGCATGTTTGATCATACCATGGACTACAACCGTTATTCCAAATATTGGCTAAAGGAGCCATTAGTAAGTTGGACAAATATATATTATTGATCATTTTATCATGCAAAAGCATCACAATTATTTTGTTTTTTTTTTTGAAAGGATGGCTGCATATTATGGTAGTCATACTTCATACATTATATGTTTTACTTTCAAAGTATGTACATGTTCGTGGTCAAAGATAACATCCAAAGGAAGGCCAAAAAAAAAACGCACCTTTTCTAGTAGGTGCCATACCATGTACTATCAGAATCCCCACTCATGAGTCAAAAAAGAACTTTGATGTACAATGCTTTCCATGCAATATCTCTCCCCTCCAAAGATTGTCCGATTCTGCTATAGCTAAATGGCCTAGGGGATTGCCAAAAACCTTATCAATGGCCCTCTCAAAAAAAAAAAAGAAAACCTCATCAATGGTGGTCTCCAACCTTGGCTGCCATGCTTTCCCAATGCTCGCAGTGAAATCCAAAAGGTGCCTAGTGTCATAAGGCCACCTCAGTGATGTGCACTCGCCTCCATATCTCCAAGGTGTGTCGAGCAATGGATGAAGAGGTGGGCATCATCCTCTACGCTTGCATCACATAAAGCGCTGATGGTATCAGCTGCGGGGACCCATCGTGCATGGTAGGCCCTCATGCCCTCATAAGAATCTTGACTTTGAGTGGCGTGCACAACTTGTAGATGACACAACAATCAAATTTGAGACTATCCGTATGATCGTGCTCTCAGGAAGAAGGCGGTAGTAGATGTTGTTTGCTGACAAATGACGCGGGAGGCAGATCCAATCATCCCCGCTAGTGGTGTCTAGGCAGAGCGCGTGCAGATCTAGGAGCTTGGTGATGCGCAATCAGAGAGGGGCAATCTGAACAAAGAGGTCCAAGACCCACCACCCTGTCCATCCGATGTTGTCCAAGCATTGAAGATAGATGCAAAGGGATCCATTTGTAGTTCCATGAGCCTAGGGAAGTCTGCCGCAAGACTGCCTCCGGGTAGCCACTCGTTGTGCTAGGAGAAGTCTGTCCTAGAATCGAGTGAAACTATCATGAAAGGGCGCATGAGTGGTACAATCGACGAGATGCCTCACCAAAAGGATGAGGCATTTTGTGCAAGTGTTGGCCGTGAACCCCAAGAGAGGTTCCATAGCATGCGAAGAAAACTGTAAACCAGAGGTCTTCACCATTTCCCATCGTGCCTACAGGGCCAGATTGGTTAGTGGAAGTTGCGGACCCCAAGACCATCATTAGAGATGGAGCTACACAGTCTCTACCAAGTGCACGCCCCGCCTCTCAGAATCATATCCTTGCCAAAAAAGATTTGCTCGGTGTATCCAACCACTGCTCCATTAGTGCCAGCATCCTTAGCACTGACATATAGTAGATGGGAAGTGATGATAGAATTGATCCGAATAGTACCAGCAGGCCATCACATAAGAGTAGTCTTGAGCTCCAATCCTCTAACCTATGCTCAATAATTGGAGTTCATCCACATTATCCCATGTGACAATCTAAAGGGAAAATGCTCAAATAGGTGACCTGTAGAGAACCCGTCCATAGCTCAGTTGCACAGGAAGTGGCCTCCTCACTCCCCATGCCAAAAGGTATAAAGGAAGATTTATCATGATTGATTTGTAGCTCGGAAGTCATGCCAAAGAGCTCCACCAAAATTGCTATCCTACATGCTCCAAAGTATAGTCCTCAATGACAAATAGTGTCATACTACAAGAGAGAAATCAGGCTATCAGGCCCCTACAGGGATGAGAAGCCTATAATGACCTTGGCATGTCACTTGACATGTATTTTGACAAAAATATCTATTCCATCAATTTTTTTAATTTAAAATATTTTATTAATAAATAAATATCATTTAACTTCATCTTCTGTATTATTTGAAATCTTTTACAAATAACTCTTAGTTTTGCCTCACTTATTTTATCTATATTCACTTTTCTATTTTTTGCTTTGTTTATTTATGATACTATGTGATGAAGATGTAAAATATTTTTAGGGGTATTTTGGTAATTTTCTCTCTAACTATTTTAGCCGTTATTTATATAACCAATACTTGCCAAACACTATAATGCAATATTACGGTACTTTAAGTAGTGGTAATCTATTTAAGTGGTGATCTAAATTACTGGTTAATTAAATTGGTAATGCACCAAACAACCCCTAAAATGCATCTAGTGAGGGTGTTGGATGCTTGAACGAAGAGCAAAGGGGATAGGGACAGATCTTTCGTATGCTGCATTGCTGATGGGCCCACCTGTCAATGGGAGTACCTTTGACGAGGATCGAGAACAAAGCGGTTTTTGTGAATCTTTTATCCATGTGATCCAAACAGGTGGGAAACCTCTGACCTCCTAAGAGTGCCAAAGAGACTTTGTCGTATGTGTTTGAGAAATCCATCTTCCACATAAAACTGTGATGCCTGATTACGTGTCACCCTTAGTTTTTTTTTTTTGAGGGGAAAAAGGATGACTACCACTTAGGTCGCCATCCATGTATATATCACTGTAAATGGAAAGTCATGTACAAGAAACACACTCTCCAGCGGAGAGTGGTAAAGGAAAGAAAAGTACAGACGCTAGACACGACCCCACTCCCGAAGAATACAAAACATGTGACATACAATGCTATCCGCCTGACAACTCTCCCCATAAAAAATGACCCGGTTGCGCTGAAGCCAGATGGCCCAGGCACCGGCCAAAAAGGTCATCATCGGGACCCTCCAGCTGTGTCTCCGTCTGCTAATTCACCCTTAGTTTTTTGTCCAGGAATTTCGAGTTTTATCTTGTCTACTGCTTTATGTCTCTTCACCAAAATACCATTGTCAATCTGATGGTCTGTAAGCTAAACCAGTTTATTTAATATATGTTTTGCAAAATTTTATGGATACTGTATCATAGGAAATGTTATGCAGCAGCTTCTTATCAGCTTGTGGTGTCAGAGTGCTCATGCCCTTCATGGCTTACATCTTTTGAAGTTGACATAGAGCGTTTTCCAAGCTTTAAATTCTATGTTCCTTTTAGCACAAGTCTGACGTCTTTTATTAGCATATGAATAGGCCGATTGATGTCTGGGTTTCCTCTTCTTTTAAATACAATCTCTTGTATTGTCTTGTCTCGTATAAAATTTCTTAATTGTATATATGTTGGTCTTCTATTCCCTGCCTTGACTACAGGCGGTGCTTGTTCTGAACAAACTGAAAACATATTATTGAAAAAGGAACAAAAGGATAAAATGAAGCTGCCAAATTATATGGTACGTACTTGATTTCATTTATCTATCTTTTCTGACAATAGCTCTTACATTAAATGGGGCTATAATTTGCATTCTGTCTGCTGCCGGGACATTGTTAATGAAAGTGAATTTTCTATAGAAAATTATTTATCTATTTAATATGTGACATCAGGTCACAAATGTCACATCCATCCAATTACATATTTGTATGTGTGCTTGTCCTTAAGATACATCTTTACCTTGTTTGTGTTTTCTGACATTTGGACTACTATCAGGTTTGATGTCTTATGTTAAATGGGTCTATAATTTACATTCTCTGCACTGACTTGGCATCATTATTCACTGCAAGCAATATTTTACTGCATCACAATTATTTACCCCGTTGCAATATGTAATTCAGTTCACAAATATCACTGTCTATTCATTTACATGTTTGTAATATTTTACACATTTTTTTAACTTAATACAGAAAATGCTGGAATCTAGAGCTGCTTTGCCTATATCTAGGCTGAAGAGTGATATACTCCAATTACTAGCTGAAAACAATGTGATTGTCGTTCATGGTGAAACAGGCTGTGGGAAAACAACACAGGTACTATGAGATCTGAAACCCCCTTTTCTTAAAAGAACTCTATGTTGGTCATTGCTTAATATAGGGAATTCAGAAAATGAATATTTTCTTTTCTCTAAGATCTTGATCGAGTTTTTTGTTACTAAACTTGTGAATCAGAGCCGTAATGGCTGATCCTAAAGATCACACACAATTTCACTTTCCAATTCATTTATTTAATGACTTGTCGAAGGATGTTAACTCGGAAAGACTTTTTCAATTTAGAATTTATTCCTGTTACGATTTTCGCCCTCACTTTCAGTTTTTCTATAAGATTATTTTTCATTTAATTAATACTGCTGGCACATTTTTGTATTGAACAATGGACATTAACTCTCAATGTATGTAGGTTCCACAATTCATTTTGGATGACATGATTCAGTCAGGACGTGGAGCTTACTGCAATATTGTGTGCACACAACCTAGAAGATTGGCGGTATGAATGTCCAAAGCTAATAGTGGATTCGGACCTCTATCCGACCACTCTGGATATTGTGATGGCAACCCAAAAAAAGAAGCTACATCATATTGACTATATGAGACTATGCATTGTACTCTTTTTTAGTAACCTACAATTGGTCTGATATAGATTAGGTTTTTGAGACATTTATTCTCATTTAGCTTGGTCATTTCTTGACACACTTGAATTAGTTCTTTGCAAGTGTTTACCTCGTGATTCCTTGTCTATAAAAGTAACATAACAACTTCCGCAGGCTATCTCCGTGGCAGAAAGAGTTTCTGATGAACGATGTGAATCTTCACCTGGATCCGATGGTTCATTGGTTGGTTATCAAGTTCGTCTTGATAGTGCTAGGTACTATAGCATTTTCATATGATTTTTATGGAATAATGAAAATGGCACATACCACACAAATATTTATCATTAAATAGTCATGATTTATGACTGGACTCCCCTCAAAAAAGGTTATGATTACACTTGTGACTATTTGGAGGTATCCCTGGTAATTTATATACTTGTCTATGGCTACTGTTAGGCATGTCATTATGTAATTTCTGGATAACATCCTCTCAAAAAGATTGTAGATAACACATCATGTTTCTAGACTTGGTACTTTTTGTAGTCTTTTTTTTTCTTATAAACTACCATCCCGGCATCTGAAGTATCTTGCTTTTAGAAACCTTTTGCAGGTCTTTATATAATTCATTAATGAATCATGTCTCACATATTACTGGCTACTTGCAGCAAACAAGATGTCAGTTTTCTCAATGAGTACTGAATTTGTAACTGTTATCTCCGTTTTCTTTTAGTAATCATTATGGATACTATGTCTTTAGATCCTTTGGGTATTTATGTTAGTGATTAAACATTCTTTGGTTTTTTTAGGAGTCTTTGGTTTTTCAACTCTTCTTTTGACCTTGTCCAGATAAGTTAAATATGTTGAGGATAAATACTACTAAGAAAGGGAAAGGCTGTTTCAAGTAATCATGCAAGATGACAGATTAATAACATTTTCCTGAGTCTAAACAACTGAAATTATGCAATATTGTCAATATAGGTGGTCATGTTTCTTTTTCTCGATATTTTTTTTGAGGAGATTTTTGTCAATATAGGTGGTCATGTTTCTTTTTCTCGATATTTTTTTGAGGAGATTTTTGTCAATATAGGTGGTCATGTTTCGTTTTCTCAATATTTTTTTGAGGAGATTGTTGTCAATATTTTACTAGTGCACATGCTTTTTTGCCTTAGTTCATTCATCGAAGTTCCTTCTTTTTGGTCTTGTGGAACCATAGAAGTACTTCTGAGTTGATCGCATGATTTTAATATTTTAGTAGACAATCATTCTACATTGCACCTCTCCCCCTCAAAAATAGTGCAGTTACATTGTAACAAGGGCGACCAAGTGGCAATTGTCAGGTGAATTAAGTTCAGATAGATATAGTAGATAAAATGAATGATATATTTTCTTCTCTCAATGTTTGTATTTTTACATGAAAATATTGGCTCTTCTCAAATAAGAAAGAAAATATTGGCAATACTAGATGATTTCTTTTTTTTTTTTTTTGAGAAGGAAAAAGGATGACCACCAGATTTGTAGTTGTCATCCAACTATATATATATGCTGTCAAAAAGGTGTACAGATGTAATGATGTAATGAGCTAAGAGAAGATAAAAGAAGTCTCCAAGCTAACTAAAACCCCACTCCCCGGTAAGAAAGGAGATGTGCTGTACAACACGATCTGACATCTCTCCCCACAAAAGATGATTTGGTTGCGCTGCAGTCAAATGGCCCAGGCATCGGCCATAAAGGTTGCTAGTGGCGCTCTCCTTTCTTCAAATAAAATACTAGATGATCTCTTTGAAGCATTTTGTCAAGTATTAAGTTCTTGTGATTTTATTCTCCTATAAAATAAAACATGCAAGAACCAAACACTACATCTAGCAGAGGTACATGTGAAATGTGCACAAATGATTTCCTCTCAAAATGAAAAAAGATAAGCACAATCAAGTTCCGTTTCTGCCCATTTGTAGCGAGGATGTATTAGATCCCTTCTATTCTTCCATGATAAATCTAATATGCTTTCTTTCTTTGCCTGTTATTCTATTGTTAATAGTGTCTTTTCTTGGGTATCTGCACAGTTTTTTCTTCATTACAAGTAAATACAATATTTTGATTCTTCTTTGTGCTTTTTAGGAATGAGAGGACGAAGCTTCTTTTTTGTACAACAGGAGTTCTTCTCAGAAAATTGTCTGTAAGATTTGGCCCCGCATATTGCATCAATCAAATGGACATGCAACTTAGATTGCTTATCGTCTTCATTTGCTATTGATATTATTGTCTAGTTGGAAATGTGAACCTTTTGTTTCTGATTGGGAATTTGAGAAGTCAAATCTGTACCTGAATGTATGCTTGTCCATTTTTGAACTAAATATGCATCCGGAGGTGAACTGCAATTGATTGTGCTCCCCTTGCAAACCATAATAATCTCATGATTATATGTTCTTTCAGGGAAACAAAGACTTGGCTGGCTTCACACATGTGATAGTTGATGAAGTGCATGAGAGATCTATTTTGGTTAGTATTTTATTATCATTCTTTTAAGTGAGAAAGGATGACTACATCCTCGTAGACATCCCCTTGTATTAAAACGAGATTGTGAATGTAAAAGTGTCTATGGTTTTACCACGAGTACTGGATTTGCCCCAAGATTAGAAAAGAACATGATGCTATCCAAAATCCCACCAAGTAAAAAGTATCTGTGTTGCATAATGTCCTCTACATAGTCATAACATCACTCCCCGTCAAAAATCATACATTCTCATTGCAGCCAAATCACTCGTGGTGGTCATTGCCACTCCGATCTGTCCTGTGTGGAATCTGCCCACAGCCAAATAACTCCAGATGTGTATCTTGTATCTTATTATCATATACTTAATCCCTGTGCTGTCCTTGATTCCTTCCTTTCCAAGTTTGTCTTTTGTCATTTTTACCCATCATTCATAACTATAGTCAAGCAGTTGTCAGCATTCAACGTGAAAGATTCAGAAGTATTGAACATACTCTATTTTGGGTGAACAGTTTTTATGTTAGCTGATTAAATGCATGTGAGAGTTATACAATACTGGTGGTCGTGATTGTTTTTCATGATTTGGATGTTTTAAGTGTGTTCTGCTTTCGATGAGCAACTTTTGTGTTAGCCGACCAAATGCATGAAGGTTGTAAAAAAGTACTGGTGCCTAGCTATTATTGTCAGTTATTGGAAGTATCAAATGTAATTTGTTCTGGACAAGCAATTTATTATTCCTTTTTGAGAAGGAAAAGGATGACCACCAGTTAGGTTGTCATCCGTGTATATATATCATCAAAAGGAAGCGTCATATACAAAAAACACTCTCTAGTGGAGAGCGGCAAAAAGAAGACAAAAGGTGCTAGCCAAAACCCCACCCAAGATAAAACATATGATGTACAATATTGTCCACCTGAACTCTCTCCCCACAAAAGATGACACGATTGCGTTGGACCGGCTAGAAAAGTCGCCACAAGACGTCTCCAATCCAATCTCTGTCTGCCAAGCCTCCTCACGTCCTGCCAGAAGTACGCTGCCGTCAGGGTAATGCCGTCTCTAATGGTCGTCCGAGACCACACCTCGCGAGACACCCGACAGCAGAAGAAAAGATACGTAACATCCTCCTCCGCCCCCCCACACAGAACACTAGGAATCCGCATGCGGTGCCCATCGCGCCCTGTAAACTCTGGAGAGAATCCGCTCACGTCGCAGAAGCCAAGTAAAAATCTTGACTTTTAGTGGCGAACGAGAACGCCAAATGAGTCTGCAATGAGCTCTGAAGTCCTTAGAGTCAGTGGTGGTCGGGAGAAAACGAAGATAGAGGCTGCGCGCCGAGAAGGAGTCCGATACCCATACCCAGCCATCCGTCCGGGTCGAGTGTGGGTGGAAGGGGGCAATCCTCTGGTGGAGTGCTAGTAAGTTGGAAAACCACTGATATGAGAGGGAAGACTTGAAAAGGCGGGTCCCGGAGCCGGTCCTCGGGACAGCTATATCAGACCAGCAGCCACAGATGAGCCAATAACCGGGGGAAGGAATCTGCAAGTGGGCCCCCTGGGAGCTAGTCAACAACAACAACAACAAAGCCTTATCCCACTAGGTGGGGTCGGCTACATGGATCATACGAATTCGTTGATCCATGTTTATGAGATTCGACAGGGTTTTACGCTGGCTGTCGGGGCCTAACACAACCCTCCTTTATCCGGGCTTGGGACCGGCTATAAACATGGGCGGATTTAGTCGTGCCGCCAAAATGAGAATGCCTCCCTGGAACCGAGCGATGGAGCCATGAAAGGTCACACATGCTGGAATAGAGCCGCCACCCCCCTCCAAAAAGAAGACGCGCCTCAGGGTATGGTGGGCCTAGAGTCCCATGACAGATTGAGGTCGTAGCATGTGAAGAATACCTCCATCCATAAGCTATCATTAGGGCCCATAATCCGACCCACCCACCAGGCAAGGAGTGCCCAGTTGGTGCAGCGGAGATCCCGAACGCCCAATCCGCCCTGAGAATGGGGGGTTGCATCCCTGCCAAAAGAACCTGCACCTCAAGGAGTCAATCCGTGATAAGACCTGTGCATCTGGAGCATACACGAAGTAAATTGGGAGTGATGAGAGTACTGATTGGAGCAGAATAAGACGACCGTCGCTAGATAGGAGCCGTGAGCTCCAGCCCTGTAGACGGCGTTCTAGCCGCTCAATGATAGGAGTCCACCTCCGAGAGCCAATATGACGGTCCGACAGAGGGAGCCCCAAGTAGGTGATAGGTAGGGCCCCAACAGGAGTGCGCAACTCCGCCGCATAGTGCAAGATGTACTCCGTCACCATGCCAAAAGGAATGAAGGATGATTTGGCATGGTTGATCTGGAGGCTAGAAGTCATGCCAAAGAGCTCCACCAAAATAGCCACCCGTCTGGCCTCAGCCTCCGATCCCTCGACGAAGACGGTGTCTTCTGCATACTGAAGTAGAGGCACCAGCCCGCCGGCAAAGCCGTTGAAGAGGCCGGCCCGGCATGCCTCCTAGGTGCACCAAGCGAGTCTATCAATCGCCAGCGTGAAGAGCATGGGTGCGAGAGGACACCCCTGTCGGACACCTCGTTGGGCTGCACCCAGACCCCGACCATCGACCCATTGACCAGGACCGAGAAAGAAGCAGTGAGGACACACCGCTTCATCCAGGCAATCCAGGTTGTAGGGAAACCTCGCACCTGTAAGGAATACCAAAGAAAAGACCATGAAAGAGAATCGTAAGCTTTGGAGAAGTGGACCTTCCAAAGAAAGGCCCGACGATTGCTGTGCCTCCATAGTGCTAGAATCTCAGAGGTCATAGAATAGCTGCGGTGACGGATATGCCGTGTATGAAGGCCGACTGGGCAGGGCAGATGAGGTCGGGGAGCACCTCCTGAAGCTGGTTAGCCAATACCCGAGCCGCTAGGAGAGATAGATGACGTTGGATAAGGCAATTGGCCAGAAGTCTTCCACTCTGTCTACTGGCATATGCTTGGGAAGCATGAAAAGTAGGAACCGGTTCAGGAGTTCGAAGCCCCGCACTAACATGGAAGACTGGTCATCTGTAAGACAAGTGATACCCCTAGGAAACCATCTCCATGCAGGCGGGGGACGCCGTATGGAGAAGTCCCTATAGGAGGCGATGGCGGTCCCGATGCGGTGGTGGCCAGTAATCCTCTGTCCCATCACCTCTGGTTGGTCGATCTGATTTGCCTGCCGCCGTGAGCTCGCATAAAGATGGAAGAACCAAGTATTGTCATCTCCCTCCTGAAGTCAGGTCTGCCGAGAGTGCTGCCTCCACTGAATCTCCACCAACCTGTCCTTCAAATGGGCGGCTGAGCCCGCCTGCGCTGAGCCACCTCGTCCTCCGTGAGATGGCGGGTGTCCTCCTCTCGATCAAGATGGGCGATCGTAGCCAAGGCCTCCGCGTCCTGAAGGAAAAGCCTGAGGTTGTGGAGCCTGACAGTGAGAGTTCGTGCAGTAGAGTCCGAAGCCTCCACACTCTGCCAGTGTCCGGCCACTACCTGACTGAGCCCCTCCTCCAAAAGCCATGACCCCTCAAAGCGAAAAAGGGAGCATAGGGGCTGACCGTCTCCGTACCTCCATAGAAGGGGTATGTGATCCTAGAACGGTCGGTCCATGGCCTGTACGTCGGAAAGCTGATGTGCCTCCACCACCTCCAAAGATCAGAGGAATCTGTCGAGCGAGACCTGGATGAGGGTGCCGTCGTGCTCTGCCAAGTGAATCTGCAGTTCGTTGCCGAGAGGTCGGACAATGACCCTTGCCGTCTGGTGGGGTGATCATCCATGTCCAGTGTGACATTGAAGTCGCCCCCAATCAACCATCGACCGCCCGGGAGGTGGAGGCGGGCCGCCGATAGCTCCTCCCATAGGACCGCCCGAAGGGACCTCGAGCGGGGGCCATAAACACAGGAGAGGAGGTATGAGGATCCGTCTGTGCTGCATCTCAAGTGGGCCATCATTGAGAACCGAGCTGTCCAGGAATCCACTAGGGTAAAAAGGTCGGCCCTCCAGCCGATGATACATCCGTTGGAATGCCCAACTGAACTTAGTGAGATGTTCTGGGAAAGGCGAGTACCACCGATCTGCTCCCATATCTGCGTGGTACACTCCATGAATTTGGTCTCCTGGAAGAAGACCACATTGGCCTCCCACTCCCTCAAGTAGCGACTAAAAGTTAGGCGTCTCCCCCCATCGCTGAGGCCGCAAACATTCCATGTTAGCACCTTCATAATGAAACTGTAGTCGTCCCGTGCATGGGTGATCCTATACCCACTGCTGTCCACCGCCGAAAACCACCCCGTGCGAGCACCAGGAAACGCTGCAGGGGGCGGTGGACGCCTAGAGGCCGCCTAGGAGTTTCAGGTCGCATCCGCAGGCGCCTGCTGACAAGCCAAAACCCGGCCGTGGCAGCCACCTCCTGAACGTGGACGTCGGGTTGTCAGGGGAGAAGGGCGGGTTCGCTGTCAGCCCTGTCTGCCACCTGAGTGGTCATGAGAGGCAGCGAAAGTCCCTGCGTCATGGATGCCGCCTGCTGCAGTACAGCTGCCGGGGAGGCATGGCCCGGCTGTGTTGATGGTGCCTGTAGACTCGCGGATGGGGGTTCTGTGCAGCGGCATGTCCGTCACCCTGGGTGCCCGGTCGTCGTGAGGAGGGCCCTGACTACTGTTGGTGGTCGGCGGCGTGTTGAGAATTGGGGGGGGGGGGTCGGCGGGGAGGGATGGGGGTGGGGAGGGGTTGGTGACTCGCCACTTAGTCAACACGCCGATGAGGTGGTCGTCGAAGGAGGATGTGACAGATCTCGCTGAGGGCGAGGCTGACGGCTGGTGGCCGGGATGGGATGCTGGAGGCGATTCTGCGACGCGACCCGAAAGACGCCTGGTCCGGGTTCCGGAGGAAGGCCGGGTGAGGTTCGAAGTGGTGGAGGGCCCAGACCGGGTATCTGGGGGTGTTCGGGTGAAACGTGGTGTAAGCCCGGGTTGCTGGTGGCAATGGGTGGTTGTTTGGGTGGATGTAGTGGGTCGTTGTGGCTGAGAAAGGGGCATGTGGCTGTTCGGGTTAGTGGCATGGGCAGAGGTGGCATGGTGAGGTGGCGGGGGGGGGGGGGGGGGGTTGGGTGCAGGTTTGGGTAAGGGGTATGGAGCTTAGGTCAGGTGAGACAGCTGTCTTAGTATAGGGGGTTTGAATTAAAGTTGCTCCGTACCGTGTCTCCCTCACGTGCTGCTCGGCTGGCGGTGGGCGAGACGATCTCCCAGCAAACGGCCCCGAGCGGCCGGCAGTCACTTCGTCCCACAAAGCTCCGGATCCTGCGTGCCAGAGGTGGAGGAGATAATGGTTCCTGCCAACGTTCAGGATGACTGATGGAGGGAAGCATCCGCCAGTCCGTAGCGGGACCTCGACAGAGACGGCAGATAAATCCGGCGACCCCATCGTCGGCAGGGGGAGAGAGATTGGGTCGCCAATGGTTTTAGCGATGGTCAGGATGACTTCCGGCTGTAGGAGGTGAAGTGGAAGGCCCTGAATGTCGACGACGACTCTCTCCGGCGCCGCCGCAGGCGTAACACGTCTTCCTCTCATCGCCAGGGACGCCACCGCACTGTGACATCCGGCACGATGTGAGACGGCGAGGCCAGGAGGGCCTCCCGCTGCTGAGGCGAGCCAGGAACGAGAAGCCAGATATGCAGCTCAGGTGGAAGGGTGGTGAGTCGTCGACGCTCGCTGTGATGGCCGTGCGGATGTCATGCAGGTGTGGGGGGGCGGTTTCCAGTGGGTTCGCTGACAAGGCAGAAATGGAGGAAATCGGTAGCACGCTGCATTGTAGGTGACCAGTGGACGGCGAC
Source organism: Pontederia crassipes (assembly GCA_030549335.1). Lineage (NCBI taxonomy): Eukaryota > Viridiplantae > Streptophyta > Magnoliopsida > Commelinales > Pontederiaceae > Pontederia > Pontederia crassipes. The sequence continues at coordinate 59,277,047 of CM060189.1, read as the reverse complement.
CGTCGGCGTCGGTTCGAGTGATACTATTCCGCCAGGACCGGGTGTCACGGCGGAGGTCGAGGTCGGCCTCTCCCGCCGGAAGTGAGGGACAGAGAGATCGTCGGTGTCCCTCCTTCCCGTACGCAAGACATCGGAGAGGAGCTGAGCAAGATCTCGCGAAGTGCCCCTCACCCAAGCAGCGGAAACATTGGGTTGCTGGCCGGCGGCCGGTCCTGGATCGAGAGATGGTCGTCCACCCATTATTCAGTTGATGGAGCCGTGTGTCACGCCCTTAAACCTCGCTATCCACAAAGCCAAGGATGTGCCGGCCTGGACCCTTACTGCGCCAAGAACTCCAGCAGCCTTCTCACGATTTTCGCCCCTGATCTCGGACGCCCACCTGCATGCACAACGAAAAACTTACCAGGATGCACAAGAGAAAGAAGCACTCAGTTGAGAGGAAAAGCACAGAACTCTTATTCCAAGAGATGAATACAAAAGTTGGCCAATGGCCTCCTTATATAGGGGCCGGCCACATATAAGTTTACTTGCCACCTATAACATTCCTTAAATCAAGGAGTCCTAGATGACCTCTGATTGCAAAAACCCCCTTTGGGTGTCCTAATTATATTCTAATAATTCCTAGCCTACTTGCCAAGTCGAACACCGGGACGATCACCTCCGTCGATAGCCCTCTTGGTCGGCCAGGGAGGAGAGGACAGATTCGGCCCTATGGAAAGCTAGGGCCGGCTGCCCTTGCTTTCCATCTCTCATCCATCCTAATTAGGAGAGAACCCTTCCTTTCCTCTGGCCAGGTTTCGCGTGGAGCCTCTTTGGTGGCCAATGGAAAGTAAGGTGCATGGGCACTTACTTTCCATTGGCCACCTTTCCTTCTTGGAGATAGCCGCATGTCCCTGAGGTTGCCTTCCTTCTTGAATGCGTCCTGGACTTCAGAAGATGTGTCGGACCCCTTAGGGTTCTAGCCGCCGCTGCCGCTGTGCCTACCGGGCCCACCCTGCCGCGTTCGCCGTCCGCTGCCAAAGTGGGCATAATGCCAAACCGGGCATTATGCCACTTTGGGCAGGGGTCTTCGTCCCACGATGCCTCCTCGCCTCGTCCTCGGGTTGATGCGACTTTGACTCCTACTAGGAGTAGGAGTTCGACTCCAAGTGGGAGTAGGAGTGCCACTCGCCTCCCCGCTCGCCGCCCATCGTCCATTGCCTAAATGGGCATAATGCCAAAGCGGGCGTTATGCCAAAGTGGGCAGGGACTCCTTCTGCCGCCCCTGGAGCCTCCGTGCGCCCGGGCGTGTCCGGGGCGCGCCCTGGCCATGGCCCTCTCGGCCCACCGCGCGCCCCGACGTCCCGCCTAAGTTGGGGGTGACACGTGCGCGCATCCTATGGGAAGGAGGAGATGGGTTTACGGATAAGACTGGCGCCGCCAGCAGGGATTGCTGGAGACGGGGCCGTGGCGCAGCCGGCAGGGATTGCGGTGATGGGAGGAGTTAGGTGGTGAACCTTATCTTCAGAGAAATGTTGCTAAAACTATCAATACACAATTCTACCTGACATGGTAACATCATAAGATTAATCATATTGCATTGTTGGTTCAAAGCTGCACTTCTGGTGATCATCCTTTCTCTCAAAAAAAAAAAAAGCTGCACTTTTATCATTTGTAGTAGTTTTATTAGCTAAAGAATGTTGGGTTCTCCCTGATGTTTGTAGTTTCTGTCTGTTGTTAATGCTGAAGAATATATCATATTGTCAGGTGACAAGCATTATGTGCTTGATCTTTTGAATGAAAAGATTTTCTGCATCCAAATGATATTCATCTTAAAAGAAGAGATGTCCTTATGCAATCTACTTTTACTTCTTCCAGGGAGACTTCTTACTTATTGTTCTGAAAAACATTCTGGAGAAGCAGTCTGACAACCGGGGGAAAAGACTGAAAGTCGTTCTCATGTATCTTTCTCTTACACCATTAACACTTTTCCATATTATCTGACTTGTTCTGGACCAAATTCTTGTCTGGTGGTGCTTATTTATTTGTCTTTTCAGGTCGGCCACTGTTGATTCAAGTTTGTTCTCAAGGTATTTTGGGAATTGCCCGGTGATTAGTGCTGAAGGACGAACACATCCAGTTTCAACTTACTTCCTTGAGGATGTTTATGAGAAGCTTGGTTATTGTCTGCCTTCAGATTCTCCTGCATATGGAGCGCTTGTGACAAGCTCCAGGAAAAAGGTGACACTTTATTTGTATATTACTCTAAACATATTGTTGAAAAGAGACATTGACTTGCATATCCTTGGGTTTCCTTTTTATTCTCTACTTAAAATATCTTGGATTAATATCCTAGACATTTTAGAGTAATATTCTAGCATATTCTCCTTTCTTGTATTGCCTACCTTTATTATAAATAACTAGGTACTAGTGTTTGGTGAATAATTAGAAAGAACATGTTTCTGGACATGATATCAGAGCAGTAACGATCTGATCACCATCTTTCCCCCCTTCCTCCTCATCCTTCTTCCCTCCTCCTTTCTGCCCCTTTTTTCCTTATGTTTGTCGATCACCATCAATAGGAGGCTGACCCATGATTCACAATCTCTCGAGTTTGAGACTTAAGCTCTGACAAATTCACGAGTTTAGCCATAAAATCGAGTGAACTCAGAGTGGAATCAGACTTGGTGCTAAACTCGTGGAGACTTTGGTGGACTCGGGTAGATTGGAACAAACTCACGTAAACTCGGATAAACTCGATCGAGTCTACAAGTAATAGTTAGGCATTTAACTAAGATTTGAAGTCAAAACTAAAATAAAAATAGCATTAAACCTTCATTATTTAAAAACTAAGAATATTTTATATTTTAATTTGCATGACTCGTGGAGCATTTTGGTAATTTGATGTATAAATTTTGAATTCTTTACATTTTAATGTGTGTTGCATCTATTTATATAGTGATGAATTGTTAAAAATAATGAATGGTTATGCAATTAACCAATGAACCCATTACGTTCGAAATTAACATATAGAAACTATTTTTCATAAATATTTTATAGCATATAATATTATATATATAGTTATGTATATAAACTCTACGTGTTTATGTTTTGCGATTACATCTCGAGTTTACCGGACGTAAAACGAGTCAACGTAAACTCTCGAGTTTGAGAACCTTGAGCTGACCTCAAAGATGGATGATAGGCCTTTTCCAACCTAGATCCATAGTTCTCAAGATCGGAGCTTGATTCTTTTTCTTTGTGGAACCCGTTGCGCTCAACCATGATCAATAAGAAAACTGAATCTAGCAACTCTGGTGTTAAATCCAAACCTTGGCCTCGCAAACGCACTGGCGACCTTTGTACACTAATGAACAAGATCTTCCACCCCTTGTTGGACAAGTGTATGGTGGTCTATCTTGATAACATTGTAGTGTATTATGAGTCTCTTGCAGAACATGTGGAACATATTGCCAAAGTGTTCACTGCAGGAGAATGAACTCTTCGTCAAGTTGGAGAAGTGTTGGTTTGCTTAACTAGAGGTGATGTTCTTGGGTCACCACATCAAGACAGGGATCATTCACATGGACAAGGAGAAAGTCCGCGTGATCCAGGAGTGGCGGCCACCAATGAGCGGGACTGCAGTCATTCTTGGGTCTAGTCAACTACTACCGTAGGTTCCTTGAAGAATACTCATGGCGGGATGCGCCCCTCATCGACCTCCTCTAGAAGAATGTGAAGTGGCATTGTACGGACAAGTGCCATGGTGCATTTGAAGTCCTAAAGGGAGTGATCTCGGAAGAGTTGTGCCTAAGTCTTCCCGACTACGGACACGGCCGTTTGACATGCAAATGGATGCGTCGGACTATGCACTTGGGGACGTCCTCATGCAGGAGCACCACCTGGTGGCCTTCGAGAACCAAAAGCTCAGCGAGGCCGAACGGCGGTATGTCTTGCAGGACAAGGAGATGACGGCCATCGTGCACTGCCTTCACACTTGGAGGCATTACTTGTTGGGTAGCGCATTTGTTGTTAAAATTGACAATGTGGCCACTTCTTATTTTCATAATAAAAAAAGTTAAAGTTCTAAGCAGGTCCGGTGGCAGGACTTCTTGGCCGAGTTTGTTTTTGTCTTGGAGTACATGATATGGCGGAGCGTCGTCCTGGCCAAGTCGCATGGCCTAGTTGGCGACCATTAGTTCCATCAAGGTAGCCTTCCAGGAGCATATCCGTGAGGGGTTGAGGCATGACTCCAGGGCCGTGAAGATGCTACGATTTGTCGAGGAGGGCAAGTCCAGACGCTTTTGTTCACACTTGGCCGGCTTATGTACGTGCCAAGGTGGGAGAACCTTCGACGACAAGTGCTGAAAGACTACCACGACTCAAAGTGGGCGGGCCACCCTTGTGTGGCCCGGACCCTGGCATTGGTGGAGGACGCGTTCTTCTGTCCTCAGATGAGGGAGGATGTAGAGACCTACGTTCGGACATGCTTGAAATGCCAACAGGACAAGGTCGAACAGAAGAAGCCGGCAGGGCTGTTGGAGCCTCTGCCCGTACTGGAGCGGCGTGGCAAATGGTGACCATGGGCTTCATCTCAACATTGCCAAAATCAGGAGGAGCCAGGTCTATCTTGATGGTGATTATCCTTGATTGACAGGGTATCAGTAAAACATCATTTTAGTGCTTACTGCTTACTAATTTTAGTATTATTTTGCAGCATTTTCTTTGTTGGGAAGTCTTCTCCATATATGTAATGGTTTGTTTCTGGCTCTTTTTGTTTTTGCAGCTTGGAAAAAGTTCTGTGGATAATCACCGTGGAAAGAAGAATCTAGTGTTATCTTCATGGGGCGATGATTCACTACTTTTTGAAGATTATGTTAACCCCTGCTATATTCCAGAGCACTACATGTCCTACAGCGAACGGACTCGTCAAAATCTAGTAATGTTGTTTAATGGAAATATTGTATCTCACCCGTTTATAAATCTCCTTTGTAGTTTCTTTTTCTAATGCCTGACAGTTGAAATGCATCTTTTATGCAGAAACACTTAAATGAAGATGTGATTGATTTTGAACTACTGGAAGATTTGATACATTTCATTGATCAACATTATCCTTCAGGCGCCATTCTCGTTTTTCTTCCTGTAATACCTCTGATGTGTGTGTGTGATTTAGTAGAACTGTGTTATTATTTTCAATAATCACCAGTCACCACGAGTAGTTGTTCACATTTAATTGTCTTTGGTACAGGGAGTTGCTGAAATTGACATGCTTGTTGATAAGTTGACATCTTCAGTTCAGTTTGCAGGGGTATCATCTGAATGGATTCTTCCTTTACATTCATCTCTTGCAGCTACAGAACAGCGTAAAGTGTTTTTGACCCCACCTCAAAATATGCGGAAGGTAGATATTACTGAATTAAACGAAACTGTTGTTAATTTCTGCTTCTACACCAATTCTAATATGTTTTTTTAAAGGAAATATGTTAGCTATTCAAATAAATGCCTGAATTATCTGAAGACAAATAATTGAGGAGGCCGGAGAGGGGGGTCCCCTCCAAAAAATGTCAGCTGCCCTATTTGCCTCCCGGTAGCATTGTCTAACCTCCCATTGATCCAAAAAAGAGTATGCCTAATATCGTTTAACATAATGTTTTATTGACCATGGGCATGTGCATTCTATCGTGATGATTTGCACCAAATTTTGGAGTATGTTTCCGCGATTATATTTCTGAGCTCCAGTTGTAAACATTTGTTGATTCTGGCCAGCAGTCCTTGCGCCTCTAATTTCAGGATCAATGAATTGTCTCTCTTGAAAGCCCCTGCAGCAATGGAAACACTATTAGTAGGTTGAAGTAGAAATCACTCCCCCTACCTTTGTTGCTCCTATAAAGAGCTATCTTAGTCAAGTTTAACTCAGAAAAGTGGCAGGGGCTCCCCCCGGATCTTGAGGGGGTCCTGGGGGACTAATAGCCCAGGTATGTGGTGTAGAGTATACTCATTAAAGCCAGCCCTAGCTCTCTCCCAGGCAATCAAAATGGTTTAAAGGAAAAAACATTATTTCACATATTTGGTAGACCCCATAAGTAGTAAGAGAAAAGGGATAATCATTTTAATTTTGAACTAGCATCCAAATTCTGGCCCTTGAGATTCCATGATCCAGAAGACCAAGAATCAATAAGCGCAAAAGTAAAATTGATATTTGATGGAAAGAATGACCAAAGTTGCTTGGCCACTGAATAAGTAAAGAATAAATGCCAGTTTGATTCTAGATCAGTTCCAATCAATTGGCAAACAAAGGATAACATCACGAGTATGCGCTAATTTCCATAGAAAAATATGAATATTGGGGAGAACAATAATTTGCCATGCTTCCTTCCAATAGTGCCGGCCAGGTTTCGGCTACTTCAGAAGATGGGGGCTTATAAAGTGTGAATCACTAACCAAACCCACACTCGCTAAGTAGAAAAGAAGTGTGGCGTACAATTATTGTGTACATGACATCTCTTCCTACAAAAAAGGGCACGGTTACGCTGGAGCCATATGGCCCAAGTATCAGCCAAGAACATCAACAGCAACCCAGGAGCCTTGGGCGACTGCCAAAAAGTCTCCGGTGCTGAAGGGGTAATCATCAATCGGAAGGTGGAGATGGAGGCAGTGCTTCCGGTAGACCTAGCTCATCCTTCCAGCACAGTCCGCTTTCTTTGGCATTCTTTGTAGATCAGGCTTCCAAGAGACTTGGATCGCTTTCTTTGGCCATTGCTTCGATCTCTGTCTTGGTCAATGGGGCGAGGTCGGGTTATTGGGTGCAGCAATAGAGGGGGGTCCGCCAGGGCTGCCCCCTAGCCCACATGCTTTTGGTTCTGGTTGTCGATGTCCTCGTCAGATGTACCCAGGCGTCTTATGAGGCTGGTCTTTTCAGTGGCGTCGCCAGGAGCCTAGTGTCACCCACCACCGTAGGCGCTTTCCTGGGGCGCATGGCGGGTCTGACGCTTCCCGTATCGGCCCGATCATGTGTCATCCCAGGACGTCCCAAAGAGCATCCGGGAGGCTTTGGGACGATGACAAGGCCTTTGGGACGAGTGGAATAGGGGACGTGCGGAGGTGGCATTCTGGGACGCAGGGATGTGCAGGCGGCATGTCCCCTGCCCACTTTGGCAGCGACAGCGCGGTACTTGCGCACTGCCCACTTTGGCAGCGGCAGTGCAGTACTGGCGTACTGCCCACTTTGGCAGCGGAAGGGCAATATCGTCCCAACTCAATTCGGCCTGTCCCAATTGGCAATCTTCGAGTAGGATGGTTGGCCACGACTAACTACCGATGGTTAGTCTCTGGGACGATCAGCTTGGCAGTTGGCAGCGGATACGATGCAGGAGGCATCTTAACAACCGTAGATCGTGGAGGATCTTGGGAGATTCGGCCGGCCAACTAATCCCAGGAGATAAGGGTGGTTATGAGGACCATCCTTGGCGTAATCATTGATGAGATCACGGGATCATGATAAGATCAAGGGGGTTTTTCAACTAACATGAGATCGAGGAGGATCCCTATAATCACGGCCAGATTTGGGAGGGTGGTTAATGATGTAACAGTCTCACTATTGTATATATTGTGGAAAATTGTAGCAAAAAACTCTATTTTATTTTTCTATTTATTCAACCACTTATATAGAAGACTTGAACCTTTAAACATATTAGGAAAGATGAAATCTGGAAGGCTGGAATCAAATCCCATAATTATGGGGCAGCCTGCTAGGAATAGGAAAGCTACCTATGTGCTCCTATTTCTAATAAATACAATATTATTGTTAAACAGTGAGCAACTTCCATTCCGAGAAAATATGTCAACCTCCCCAATGCCTTAATCTCAAACTCTTTAGCCAAGTATTGACTCAAGGCTTCTTGTTCCTTGATATCATCTCCTGTAACAATTATGTCATCAACATACACCAAGAGGACTGCAACATTTCCTTAAGAAGAGTGCTTAATAAATAACGTGTGATCCCCTTGACTTTGTTTGTATTCCAGGCTAGCATAACTCTTGCAAACCTTTCAAATCATGCTCGTGGTGATTGTTTAAGGCCACACAATGCCTTTTTCAGCTTACAAACAGTTTGTGCGGGCAAATTCCTTTTATATTCTGGTGGAATCTCCATATAGATCTCTTCTTCTAACTCCCCATGTAAAAAGGCATTCTTGACATCAAATTGATGCAACTCCCAACCACACTTAGCAGCTAATGATAGCAACATTCTAACTGTATTCATCTTTGCAACTGGAGCAAATGGCTCTAGATAATCAATTCCATATGTTTGCGTATACCCCGCTACCAACCTTGCCTTGTATCTCTCAACTGATCCATCAGCTCTATATTTCATTGTATATACCCACTTGCAGCCTATTGTCTTTTTTCCTTTGGGTAGCTTCACTAACTCCCATGTCTTGTTCTTTTCTAATGCCTCCATCTCTGCATTCATAGCTTGTTTCCATTTTTCATTGGATAAAGCCTCAGATAAAGTAGTACGTAGGGTTACAAGAAAGGCTCTATGTGTTGGAGAGAAATTCTTAAATGATAAGTAGTTTGCAAGAGGGTACATTGGTTGCTTTGTGCATTTTCTAGTTCCTTTTCTAATAGCAATTGGACGAGATTGCCAACATAAGGTTCAAATTCTTGCAATGTTAGTTCAGAAGTGTTTACCTCATTCAAAGAATTCGACTTAGACTCTTGGATCTGCATAGGTTCAGGAACATTTGCATTCCTCCTTGTGTACGCCTTGTCGAATCTCACATTATTAGGAGCAGAATTGGCTTCTATATGTGGTGCATTATTCATGCACATGGGTTTCAACAATTGGTTCAACCCCAAGTTCAGAAGAATTCTTAGGCATCTGATGATGTAGATCCTGTTGACAAGAAAAGAGAGAATTCTGCTGCTGTACAGAATTCTAGTGGTCAACAATTTAGTTTGATTCAGATTTGAAGAATCTGTTAGGAGTCCTAATGCTGTTAAGGATGTTATTTCCTTTTTAGTTTATTTTTCTTAGGAGTCCTAATGTTATTAGGATTGTTATTTCCTATTAGTTTATTTCTGTTAGGTTATAGGAGTCCTAATGCTAGTGGGATTGTGTTTTCCTTTTGCTATAGGAGTCCTAGTGCTAATAGTATTGCTAGATGGGAATCCCTATATATTGGCCTAACTTGTAAGAGTTAAGAAAAACATTATTATCTCTTTGATTAAATTTCCAGTTCAGACTTTTCTGAATTCCTGAGTTCGTGTGCGCACGATCTTGACACTTGGATTTCTTCTAAGGTGCTGGTGGATTCCTGCTAGTTTATTTGTCGACTATCGTCCGCTTGAACCGGCGACATCGACGTTTGTTTTCTGTAGAGCTTTTCAAGCATCCCAAAGGCTTACTTGCATGGTGTAGTAGAACACCGTTCATCGGGCCTAGGGTTTGCTCTTGGCTGTATTGAAATTTCTATACCGGATTCCTTACTGCTGCGTCAAGTGGTATCAGAGTGAGGAAGAGATCATGGCTGATATTCCAACTAGAAAAGAGTTCGAAGGATTAGAAGCAAAGGTAGATCTCCTTACTGCTGCCATCGAAAAATTGCTTACGAATCAAGGTCCTATTCACACATGTGTCCAACCAGAAGCAACCCAAGAAAATCGACGACAACGAACAACCACTTCTTCGGTGGACAGTGATAGTGAAGAAGAGTTAATTATTGAACCACGAAGAAATTTTGCACACGGACATCCTGATTTTAGGATGAAGATGGAATTACCTCACTTCAATGGTCATCTACCCATTGAAGACTTTTTGGATTGGATTTCGGAGGTCGAACGATTTTTTGAATACATGGAAATTCCAGAATATAAGCAAGCAAAATTGGTGGCATATCGTTTAAAAGGAGGGACATCTGCATGGTGGGAGCAAATTCAATCTTTGCGAGTGCAAAAAAATAAACAACCAATACGGAACTGGAGGAAAATGAAGCAAATGTTGTGGGATCGATATCTTCTAACAAACTATCAACAGATTCTTTATCAACAGTTGCAAAATTGTAGACAGGGCGGAAGGCTAGTGCGGGATTATACAGTGGAATTTGATCGTCTAACATCTCGCAACAACTTGGCTGAACTAGAACCACAACAGGTGGCTCGATACTTAAACGGTTTGAGATCGAATTTCAGAGATAAAGTAGAAATGCAGACTCCTAGCACCATGGACACTGTCACCTTGGCAGAAACTGCTGAACGTCAATTAGAACGAGCCAAGGCACAATTTCGTTCTGCTGAGACTAGTAAGATGGCAAGTGCACGCAATTCATCTAAACTTCCTGCAATTGAAGAGGTTGGAAGTGCTGACAAAAGCCTACCAGCCAGCTCTAAATCAAAACCTGCGGGTGCTGATAATGCTTAGAGGACTTCCAACTCATATGGGAAGTACAATTCTATTGTTTGCTATCATCGTAGACAATTAGGTCACCGATCCAATGAGTGCCACAACGTCCAGCACTCCATTCAACACGAATAATAGAGGATGAAGAAGAAACTGAAGATCAAGAGGTTAATGATGAATATGAAATTGAAGAAGAAACCTGGGCTGATGAAAATGGAGAACACCTCTCGAGTGTCGTGCAACGCCTATTCTTAATGCTTAGGAAAGAAGAGGACCCTTGGCGACATGAAATATTTCGAATCCGTTGCACAGTGAAAGGTAAACTTTGTAAAGTCATTATTGATAGTGGAAGCTCTGAAAATATAGTTTCAAAAAAAAAATGGTGGACACATTGGAATTGAAAACAGAACCTCATCCTTCACCATATAGAGTTAGTTGGATTAGTAAAGGCACTAACAAAGAAGTTACACAATTGTGTAAGGTATTTTTATCAATTGGCAAGAGTTATAAGGATGTGGTCACATGTGATGTATTGGATATGGATGCAAGCCACATCATCTTGGGTCGTCCTTGGCAATTTGATGTTAATGCAACCCATCTAGGGCGAGACAACATCTACAAGTTTTCTAAAGACGGAAAACACATCTCTTTATTACCATTACAACATGATTCAGTAATTAAAGAAAATAGCTTGAAGAATGTCTACTTAATTGAACGGGCAGATGAGTTCATTTCTGAAGTAAAAGATAATGGAAAGGCTTTTGCACTTGTGTGCATAGGGGAGGTTCCTCCGGATCAAGAACACACTACAGAGGCAATCCAAAATTTAATTTCAGAATTCAAAGACATCACTCCTGAAGAATTACCTGATGGATTACCTCTCATGCGAGACATTCGACATCATATTGATCTAATACCAGGTTCAAGTCTTCCAAACCTTCCCCACTACCGATTAAGTCCAAAAGAAAATCAGATTTTACAAGATCAAGTGGATGAATTAATAAAGAAAGGATTTGTTCGAGAAAGCATGAGTCCATGCGCAGTACCAGCACTCCTTGTACCAAAAAAGATGGCACATGGAGAATGTGTTGATAGTAGAGCTATAAACAAGATAACAATCAAGTATAGATTTCCAATTCCTAGATTGGATGACATGTTAGACATGTTGAGTGGGTCTCAAATCTTTTCCAAATTAGACCTACGAAGTGGTTACCATCAGATTCGAATGGAGCCCGGGGATGAGTGGAAGACAACTTTTAAAACTAAAGATGGCCTTTTTGAATGGCTGGTGATGCCGTTTGGACTCTCAAATGCCCCAAGCACATTCATGAGACTCAAATCTCTCATTGGGAAATCAGTAGTTGTCTACTTTGACGATATCTTGGTCTATAGTAAATCTCAAGCTGAACACCTTGTTCATCTTAGAGAGGTTTTGACTATTTTGCGCCAACATCAACTCTATGTCAATCTCAAAAAATGTTCATTTGCTGCTGATCGGTTACTTTTCCTTGGATATATTATTAGCTCTCAAGGTATTCGGGTGGATCCTCAAAAAGTGCGGGCGATCTTTTCATGGCCGACTCCAAAAACTATCACAGAAGTTCGTAGCTTTCATGGATTAGCCTCGTTCTATCGCAGATTCATCCGTGATTTTAGCAGTATAATGGCACCAATAACGTCTTGCTTAAAGAAATGAAAGTTCCAATGGGGAGAGGAAGCTGATAGATGTTTCGCAATCATCAAACAAAAATTGACAAGTTCCCCCGTTTTGGCATTGCCTGAATTTGAGAAGGTATTTGAAGTGGATAGTGATGCTTCTATTCATGGTATTGGTGTTGTGCTCTCACAAGAGGGCCGCCCTGTTTCTTTCTATAGTGAAAAACTTAATGATGCAAGGCAAAAATGGGCAACTTATCAGTTGGAATTATACGCAGTCGTTCAAGCTCTCAAGCATTGGGAGCATTATCTCATCCAACGAGAATTCATTTTGCATATAGATCATGAGGCTTTAAAGCACTTATAGACTCAAGCCACTATCAGTCGAATGCATGGTAGGTGGGTACAATTCATGCAACGATTCACTTATGTTATCAAGCATAAGAGTGGAAAACTAAACAAGGTGGCTGATGCGCTTAGCCGACGTGCAGAGTTACTTGCTACGCTTCAAGTTAAAGATGGCTTTTTGTTTAGAGGGAATAAACTTTGTATCCCTCGAACTTCTTTGCGAGACAAGATCGTTCAAGATTTACATGCTGGTGGTTTAGGCGGTCATTTTGGCAGGGATAAAACAGTGGCAGCTGTGGAACATCGCTACTTTTGGCCTCAACTTAAACATGACGTTGATAAATTTGTGAGACGATGTCGACTTTGTCAAGTTTCGAAAGGGCAATCACAAAATACTGGATTATATTCCCCACTGCCTATTCAGAAGGTCCTTGGGAAGACCTTTCAATGGATTTCGTCTTGGGTCTTCCTCGCACACAAAGCGGCTTAGATTCTGTCTTTGTGGTAGTTGATCGTTTTTCAAGAATGACACACCTCATCCCATGCAAATAAACTGCCGACGCGAGTCACGTAGCAAGTCTTTTCTAAATCAATCACATCTGATAGAGATTCAAAGTTTATATCTTATTTCTGGAAGTCATTATGGAAACGATTTGATACAACCTTGAACTTTAGTACTACATGTCACCCTCAAACCGATGGCCAAACAGAAGTGGTTAATCAGACACTTGGCAACTTGATTCGGGCTTTATCAGGTGACAAACCAAAACAATGGGATACAATACTTTCACAAGCAGAATTTGCATTTAATAGTATGGTGAACAGAAAACTCCGCCTATGTTTTATAGCCGGTCCCAAGCCCAGATAAAGGAGGAGGGTTGTGTTAGGTCCCGACAACCAGCGTAAAATCCTGTCGAATCTCATGCATGGATCAACGAATATATTGTGGCGTCGTATGATCCATGTAGCCGACCCCACCTAGTGGGATAAGGCTTTGTTGTTATTGTTTATTGTTATAGTATGGTGAACAGAAGTACTGGGAAGGCACCGTTTGAAATTGTTTATGGTAAAATGCCTCGCCAAGTTGTAGACCTCATCAATTTACCCGAAACTTCACGCAAAAGTATTGTTGTTGACAATATGGCTGAGCGTATCCAACATATCCATGAAGAAACCAAGAAGAAGTTGGAATAATCTAATGCTAAGTATAAGGAGCATGTTGACAAGGGTAAACGAAAATTAGTTTTCAAAGAAGATGATCTCGTTATGGTGTTCTTACGAAAGGAAAGATTTCCTGCTGGTTCTTATCATAAATTAATGAACAAGAAGTTTGGTCCTTGCAAAGTTTTGAAGCGTATCAATGATAATGCTTATATCATCGACCTGCCAGCAACAACAACAACAACAAAGCCTTATCCCACTAGGTGGGGTCGGCTACATGGATCACACGACGCCATTCCGCTCTATTAGTAACCAAACCTTTCGGTATCGACCTGCCAGCAGACTTGGGAATTTCATCTACCTTCAATGTTTCAGATCTCTTTATGTACCATCCGCCAGGTTTGCTATTACCAAGCTCGGGGTCGAGCTCTTTTCAAGCAGGAGAGCCTGATGTAGATCCTGTTGACAAGAAAAGAGAGAATTCTGCTGCTGTACAGAATTCTAGTGGTCAACAATTTAGTTTGATTCAGATTTGAAGAATCTGTTAGGAGTCCTAATGCTGTTAGGGATGTTATTTCCTTTTTAGTTTATTTTTCTTAGGAGTCCTAATGTTATTAGGATTGTTATTTCCTATTAGTTTATTTCTGTTAGGTTATAGGAGTCCTAATGCTAGTGGGATTGTGTTTTCCTTTTGCTATAGGAGTCCTAGTGCTAATAGTATTGCTAGATGGGAATCCCTATATATTGGCCTGACTTGTAAGAGTTAAGAAAAACATTATTATCTCTTTGATTAAATTTCCAGTTCAGACTTTTCTGAATTCCTGAGTTCGTGTGCGCACGATCTTGACCTTGGATTTCTTCTAAGGTGCTGGTGGATTCCTGCTAGTTTATTCGTCGATGTTGAGAAAGATGTTCTCTTATTGATTGACCAAACACTAGTGCCACCTATTTATAATCAAGGTAGGCAATACAAGAGGGAGAATATTACTCCAGAAAATCAAGGATATTATCCCAAAATATCTGAGATACTATCCCAAGAAATTTGGGATACTAATATTACAAAGATATGCGAAGATATGGAAAGATATGAAGAGATATGCAAATCATATCTCAACACTCAAGCTGGAGCGTAAATATCATTTAGGCTCAAGTTGGAACATATATCCAGGAGCTTCTTCTTGGGAAGTGCTTTAGTAAAGATGTCAGCTAGTTGATCTTCAGTGGCCATGTGTGGAGTGGATATCTTCTTAGTTGTAATAGCATCATGAATGAAGTGACAGTCCACTTCTATGTGTTTAGTCCTCTCATGAAACACAGGATTGTTTGCAATAAATATTGCAGCCTTGTTATCACAATACATAGGTACTGGAGAAGTAACAGAATTTTCAAAATCACGTAGAAGAGAGATGACCCATATGAGTTCACATGTAGTATGAACCATTGCACTATATTCTGACTCAGCGCTAGAGCGTGAGACCACATCTTTTTCTTGCTGCGCTATGTTACAAGATTTTCACCAACATAAGTACAATAACCAGTGGTTGATCTTCTATCTTCATGAGCACCGGCATAATCTGCATCAGAATAACCCCTTACTTTTAAATGTCCATGATTTTTTAAGTGAAGACTTTTTCCTGGAGAGGCTTTTAGATATCGTAAAACCTGACATACACCTACCCAATGTACTTCACGTGGTTCTTGCATAAATTGGCTTAGGCGACCAACGGCATAAGAAATATCAGGACGAGTTACAGTGAGATACAGAAGTTTACCAACCATAGCTCTATATCGGGTGACATCTTCTAGAATATGACTGCTCAAATCAGCTAAAGGTAGTTGTGGATCCATAGGAATGGTAGCTATTTTATAGCTCATCATACCAGCTTCCTTTAATAGGTCCAAGACATATTCTTTGAGAGAGAATGAATCCATCATCAAACTGATTTACTTCAATGCCTAAGAAGTATTTTATTAGACCAAGATCTTTGGTCACAAATTGAGATTGCAGAAATTTCTTTGCTGCCAAAATACCGTCAGTGTCACTACCAGATATTAAAATGTCATCTACATAAACTATGAGGATGATTGAACATTTAGAAGTATGTAAAGAGAATGCTGAATGGTCTGAAGAGGATCGACTAAAGCCATATTCTTCAATAGCTCTGCTGAATTTTTCAAACCATGCTCTTGGACTTTGTTTGAGTCCATAAATTGCTTTCTTCAACTTACAAACCTTTGAACACTCCCCCTGAGTAATATACCCAGGCGGCTGTTCCATGGAAACCTCTTCAGTAAGATCACCATATAAAAAAGCTTTTTTAACATCAAGTTGGTGAACTTGCCATCCAGAGTTGACAGCAATAGAAAGTAAGATTCCAACAGAATTAAGGCGAGCAACTGGAGAGAAAGTCTCAAAATAATCTACTCCATAAGTTTGGGTGTAACCTTTGGCTACTAAACAAGCCTTATAACGATCAACTGTACCATCAGGGAGATACTTTAGGATGAACACCCAACGACAACCAACTACTGTTGCATCAGTTGGAAGGTCTACAAGTTCCCAAGTCTCCCTAGATTGCAGAGCAGACATCTCATCCATAGCAGGTTTCCAGCACGAATGGTGGAATGCCTCAGAATGGTTGCGGAAAATAAAAAGACTATCAAGAGAAGCTGAAAAAACTTTGGCAGCAGGAGACAAATGATCAAAAGTTATAAAATTAGAGAGAGGATATTTCATACAAGACCTAGTGCCCTTGCGATGTGCAATAAGAACATCTAGGTCATGAGTTACCTGAGGAGGATCTCCTTCCAACAAGTCAGGTTTGTTTGGAGGATCACGTGATGGAATCGTGGAGAGTGGTTCATCTTCAAGGTTCGGTGGAGGTTGTGGAGGTTGAGTATGTCGGCGGCTATAAACTCTCAGGGGTGGTGCAGGCGATGGAGGAGGATATTGTGGCTGTTGTGACGGTAGATCCTGTGATGGGTCAGGAATTGGAATTAGATGACTCTCATGGTTATCCACAGGGTCCGAAAAGTAAGGTGTCTTCAAAAAAGGTAACATCAGCACTAATATATGACCTGCGAGAAGTAGGATCATAGCACTTGTAACCTTTTTGAGTTCGCGAGTAACCTAAAAAGATGCACTTAATTGCTCGAGGAGCTAACTTATCAGTGTGAAAGAGGTGAACAAAACATTGACATCCGAAAACTCGAGGAGGGACAGGAAATAAAGACTTTCCTGGGAAAAGGAGATGGAATGGAATTTGTCCATTGAGAACCGACGATGAAACTCGATTAATGAGATAACCCGCGGTGAGAACGGCATCTGGCCAATAGGTGGAGGGTACTTTCATATGGAAGAGGAGGGTGCGAGCAATATCCAGCAAGTGGCGAAGTTTTCGTTCAGCAACGCCATTTTGCTGAGATGTTTTTACACAGGAAGTTTGATGAATTACACCAACTGATTTAAAAAACGATGAAAGATCAGAATTTGCAAACTCAAGTCCATTGTCGCTGCGAAAGACTTTAATAGAGGTAGAGAACTGGGTTTTTATTTCTGTATAAAATTCTCGAATAATTCGAGGAGTTTCTGCCTTATTTTGCAACATATAAAACCAAGTGACTCTAGAAAAATCATCTACTAAAACCAAGAAATATTTGAAATGCCTATTGTTGGAAACTCGACAAGGACCCCACAAATCAACATGCACTAGTAAAAAAGGACTTTCTTCTCGTTTGTCAAGACGAGGTGGAAAAACGGTACGATGATGCTTTCCTAGTTGACAAGCCTCATACTCAAGAACCTCGGTACTTGAAATGTTAGGAAATTGTCGACGAAGAACAGTCAAACTGGGATGACCTAGGCGGCGATGGAGTTGTAGGGAAATGCTGGTAGTGTAGGCTGTAGAATTTTTGGTAGATGGCTGGAGATAATAGAGTCCATCACGTTCAAATCCTCCACCAATCTGTCTCATCGTTTGGAGATCCTGCAGAACAAAAAAAAAGTCATAAAAAAGTACTCGACAATTTAAGGACTTTGTTAGCTGACTGATCGAAAGAAGGCTTAGAGCAAACTTTGGAGCATACATAATATTATCAAGGGAGAGGTCACAATTAACGGAAACTGTGCCAAGGCCAGTGACCGGAGAGAGAGAACCATCAGCAACTTTGACATTAAGTGGATTCGATAGAGATTTGAGGGATGAGAAAAAGGGAGCATCACCTGTTATGTGTGAGGAGGCACCCGAATCGGCAATCCAGTCAGATTGAGAACTAGTAGAGAGAGTAAGAGTACCTGAATGATGCATTACAGCAGCACCAGTTGATGGAGATGCAGATTCAGTAATAGACAGAGAACGAAGGCGATCATATTCTTCTTTTGATATTAGAATATCCGACTCATTTGTAGTGGTAGCATGAACCTTTGAATGATCAGTAGGATATCCAAATTTTTCCTAGCAACGGTCAGAGGGATGATTGGATCGATGACAGTAGTCACAAAAGAATTTACCACATCCTCCAGAGTCGTTTCCTCGTCCATGTCCACGGCCTTTGCCTTTGTCAGGGAAAAATCCTCTTCCTCTTCCACGAGTAGCAAGTGCATATGCATCCGTATGAGGTGAGAAATCATCGATACGGGAGAGTCGAGCATAGATTTCTTCAGGGGTTGGAATAGTTTCTTGTGTCATCAACTGATCCTTGATGGATTTATATTTAGGACCAAGACCAGAGAGAAGTTGAACGGATCTAATTTGATCACGTTGTTCAGCCAACACTTTGATATCTGCAGAGAGAGACTGATAGATATTTTGCTAATTCCAGAGGTTAGTTAATGTTCCAAAATAATTTGCTAATGGCTGATCATTTTTCTTACATGATTGGATTTCTTCAAAAATCTTGTAAAGGCGAGATATATTACTTTTATGAGAGAAGTTTTTTGAAATATCTCCCACGTAGTTTTGGCTTACTTATAAACCATGACCTGTTTGGCAACAGATTCGGTCATGCTATTGAGTATGGCAGAGGCAACCCAATCATTTACAGCATCCCAATCTTTTATACGTTCTTCAGATTTGGTGAGGATATGTTTCTTCCTGTGGGACCCTACGTAGCGTTCAAATGCCGTGAACCAGAGGAAATAATTGGTACCATCAAGTTTGATATTGATACCGAGTGGAGTGCTAAGGGTGGATTTAACACCAGAGTTGCTAGATGAAACTTTCTGATAGGCCATGGTTAAGAAAGATGGGTTCCACGGAGAAAAAGATCAAGCGCCGATCTTGAGAACTATAGATCTAGGTCGGAATAGATCTGTCATCCATCTAGATTGAGGAGGGAAGGGAGAGGAATAAGGATCAAATCGTTACTGCTCTGATACTATGTTGAGAACGATGTTCTCTTATTGATTGACCAAACACTAGTGCCATCTATTTATAATCAAGGTAGGCAATACAAGAGGGAGAATATTACTCCAGAAAATCAGGGATATTATTCCAAAATATCTGAGATACTATCCCAAGAAATTTGGGATATTAATCCTAACTAATATTACAAAGATATGCGAAGATATGGAAAGATATGAAGAGATGCAAATCATATCTCAACAGTCGACTATCGTCCGCTTGAACCGGCGACATCGACATTTGTTTTCTGCAGAGCTTTTCAAGCGTCCCAAAGGCTTACTTGCACGGTGTAATAGAACACCGTTCATCGGGCCTAGGGTTTGCTTTTGGCTGTATTGAAATTTCTATACCGAATTCCTTACTGCTGCGTCATCTGAGCATAACACAAAGGAGGTACATGTGTGGAATTTGGTACTTTAGATAAAGGAATTGAGGAACTCCGCCTATATTTTATAGCCGGTCCCAAGCCCGGATAAAAGAGGAGGGTTGTGTTAGACCCCGACAGCCAGCATAAAATCCTGTCGAATCTTATGAACATGGATCAACGAATGAATGACGTCGTATGATCCATGTAGCCGACCCCACCTAGTGGGATAAGGCTTTGTTGTTGTTGTTGTTGTAGATAAAGGAATTGAGGACAAATCAAACTTCCTTATCTTATATATTGGAATTCTCCCCTTGAAGATGAGGATTAAGGAAGTAAGGCTTTTGTTCATTGAATGTGACATCCATTGAGATATAGAATTTTTTTGATGGAGGATGATAACATTTGTAACCTTTTTGAGTTAAAGAATAACCCACAAAAAATACATTTGAGAGCCCTTGGGTCTAACTTTCCTCTATTATGACTATGAACATGAACAAATGACACATCCAAAATTTTGGGAACCAAATTGTTTGTAGTGCCACATCAGGATAGAATGTTGATAGCACATCCATAGGGCTCTTAAAATTTAAGACTCTTGAAGGCAAATGATTTATCAAATAGGTGGATGTAAGAATTTTTTGAGGAGTAAAAGGATGACAAGCAATTCGGTTGTCATCCAAATATATATATCACTATAATAAAAGAGTCATGTACAAGTGATTGCTCTCCAGAGGAGAGTGACAAAAAAGGAGAGTACAGACGCTAAACAATACCCCACTCCCGAAGAAGACAAAACATGTGGTGTACGATACGCTCTGCCCCACAACTCTCTCCATCAAAGATGATCCGGTTGCGCTGGAGCCAAATGGCCCGGGCACCGCCCAAAAAGGTCGCTAGTGGGGTCCTCCAGCTCAGTCTTCGTCTACCAAGTCCCCTCATGGACTGCCAAAAAGCTAACTGTGGTAGAGAAACGTCAGCCACAATGCTCGTCCGAGACCATACCTCTCGAACCACCCGGCATGTGAAGAATAAGTGAGTGATATCCTCCTCCATCTCCCCGCATAATACACATGAGATATCCGCATGAGGTGCCCACCGTGCCCTGTACACCCGAGTGAGGGTCCGCTCTCGCCTCAGAAGCCAAGCGAAAATCTTGACTTTCAGCGGAATCCTGGATCGCCATATGAGTCTGCAGTCAGCCATAAGATCCATCGAATCAGTACGTGCAGGAAGGAACCTGAGGTAAAGGCTGCGCGCAGAGAAGGAGCCTAAAGTCCAAACCCAACCGTCCGCCTGCGCAAGATCCGGTCGAAAAGGCGCAATCCTCTAGTGCAGCGCCAGTAGCTCCTCATAGCGCTGGTCAGATAAAGGGGAGCTGAAGGTGGGGGTCCAAGACCCGGTGCCCGGGCCAGCACTCTCGGACCAGCACTCAGCCACCGAGGCGTCCGGCTGAGCCGCTAAGGCCCACAATCGGGGGAAAGAGTCGGCAAGTGAGCCCCCAGGAATCCACTCATGCCGCCAAAATGAGAATATCTCTCCGGAGCCAAGGAGTGGGCTCAGAAACGGTCGCACACGGGGAAATAGAGCTGCCACCCCTCTCCATAACGAAGAAGCACCACGAGGTAAAATGGACCTGGAGCCCCAAGATAGATCTCGCCCGTAGCAGAAGAAGACCTTCCATAAGCACTCCTCAGGCCCATAATGCGTCCCACCCACTGAGCGAGGAGCGCCCAGTTAGTAAGACGGAGATCCCGTACACCCATACCACCCCGTGAAGTAGGCCTGCAGATGCTGTGCCATGCAACAAGATGAACACGGCAAGTCGGACTGCACCCCTGCCAAAAGAACCTGCTCTTCAAAGAATCAATCCGTGATAAAACCTGGGCTGGCATCCGAAGCACAGACATGAAATATATCGGCAGTGAAGATAAAACAGATCTAAGTAGAGTAAGACGTCCACCACTAGAAAGGAGCCAAGAGCTCCATCCATGGAGGCGATGCTCCATCCGCTCGACGACCGGGGTCCATCCCCGAGAACCAATATGCCAGTCAGAGAGGGGGAGGCCCAAATATGAGATGGGTAGGTCGCCAACCGGAGTGTGCAGCTCGGACGCACAGCGTTGGGTTTCCTCTGCCGCCATGCCAAAAGGGATGAAGGTGGATTTGGCATGGTTGATCACGAGCCCCGACGTCGCACCAAAGATCTCCACCAAAATGGCCACCCGTCTGGCCTCGAGCTCAGACCCCACCACGAAGAAAACAGTGTCGTCTGCGTACTGTGCTTCTCCCCAAAACATCTCAGGAACATGATTCTGAAACAATAAGGCTCTGGTCTTCTCAAGGAGATCTCTATTTTTCCTCTCCGCTATTCCATTTTGTTGTGGAGTATTAACACAAGAGGACTTATGTATTATGCCTTCTTTCTAAAAATATGGAGTAATAATTTGGTTAAAGTAGTATCTTGCATTGTCAGACCTTATCTTTTTTTATTTTAACACCAAACTGATTGTTGATCATAGAACAAAACCTTGGGAACACAATACTAAGATCAGATTTTTGTTTAAGCAAAAAAATCCAGGTAACATGAGTGCAATCATCAATAAAAGAGACAAATCATCGTGCCTCAGAAATACTAGAAATAGGAGATGGTCCCAATGTTTGTATGAATGAGACAAAAAGGAACAGAACTTTTATTGTTGATTGGAAAGAGACACGCTTGTGTTAAGCAAGTTCACACACCTCACAATGAAAGCTTTCAACATCTAAATCCTTAAATAAAGATGGAAATAGAACTTTAATAATCATAAAGGATGGATGTCCAAGTCAACAATGATGAAGTAAAACTTTGTCTTTATTGGATAGAATGAGCTCAGAGTTGAAGAAGATAATTTGCCCTTAATCATGTTCAACTGACTTGGTGTTTCAAGATAGTACATGTCATTCCTTTCTCTAGCATGTCCAATCATCCTCCCAGAATTCTTGTCCTGAAATATACAATAATTATTATAAAAAATGACATTGCAACATATATCTTGGGTAAGTTTTTGTACGGAGACCAAATTTGTGGATAATTTTGGAACATGAAGAACATTACTTAGGATTATTGATGGGCTAATTTTGACATCTCCAAACCCTACTACAGTAGTCAAGGATCCATCAGCAGTGGCTACTTTTCTATTGCTTGGGCATAGGGTGTAGGTTGAGAAAATATTGGAGAAATGAGTCATGTGATCAATAGCTCCTGAATCCATTATCCGGGAGTTGGTAAAGGTTGTACCCGAGGCATTTAATCCAATGGAAGATGGAAGTTCGCTT
This sequence comes from Pontederia crassipes, assembly GCA_030549335.1. Taxonomy (NCBI): domain Eukaryota; kingdom Viridiplantae; phylum Streptophyta; class Magnoliopsida; order Commelinales; family Pontederiaceae; genus Pontederia; species Pontederia crassipes. Next base: position 59,254,417 of record CM060189.1, on the reverse strand, counting down.
GAATGCACCAAAGAACAAGTACTTTCATATTTTTCAAATTCTCCAAGACTATTAATCAGTGATCTCAACCTATCAATCTCATCTTGATTGAAACCATTTGGCTCTTGTAGTAGTGGTGTCAATGCATTTTGCATTCCTGCAGCAATATAGGTTTGCCCACTAACCTGTAAGAGGCATGAATATTCTGCAATGCTCTAGATTGTCGAATTTCGATTGCCTCTTCTAATTGAATTACTGTAGTAAATTCCTGGATCTTGGACATCTTGAGTGACAATATATAGATAAACAATCCTTTCGAGAATGCAAGGATTACTGTTTGGCAATGAAGGCCATAAGTTTTGCAGCAATGAAGGCTAGAAACAAGAATCCCAGAAAAGAGCCTAAAGCTCTAATACCATGTGGAAAATTGTAGCAAAAAGCTCTATTATATTTTTTGTCTATTCAACCATTATATACAAGACTTGAACCTTTAAACATCTTAGGAAAGATGAAATCTGGAAGGCTGGAATCAAATCCCATAATTATGGAGCCTAGGAATATGAAAGTTACCTATGTGCTCCTATTTCTAATAAATACAATATTATTGTCAAAAGGAAAACTTCCTAAAATAAAATAGATCCTGCATATGTTTTGTCACATATATAGTACCCATGTATCTGCCATGTAAATCAGTGAATACAATCTGAGCTTTCCCCCAAAGAATCAGAGTGTTCTCCATTGCATTGTCTTGTGTGTTTTCATTGTGCGAGTGCAAGGCCGTCCATGGACGACCGAGAAGGCTGCTTGGCGCTCTCGTGCAAGATGGATCCAAGGCTGGCACGCTGAAGTTCTAGGCGCTGAACTTTAAGGCATGACACTAGTCCCCCTCCTGCAATATGCAGACGACACAATTTTCTTCATCGAGAGCTCTGATCAGGAGGCTAGGTGGGGGCCATCATCATTGAGATCTTTAGTGCAAAGACCAATCGCCAGATTAATCATTCCAAGTCAGCCTTCGTCCCTTTCGGCATGGTTTCTGAGGAGGCGGCCTGCTGTGCAGTAGAGCATCACACCCTGATCAGCACTGCCGATCACATACCTTGGTCTTCTCCTCTCCGATCAGGTCTCGGGGTTGGACCCCGGTTATTCAGAGGTCGACCCGTCTTACTTCGCGCTGTCCTCAGCGCTACTGACTTACTACATGACAGTTCTCCCCATGTTGGTCCAGGTCCTCAGATGTTTGGACTCATTGAGTAGATTTTTCTAGCAGGGCTGCAGTTCTGATCAGCACGAAGTTCACCTCGTTGCATGGCACAGTGTGACCCATCTTTCAGGGGGTCCGAGATCTTGGTTACACCATATGTCCTAACCCAGTGGATAGGGCGGATTATGGGTCTGAGTGACAGCCTCTGGCACGAGGTCTTCTTCAGTTGCTACGAGCGCGAGCTCTCATGGGAGGCCAAGACCATTATGCCTTGCGGAACCTCATCCTTTTGTCTGGGAGTAGAGGCACAGGTCCCGCGTGTCACCCCCAACTTAGGCGGGACGTCGGGGCGCGCGGCGGGCCAGGCGGGCCATGCCCGGGCCAGCCCCGGACGCGCCCGGGGCAGGGAGGCTCCCGGGGCGGCAGGAAGAATCCCTGCCCACTTTGGCATAATGCCCGCTTTGGCATTATGAGCACGGAGGCGAGTTGCACTCCTACTCCCACTTGGAGTCGGACTCCTACTCCTACTTGGAGTCAAAGTCGCACCAACTCCAGGACGAGGCGAGGAGGCATCGTGGGACGAAGAACCCAGACCAAAGTGGCATAATGCCCGGTTTGGCATTATGCCCACTTTGGCAGCGGACGACGGATGCAGCAGGGTGAGGACGTGGCCGGGTGCGGCCGGGCGCCGCGCGGACGCGGCAGGGGGGCAGTGGGCATGGTGGCTCTCTCCAAAGAAGGAAACTCCCTGGTGCATGTGGCTCTCTCCAAAGAAGGAAAGGTGGCCAATGGAAAGTAAGGTGCATGGGCACTTACTTTCCATTGCAAACAAAGAAGGCTTCACGAAGGAAACCTGGCCAGGAGGAAGGAAGGCTGATCTCCTAATTAGGACGATTGAGGATTGGAAAGCAAGGGCAGCCGGCCCTAGCTTTCCATATGGCCGAACCAGCCATCTTTTTCCAAGGCCGATCAAGGGCGATCAACGGAGGCGATCGTCTCGGGCATTCAACTTGGCAAGTAGGCTAGGAATTATAAGAATGTAATTAGGACACCCGAAGAGGGTTTTTGCAATCAGAAGTCAAGTAGGACTCCTTGATTTAAGGAACGTTATAGGTGGCAAGTAACCACATGTAGGTGGCTGGCCCCTATATAAGGAGGCCATTGGCCTACTCTTGTAATCATCTCTTGGAATAAGAGTTCCGCGCTTTTCCCCTCAACCGAGTGCTTCTTTCTCTTGTGCATCCTAGGAAGTTTTCATTGTGCGTGCAGGTGGGCGTCCGAGATTCAAGGGCGAACATCCGAGAGGCTGCTGGAGTTCTTGGTGCAGCAAGGTTCCAGGCCGGCACATCCTTAGGCTTCGTGGACAACGGAGTTTAAGGACGTGACACGCAGGTACGCCCCTTCATGGTTCCATCACTTGGTTTCAGGGAGGACGTCTTCTTCTGGCATCACGAGTGGTCTCTCGGGGATTCACTCACGACAACCTTCCCCCGGCTATGGGCCTTGGCGGCCCACCTCGGCGCGACTGTGGCGAGACATGGTCCGAGGCTGGTGGACCAAGTTCCGGTGCATGGACACCCCTATTAAGATCAACTTGTTCAGACTGACGCATCACGTAGCGCTTGTCTCTCCATCAGTGGATTGGCCCTCTCCAGCCGGGTCACTCTAGGTCAGATGAGTGGGCATGGTTACCGGTCCTTAGCATGTAGCCTTTACATCCGCTTTCTTCCAGCCACAATTACATTGTAGGAGTTCAGCTCAGACTGCAAGCTCATTTGGCGATCCCAAATGCTGCTGAAATCAAGATTTTTGCTTGGCTCATGTGGCACGATCGACTTCTCATCAGGAGGTAAGGGCGAGATGGGTGCCCCATGCAGATACGACATGTGTTTTGTGCAGCGACTGCGAGGCAGAGGACATTGCCCATCTATTTTTTGCATGTCTGGTATCTCGTGATGGCTGCTACCAGGATTGTGGGTCTCCTCCCATCCACCCCGGAGACTTTTTGGTAGTCACTTTGAGGTCTCACTAGAGTTGGAGAGCGCCACTGGCGACCTTTTTTGGCCGTACGTGGGGCCTCCAACGTAACTGGATGATTTTTTATGGTGAGAGATGTCTACACCACATCTCTTTTTGTATTCGAGAGTGGGGTTTTGGGTTGCCAGTATACATCTCCTTTTTTGCCGCTCTCTCTTAAAGAGCCCACACTTGTACATGACTTTCATTTCACATTTATATATATATATATATATATATATATATATGTATAGATGGATGACAATCACAACTTTGGTAATCATCTTTTTTCTCCTAAAAAAATGGGGATAATTGTCATGGCGCTCAACAGTGCCCAAACCTCCAAAGCCAATGGGCAATCAAAAAACAAATGTAGTATGTACTCCACTGCACCCCACACAGTACGCACGACATATCAGCACTGGGCACCCATCTAGCCCTATATGCTTTGGCGAGAATCTCGTCCCATCAACCAAGGAAAGATCTTGACTTTAATTGATACTCGGGAGCGCCAAATAAACCTATAGTCGGCCCTAAATATATCTAGGATTGTAGTAGCCGGGAGGAAACGAAGGTAGAGGCTGCAGACTGTGAGAAGGCCTCGCTAGATTCGAGTGAGAGTGTCATCAAGGATCGCACTAGAGGAAGTAGTGCTGCAAACCCTCTCCAAAAAGATGATGCCCCATGAGGTAGAGGAGCATGGGAATTTCAAGACAAGTCTTGCCCATAGCAGGCAAAAAATATTGCGCGCCATAATCTATCCTCGGGTCCCACAAGCTAGAAGAGCCAGTTGGAGTAGCGAAGATCATGAACAACTAGGCCCCCTGGGAAGTGGGACAACATATGGTATGCCATGATACAAGATGAATACCTCATTGATCTGAGCTGCACCCATGCCAAAAGAACCTGTTCCACAATGAATCTATATATCTCTGAACCTGCGCTAGCAGCTAGCAATCGAAGGACCAACATGTAGAAGGTCGGAAGCGCTGAAAGAACAGAGCGGAGTAGGACGGGGTAGGGTGGCTTCCACGTGACAACAGTCTTGAGATCCAACCCTATAGTCTGTGCTCTAGCATCTCAATAACCGGAGTCCACTACCAAGAGCTGATGTGATGATTCGAAAGGGAGAGCCCCAACTATGTGATTAGCAAGGTGCGTGCAAAGCTCCTCTCCCTAAGTTGCCTCCTCGGTCACAATGCCAAAAGGAATGAAGGAGGATTTGGCAAGATTGATCTAAAAGCCAGATACCACTCCAAATAGCTCCACTAGATAGAATAGCCACCCGCTTAGCCTTCAGGGCTGCGCCATCAATAAAAAAGCACTGTATCATCTGGGTACTGGAGAAGGGGAACTAAGCTGCCGACAAAACACCGAAAAGGTGAGCTTTGCAAGAAATTTGAGTGCATTTGGCAAGAGCGTCGACCACCAATACAAACAGCATGGGTGCTAGAGGGCAGCTCTGGCGAACACCCCGTTGTGGTTGTACCCAACTGCCCGCCATGGCGCCGTTGACCAGGCCTGCGAATGAAGTTGTGGTAATGCAGCGCTTCATCCAAACAATCCAAGCCGCGGGAAGTCTCTGACCTGCAAGGAGTGCCAAAGAAAGGACCATGCGAGAGTGATGTAGGCTTTGGAGAAAACAACCTTCCATTGAAAGGGATGACAGTTGGTCCTCTTCTACAGGAGATGATCTCTCATACCATGCTATAGCTATCCATGATGTACTGGTTCTGCAAGAATGTCGATTGCCCCAAGTGGATGATTTATGGAAGCACCTCTTGTAATCGATTAACCAACACCTGAACCCCCCAAGTGGTGGATGGCACTGGAGATGGAAATCGGCCTTAAGTCCTCCACTTGTTTTGCTAGGGTGTGGTTCGGTGGCATGAAGAGGAGGAATCGGTAAGGCACTTGGCATCCCTGCGCACCACCGACTAGTAATCCCTACAGAAAAAAACTGAAAACTCGTCTGGGTTTGGAGAAGCCTCGCTATTGGGTCTGTTGAGATATGATTTGCATATCTTTGTAATATTCAAACTTAGTATCCCAGATTTCCTAGGATAATATCCCTGATATTTTGGGATAATATCCTTGATATTCAGGAGTAATATTTTAGCATATTCATCTTTCTTGTATTGCCTACCTTTATTATAAATAAGGAGGCACTAGTGTTTGGTGAATAATAAGAGAAAACATGTTTCTCAACCTTTATGAGTGACTTGTCATGCCATTCAATCTCTCCAATGCGCCCAGCACCTTTATGCGGCTGATGACTCAAGTTTTGAAGCCATTTCTTGGGCGTTTCTTTGTTTATTTTGACGAAATTCTCATCTACAGCCACAACCCAGAAGAGCTCTAAAACCTAGAAGAAATGTTGACACGTCATAAGTTTATTGATTTAAAAACTTGCAGCTTTGCTACTAACCTTTCTGTCTTTGTAGTAATATTTATGGACTTCACAATAGCCTTGCCAAGAACCCAAAGGGGCGTCGATTCTGTCTTTGTAATCGTCGACTGTTTCTCCAAAATGGCTCATTTTATCTCTTGTCGATGCCCTAATGATGCTAGCCATATTACTGCACTATTCTTTAAAGAGATTGTTTGCCTACACGACATTCCCAAGTCAGTTGTTTTTGGTTGTGACACGAAGTTTTTGTCTCACTTTTAGCGTCAGTTGTGGAACAGGTACAATGCTGTTTTAAATTTCAGTACCACTTGTCATCCGCAAACGGATGGTCAAATTGAAGTGGTGAATCGCTCTTTGTGAGATCTTATTCGTGCAATTTCTGGTGCTCATCCTAAGGAATGGGGCACAACTTTTCCTCAAGCAGAATTTGCGTTCAATTCTATGGTTAATCGCTCCACTGGTCGAGCCCCCTTTGAAGTTATTTATGGACGCTTGCCTCGTCAAGATGCTAACCTTGTTTCAGCTATCCGACCTCCACTCCTCTTAGCAACATGGATAAACTTATTGCTCAGATACATGATGTACATTGCGCTACTCACAAACATCTCCGGGATTCTAATGCACGATACAATCTGATGCTAATCGCCATCATCGTCGACAGGTTTTTGACAAAGGGCTTGTCCTAGTCTATCTTCGCAAAGAACGCTTTCCTGCTGGTTCTTATAACAAGCTGAAGGACAAGAAATTTGGGCATTGCAAAATCCCTATATTATTGACAATGCCTAAGTTGTTGATTTATCGTTTGAGTTCAGTATTTCATCAACCTTTAATGCTGCTGATTTATTCAAATACTACCCACTAGAGAAATCTGGTGAAAGCTTGGGGTCGAGCTTTGCCCAAGCAGTGGAGACTGATGTAGAATGTTCCATAAATCTTGGTACAACTTTGGAGACTGCTTATCCTCAGGAAATCATATCATAATAATGACACTAATTAGTTGGAGCTAATTAGTTGGCTGATTTATTGTATTTCCAGAATTTTCTATTACCTTAATTTCTGTTTCCTTTTTTGTTTGATTCCCTAAATTAGAGACTGCTATAATTCGTCAATAAAAGGGGCCAATGAATAAAGAAAGGCAGATAGGCCTCCTGTTTGCCTCCCTGGTTCCAAAGGAATTTCCTAGCGAGCATCTCCATTGATTGCAGAATACCGCCAGAGATGTATGTTGAGCTCATTGAATAGATAGCAATCGGACTTAGAACAGAGTTAATTAAAGTAGCTTTGCCAAACCAACGATGGTTGGCTCAACTCGTTAGCGGAGTTGAGTCTCAAGTGATTGATGGTGCTAGTAGCACCAGGTTCAATCCTTGGAGTCACCGTCTTGTCTAGGGAATAAATCATTACTGCTCTATCTTCCCAGCTCCGGATTATTCGGGTGCTAGTAGCCTTGTACATCATAGGCCTCCCGTAGACCCAGGATCCGGCCTAAAAATAAAGTAGCTTTGCCAGCCTAATTGAGTAGTTTGAATTTCCAGCCTGTTATTCTATTTGATGCTTTCTCAATTAGGTTTACTTAATGGTCATGTGGGATGTACCTATATGAAATTGGGTATCCGAAGGTAATGATTTTAAAATTTCTATCATTATTTTCCTTATATCTCTTATACCTGGCGTTTCTTTTACTCCATGCTGAAAGAGCATGAATTTTTTTTTTTGTCGAAAAGGACAAAAAAAATGAACATTTGAAAGGAAAATATAGTTTTATGCTTAAAACTTCCTTGAGAAGTTGATTGATAAGGGCTAAGTTAAAGTGGCACTTGATGAAACTCTAAGTCTGTGTTGAGATTCTCTCCTATGCTTCATCTTATCCATTTGTCTTGTTTGGTTAGTAAAGTGAGAAGACATGATGATAGAAGATGAAAATCTTAGGATATTTTTTTATCTTCTAATTTATGTTGAGCATAATGAGTAAATGACATTGTATAGGATCTTAAAAGTTTTTTTGAGAAGAATAGGGTCTTAGATGACCATAGAGATTCTGTGAATATTCTTGTTCATCATGTGTTTTTCACCGTTAAGAAAGCGAATTTGCATCTGCAAGATAAAGCAAGATTCCAAGGATCTCTTGAAATTCCTTTTGCCTATGTGAGAACAATTGGGAAATTGATCTGTTGTGCAGGGACTGGTCATGGTGAATCATGAAAGTATTAGATCCACTTATGTTTTGTTTCTGCTCTTGAAATATAATTCACATGTAAAAGGTGAATCAGACTTAGCTTCTGACTCATTCGATACAACTGAAATGCGGGATAATTTATCTAAGCAAGAGAAGTATAATCATCCGGGTATTCATTTAGATTATGACTTTTCTTGTACATACATAGAAAAAAAATTGCACATAGTATTAGGTTGACATTATTCATTTTTTGTGATTTTATGTCATTTTAAGTATAGTTATTTAGTGATTAGCATGACTGATCATTTTCTTCTATTTGAGTCATATTATGTTATCACATTCCCTTTATTGCAGGTAATTATTGCCACAGATATTGCAGAAACTAGTATAACAATTGATGATGTGACATATGTGGTTGACACAGGAAAACACAAAGAGAATCGCTATAATGCACAAAAGGTAACTAAGTCATTCGGTTATGATAACTTATTATTTTCGTGATAACAAAGAATATGTAAATGATCATTGCACTTTGCAGCTCAGGGACCACTGCAAATAGGGGTGTTCACCGGGTCGGGTCGATTTGGGTTGTGTCCGAGTTGAAAAATTCCAACCCGACTGTCTGACCCAACCAGATGACCCGGATTTTTATTTATTTTTATTTTTTAATGATTTTTAGTTAATCTAAGTAAATAATATCATTTAAAATTTTAATAAATATGAAATAAAGTATTTTACATGTAGAAAATAGCTAGATATTTAATAGAAATTTTTTTGGTATATAAAATAATAAAATAAATGCATTTTTTTATTAAAAAAATAAAAGAACAATTTAAAAAAAAAAGAAAATGGTGGTCGGGTATCGACCACCCGACCTAACCCAACCCAACAAGGGCCGGGTCGTGTTGGGTCGGATACTGTTTCAAAAAAAAAGTTGAAACCCTACTAGAGTTGGACGGGTTGGGTCGGGTCAAACCCCACACAGAACACCCCTAAGTGTAAATGGCTTAAGCATGTTGTTATGAATTGTTCTTTCAAAATAATTCCAGACTTTTGAAGCACTTTTGAATTTTTTGGGTATACTTTAGATAGACATTATGCATAAGATCCCTTTAGAGAAAATTACTTACAAATGGGAAGCACTATGCATGGTTAAAAATAATCATCGTGATTGTGGAGGATTGAGTATCAAACATGATAGAGAATTGCTTTTGACTTGTAGTTACTGAAACAAGTATTCTTATGCAGAAAATGTCCAGCATGGTTGAGGATTGGATATCACAGGCCAACGCCAAGCAACGTCGAGGGAGAGCAGGGCGTGTGAAACCTGGAATGTGTTTTCGCTTGTATACCAATTATAGATATGAAAAGCTCATGTGCTCCTTTCAGGTCATACCTTGTCGCACTTAATTTCCATTTTTGTTATTTAATCCATATATAGAAGCATAAACTTTAAAACATGTATTAATATATCTATTTCTATGGAAGCTGTTGAAGATCACATATCATCTACAAGTGTATTCATCTAGGTTATGATATTGACTTTGCTGCTGAATATTATTCAGTTATTTGTTGGTGGAAATTGTTTTCTTTTTCGGTTTGTGAACCATCTCTATGATGGTCAAATCCTTCACCAGTAATGGGAAATTGAATATTCATACTGTTCTTTCTCTGTGACAAAATCTAATCCTTGTGCAATCTTCTTGTCAACAGATTCCTGAGATGTTGCGTATGCAGTTGACGGAATTGTGTCTACAAATTAAGTCACTTTCTCTGGGAGATGTAAAATCATTTCTATTGAAGGTATGGTTACAATAATATCCAATTTCAGGATTACTTACCTTTGGAATGCTTTTTTAGACCATTTGCTGAGTCTGAATTGTGGTTTACCAGGCTATAGAACCTCCACGAGAAGATGCCGTTTCCTCTGCCATTAACATTTTGTATGAGGTTTGTTTCCATCCTTAACATCTTTGTTAACCCATACATTATTCTCTTTGAGTACTTCGTTCTAATTTCTTTATGGTAGTTGCCGGGATTTCGATCAATATGATAACTTTATACTCAGCTCAACTTTGCTTTTTTTGTGGTTTCTAGGTTGGAGCATTGGAAGGAAATGAGGAACTGTCTCCTCTAGGTCATCATTTGGCAAAGTTACCAGTTGACGTGTTGATTGGGAAGGTATATTAGACAAAATTTAGAGGTGTACTTAGAATCTGAAATAATGCTGAATATATCTTGGGTTATTACTATTGCTGGCCATTATTAGTGCAGTGCACGTCTTTCAGGCTTTGTTTCCGTACTTAGAAAAATATAACATGGGATAGATATATCTTGGGGCTGGACCCATCATGTGACTGTCTATTGCGCTGCTTATGGAGCCTTATGATGATGTATTTACATAGATTAGAAATTTAAAGTGGATGTCTGATTTGGTTTTTTATCTCCGTTAACTAAAAACTTCTTGTGTTATTGAAAGGGTTGTATTTTTTACCAGTTATTAGGTTTTAGACAGTAAAGATTTAACACTATACGCATCTGTGTGCCTAAAGTACGGATACTTCAGGACAAACCTTATGATGAGGTGTTTATACATATTAGAAATGTTAAGTGGGTTTCTCTCTTTGTTTTATGTCTTCTAAATGCTCCTTTTGCATGATAGTATGCTCTGTTAAATGAAACTTCTGGAGTCAATAAAAGTGGTGTATTTCTCCAATTTAATAGATTTTCGACAGTAGTGTAATAATTTGTTTTTGAAGCATGGATACTTCAAATACTTGCTTTTTTTTCATGAACATATCTTATTCAAGAGTCTTTGACTATGTATTTCCAAATTGTTTACAATAGTGGGGAAGTTTTAAAAAAATTGAGATGATTGTAAGTTGTGTATGTTGTTTTGGAAATAATTCTAATAAAATAAAGGATTTAATACTTGAGGGGATTGGCCTCTGCTTGACATTTTGTCAAGGAGCTGGCCACTCAATCGCCTGATTTACCATCCAAGATGGAGAAAATGATTTTTTTATCTGATGATAATAATGTGATTTTTATTTGATCATGTGCTGAAAAGGTTGTGTGACACTGTCACGTAGCTTGACACAAACTGTAGAAAGAAATATTTTTGACTTTTCAAATCTTAATATGTTCTCATTCCTTAAAGCTTACCCTACCAATTGTTTGAATGTGACTCAGCTGTCAATATTATGTTGGTAACCAGTAGTTTATCCTCTCAGAAACCGACAAGCAGCTGCTTATTTATCTATTGTGTGTTGATGCTTTCCATCACATCTCTCTATAGTTGGATTCTAAACTTGTAAGATTATCTTATGCACACATGCAGATGATGTTGTATGGCGCAATATTTGGTTGTTTATCGCCAATTCTGTCAGTTGCAGCCTTCTTAAGTTACAAGTCGCCATTTGTATATCCAAGGGATGAGGTACAACCCTTCTACATTCCTTTTACTTAACCCTCTTTTTTGCATTTTTGTACGAGATATTATGAAAAAATTTATAATCTTTTTGTTGCAGAAACAAAATGTGGAGAGGGCAAAATCAGCTTTACTTAATGGTATCTCTGATGGTGGGACATCTGATGATGGGATTAAACAATCAGACCATCTTTTAATGGTCGTTGCCTACAATAAGTGGACTAAAATTTTGCATGAGGTGTGTTTTAATCATCCACTATAGTCATAATTTTTCTTTTCTATATTCATTCCACACTCATTACCTAGGAAGCCTTGACAGCATCAATTTTCTTGACTGCATAAGATTTGTCTAATCAATTTTTAATTTATATCCTCAAAAAGATTATGACCATTACCGTGCAGAATGGTTCGAAAGCTGCTCAACAATTTTGCCGTTCATTTTTCTTGAATGGTTCAGTTATGTACATGATAAGGTTAGAATTCATGTGGTTTGCTAATATTACAATGATTAGTTTAGTTTTCTTTCCTCTGTTCTTTATCATTCAACTCCGCCTATGTTTTATAGCCGGTCCCAAGCCCGGATAAAGGAGGAGGGTTGTGTTAGGCCCCGACAGTCAGCGTAAAACCCTGTCGAATCGCATGAACATGGATCAACGAATAGCGTCGTATGATCCATGTAGTCGACCCCACCTAATGGGATAAGGCTTTGTTGTTGTTGTTGTTGTTTTTTATCATTCCTTTGACTATTTCATAAAAGGAAGGGTTTATTAAGTTACAAACCGGTATGTGTTATCTTTTTATCAATAATAGCTTAAAGATAGCAATAAACTGAAAAACCCCCAAATTCACCATGTAACAATATGGCAGGGACATGCGTATACAATTTGGAAGTTTATTGGCAGATATTGGACTTCTGAAATTTCCAGATAGATTACAGGTACTGATGCCATTGTCAAAGGATTTCAGTTTGCTGTATATGTGTGTTCAATATCTACACATTATATAGCACAGTAAGGATTGACATAGTTATTAGAGGTAAAATAGTTCAGGAACATCTGATTGTTTTTTTTTCCTTTGAAAAAGGAAAGGATCACTATGAAATTAATGTAAACATCCACTTGTATTAAATAAGCAAGTTATAACTTTTCTTTAAGGTTGGTGAATTGGTCCAACATGACCCAAATTTGCTTTCTCTCTTTTTCTTTCTGGAAGTTAAGAGTTAAAAGAAGAGACAAACTTGAGAGCTGGTTAGCTGATGTGTCGCAACCGTTCAACCTTTATTCAAATCATTCCTCAATCATTCAGGTAAAGAATGTTATTATTTCATGATATAAGGATGCAGTTATGTGCATAGTGTGTTCCTTTTTCCTCTTTTGTTCAAACTTTTTCTCTTTTGGAACTTGGTACATGCCTGATCTAGAACAAAGGTAGCTTGTATTGACTTCATAGGTTGGAACAACTCATTTTTTTGTCATTTTCATTTTGTCGATGAACTTGTTTGTAGTGACAATTTGCCATATTTCTCCTGTAGTCAATCATTTGCGCTGGTCTATATCCAAATGTAGCTGCAACTGTAGAAGGCATTGTTGGTCAAGGTTCTCTTGCCTCCAAAGCATTATGCAATAGTACTTCTCTCAAGGACCAGAGAACGTGGTTTGATGGAAAGAGAGAAGTTCACATACATCCTTCTTCAATAAACCACAATGTCAAAAAATTTCAATATCCATTTCTTGTCTTCCTTGAAAAGGTGTGTCATTTCTTAGATCTTTCTTTCTTGATATCTTGAGCTAACTTTAATGCACTCAGTATTTGATATTCTTCTGCTGGATATACGACATCATATGCACTTGTTGGATATCTTTATGATAAGAGATTGTTTTGACAATGGGCTCACTGTCAAAAGGTCCAAGCGGTAATGTCGGTTGTTACTTGGATGAGTAGGAACATTGGTTCATACTTTATCTATTATTTTTTCTTATACAGTATCCAGATGTTGTCAGTCACAATGAGATTATACAGAGTTATGCATGAAAAATTCTAACTGTACCTTATCTGATGTTTCATCTATCAATGGCTATTGCTTTCACAATTCTTGTCTAGAATTCTATAGACTCCATGCTCTGAAAGAGATCTCAGTATTTACTTGTACATGTTTTCTTAACTTTGTGATCCCAAGACTGATGATCATACTTCATTGAAAGTGATCGTCCGTTAAACACTTTAGACCTTCTTTACTCAGTTCTTTACTCTGTTCTACAATGAATAAGTTCTTTTGGAGGCAAACTATCATTGCACTGTAACTTCTGTATGTCGATTTGATTTTTGGAAGGAATTTTTATTTGCTGTAATGTCATTCAGATGATTGTTTGAAGTTTAATTGCGAAGTTGATCTTCTCACATAGCTTATATTCCATTTTTCTAAATTCGGGAGAAATTGCATTGACAATATTTGACGCACTTGATTCGATTTAGTGAACTATCAAAAAATCTGGAAACATATTAATGACTTGATCTTTCATGTTTATTTGATTTTCATAGGTTGAGACTAGCAAGGTATATATACGTGACTGCAGTATTGTATCTCCTTATTCTATACTTATATTTGGTGGCTCCATGGTCATCCAACATCAGGTAAATATTTGTGAATATTCACAATTTAATAGTTTCTTGTTTAGCTTAATATTTTCTTATTTTTTGTTGATTGTCATTATTGCATTGCACTATCTATTAATTGTCATCATGCACACAACATAGAGCTACTACACTAAACTTCTTGGAAAAAGAGTTTCTTAAGTATACTAGGGTAAGAAGAGGAAAGAAATAAGAAGGCATTGAAAGGAGATATGATTCGCATATCTTTGTAATATTACGGGTTTCCCTTTTTCTTCTGTTCTTAGAATATGTTGGAGTAATATCCCAGATATCTAGGGTAACATTCTAGATATTATGAAGTAATATTCTAACATATTCACCTTTCTTATATTAAATAAGGAGGCACTAGTATCTGGTGAATAATGAAAAAACATGTTTTAACATGGTAGCAGAGCGGTAGCGATCTCATCGCCATCCTTCCCATCTTACCCCCATCCTTCCTCATTCTCCTCCTTTCTACCCTTTTTTACTTTCTCCTTTAGCGTCCTTAGTGCGCTATGTTTTCAATCACCATCAATAGGAGGTTGACTTCAATCTAGATAGATGAGAGTTATATTTTGACCTAAATCCATTTCACCTTTAGTTATCAAAATCGGATCTTGATTCTTTTTCTCTCGTGCTCAACCATGGTCAACACGAAAGTTGAATCTGGTAACTCTGGTGCAAAATCCACCATTAGCACTCCACTCAATATCAATATCAAACTTGATTGTACCGACTATCTCCTCTGGTCCATGACATTTGAGCATTATGTATGGTCCCACAGAAAGAAGCATTTCCTCGTCAAATTCGAAGAACATACAGACAATTGGGATGCAAGTTGCCTCTGCCATGCTCAATAGCACGGTTGAACCTGTTGCTAAAGAAGTCTGTGTGGGAGGTACTTCAAAAACTTTACTCATAAAGCAATATATCTTGTCTTTACAAGGTCCATGAAGACATCCAGCCGTGTAAAAAAAAGACGATCAACCGAGAGTAGATTATTTTGGGACCTTGACTAACCTCTGGAATGAGCAAGACTATATCAAGGTGTTGATAGAGCAATGTGATCAAATTAGATCTGCCGGCCTTGAATATAATTAGTCAAGGGTCAGTTGATGACACAATTATTTCGACCCCTGAAGAAATCGATGCTCGGCTCTCCTATTGATGATTTCTCTCCACATACGGATGCTTCTGCTCTTGTTACATGTGGAAGGGGTAAAGGAAAGTTTTCTTACAAAGGCAGAGGTAGCGGACGTGGATGAGGGAACGACTCTGAAGGATGTACCAAATTCTTTTGCAAAAGTTGTCATCGATCCAACCATCCCTCTAACCGTTGCTGGGTAAAGTTTGAATATCCTGCTGATCGCCTAAAGGCTCACGCTGACAATGCTGATGAGTCTGATATTCTAATTTTAGAACAAGATTATGATCGTCTTCTCTCTCTTTCTGTCAGCGAATCTGCATTTCCTTCAACTGGTGTTGCTATTATGCATCATTCAGGTAGTGTTGCTCTTTCTACTAATGATCAATCTAACTGGATTGCAGATCAGGGTGCCTCCTCACACACAATGGGTGATGTCTCTTTCTTCTCATCCATAATTCTCTCAACCCCCTTAATGTTAAAGTTGGTTCTCTCTCTCTCTCTCCAGTCATTGGTCTTTGCACTGTTTTTGCTAATTGTCACCTCTCCCTTGACAATCTTATGCATGCCCCAAAGTTTGCTCTAAGCCTTCTGTTTACTAGTCAATTTACACGGTCCTTAAATTCCGAGAACATTTTTATGATTCTGTCTTCGTTCTATAGGATCTCCAAATGATGAGGTAGATTGGTGGAGAATTTGAACGTGATGTAGGATAGATATGACAGATTTTAAATATTGTTAGTTGGGATCCTTGTCTAGATTTTTTTTATATTTGATTGTAAAATGCCTATAAAATGGGCATATACTTTCATTATTGGTAGTTCAATTAATATCCAATTATTCTATAAGCCTGTGTGTTTTCTTTCTTGGTGGATTCCGAGTTTATCAAGCTATCGATGGTACTTCAAACTGTCAGTCTCTTTCAGGATTCGTTCGAAAGTTGTAATGTCCTTTACTTTACGATCCCTCTCTGCGTCAAGTAGTATCAGAGCCTTCCAGGAGATTTACCTCTTCGTCCTGGTGCTCTCCTCGCATCATCCATTTATTATTTTATTTTTCTTGTCATTCATAACCGAATTGATCCTTTATTTTTGTTTTCTCAATTTTTGTTATCTCTATTTTGATCGTTCATAACTGGTTACATCCTTATCCCTTTTTATCTCAAATGATTTGTTAGTTTTTATCTTGTTTTCTTCTTTTTTCTTTTAATTTTATTTAACTGACAAGATGAGGATAGAGCCACCTTCATTTAATGAGTACTTCGACATCGATGAATTTTTACATTGGATTTCTAAGGTTGATCACTTTGATTACTGGAATGTTCAAGAATCTCAACAGGCCAAATTAGTTGCCAAACAAATTTACAAGCAGGGCACTTTCGTGGTGGAAAGATAATAAACATTTACTAGAGAAACCTATCCAGACATAGCAAAAGATGAAGAAATGCCTATAAAATGGGTATAAACTCTAAGTTATTGATAGTTCAATTGATATCCAATTATTCTATTAAACCTGTGTGGTTTTCTTTCTTAACATATTCCAAGTTTATCAAGTTATTGATGGTGTTTTGAACCATCAACCTCTTTCCGAATTAGTTAGAAAGTTATAATCTCTTCCACACACGATCCCCTGCTGCGTCAATATGCTACCAGCATCTCCGTACAGCCCTATCGTCTCCTAGGCCATCCTAGTTTGGTTGTTCTTCCAAACTTTGGGTTTTGGCTTGTGGTTCTATTGTTCCTTTTTTGTTGTTCTCTTCTTGAGGGCTTACACTTGTACATTTTTCCCCACAATGCTATATATATATGTATATATATATATATATATTGTTAAATTTGATGTGCTAATCAATTTTCCTAAAAGCTTAAGCCGTTAGGAAGAGCAACATCATTCATTTTTTATTCTTAACACTCCCCCTTACGTGTGGACCGTTGACCACTTTTTGTTCTAGCCCAAGCCTAACACGTGGACAACTAAGGGAGGAAATTACTCTTTTTTTTAATAAGAGTTTAACGAGGTTCGAATTCTTGACCTCTGGTTGTGATACCATAATAAATTTGATGTGCTGACCAATTTTCCTAAAAGTTTAAACCGTTAGAAAGACCAACATCATTCATTTTATATTCTTAACGTGTATATATGGGTGACACCCTAACTTTGGTGTTCACCTTTTTTCTCAAAAAAAAAAAAAAACTAGGCAAGCATCATCGTACTTTTTCATCTACTCTTGACAAATGAGAGAAAATTTCATTTTCCATTGTGCATGCTGACCTATGGGGTTCCTGTTTCCAACATTAGGTATTTTAAATATTTTTTGGTTTTAGTAGATGACTTTTCTATAGTCACTCAGATTTATATGTTGCAGAGTAAGATGGAAACTCCTCATATTATTCGAGAATTTGTTGCAAAAATAAAAACCCAGTTTTCCACCTCAGTTAAAATCTTTTGCAGCGGCAATGGACTTGAGTTTGCAAATTTTGATCTTTCGTCTTTTTTAACTCAATGTGTCAAAACTTCTCAGCAAAATGGTGTTGCTGGAAAAGTTCTACTGTATGGAACATGCATCAGATTAGCAAGTAAATTGACATAATACAATGGAAGTAGTAGAAAAGTAGCAAGTAAATGGAACAAATGGCCTAAATTGACATCATCGCAAGTAAATGGTGTTGCACTCCATAGCTATTTTTCTTCTTCGGGAGTGGGGATTTGGAAGTAAATTGACAACAAGGCACTTTGTAAACTGGGAGTGCAAGTTTACAGATTTTTACTAATAGTTCTGGGAACAGAATACGCATCAGATTAGCAAGTAAATAGTATTGCACTCCATAGTTCTTCTTCAGGGATGGGGATTTGGATAGTGGCTGCAGTTTTTCTCCATCCTCCATTTTTGCTGCTCTCTTCTTGAGAGCCTACATTTTGTACATTTTCTTTTCATAGTGATATATATACACGGATGACACCCTAACTTGGTGCTCATCCTTTCCCCCCTCAAAAAAAAATCATGAGTGTTCCCATTTATGAAAACACGCATCAGATTATGTATTCTATAGCTTTTATTGCCCAATATGGGTAGATCAGCATCTATTGATTTATTTTGGGAGGGTTTTTTTCTAGTTAAAAAATCCTCAAGCTTTTGTGCCAAAGTCCTATTTTTATGTTAGTGTTAAAGTCCAAGTAGTTTTCTTTTCATAAAGAAAGTTTATGTTGTATACCACTACATTCAGGGTCTCAGTACAATCTGGTTGATATATTCATCAACTAATGCTCACCACTGTTCCCTTTAGAAGCAAAAAGAAAAAAACAAAAAATCCTAGTCTGCTAGATCCTGTTAGATTTTCCTAGATTTGATGTATTTGTCTACTCTCGTATCATCAGATTAGTAAGTAAATTGACATAATACAGTGGACAGGTGAACCACTCTATGTCATCCGACTGATCATTTTTTTCTAATGTATGGCCATTTGTGCCTTGTTGATCTAATAAGTTGATGCAGTTCTGGCAAATAGTTAAGATGTAGAAGAAATATGCTGCTATAGTTTTTCTTCCTTTTACAGTATAATAAACTATCCTCATGCTTAATTAATTATCAATGCCTATCACAGGAAGGTCTTGTCTTTATAGATGGCTGGTTAAAGTTGAATGCGCCTGCACAGACTGCTGTTCTATTTAAGGAACTCCGTGCAACACTCCATGCAGTTCTGAAGGAATTGATTAGCAAACCAGAGGTAGTCCATTGATAAAGTCTTCATATATATCTTCAATAAGATTGATATTTCCAAACCTCTTGAATTTTATATATCTTTGAATTCAATTGGTATTAAAATTACTCTTCAAATATTTAATTCCTCAGGTGTTAACAGAAAGAGAAAAGTGACAATATCATACCTCTGCGGACCAATGGTGTTGAAACTGTAAAATATATCTCTAGAACTTATAGTGTGGGTTTGAATCTTTTTCCTTGTAAACATAGAACAAAGAAATCCGGATCATGAAAGTATCAAGCCATTTATATTTTCCCACTTGTCTCATTCCATAGCAAAAAGAGGGATCAGAAACTGAAACTATACACATGGTACAACTTTCCCCAGTTTTTCAAGTGATTAATACCTAACCGGTAAATATTTCAAGCATGATTGCTTCCAGTCTTATGAGTTGGAAGCAGATTCCCATGTTGACCTTTTTTCTTCCACTGCTTGCTTATTTGATTTCTCTTCGATCTGCATAATGATAAATCTTGCAGATTACTGTTGCTATTATCACTTGCCATACATCTTGATGTTGCTGACCTTTGTGCCTAACTCTTGTATCCAACATGTTTTAGATGGCCACATCGGTGAACAACGAAGTTGTGAAATACATTGTACAGTTATTGCTGGAGGAAAACCAAGTTCAAATATCGAACCAGAAAGGTACACAATTTCGGCAACCTTCCTCATAAAGCTATATTTCAGCTGCTGATGTCATGCACAAAAGTCTGCTGAACTAGATTACCTCTGATAAACCTGTCATGTAAGTTATACACACCAGTCTTGGGAAAAGTAGTGAAACAGCTAGATTGATGATGTACTCATTGCAGCATTATGTGCGTGTAGTTACCATCACGTTTCAGGATGTCGGAGCGTAAACTGGCGTTATCCATTGATTAAGTGAAACAGCATGCCCAATTTAGGCATCTTCCCCGTGACACCTCTGATGTTAAGAATGTTGGTCATCATTGGTGAAAGAAAAGAGGGGAAGATGTGAAGTCGTCCGGTTCATGGTTTGTCGAGGAATATGTAAGTTGTCAAACCGGAAACGGTAATAGCAATGATCTACCAAAGAATTATTCATGTGAGTTTAATTAAATAATCTATTACAAAATAAATGTTGCACAAGCTAGAGGTAGAATTGTTTAAGGATATTTGGAAATGATAACGCGAAGTAGCCGCGAGCTGGTGTTATACCAGGCTCTTATTTTCTTTCTTTTTCCTGGTACATTCTCTCCTCGCTTTGCATTCGATGCCTTTATGATATTGCAATGCTTCTATAGACAAGGTAGGCAATTGACAGTTTAACACCCTTGTTGATGTATATTTATCAGCTTAGTCGAACTTAGTAACCAAAGAAAATTAATGTTTGCATATTTATTTCGTGAGGTAGCGAGGGGAAATTGTTTTTCAACTTTAGTCAATTGCAAAATGATTTTTGATGACTAATGTCCTCCTGTCAGAACACATAATTGAATAGGGAAAGTGTTTTATAAAATATACTTTCCCAAACAAATAAAAATATACTTACTGCAATGTTGCGGGTGATTGTGCCAGGCCACGCATCTTCAATTAGTAAAATGTTTTCCCTTACTTATAAAAAAATATTTATTTATTTATTTGGGTTTATAATAATTTTGATTTTTATCATTTCCTGTTTAAAAATTTTGCCCAACAATTTTTTTCCCTTCCTTTTTCGAAAAGTGGAGGCCCGAAGCTGTTGGATTCAACCTAATTGCGAATTAAAACAAAACTAGAGATAAGGGCAGGACTTGTAGGCAGTAAAAGTGCTGCGTTGGAATCGAAAGCCTTCTTTGCTGGGACAAGTTGTGTTCGCTTCTTGATAGATATGCAAAAACAATTGCTTCCCATTTTCTGGGCAGTAACTGTGTGGTGAGTCGGGAACAAAAGCTTAGTGCAGTAATTGAGAGGTCAAAAATTATGTATGTATTTTTTATTTTTATTTTTCTTACATTACATCTATCATGTATGGACATTCTCTTTCTAATTGAAAAAAAAGAAAAAACTTGTGAATTGAGGTCGCCTGCTCAGCGGTGTGTGGAGCCACGAGCCGCGCCATGATGCGACCAGAAATGAATTATCCCGCCGAGCCAGATGTCGGAACGACTCACTCGCCCATGCTGGTCCAAGCCCTACCTTCGCCCTGGTTGGTTGGTTCAGCTTTTCCTCTTCCGGCGATGACACGGTCGCCGGTTCACAATGGAATTGATCGGACCGGAAGTTTTTCGGAAAAAAAAAAGAGTCTATAATCTAACAAATGAAAAAAATAAGTCTTTAATTTTTATTATCATTGAGTAAGGAAATGTTTTATAGCCGAATTATTAAAACAATCGTAATCAACAGCCCAATCCTATTTTTTTTATTCATAGAAATGCTAATAGTTCAACTGGTTAATAAATTAAATCAATCTCATAATTAAATATTAAAATTGTGAGATACTTTATTTTTCGCTCTCCAATGATATTCGTCAAATTCCATTCTCCGTATTGGCCTGAACCCGAAAGAAAACTTGTGTTCCTTCAGTTTTTTCAAGAATAATTCTTAATCCGAAAATATATGAGTTTGAACAGAAAAAGTAAAGTTGGAAAATAAAAGGGAAAGAAAAATAGATGAGGAATATTAATTAGAGTTATATTTAAATAAAAAAAGTTAATCCTTTAGGAATCTTAATTTAAAATATATTTTTAAAAGTCATAAAACATGATTAAAATAAGATTATGATGAATTTTAATGTCAAACAAAGAACTTAATTTGAAGATCTTTCTCGTCAGAATATCCCTTTTTACTCTTCATATTCACTCATTTATGCTTCCTCTCTCTTTTTTTTAGACCCACTTTGGCTGTATGGATGAAAAATAATTGTTCCCCAAAAAATAATTTTTGCCATCACAAAGAACATGTAAATGCAAGAATTTCACTATTTTTGATACAATGATGAGAACGAGGCTTTTATACTCAATATATCCCCATATCAAACATGCCCACCGGGTTTCTCCTCGACCCCTTGGTGCATGCATCCCGTAGAAAATAGCACATGCATAAAGACACTAGGCAACGTGTGGCCTTCCTCCTAGACGTTGTCACGTATGAATAGAATTGTAACGTCCAACAAAAATTTCAAAAAAAATATAAAAATTAATTAAAATATAAAGTCAGATTTATATTATTAAAAATTAAATTATGAACCCATTGAAAAGTTGTAACCAATCTTATCCTATGTATATAAACTTTTCTTCCAATCAAAATCTTTTTTATTCCTAGTCGTCATTCTTCCCATCTTTCCCCTCCCCCACCTACACGAATTCCCAAATAACCAGGAGCCCGAGCACTGACCGTTGGAAATGACGCCGAAATCTCACCGAAGAATAGGGAATCAATCAAGATGGTGTAGTAATCATACTAGAACTCTTTATATCATTTTCATGATTGTTTGGACTTTTCCTCTCGATTTTCCTTAATTTAGCATGGCCACTAGATGCAAGGAATCAAGGACAAGTAGGAATTAAAGTCAGGGAACCTTCGGGGACTATCGATGCAGAAACGGATAAGAAGAAGAGGGCCAAACAGTAGAGAACTCACGCAGAGATGGGTGAATCGTTGGATCGATATTTGGATCAGTTTTAACAATAGATTTGCATGATATTATAGTACAATTAAAATCATAGCATCACCCTCATATTATCCATAATTCGTCCTATGTAATTACTTTGATCTTAAGATATTTATTCCGGCGAAACTACATCAAAAATTGAGCATTCACATCACCATCTTGACGAAATCCTAGAATTTGGACTTGGTTTGGACAAACCGGGTCGGGTGTGTATACTATTGAGCCAAATGGCGCAGAACCTGACTTGGGTTCCATGCTGCCTGACCCGTGCCCGATGTCATTGCGCACGCAAATGTCGGAAAATAGTACGGGCACACCAGTGACCCGGTCCGAGTTTAGAGAGCAAAGATCGAAACTCGGACCGAGCTCCCTTGAACTCGGCCTAAGCTTCGACACACACACCTAGAGATAGCTTGGACCGAGCTGGGGTTATATTCGGCCCGCGCCGTGGTTGAGATGCCAACCATCACAGAAATCGACTTAAGTTTGTTTCAATTCAGCCCAAGTTCTGCTGAAGTTTATGTTATGAGTTGATATTATATCATTTGATTATTCAGGTATCCATCTTATTCCATCAAAATATAGTTGTTTTAACATAATTATTTGATCATTCATGAATTGATTCTACCGATATTATGATATAGAGTATCGCATAGTTAGTAGCGTTGTTGGATCTTGCCATGGATAAGGACGATTCGGAGGCATTACAAGAATTCATAAAACTGATTCTCAAAACTCTAACCACAATACAATTAGAATGAAAGGAGGGAAAAATATAATGCAACCATAATAACAAGTAAATTTGTTGATGAGTTTTGATATGACTCAACATACATTATCGCTTGGACTTTGACATTGTCAAATATTCACTAAAACCGTTCATTACAAATGGGATAAGAAAAACAAATATTTTCATCACATCATCTTCTCCATTTCAAAAAATAAGGCACCCTTCCTCAAAAATTTCCATGCATCTTTTTTTTTCAAGTATTGTGTTCTTATGTGGCTTGAGCATATTTTTATAAGTCAAGTGTGTATGACTATTGTAGATATCACTTAAATCTTATAAACTATGTTACACTTTTCCAATTAAAATTTGGATGCTTGTTTTACATTTTCAAATGTTCAAAACAAATAGTTATTAATAGTTGTTGCGTCTATCAAGAAAGATTCAGATATTTGAAATTTTTTACCTTATTTCTCTATAAGGTGTCAACTATTCTACAATTCATACATCCAAATTTTCAAACAAACATTCATTTTTTTTTCTCTGAATGTTCAAGGCTCCTATTGTCACCCGAATAAACGAGTATTATTTCAATCATAACCTCAGTTATCATAATAAGATAATTTCTATTTTTTAAAAAAAGTAAGAGAATTATTTATAATTGTTATATTAATCTCTTAGTCAAAAGTTAATGGAAATGTAGTCAAATACTAATTGAAATTTCAATGTCTAAAACTATCCATTCTAAATTAATTTTTTCATATTACATTTTTAGACATAATTTGTTGTATAACTATTTATATAATGTAACAACATGGTCAGAGGTCAGTCAAAAAAAAATATTGGAGCAATGATGAAAACGTAAGACTGATCCCTTCCTTCTAATATTTTTGTCCTCTTCTGCTTACTTTCTTCTTCTTCCATTCTTTCCTCTCGTCTTCTTCTTCTGTTGCTTCTCTCTCCACTCAATAGCCCTCCTCTCGTTCGGATTGGGGCTAGCAAACCGCCGCACAGCACCCCAATGGAGGAGCACTGCCGCCTGCAGGAGATCCGGCCACCGGATCATGCTCCAGCGCCCAGGTGAGGAAGAGACAACGGATGATTTTCGCCCCTTCTCTATAAATGACGCCCGACGCCCTCCGATTTTCCTTCTCCTTTCTCTCTCTCTCTATCTCATTCTGTTTCTCTTCTGTACGTTGGACGACAGAGGGCGAGCGGACGACGCCGACGAACTTCTCCGGCGCAGGTGATAGGGAGGGTGAGCAGTAGGGACTTCGACGTTGTGAGAAAAGAAACCCCTATCTCCTTCGACTCTCGCCATTTCCAACCTTGCCCCTCACCCTTCTTCTTTTTCTTCTCCAGGGCATGGACAGTCGAGGGCGGATGAGCAACGCCGGCGACCTTCTCCGGCAAGGGCGACGTAACATTCGGAGGGGAACTTCAGCATAGTAAGAGCCCTGCTCCTCTAATTTCCCTCCCTGCTTTCGTCGTCCGGCCTCGCACATCACTCATTCTATTTTTCCTTCCTCGGCGAGCGGACAGCAGTAGACGAGCAAGGGACGCCGGCGTTCGTTCCCGTCACAGACGGCGTGAGAACTGGCCAGCAGGGGCGCCGACACGGTGAGAAAACCCCATGTTTCCCATTTTTCGTTCGCCGCATTATGATCTTCCTTCCTCACTCGACGTTCTCCTTTTTCCGACGCGCACGGGCAGCAGACGGCGAGCGGACGACGTCGGAGGTCTTCTCCGGCGCAGGCGAACAATAGGAACTTTAACGTGGTGAGAAAGGGCCCCACTATTCCTCTCTATTTCTCGCTGGGAATACCTCGCCTCTCACCACTCTCTTCTCTTTTTCGGCGAGTGAGCAGCGACCAGCGAGCACGGACGTTGACGACCACCTCCGGCGCCGACGACGTGAGGAGCAGAATAGGGCAAGGATGAACCTCCACGGCTTAGGCTTTAAGGTGTGTGGATTCTGGGATCTATTTCATATGTCGTGATTCTTGACGGACATAGTGTGCCTGATTTGAACACCCTTGAACCGAACTCTCGAACATAAATGTATGATGCTTCTCGAATGATTACATGCTGATTTTTTGCCATGAACACAAGAAAGTATGTTTACCTGAATGATAATTGCATATGACCGAACCAACGAAACGATCGTCGAAAAAGAATGAATTGTTGAATTTAATTTACGACTCGATCGGACCCGGCCCGGGTTCCTCAGAACTCAGCCCGGGCTCGGTCTGGCCGCACCGAGTTACTCCGAGCACGGCTCGGGTCCGCCATGGACGTCGAGCTCGAGCACGGGGCGAACCAGATGCCCGAACCGGGTCACCCACGACTCGGTCCGGGTCTGCCGTGGAGAAGACGATTGGGAGAGTCTCCTCTCCCGACACAATCGTCTTCCCAACTCGGCCCGGGTGTAACCCAAACTCAGCCTAGGTTTCCTCTCGATTTTCACCTCGAAAAATTGAGCCCGACTTCGACCAACTCGGCTCGGGTTTCCTTTACTCGGCCTGGGTTTGGAACCTGATTTCTATATTTACGATTTTTTGACATTTGAACTAATGAGACATCCTTGAATCTATTTCCACGTTAATCCTATGAATATTGTCCCCTAATTTTATATGAAACCATGCCTTTCACCTGATTATGATTATTGATATCTCTTCACGAAATAGACTAAGTATGACTATGCTAATTACGCTAAGAATGATAATGATTTTCCTCGAACTTTTTTATTTATGATTATGACTATGATTCTAAAGTAAACGATGATTTACATGAACATAATGATAAATGACTATGACTATGACATGATGAATAAGAATGATGAAAAGTGGCGACCGCACTCCTACAGTCGACCAAAATGTTTTCGACAGATGACCCGTGATTGTTGGGCATCCGTCGTGTGGAATTGAAGTCGTGATCTTGATATTTTAAACCTGATTTGCTCAATAGACTTTCGTCCACAGGATTTATAAACCAACAAAGATCCATCAAAAGATGAAGACCTGTCGTTGCCTTGATCGATCCGAGAATCGAAATACAGGCGCAGGTACGATAAGGGATGATGTTCTAGCTTCGTAACAGGCCCCTCATAGGTTACCATTTGCTCTATCTAGGCGGGAGTTTCTCCCACGGATGGTCCGGTGGCGAGGTCATCCTAACCCGACGGGGTTCACCGTGGCACTGATCCCCCATGTGCACATGATGTCTAAATAGTTGTATCATCAGTTTCAAGCAATGGTATTCCCCCAAAGATGAAGAGCTCTTCAAAAGATGAAAGTAAAGATGAATGAATAGATGAATGTAATGAGGTAAAGTCATGAATGAATGAAAGATGAATGAAATGAAAAGCATGAAAGCAAGTAAATATGAATGTATGAAAAATAAGCATAGCTCATGACTATGAAAATGTGTTTCTCTTTTATGATCTCTACTCATGCCATGACTAATAAATTTCTATCCATGATTATTTCATTATGTTGATTATATACTCTTTTCATGCTATGTTTGGATAGAACTAATTTATTATTTATATGAACCTGCACTTAGCTTTATGCTAACGGTTGAGATTGCTCCCCTGTGTGATTCTCACAAGTGTATAATGGTCAGACGGGAGGCGGTGCTGCGTGTACGGGGGTCTCGGCGGGGTGGCTTCTTGTTGCATATGGTTATGATGGAACGTAGTAGTAGTTATCTCATGTACCGTTGCATGTGTTGGGCCGTGTATGGTGACGGGTCTTACCGTGTCCTTATGGGTTGAAGTCGCTACTTTATTTAGACTAGTCTTGTATTCATGAGCCACTACCTTTTTGGACGGACGAGTACACCTTTTTATTTCCTGCATCGTACTTAGTAATGAGATTATTCACTCATACTAAGGTACCTTTTTGAGATGTATTTTGGTCACTTTTTGGGCGTATGTGGTTCATGTAATGTCGCATCTTATGAATGCTAGTTAAACCTTTGATATATGTTAGAGTAAAGGGGGGCTGCGCAGCACAGCAGCTGTGGAGCGACAATGTGGGACGTCGGATGCCATCCGACGTCCCTTTTTTTTCTTCTACCTAAAGCAACGTCGTAGGAATCGCCGCCGTCCATCTCTACTCAACGCTCCAGATTCTCGCCCATCCAACAAAAACTAGCGTCCACTCCCTCAATTTTTTCTCTCCTCTCGAACCCTAACCCCCAATAATCGATCAGCCGTGAGCCTTTCTCCGTCGGCGATTATGGAGAAACGGAGTCACAATTGATTTCAGACCTAGTTATTGACTTCGTTCGCGAGTGTTGGGACCATTTCTGACGTCGCTCTAGCAGAAGGTCACATTCTCCGGTCACATTCTCCGGCGAAGGCAGAAGGTCACGTTCTTCGATGGAAGCTCACGTTCCCTGGCATTTCTATTTGCAGTCACGCTCACGTGGTGAGATGAAGTCCCTCCTTTAAAACCCTAGGTTTTCCTCTTTCCAAAATCTAGTGTCCCTATGCATGCTTTGATCACACTACCAGAACAATCCACTTCGTTTGATGCTCATGCTTTGAATGACCTACGCATTCTTTGATCATAAGATGAAATGTTTAGTGTTGGCGGTTCATTGATGCCCTTTATTTTTGCATGATTAGTTTTACTTACATTAGCAGCAACATCATGTTAATTTCTGAGTTTATTAGCATCTTGTGTTAATTTTTGAGTTAATTAGCAGCAACATCTCCTAAGTTATGGATGCGATTGAGTTAAGCCAACATGTTGAAGATGGACGACTTCAAGAACATGTTTGCACACAAGAAAGGTTTCTTCTTCTAAAACACATGGACGATTTGGTAGCAAAGCATTGTGATGTCTGATTTTCTTCTTTTTTTCTAAAACACAAGATCGGTAGACCAAGAAAATTAGCTAGAATGAAATCTGGAGTAGAAATTTCATTGTCCCAACATGAGCCAAAGAGGAGAACTTGCAAAAAGTGTGGGAAACAAGGTCATTTTATCAAAAACTGTCCATTGGCTAAGGTAATGTATCCTTTTGATTATATTTTAAAGTTATTATGTTGTTTGAGACATTTTGTTTCTTGTTGAAATAGGGCCAACATGCAAATTTGACACAATGAAGGAATGTTTTGGAGGCTTAGTTTCTTCCCCCAAATTTTAATTAACAACAGGTAATATCATGTTCCATATTTTATTGTATACTCATGTTTTATTGTTCTCATTTATCTTTGTTGTTTCAGTTTTCTGCAGTTCCACATGAGAAGGGATTTTGGACATGGGGACTTTATGAGGCTTCTAGCATGCTTGGAAAATTTTCTTATTGTCGTCCCATTTTGTTATGAGCATGTGCTGCTCCATTTTTTGTAATGAATTGTGTTGTTGAAAACTTGCTAAATTTTAACGATATTGTTTGGATAGTTTTCATCTTGTGTGTTGTGTAACTTGTATACACCATGTGTCCGTGCTTTCTTGTTTGCTATAAGTGAAAATCAGAAGAGTTTTGTGCATACAAGATTCCATAGAAAGAGTCCAATGTGTTGCTTTAAAACGTGCAGTTTGTCGCAATTTCACGACCACCTTCTTCAACTTGACGATCCAATGCACGAGTGGTATCCTTGTAGGTATCAGCTCACTGATGTGTTAGCTTGTGCAGTTCAATCATCTTCTGTAATTGGAAACCCAAAGGTTTTTTCAGTTTGTGTTCATGTCATTCTTTCATTTGTTTTGTATGTGTTGTTAATATTTCATTCTTCCATCTTTCATATCGATGTATGTAGGCGCTCCAATTAAACCATAAACCTCCAGGTGTTAATAATGCATGCTTTCAATATTTGGTATATGTTCCTGTCATTGTGTCAAACTTCTAGCTTTCATCTGATGCAAGCACTGCAAAAAGAAAGAAGTTATATATGCGCGAAGATCTTGCAAATTTTAGACAAGAGGGTCAACGGCTTGATTACCCGGATGATGATACGAGAAATTGCGGGAGGAACAACACTGCAACATGAGTAAAGAGGGGCTGCAACTCGATAAGCATTCCAAGCATTCAATAACATTCATAACAGAACTTTATACATCACACCTCGTACAAGAATTCGATGAGCATTCGATAAGCATTCCAAGCATTCATAACAGAACTTTATGCATCACTTCCTACAAGCATTCCATAAGATGCATTTGAAAACAGTACAAGCATTACACTTCATTTTAAAATAAGTAAGAAAATAAAAAAATACATAAGACAAGCATTCTTTTAAATGTTCTTCGATGTTCTTATTTTTCTGCTTCAAGTTCCTTAGATAATCTGTTAAAGGCAGCCATGTATCGAGGTGCAAGCGGTGAATCAAGCCAACAAAAATATTCGCAGGATCTTGTTGGATCTTGTTTTCTGGCAAAAATAAACAACATAATTTAGATAATTATGCAAACACAAGTAATATATAGACAAGTAAGATATAGGTAAGAAAAGGAATACGAACCCCATAATTCTTGCAACCGTAAAATCTCCGTCCAAGATTTTTATTAGTTGAAGAAGTCTCACAAATGTTTCTTCTCCGCAATCACATATCGGTAGATCTAATGCTATATCTGAAAATAGAACAAAAATATCAACATCAGAATGCCTAAAAATTAGGCTCTTTTTTGTGATTACCCCTTTGATCTTCTTTGCTTGTACAAAAAGAAATAAAAAGGAAAGTGGAAAAGTACCACTTAAGGATGCGATGCGGAAAGAAGAAAAGATCAAAGGGGTACAGGGTAATCGCCTTCAGGAGAGATTAAAAGAGACACATAAAGAAGTACCCTGTACCCCTTTAGGATGCAGTGCGAAAAGAAGAAAAATAGTGAAAAAATGAAACATATGAAACGAAAATAGGGTAATCGCCTTCAAAAAATTGCCACAAAATCTTCAGCGTGTTTCGTAATCACCACAAAGGGAGGAAAGAAAATAAGCATAGGGTCCGCGAAAAACTAAAATAAAAAAATAAACAGAGGAAAGAAAGGGACCTTCAAAGTCTTCGTGTGGAGTGACTCCGTCGTCAACAGTAATGCTCCATAAACGCCGGCAGGGAAAGGCTCGCGGCTGATCGAACGATGTGCCCTTCATGCCAAGAGGAGACGATCGATTATTGGGGTTTAGGGTTCGAGAGGAGAGAGAAAAAATTGGGGGAGCAGGATGCCAGCTTTATGTTGGATGGGCGAGAATCTAGAGTGTTGAATAGAGATGGACGGCGGCGATTCCTGGGGCGCTGCTTTAGGTAGAAGAAAAAAAAAGGGACGTCAGATGGCATCCAACGTTCCACATTGTCGCTCCGCAGGCTGCTGTGGCAGCCCCTCTTTACTCTATATGTTAAGCTTCCGCATTTGCTTTTATTTTGTCGTCTTTCTCTTATCGTATAGTCTTCCGCTATGTTATCTTCTCTCTTTAAGTCTTCCACTATTCATATATATATGCTTGTTGATTCTTTCGCTAAGTTATTCTTTATTGTATTCATGAAGCCTTCCGCTGTAATATTATATTCATTTATTCTTTCGCTTCGCATTCCTTTTGTGTTGACCGTCCAGTCAACGAATCGGTCATGTAAAGAGGTCAAAGAGTCAAAGTAGAGGTGAAGAATCGCATATGTGGCATCCCTCGGGGCACTACATATAAGGTGATGTTTTATTCTCTAAAAAGGTAAGAGAATTATTTATAATTGCTATATTCACTTCTCAATTTAAATCTAATTTGAAAATAATTCAGGCGAAGGAGAAAAAGAAGAAAAAAAAAGCACCATCTAGCTATTGAAAAAGAGAACTCGGCTTGCAAGCTCTGGATAGAAAGTTGGAGGGCGCTATTAAGTGCATAAAATTATACAGTTCAAATTTAAAATTTTAATACGTAAAAAAATAATCTTAAATATTCTAGTTTTATATTAATAAAATATAATCAATTAAGTCATAAGAATGGTATTCTTATATCAATCATTTTTGTGCACGTTATAGTGTCATATATCTTCTAGTACATGACTACTATTAATTGTAGGTCTTTACATAGTGATATAGAAAGTAGAACCCCGTGCAGTTCTTTACATAGTGATATAGAAAGTAGAACCCTGTGCAGTCTCATCGCCTGCAAAAACTTCCTATTGGAAGTGTTTGCATGAAATGAGATTTATTATTCAGGTCAATTTATTAGTCATTATCTTATTCAAAAGGAAGGAAAAAATGTATACTTGGATGAAAGGAGAACAAAATAAAAAAAGAGCGATGAATCTGATAAAAATCATTTTTGGCATGCAATGTAACACATATTTAACTTTATCATAATCAGAGATTATTCAAATACTTCAATATGCTTGTATGTGCAACCAATATCGTAAATTTATACCATATAGAATTCATCATTTTAGTAAAATAACATGTTGAACATTGGTTTAATAGCATATAGAGGCATTCGTACATTCAAAAGCATTTCACACAACAACTCAAATAAAATTTATTCCATATCAACATAGGAAAGAATCCACTCACCTTGGATTACGTCGAGTCTCAACTGCCTCCCGTCCGATTTCGATCAAAAGAGAGAAGTACCTATTACATTCATTTAAACCTTATTTAAAAAATAACTCTATCATCTAGGACATTTATCACCTCTAAGTATTATTTATTTTTCATTAATTTCTCCGTTATAGTCCTTTTTTAATGACATATTGGTAGTTAGAACCAAGATTTATAATTCCTTTACGTTAAGTTCAAAATTAAGACATTATAACTGATTTAATAAATTAACCATTTAACATTACAAGTTATAACTTTCCAACTCACTAATTACTATTATAAGTAATTCGACATGATTTACATTAAGGATTATCACCATGGATTTTTAGTATGCTTACCAATACGGAAAAGAAATTGTCGACTAGTAGCACCCTACTCAAATCCCCAATGGACAACCACTATTGCATCCAACTAATCATATACCAATTCGAATTAGACAATATAACTAATTCTCATCAATTTATAAAGTTAAATGTTGTGAATGGTTTCAACCACATATCATCCTTGCTGCAATAACAGTGGTAATCGCTCTTGGAGCCGAAAACATGCCCAGCGAAATGTCGAACAACTACCAATCGCCTTCTTCATTAATAAGAAAATAAAAATCTACTTTAATCGGTTCACATAATTGAAACCACTTCTCATGTGTACCACCATTCACTTACTAAACACCACAAGAGAATAAGTTGCCAAAAATACCACCAGAGAACGACTAGAATCCAAACTGACAAATCTAAATAGAAATAATGATTAATTTTTGTAAGGGCTACAACCTGGTCTAACTCCCTCTAGGGGTGGCACCCGACCCCGCCGACCAGTCTTCACCGGTGTGGGGGGAAGTTAATCCCCCGCCCCCATCCCCACGAGGCCCCGAACCACTGCGGGGACCCCGAACCCCCGCGGCCATCATCTTCACTCTCCAGCTCCATCTTCTCCTCCTCCTTCCATCAATTCCCTTTGCTTCGAGGGCCACCCCTGTGACGCCCTTCTCCTCGGCTCCTTCTCTCTCTCCCCTCGCCCCCTCCCTCCTCCCCCCCCCCACCTCCTTCTACTCTACTTCGATGTCGTCTCCTTCCTCCTGTAATCCTATGCCTCCACCATCGACCTTGGCTACGGCATCCACCACCTCCTCCTCCTCTCTCCCTCGTCGGCTTCCTTGCAAACCTTGTCCTCTCCACCGGGTTGCTCATAGTGTATGCTGCCTATGGCGCTCCCATTGACACCCACCGCATGTTCGCACCCTGCCTCGGTGGTGGAACGTCGTGATCAAGTTGCGACGCCCTCGAGCTCTTCCTGCACTTGCCCTCCTGTAGCGACCGTCGTCGCTGCCCTTTTCAACGACCATCAATGCCGCCCTCCTGCAGTGACCGTCGCTGCCGTCCTCCTGCAACAACCCATCGTCGCCGCCTTCCACGATGTCAATGCCCTCGCTGACTTCCCCGAACGCCGCCCTCCTCCATGCTTTCCCTGTGCCTTGCAGCCCTTTGTTCCGAGGGCCGCTCCATGACGTCCTCCCCCTCAGCCCCTTCTCCTCTCTCCCCCCACCACCTTCTCTCCCTCCTCCTCTCTCCCCCCCCCCCCCTCCCCCCGGCCACCTCCTCCTCCTCCACTCCGATGTTGTATCATTCTTCCTTCAATCCTACACCTCCATTGTCGACCTCGGCTGTCGCATCCATCGTCTCCTCCTCCTCTCTCCCTCGCTGGCTTCCTTGCGGACCTTGTCCTCTCCATCGTGTATGCCACATGTGGCGCTCCTGTTGACATTCGCCGCATGTTCGATGCCCTGCCCCACTAGTGAAACGTCATGATCAAGCTGCGACGCCCTCAAGCTCTTCCTACGCTTGCCTTCTTGCAGCAACCATCACCGCCGCCCTCTTGCAGCCATCATCGCCGCCACCCTCCTGCAGCAACATTGTCGTCGCCTTCCACGTTGTCAGTGTCGCCGCCACCGTCCTCTTGCAAAGGACGCTCGGGAGCCGATCAGTCGTGGTATGATGGAAGAAAGAGGGGCCGTTTAGGGTTAAGGAGGAAGAAATATAAATAAAAAATGGACGGCTGAGATTTATATGTGATATGATGGTTGGTTGATGATTTATAATAATATGTATAATATGGGTGCAAGAATTTGAGACCCAATAGGGCGGGACAATCCACCCCACCCTGATCCATGAAGGATGGGACGGGGCCGGGGGCACTTTGCCCCATCTTCACCCCCGCAGGAAAAAATCTTCGAATTCGGAGTCGGAATCCTTGTGGGTCCCGACGGGGTGGAGAGGAGGAACGCCCAAAACCAATCTAACTCTTTTTTTTTGTAGAAATGCTGAACAAACGTGAACTAAGGACTCATCATAATGTGATATGAACGGCCAGCTCGTTGGGAAAACGCACAGGCATATCGTCCGGTAAAGCCCCCTCAGGCTACCTTCACGATTGGACAAAAAAAAAATCTTACCAAAGTTTCAGTAAACACTTTCCAAACAATGGCCAACGTACATGTGAAAAGACCATAGATCATTACGAATCAAGGTCGAATGGTGGCCGGCGGCGAACTCCCTTTCCCGGCGTTCAGTGTCTCGTTTTCTGTCTGCAATGCACGGTTTTTTGCGTAACCTATTCATCATGTATTATTCTCCTTCCCAACACCCCCATCCTGCGTCCATTTGAATTTTATTTTATCTGATCACTCCAACAGACCCACTGTTCAAAAAGTCCAACAAGGAAAACAAAGAACAAAAGCGTCGCGGTGTCCACATCCGCCTCCACTTCCTCCCGAGGCAACCAGCAGCAGCACCTCCTCTTCTTCTCCTCCTCCTCCCCCTCCGCCGCCGCCTCCTCCTCGTCGTCCCTCCCCTTCAGGTATTATATTATCATTGTTGCAGCCACCAGCTTCTTCTCCTTTTCTGATCGTTCCTCCAATCCTCCTGGTGTTCATGCACTCTGTGGAACGGCAGGAGGAGGTGCGGCGCGCTCTCCATCAGAGCGACCATGAACGGCGATCCAGCGACGGTGCCGGTGGACCTGTCGGTGAACCCCCGGGTGAACTCCCTCAAGCCCTCCAAGACCATGGCCATCACCGACCAGGCCACCGCCCTCGCCCAGGCCGGCGTCCCCGTCATCCGCCTCGCCGCCGGAGAGCCCGACTTCGACACCCCCGCCGCTATTACTGAGGTCCCTCCATCTCTGCGTCCTCCCCGCAAGTCTCTACTTTGTATTGATTCAGTGGCTTCCGCTGCAGGCTGGTATAAGTGCCATTCGGGATGGGTACACGAGGTACACCCCAAATGCCGGAACTTTGGAGCTCCGCAAGGCGATCTGTCACAAGCTCGAAGGTGGTCCGCGGGATTTAGTTCTTGGCGCTGTGCTGCTGCTCTCTTCTGATCTGCTGAGATGAATTCATGTGGATTCTAAACTTTTGGTCGTTTTCCTGATTGCAGAGGAGAACGGGCTAACGTATACGCCCGATCAGATTCTGGTCAGTAACGGGGCAAAGCAGTGCATTATGCAAGCGGTGCTTGCTGTCTGTTCGCCAGGGGATGAGGTGAAAGTTTCAAGTTTTCATCAGCCCGAAATGGATGATGTTCTCTTATGTCCGAGATGATCTGCTTTACAGCATTATGGACTTTACATATATGTACAATCCTTTGATTCTATGAGACTGCTGAATCATTGTGAGATAAGAAAACGAAAATAGAGAAACCTATCCTTCTTAAGAGAGTTGTGCTGCATCGAATCAAGAGTTAATAGCATCTCAGATATTAGATCGAAGTTTTTCCTTCAATAGACATGCATAATGAATCATTTTAACATCACTCCTACATTCTTGAACAGGTTATCATTCCTGCGCCTTATTGGGTTAGTTATCCTGAAATGGCTAGGTTGGCTGATGCAACACCAGTCATACTCCCGACTAGAATATCAGATAACTTTCTGTTGGATCCAAAAGCTCTTGCATCAAGAATCAATGAAAAGTCAAGGCTGCTGGTCCTTTGTTCCCCATCCAATCCTACTGGTTCTGTCTATCCCAATAAGCTCTTTGAGGAGATCGCTGACATAGTCAGGAAGCAACCGAGGCTTCTGGTAAGCCTTTTAGAAATGCTGATATAGATCATTGTACCTGGACAAATGAAATTGATAATCATTTTTTATCTTTAATGACAGGTGTTATCTGATGAGATTTATGAGCATATTATTTACCATCCAGCAAGGCATACAAGTTTTGCTTCAATACCTGGAATGTGGGAAAGAACATTGACTGTAAATGGATTTTCTAAAGTGAGTAACTACTCTGATGTATGCCTGAAATTTAGTATGTCTGGAGAACCTTAGGTTTTGAGTTGAAGACATATTTTGTTGCTTTTCCTACAAGAGTGTTCTAGTATAAAAGGGAAAGAACACCATTTTGTGTGTAATTCAATTGGTTGACCCCTTTCATAAAAATCAATTAGTAAACACCCTAAAAAAATATTAAATGATTACACTACTCAAACATGCCAAATATGTTTAGCATCAAACTTAGTGGTTTAAGAACATGTTCTGCATTTTATAGATGAAAGCATTCTGAAGACATGACGACATCTAAGACATTTGTATTATGCTAAAGTGAAGTTTTCTTTTTTATTATAGGCTTTTGCGATGACTGGCTGGCGACTTGGGTACCTTGCAGGCCCCAAGCATTTTGTATCAGCATGTGGAAAGATCCAAAGTCAGGTGGCTTCTTCTTCGACTGATTTTGTCCTTATCTGTATCTAGGAAAAACTTGAAAGACTTGTGATA
Organism: Pontederia crassipes; assembly: GCA_030549335.1. Lineage (NCBI taxonomy): Eukaryota > Viridiplantae > Streptophyta > Magnoliopsida > Commelinales > Pontederiaceae > Pontederia > Pontederia crassipes. The sequence goes on along the minus strand of CM060189.1, from coordinate 59,218,014 downwards.
AAGATAAAGTAACCAAATTGTCTCGTTGCCCTTTATATGTGCATTATGAAACATTACACTTCTAGGAATCTGTTCGCCTGAACACGGGCCATAATTTTGCCATGTTGGAAAGCTGACGCGTTAGATGTATAGTAGAATTGCTTTTGAAATAGACAAGAGCTTTCCAAATCTTATGCCAAATCATCATTGGAGTGAGTACTCCTTGATCTGATACTTAAGAAACTAGTCTTAATCTTCCTGATTCCTGTAATAATTGCAGTAGTCAAGTTGATGAATATTTCATTTTTTTATCACTGAATATTTGTGACAAAGTAATCATAACTATCTCTATATGTTCTTATCGGAGGTAAGGTCAGGTAATCAGGTTTGCAACTTCTGATGATTGGTGTTATATACTTTCTTTGTTTTATATTTCTTGCAAACAAGACCAGCATATGAGGCTGATGAATATTCTGCATTTTATTGCAGTCCACGTCAGGAGCTAGTAGTATCTCCCAGAAAGCAGGTCTTGCAGCTCTCAATCTTGGCTGCGCTGGTGGTGAAGTAGTTGCAACTATGGTGAAAGCCTTCCAGGAACGACGAGATTTCTTAGTGAAAAGTTTCAAGCAAATTAAGGGTGTGAAATCTCCGAACCTCAGGTATAGTAACATATCTTCTGGCCTTACATATATGTCTGTAGGTCTAAACATTAATGTCATCTGCAGGGTGCATTCTATCTATTTATTGATTTCAGCTCCTACTATGGATCTGAAGTTGAAGGATTTGGCAGCATTCTGAACTCAGATTCCTTATGTAGGTTCCTGTTGGAGAAAGCTCAGGTAAGATGACTACAATAGCTTCTGAAAACAAAGGTTACAACATTGTATTGTAGATTACATTGTTTTGCATAAGCAAGGAAGGAAAATAGATTTTGTTGAAACGTTTTCAAAAAAAAACGTTGAGTGACAAAATACAACAACAAAGCCTTATCCCACTAGGTGGGGTTGGCTACATGGATCATACGACGTCATTCCGCTCTATTAGTAACAAAACCTTTCGGTATATTATTCACCAATAGATCTTGTTCTATTAGTTCGTCAAGTGTCCGCCTTGACCTCCCTCTCCCTCCTTTAATCGGACTCCAGATTATTTGATCTACTCTTTTTATTGGCGCATCTAATGGTCTTCTCTGAACATGACCAAACCATCTCAAACAATTCTCTACCATTTTCTCACTAATAGGAGTCACTCTGACTCGTTCACGTATATGGTCATTCCTAATTTTATCTAATCTGTTGAGTAACAAAATAAACTAAAAATATGACATCGTTAGTTGTACATCTGACATGACAAACTGGAAGAGTGAGAATGTTTCCCTTCTTTTTGAGGGGATATTTTTCTCAATCATGTACAAGAAAATTAGGAAAAAAAATTCCTAAGACATTTTGTTGTAAACATATAAAAGGTCATAATCTCCGCATGAGATCTTTGTTTGCAGGTTGCTCTGGTTCCAGGAGATGCATTCGGAGATGACAGATGTATTCGCATGTCCTATGCAGCTTCATTGTCGACGTTGGAGGAAGCATTAAAGAAGATTAGAGAAACCGTGCTTCTACTAAAGCCACCAGCTGCAGAGTGATTTATTAGGACATGGGCAAAGCATTCAAGTTACCTTCGTTGTAATTTGCCGTTATATATTTACGATGGAACAAATAAAACTCTTACTAATCATTCAGATATCGGGCAAAATCAATGTGTATTGTATTTTGTAAAGCCGAAGGTTGCCAAGGTGACGCAGCGGTAAGAAACTGGGTAAAGAATTTTAAATAAAGTCAAAGTCAAGAGCAAATCCTAGGCTCGATGAACAGTGTTCTATTACACCGTGCAAGTAAGTCTCTGGTACGTTTGAAAGATCTACTGAAAAAAGACCCTGTTCAAGCGGACGTCGACAAATAAACTAACAGGAATCTACCAGCGCCTTAGAAGAAATTCAAGATTAAGATCGTGCGCACACGAATTCAAAAATTCAGAAAGCTCTGAATTGAAACTTTCATTAAATAGATAATAATGTTTTTAACTCTTACAAGTCAGGTTAATATATAGAGATTCCTAACTAACAATACTATTAGCATTAGAATTTTTATAGCAAAAGGAAAATACAATTCCATTAAAACTTAATAGAAATAAACTAATAGAAAATAACAACTCTAATAGTATTAGAACTTTTAAAAAAAATAAACTAAAAATGCATGCAGCTTCTATTTTAGAAGAGTTGAATGAGAGATGAAGTATGTGTGTTACTACTGGTAATGTTGAATGATGGTCTTATCTTCTTTGATACAACGAACACACCGTCCAATTCATTCTCTGAGGCTTTTGGTACATGAACAAATCGAACGAAAGATCAGTTTAAAAACTGCCAAGGATATCACTTTTTACATTGCTAGCAGGGTGCATATTATTATCGAAATTGAGTATGAATAAAATACGATGAGTCTTGGATTATACGTCACAATGATCCAAAATAAAAATAAATAAATAAATAAAAGGTAGAGTTGGATGGGGCTACTTTCTTATAAAAGAAAATTGATAATTTGGTTGAATATAATTTTCTTGAATTATCAATTAAAAATTATACAATATACATTCAATAAATTTGAATCATTGAATTAATGGTTAAATGATTAAGATTAAATTTAATAAAATAAACTTAAATCTAATGGAGATTGAATATCAATTGCCGTCATCTAATAATCCAAATCTGCTGAATACATATTGATCGTGTAAAAATTGCTTACATACTATTTAACTTCTATTAAAATTATCGGTTACGTGAAAATAAATAAATAAAATAACTTAGAATTATTGATAGTCTATTATAAACATATACCATAAGATGATATGTTCCATTAATTTGAAATAAAATAATCAATATCTAAATACCCTTTTTTTTAATACCAAATGACCTCTTGCATCTCTGCACATGAAATTGAGAATAGTACATTTTCACCATATTTTGAGAAAAAAATTGTGAAAATTATTTTCACAAATTCTATTGTTTTCTGTGTCCGTGTACTAAATATAACTAAAGAACATTCAATTTTATTTTTGAAAAAAAAGTGATTCTATCACTTGAAGTAGAAGAGGAAAGCCATCAAACTTGTATGCACTTTGTTACTCCTGATTTTCTATTCTTGCATTTTTCTTTGTTAAATAAACATAGCCTAACAAATGTGAACTTATTTTTGCTTACAAGAAGATAAATTAGAGATAAACTGGAACTGTAGTTTGGATCTTGATCACTTGAATTGCATATAAAAACACTTAAGAAAGATCTTGAAAGGGCGCACAAAAGAGGAAAAAAAGGCGTTAAAGAGACCCTCATACCAAATGATCTCTTGGTCTGATAATGGATCAGTCCTAGGGCATGAGGCAGCTGATATCCTGTTGATCTTCAATAGAGGATCCTTATAATTTTATTTTATTCTCAAGTGTCAAGAACAAAGGCCTCTGAATGATTTCTGCATGCTTATATATGCTTCAATAGATGACTGATAAGATCTATGGAAATATCGTAAAACCTGTACCATCATAAAATTATCTGTGATGATCTCTTTGAACATTTCAGCAAACATGCGAATGAGAGAGACTAATAAGAGCACCATGAATAATTTATTCAGACAACGAAAATCAGGATGGCATGGATATGTTGATTCATCAGATGAATTAGCTCATCTGATCAATCAACTCATCCAACAGGGCAGTTCCATGGAGAACTAACTGATCTTCCAATAAGTCAACATCAATATTTGCTTATTGAGAAGTGTAATGAACTAAAATAAATAACTCAAAAGATACAAGGCCAATGGGAAAATGGCCAACAAAATGGTATGCACAAAGGTCAGGCATTTCGATTGGATGAGAAACCAGTTGCAATGCAAGCTTTCCCCTAAACAAAAGTCAGCTCCTCAATGGCCCAGAAGAATCTCGTCGAAGTTCCAGTCACGGACTAGATCTCTTGTGACAGCATGACTGCGTACAAGACGCGGTGTTCCTGGCACACCCTGATTGCTTCCGCCGATTGGGGCTGGAGTCACCTTAGAAGTCATTGTGTTGTTATTACCTGCAGTGATCATTGCTGATTTTCGGATCAAGCAAGCTATGACTGCCGCACATCGTCCATCATCGTCTGAACTTGAGGCAGAGTAACTTCTAAACGAGTGTGTTGGACTATCCACGCGGCAAGCAAGGCATGCTAAACTCATGTTTACAATTGGTAGGCTGTCGATAACTGACTGCAAAAGATAAGAAGCAATGAGAATCTCGACGATAAAAGATTAAAAGTAGATTTGATATTTAATGATTTGAAAAGGTATCATTCCGCAAAAGAGATGTATATGTTTTTCCATTTAACCACGGATAAGAAGGCATTCAATTGCAAGAAGGATGGCCTCAACATAGAAGACATTCAATGAAAGAAAAAAAATGTCATCGATATTTGAAGAATGAAGTGCAAGTATCTCATGTAGTACCGACTAAACATGATAAAAGAACTTAGCAGTATCATAGTTCATTGCAAACAAATTATGACAACTAATATTCAATGATCATATGATACCCATTGAGAAAAGATATAGCATCCTGCTTAATGAAACTATCTTCAGAATGTCATATGTAAAAATGCTCAAAACTTAAAGGCAAAAGTTAGCACTGTCAGGATTCAGTATGTTCCCGTTACTCCGCACCGTATTGTGCTGGCTAGTCCTGAGCCCTATCAAGATTAGTACTTGATACATAGTGGCAGGCATATTCTATCACATTCTAAAGCAGAGATATCAACAATTTCACAGAAGTCTACTCATTTCATTTCCAATCTCCCTCTCCTTTATAATGATGAGAAGCATTTTCATGCTCCTTTATTTTAGTATGGGCACTTTGACGTTTCATTCCCATTAGCTTCTTCGCATCTATACTGAACAAGTTTATTAAAGAACAACCAAATTCTTGACACAGTAAAAATCCAGTGGCTGAAAGAAGGCCCACCATTGAGCTTTGGATGCAGAGAGAAACGGATTGCAAGTAGAGTATTCCTGATCTTTTCAGTGTCCAAATCAAGATATAGGGAAAAGAGAAAAAAGAAAAGAAACCAAGTCAATTGGAATAAATGATACCGGCTCGAAGAAGTGCGACAGCAGATATGACAAATAAAGAGTTCTCCAGCTCAACAGAGTCCCCTCCGTACTGCAGAAGATCTCTTGCAGTCAAATTTGTGTTGGCTACAGCTAACTACGGCAAATACCATCAACAAACTCGTCCCCTCGAAAATATTGATCATATATCAAGTACACGATCCTCTTCTGATTAAGCAACTGTTGAAAGACTATTTTCGGAAGCTCTTTGTTGGATCCAAGTAGTCAAAAAACAGGAAATTTACAGTAGATAATAGATCCAAATTCCCGAGTTGGGGAAACAAAAAATTACCATCCAAAAACAGGCGCCGAACTTGCGATTCGATCCACAATAGTCAAGAATTCGCAAGATCAGATGAAGAAGGGAAAAATCCTACCTTTTTTTGCATCCAAAAACATCAGAACAACTACGCAATTGAGGAACTAAAAGCGAATATATAGAGAGATTAAAAAGAACTGACCTTTTTCGTCTGGATTAAATTTGCGCGTCGGATGAAGAGGCAGTTCGATCGAAGAAGGAGAAGAGGAAGAGGGGGGAGCGCTGAGGGGAGGGGGTTTGCGTTAACTTTGTTAACGGTGGTGGTGGTGGTAGTGATGATGACGACTTGTGGAGCCGTGATGGCGTGGACTTATTTATATACCTGTCGAAAGAATCGGAGTGGTCAAGAAAGATGACGGAATTTGGAATTTGGAATTTGGAAATTTGGATTTGGATCAGGAAACATATTATAACAACATCATTTGGAGTATGTTTTATGTAACTAAACTTTCGTAATAAATAAGACATGTTTGAGTGGAAGGAAACATTTTTCTTGGATTAAAATTATGTTTTAATAGAATTTAATAATGTACAAAGATATCTTTTTTTGTCAGTCTTCAAAAGCGGTTCAATCTGTGCAGTGTTAACCATTATTTATACTATCCACACTTTTATGTTAGTCTTTGATTGATTATCTCTTATCATATACTTAACAATATAATAAGACTCAATTCTCTACATTCATAAATAAAAATTCGAATTCAAGCATTACTTAAGTGAGATATCAATTATATAAGCTTATCAAAAACGAACTTAGTAATGATTTTTTTTAGAAAACATTGCACATAATTATATATTCATTCGTATTATATATAAATTATGTAGTATAAAGAGTACTCATTTATCAATATCAACTTTACATATCAAATTCAACACCTAAAGAATACATTTTGAAGCTAAATATGAGAGAAAACTGAAAGTCCATACTTTTTCCAAATAAAAAAAAAATTAAATATAAAAAAATTTTCAAAAATGCATAATTTTTAATCTGATAGGCTTTTGTGAAATTTTCTCCTTAAATTTACGTATTCATTAAATATATTTAAATTTTAAAATGTATATATTGAAACATTATATAATAAGTAATTGGGATCTTAAAAATATTAACCACGACATATATGTTGATCACTTGATCCAATACTATATAACCTTGTTGAGCACATCTTCTTTTCATATTGTCTCGGAAAATCAAACTTTATACCATGTGATGAGCACATCTTCTTTTCATATTGTCTCGGCAAATCAAACTTTATACCTTGTGATTGCCGCTTTGGTACCACGTCAATTTGGACGTTCACTTCTTATGAGCTAGACGATTGGAGGATCGAAATTGAGATGCAAAGAAAAAGCATGGAGGTAAAATGGCAGGATATGTTAGGGGATCCTCTTTATATATATATATATATATATATATATATATATATATATATATATAATCTTTTTATCGGACTCACAATGGAATCGTTATTGAGACGTTATTGACATTGAATTAGCATCGTGTGAGTGAAGTCGCTAATTCTTATGGCTATTTAACATATCTCTTGGAGTAAGAATTATACATTCTTTTATCACCCAAATGTGATGGGCTCTATAGATAGTTGCAATAGTAGTATTGTAATAGTGCGACAGTTATTAATGTAGCAACTTGCTCCAAATAAAATATCAGCATTGCATTCATCATACTTATTTTTCGATTATAAATCCACTCGCAATACTTGAATTGAACAAAGAATTAGCACAACAATCTTATCTTTCTATAATTAAATTATTTGTTCTTTATATCAAATTATAAATATTTATTTGTTATTATATTGTGCATATTGCAAATTTTTTAAATAAATTATATCAAATTATAAATTAATATCAATATTTCTTAAATGAAATATCATTGAAGTAATAAACATATTATTAATATTTGAATTCTTAAATTCCGATAATGAGAGGTCAAGTTATAAAAGAAACGATAACGACAATGAAAAGTCAAGTTATCATGTGTCATATGTAAATGAAAGGATTAGTATAAATTTTTCATAAGTTATAGTCTCAAAGTTTCTTGAAAGTTCATAAACTCTCAAATGATAGACAGAGTCATCATGACTTTCAATGTTATAACATTAATTTTCGAGCATCATCGAAAATCTCCATAGAGACATGTATATATATACGTGTCCATGCAGTGTCGATCAGAGCTCACCGTCATCGATCCGAGCCCATGTGAGGGTCAGGGACCTTGGGGCGCCGCCGACCGACGCTCGTGAAGCGGGGAAGATGGGCCTGCTGGCCAGCGCTCGTGGGGGTAGGAAGATGGGACTATCAACCAGACGAAGGGGAAGCTGAGAGGGAAGAGGGGGGAGGGCGGCGGATGCAGGGAAAAGGGGTGCGATTGTAGGGGAGAGAGGGGTATATCTGGACCATTGGTTAGATCCAATGATCCAAATTTGTGCGTTACACGATACTCCACCAATTCAATGTTACACGCTCATTAAATCATATATATATATATATATATATATATATATATATATAGTCATGAAACTAGAAGTCTAGGAGAGATTGGTTTTTTGATATTTTATCTATTATGATATGTTTAAAAGATCATAAAAAGATAAGCTGACTAGAAATGCATTTTCTTATATATAAGAGGGAATTGTCTTACAAAGAAACACCATGTCTCATGTCTTTTTATTATTATTATTATTATTATTATGAATTTCATCGCCTTTTTCATCTTTAATCACAAGAATAAACATTTTACATAAAAAAATTACAAATCCAAGTATCCATTTTTATTAGTGTTCAGGTTATCTTCATAAATAAAAAAAAATATCTATAATAAAAGGCAAAATGAGCTTTTAAAAATGAATAAAACTAACCCCTGAGTTTTATGGACAAGGCACTAAGACATGGATAAAATGGACATCCCCGCACTTAAGTGGGGAGGATTGTCCACCCTAGTCCAAGCACCATTGGATCTAAGGTGGACGGCTAGATTTCATGTGTCAGTTCAACAGGGCGCCCATCAGCCAGCCAATTCATAGATGGTTCACAGGAAGTGGAAGTGGTTTTACGTCACGAAACAAAAAAATGACTGTATCAAGCTTCATCGCCGCCTCCTCGATCGCACTTCGCACTTCGCCACCATCGTCGCTGTGACGCTCGCCGTCGTGAAGTCGCTATCTAGCCGGCAAGTCGTGAAGTGCGAGCGAGATCTCCAAAGTCGTCGCTGCCACATCCACACCTTGCCAAGTCGCCCGCCGCCGTCGTGACGCTTGCCGCCGCCAATTCTGCGAGGTGAGAGATCACCTCCGCACTGGACCGCCACCGTGAAGCGTCGAGATCTGCACCTCGACGCCACCGTGAAGCACCCCGTGCCCCAGGGCTCACTTCGTCACTGTGGCCAGGGGGTCGCTGTTGCACGAGGTCGCGACATGCTCTATCAGCGGGGTACGCGGGGGAGTCGTTGACGGCGCAATGAGGTTGGTGGTGATGCGAGGAGGTTGGCGGCGGTACACGAGAGGCAGATCTGAGCTGCAGCGTCCTCGATCTCATCAATGTTAGTGGGGGGAGTCGCCGACGGTGCGATGAGGTCTGCAGTGGTGTGCGAGAGGTAGATCTGAGCCGTGGCGTGCTCGATCTGGTCAATGTTAGTGTAATATCCCAAATCTAATTCGTATATCATTATATGTTTTAATATTATAACTTATAATTAATGAACAATATGATATATGTGTTCGTTGTAATGTCAACTTATCAAGTTTTGAAAATTTTGTTCAATTTAAATAAAGTATTAAAATATAATTAATAGACATGCTATGCTAAAGCATATACTCATGCCATTAAGTATGCATATAATTATGAATATGTAGATTAAATCTCAAAAGCCAATCAAATGTTGCCAAGTGGCACTTAGGAAAAGTATGTGTAAAAATGTTCAATATAGAAAATGTATGAATAAATTATTTGGATTGTATTATCATAATATATATACTTAATAATTAATAATTACTATTCATTAATAAGTTATTTTGGATGTCAAAATTCTATTGAATAAAGAGTTGCTCACATGCAAGCTGCCAGCAAGCTAGCAGCTTGCCACCTCATGCTTAGTTGATCGAAAAAATTCTTTTTGTATCCGTTACATGTTTAGAAAAGGAACCTAAATTATCATATCTTAATCCTTTCTGTGGAGGGCGGCGGAAATTCTATAACACTGATCATTCAAGATGAAAATTCTAACCCTAAGCTAGTGGTCATTTTCATGATCATCATTTATTCATCAAGTCTTCTTCAAAAATTTTGAAATTTACACTGATTGCTATTCTCGGAGTCTACTTTCGTTGAGATTTGAAATCAAGTTAATATGATTTCTGCAGAAAACGTTATGCTCTTATCTTTAAGGTACTATCATTCTTTCTGCCAAAATTGTTATCCAGCTTTGTAAATTATGTATTAAATCTAATATGTCGTGGAATTATTTGATACTTTAGGGTGTTATAGACATTGATGATAGATTTTATTGACAATTGTAATCACTCTAAAAGAATATAGGTGGCGAAAGTTATAAATGTTTTATTGAGTCTTACTCAGTCTGTCAAGATGGAACTTAGGGTAAATTATGCTAATATTTGTTAAATTTATTGTGCTCAATAAAAATAGACATAAATTCAAGTAATTTTATGAGTTGCACCCTAGGATGTCTACTACTTGGGAAAATTAAAATTACCAGAACAAGAAATGATTATTATTTTATATAAATCATAAAAGTAAGGTCACTCAGTCTGTCAGAACATAGAAATAAGATAAAAGTTAGGCTAAATGTTGATTTTCCTGTGAACAAACTAGAAATAAGATCTGAAACTTTTAAAGATTAATATATTAGCAACCAGGAAGTAAGAAAAATTGGAATGAACAAATTTGGTTATCAATTCAAGCAGATACAAATTTTATTTTATTATGTATACAATTTATCTTAATAGTAGGTCAACTCATGTGATAAATAGTTACTTAAGTTATAAGAGTAAGTACTTAAGGGTCATGTACCTTTTCAATTAAATATGTTTCATGTGTGATAGGTTTATGTTCAGATCATAGAAGTGATGTGTTCTTATTATTATTGTATAGGAGTAGAAGAGTAAAGTAGTGAAAATAGAAAGAAAAAATCTTTTGATAGCTCTTACAGGTAAGTTGATTTCTCCTATTCTATGTTTTCACCTCTTATTAATTCGGTGTGACATTAATTATTATATTATTGAATATGTTATGAATTAATTTCAAGAAATGCAGTTATGAAAAGTATATATGAATTGTATGATTGCACATTTGACAAACATATGTGATATGATATGATATGATATGATATGAACGGATTATGAGAAGTGCAATCTTGTTCCGTTTGAAATGATATTTGATATGATTCATCTTTTGATATTTGATATACAATTATTATATGATGAATCATGCACATGCATTTGTCTGCATTGCATGTATAATGGTTGGAGCTAAGTGCTACATCGCTGATCACGATGGGAGCCACTTTTAGAGTTCAATCCATCATTTTGTTCCCCGATAATGGAATGAGATAGGATAGAGCTAAGTGTCACATCGTGAGTAGTCGCGATGGGGTCACCTCTAGAATCCATTGGAGTCACCTCTAGAATCCACCTATCGTTATATAATTTGTTCTCCGAAAGGGATGAGGTAGAATGGAGTTAAGTGCTACATTGTTGATGACGATAGGAGCCACCTCTAGAGTCCACCTGCCGACCACTAACTAGTTGGTGACCCGTGCATACATATGAGGGTGTTGTATTGCATACACATGTTTGATATGGTTAAATGACAATGATTGTGAATTGAGTGGGATAATTTCGATTGGAATGTTATATATGTATTTATTAAATGTATGAAAATATTGATTTTGATATTATGATTAATGCTTGTATTTTTATATTTCCTCGAATTTATTAGATGGTAACACACACCTTATGAGTTATCATTTTACTGAGCTATTTTTGCTCATAATGTTGTTTCTAATATTTTTCAGATTCATGTAGCTCGTTGGGGATTGTGCGAGGTGATAGTCATAAAAGGATTCTATAACATCCTTGGTAGTATGATGAGAGGATTTATGTCTCTCGTATCTTTCTATTAAGATGTCGACAGATCTAGTCGTGTTTATTACTTATGTCAAAATAAGTTGTATTGAAAATAAAGTCATTTTGTCAAATGTACGATTTAAGTGTATTAGTTTGCTCTGAAATGATCACATATTGTGTAATTTATCAAGATATACTTTTATTCTTATGTTAAAAAAATTACATCACGTTTCCGCAAATCTTTTCTAATTTTATTTGATCGTCCATAATGAGTCGCAAACTTCGATTTAAATCGTGATTTAAATCGGGGTCGTGACAGTTAGGCACAGGGGAGTCGCTGATGGAGAAATGAGGTTGGCGGCGGTGTGTGAGAGGCATATCTGAGCTACGACGTGCTCGATCTGATCGGCGTTAGGCGCAGGGGAGTTGCCGATGAAGCAATGAGGTCGGCAATAGTTCGTGAGAGGCAAATATGAGTCGCAGCGTGCTGGATCTAGTCGGCGTTAGGCATGGGGGAGTCGTCGATGACGCAATGAGGTCGGTAGTGGTGCGAGGAGGTCTATGGTGGTGCACAGAGGACGTCATCGGTGAAAGGAGGTCACCGGGGCAAGAGGAGAGAGATCCTATATGTCGAACTGAAATCATAAACTGGCCGAAACGTGACCTAAACCGGCCATGCACGAATGAACCAGCCAATTGATGGGCGCATGAAATCTAGTCGTCCACCATAGATCCAACTGTGACGTGGGTGAACAGTCCCCCCACGACCATTTTATCCATAACTTTGGAAAAAAATGATCAATTTAAGGAGTAAATTTCATTTCAACCATGATCATCTAATTTAGGGATATTTTTAATAAGGTCATCCAACTTTGTAATACTACGGTCATCGAATTTTAAAAATATTTCAGTCATGATCATCACGACTGATTGTAGCCAACAAAATTGGTAAGTCGCTGACATGGATATTTACGTAACGCTATGTCAGCATTTTTTCTCTACTTCATGTCAGATTTTAAAAATAAAAAATTCACGTCAAAATTTTCTCTCTCCTCTGTTCAAACTTAATTTTGCATGATGATCGTCCAACTATTCAAAACTTTTATAGTCCAACTTTTCAAATTTTCAATAACGACCATCATAAAAAACATAAAATAAAAAAATAAAAAATTGAAGGCACTTAGGCTTATTTGATACATTTTTTGGTATGACCCATTTGAATCGAGCCGCCCAAATTTTGTAATTGCATTAGATATATAATATTCTGATAAGTACTAATTTTTAATTAAGAAAATAAATAATTAAAAAGATAACATACCAATTATATTTTTTATTCTAAAATTTGAAATAATAAAAAATATTATAATTAGAAAAAAAACTTTTTTGTCGTGAGATTCCATCAGGAGAGAGCTAAATCATATTTGGCTCACCAACCCATGCGAAATTTTTTTCATCTAATTATAATATTATTATTTCAAATTTTAGGGAGATATCTCGAGAAAAGGTTTTAGCAAAAATATAATCAGTATGTTATCTTTTAATTATTTATTTCCTTAGTTAAAAATTATTAATTATCATAATATTATATATTTAATAAGCATAAAAAATTTTAGATGACTCAATGGGTCGTGCCAAAAAATATACCAAGTTGTCTTCAATATTATTTTTATTTTATTTTTTATTTTAAGTTTTTTTATAATGATCGCGATTGAAAATTTGAAAAGTTGAATAACTCTGAAAATTTTGAATAGTTAGATGTTCATGTAGATACAAAATTAAGTTTGGACAGATGAGAGAGAAAAATACTGACGTAAATTTTTTTATTTTTTAAAATCTGACATGAATGAGAGAGAAAATGCTGATGTGGCGCCACATCAGCAACTTACAGATTACTAGCTACAACCGGTCATGATGACCGCGGGTGAAACATTTTTAAAGTTTGATGATCGTAGTGTTACAAGTTAAAGTTAGATGACTTTAATAGAAATACTCGTTGAATGACCATGACTGAAATTTACTCAACGTGTCATTTTAGTCTTTAGATAATTTGCACGATAATATCAAGTAAAATTAATTTATCTTTTGAATCAAGATCTTCTATGAATTTTCTTCTTGGTTTCGTTTGTGAGTTTTTTGGATCATTTGATACATCTGTGACTATTCAGATAATGTGATATACCCCTATGTTTAAAGCTGTCATAAATAAATAAACAACTAATATTTCGTTGGAAGAGAGAAATCTCGCCATTTAATGACGCGATCCATAAATTAGCGGCCCAATAACAGGTAATTAAAATGTTTCGTTCCTTTTTATCTTTTGACCAGTTAAGACATTGATCAAACCATTTATTTAAAATGGTATTTATCGAAAATTTATTTGGTCGCGGACGAGCTTGGATATTTTCAGATTTATGTTGATAATTTTGTGCACCATTAGTGGGATTTTGGGTAAGAGATGCATGTTTATCCTTTCTTTTGTTACTCTTTTCTTGAGAGCATATACATGTATACATATATACATGGATGTCACTTAAATTTTGGTGATCATCCTTTTTTTTCCTCAAAAAATAATCGAACAGAATACGAGAATCATCAACAATTTTTTCTTCAACACAAATATGTACATGAAAAAATAAGTTAGGATCAAGATTGTCAACGTCTGTTATATATGCCTCATTTGTATTACTGAATTGAGATAATTCTTTCTTCCATGTGAATATTAAGGTTCCACTGAACCAAAAGTTTTGTGAGTTGTTGATATAAGTGAACTAATATTTACGAACAGAAAACAAATTTTCACACACATCAATATGCTGCTTGTCATATAAAAAAATTGCAACCAAATGACAATTTTACAGTAATTCCAAAAACCCTTTCAGGCTAACACTGAAAAAAAAAAATCAATCTGAGATTCTGAGAAAAGTTGGCAAACAAGGGAAACACAGAAACAGAGAGATATGACCAGTTCCTTTCTTCCAACTCTTTCATGAAGGGTCAAAGTAGAGTTTTATGGTCATAATTGAATACATTAAGACACTAAATATAACAATGACTAGAGTAGATCAAAATTAAGTAAACCAGAGTTTCTTGCTACAATCAAGAGTCTTTCAGCATGAACTGCTGCCTTATTTTGACACTATCACCTTAAGACAATGATAATACAATGTTGTACATACAGGGTTCCACTTCAGGTTAATTGAAGCGGAGTGAAGAAGATTTCCCTGAAACTGCTGCTGAAAGAATGGCACAACACTCCGATATTCTGCCCTGTGCCTTCATGCGGTCCATGAAGCTGACCTTTTTATTATAGGCTTCATTGCCTTGTCCTCCTCAAGAGAGATCATTCCAATATGGGAAGGGTCTTCAAGCAACATCTTTGCCACCAAATAACCTGCTATGGACCATGTCTGGTACTTCCTTGCCTGTTTACCAACATATCGTCCGAGTTTTCCGTCGTAGTATTCTGGCCAACTGTCTTTGAGGAGCCTGCTCTCTGCAAGATCAATTGCTCGTCGAGCGATTTGTGGTCGACCCGTCTTTATACAGGCTGCAGTAAGCAGCCACAACAGAACTGCATGGAACACATAACTCAGTTAAGTAACATAATCAATTTACCCAAGTGTCAGGAATTATTTGCTCAAATTGACCGTTAGAACAAGATAATTATTAATATTACATCTCTAAACCTGTCACTACTACGAGATTTCTAACTCATGTTCTACGTTGGCTGGTGAAGGACGAGCTGAATGCCACTTTTGCTTCTCCAAAAAAGCAAATATGAACGACATTTTCACTTAACGTGGATACTAGAAGAAATTTTAGTTTGAACTTTTTTTTTTTCAAAGAGAAAAAGATGAGATCCATTGCCATCATCCAACTTTATTATCATTTGGTTTGCAAGATTACCAAGTCAGAATTTTATTTATTACACTTATTTTTCTTTGTCATAATACAAAAAATAGTTGTGCAAACACAAACAGCTATCTATTGATCTTACTCAATGGACAACACAAAATAGCAGTCAGAGGTACAAACCTGGCCAAGATCCTCCATTGTGGTAGCTCCATCTAGTGTTTTTCGAGTCACATCCTGTCACAATCCGCCATTCATGGTTCTCTAAAGCAGGATAAGCTATCTTTAATGGCATTTCACCTACAAGCTCCTCCCATCGCGCTTCAATTAGATCCATTATTGCTGCAGCTTGCTCTGGCGTGGCAAGGGATGATAATATTGCTATGCAGTTACCAAGTGCAAACCATCGGAAGTCCATTCTGGCAGGGCTAACATTTCCAATAAAATAACCACCACGAATTGGCATAAAATCAAAAATCCAATCTGGGATGGAATCAGGAATAACATTAAACTTATTAACAGCTGTATGTGAATACTCCTCTGTCTTGTAACGATATATGTTGTTTAATTGCTGAAAATCTAGCCAAAAGTAACTACGCATGTGATAACTCAAGGCATGCAAACGTTTCACTATTTTGTCTATGAAATCTTTCCCTTCTCCATCAGGTTTGAGCATCAGCAATGCACTTCTCAGTGCCATGAAGAACAGAGCTTGGATTTCAATAGGATAACCATACACACCCTGCAAATATTTGTCATAAAATCATGTTAATGCCAAAGAACAAAAGTAAAATACTTGAACATCTTAAGCATAGCAAAATCAGATCATAACACGGGTTGCAATAACATATGCCTCAACTACTATTTAGAAATGTATTATGGTTGCATGTCTGATGTGAAAGAAAATTAGTTTGATTTTTCCCTAGGAAGTTCTGGTGATGAAAAGTTATTCAATATCCACAAATTTTCCGGTTGACATAGTGAGTTCTTTAATCAATCATATGTCAATTCTAGAAAATATTCAGACCCTTGGAAGCAGCTTTTCACTCTGGAAATTATAACTGAACTTTCTTTCATTCAAGAAGACAGTAGGGAAGGATATATAAAGTTGGAAAAATATATCCAGACTGCAACTAGGTAATTCAACAGGAATTTAAGTTGCAAACAAGGCTTTGGACATTATTATTTTTCAGACTTCGACAGGAATCTTCCTGTATTAGGAAGTAAAATGAATTAAATTCACAATTACCTTCCTCTTAAGTACTTCCTTTTTATAACAATTGAATAGATATTATAGCAAAGATTCTTAGTGAAGGATCAAATAGTATCTCGACTTGAAATATAGTCAAATATTACTATTATCTTTTCCATGCCACAGGCTTCAACTTTTTTAGGACTCGCAAGCTTCAAATTTCAGGTAAATTTGACATTTTAACATGCATTTTGCAGCACTAAGAAGATAAAGAGAATATGCATTAACCATCAACACATGCTTCCCACCTGTAGGTGCCTACTTAGAATCAATTTTTGGATCCTGTCCTTAAGGTCATTACATGGGTGTGGTTATCTTTGTAACTTGTTATTTTAGTTGGGGATGGCATGAAAGCTTCAACTCATGTTAAGTCTTGCAAGTGAAAAACGTCTATTAGAAAGGCATGTCTCTTGACTCTTGACAACTGAACTGATTATCTAGAACATAGGTCATTGTTCTTCCAGATCATTATAGATTAGAGCATAATGCACTGAGAGATCTGCCAAACTCATATAAACGAAAGGAAACATAATGTAGGAGTGGAACAAATATAGGAATGCTCAATATGGCTTCTACTTGAATAGACATCAACGGACTTACCATTCGACGGTCTATCATGCAGCAACCATCGGCACATAACAGTGTTGGAAAGGTGTCAAAACCTTCTGAAAGACATAAAGATAGTATAAGCCTCATCCCCTTCTGACATTCAGGTGTTTCTGACAGGGACAAATCTCCTGTAGACTTTGTGTATGCTCGAAGGAGAATAATCCACCAAAACCCAGAGTCAACAGGTGCAACCCTTCCAATTGCACTTTCACCAAAATCTGCAACTAAATTGTCAATCTTTCTAATGGGATCATGGATCACCTTAAAGCTTGCCGGCATCACACCTTCCCCCAACTTGAATCTATCCACCCGTTTTTCCCAACTTTGGAGGTGTAGAGTTTTCAAGAGGAAATTCTTAACTATATCAGGCTCACCATTCATTAGGAAAGATAGAGCACTCGGCACAAAGTCTCGGACGAACACCTGTGTTTTAAAAGAAACCACAATATAAAAAGGGGAAGAAAACGATTTCTCATTTAGGACAGATATAAGACGTAAGAAGAATCTCTACCATAGTTTGTTCAGATAAGCAAATAGCATAAGAAACAGAACATTTAAGCTATGAATTGGTAGGAACGCAATATCAAGTGCAAAACGATTAATTTAATAAAACAATAAAGTTTGTAAGTCATAAAGTTCGACCTTTGATGGTGGCAAAGAGGTCCAAATTTCTGAAACTGATCTAAATTAATATTTCAACTCAATAACATATATGCCTACTAATTAAGGTTCTGTCATTCATTTCATTTGACTCCATTTGAAAAGAAAAATGGATGCCTACTCATTCGAGAAATGACACCATGACTCATCACCTGGTCATAGTTGAGAACCTCCTCAGCAGCATGATCGTAGGCAGCTATCGTCCCGACGGGCTGCTCCCGAAAGTACACCATTGACCTCCGAAGCGCTTCCCAAGCGTCCCCTACCATTGGATGCGGCTCGAACGAGCCCCGGGCGGATGAGGCCGGCGTGCCCAGCAGCGACCTCATCCCACCGGGGGAGAACATGCTCTCGTAGCTGTCTACCGCCCGCAGGTTCCCCGGAATCGTGAGCTCGCTGAGGGAGCGCTCGTCGAACGACCTCTGCCGCTCAATGTTGATCCTCGGCCGGTCGAGCAACCGGGACAGGTCGAAGTCATCGGCCTCCGCAATGGAACAGTGCGACGCCACCTTACGCATCCCTGTCGTCGGCTCGCGACTGCTGCTGCTGCCCTCCAATCCTTGGACCATTGTCGAGGCAAATCTCCACGATCTGCACCAAAGTCCCACCTTTAACACACTGTGACAGAAAAAAAAAATCCCGCCTTTACGAAATCTCACGAACGGCAGGCCACCTTCGACAATGAGAGACGACAAATAGAAGATTCAAGAGTTATGAAATAAATGCCCCGGATCTCCCCGCCAAAGCGCAGCTGAAACCAACATGAACAAGTCAAAAGATCCAAACATTAAACCCCCAACAAGGCAACAACCTCAGAACAAACAGAAACTCGCAGAACAGGACCATTCTTGCCTAAAGATCACAAAATACACGAAAAGTTATCAGAAAAAAAAATGCAGGAGAACGAACCAGGGAAGCCTTTAGAAGCGCAGGGGGATCCCAAGTGGATCGTGAAGGAAGGGAATGGGAGAATATGAGAGAGAAGGGGAAAAAAGGAGCATAGTTGGTGTGGATCTGTATTTATAGGCGGAGAGGAGGATGCAGAGATGATGAGAAAGCCAAATGGGTCATCTCCTCCCTCGTCCTGGCGTCGATGCAGCCAGTAGAAGCACTTGCGTGGAGACCGCGCCAGGGGAATCGACTCGCGGGCTGTTTGGTGTTCCACGCCTCGCTCTGCTATCTTTTCCATTCCAACACTTGCATGGTAACTCGTGTGCGCTCGCTGTCCTAATGACGCCTTTAGTTTGAGGTTAATATAATTATTGTTGGATTGGAGGCTCATTACCATATATTTGATATCTCTTTCATTCTTCTTTAATTTTTCTTTTCGTTGTTGTAACCACTGCTAAATTGTTCAGAGAATTTGTTTCGAGTAAATAGGATGAATGCGATACTCTTGAATATATTTTTTTCATGCACAAATCAAAATTACTTATATGAGAATTAGTCAAATCTCAAATTTATTAATATTTTAATTAATAGCGTAAGCAAACTGTTATTTTTATGGTCATGTTTCTTTATTTTGAAAAAAATAAATAGGAAATGGCAATATTAAAATTTGTTGCCAACTAGAGACCTATTTAAAATAAATGTTATTTCCATAAATTATCATAATTTTTCACATCTAATCCAAAACTTATTTTTTTGAATCCCTAAACTATCGTGATTTTTTCGATTTGATCCTTCCATCATTTTTTGTCAATTTTTTCATTATATTCGATTTTTCTCATTTATGAAAAGTACAAAATATCTCTCGAAGTTGCAGAGGTCAAAACGAAAATATAAAGTCGAAAGGATGAGTATATTTTACTTTTTCATAAATGAAAAAAATCGAAGGTAACAGAAAAGTTGACAGAAGTCAACGGAATGATTAAATTAAAAAAAATCGTAATAGTTTAAGGATCAAAATAAATAAATTCGTCGTTTGAAGTTAGATGTAGAAGATAGTTTACGAATGATTTATAAAAATAATTCTTAAAATAATAAATACAGTAATACGATGCTTAGTTCTTCTTTTATGAATCAATCATAACTTTTAAACAAACTCAAAGATAGTTGTTCTACTATAACAGTCCAAGGATGCCATAGTTTTTTCCAAAGGTAACGTGTCTAGTTTGATTTATTTCTTATTTCTCTGTTTGTTGAGACAAAAAAATCTACATTTAAATAAATAAACAAAATTTAATTTTAAATAAATGTCAGATTAAGATGATAAAAATATGGCAGGTGGATATTTGTACTAACTAACCTTTTGCGAGACCTCATAACCATTAACGTTACGAGGATTGAATTATCAGTGTCATATGGGAATGGCAATTAAAAAAAAATAGGATAGCTGGATATATATATACTAACCAACATTGATAACCAAAGAAAAATGACAAAAGTTACATTATGAGTTTATGCCCCCAAAGTTTTTTTTTTCAGGGTAAACTGTGTCTTCCATTTGAAATACATAGAACGCATTTCGTTTATTTCTACTATATCAAGTGTAACGTTAATGATCTCATTATATACATAGTCACGTAAATCCCTTGATGCATATATGAGCACAATTCGCCTTTGCTGAAAACAATATCCACTTGGTCTACCATTTGCCTAATAAAAAAAAAAGAGTCATGTTTGGTGGAAGAAAATTATATAGCAAGCAACAAAAATATTTATTCCATGTGCGGCTCCTTCGTTGCCTACTTTCCGCTTAATATTTTTTTTCCACGCCGATGCAATTAATCATAATATTCCAACTAATATTATTATCGTTATCGTCGCACGTCCAAATCATGACAATAACAATTGGCAATAAAATTTGGACACCATTATTTTCACTCTTAAAACTTACTATTATCATTTTATCACGTGAATATTAAAAATATTGAACATTTTTATTATGATAAAATAAAATATAATAATAATAAATAATGTCCTACGATTTAACGCCCATTTTTCACGTTAATCTCGACGGGGAGGACCCACGTTATCCCGGCAGTGTCGCGTCAGCTCATCGAGTCGTGGTCCCACGTCGGGTGGACCCATGTGCGCTGTCACCGCGTCGTCTACTGGTTGCTCGGTGTCTTCATCCGCAAATGCTAAAATAATCGAACTTATAAATTGTAATATTTTGTACTTTGTAGAAAAAAAGGAACCCGATGAAATAAGCAAATATTAAATTCCACGTCACGTCGACGGACGGCCTGGATCCGCGCGATCCGCGAGGCGGGTCCGTGAACCCTCGGTGACCACGCGCGCGGTTCGGCCACGTGGGCGACAGATGCCACCGGACGCGTGGCGAGACGTTATTGGGTAATTGGCGTAGGTTTTTTTGCGCGTATCTAACGGCGATACGGTCGCCGATGGCGACAGGGGGATCTGAGCCGTCCGATCTCATCCCGTGAGTTCCCGGCCGTTTGATTAGATTCGGATTTGGCGTGGCCTGAGTTGGACCGACGTCGTCCCTCCCCGTCAACTCAACTGCCACTTTCTTTTTGTGCGTCTTCGCCGATGACAAAAGTATTCGAGAATCTCTCTCTCTCCCCTTTCTCTGTATACATGTAGACACATTTATATATTCCAGAATCAGATCACGTGATTTTTTTTTAAAAATGTTGTGACTAGATTCAATGAACTCAATGTGTATCTTTTAAACCAAGTTCTAGCTAAGAATATACACACAAAAAATTATAATTTATAGAGCTGTTTGAATATTGGAATCGTGAATAATTTTTTACAATAAATATATTATATTTAATAAATAAATTATTTTATAGGAGAAATATAAGAGAGAGAAAATAAAAAAAGAAAGAATAAAGAATAAATAGAATTAAAAATAGCCATCATGTCAACCAAAAAAAATTGAAAGAAAAATCTATTCTTCCTACGTTATCACCAAAATGATGGAATCAAAGAGTAGCAACTAAAGGTCACGTGAGCCCTAATTTCGAAATCTGGTTCTACTTTTAATTTCTTCAAACGTCATATTATTTTGACAGAACTGATTGGAACTTAATTTCATCTAGTTTCAATTGTTAAATGTAACCCTTGAGAACTAAGTCATGGCATGAGGTTTGAGGAACTAGGTGGTACCGAACCTAATTCCAATATTCAAACATCTCCTATAAAATATAATTACAAAAGATTTTAATGGCATATAAAAATAAATAATTTATAATTAATTAAGCATGAATATAAATAAATAAATAATTTGTAACTAATTAAGCACGAATATAAAATAAATATAGTTGAATGGTGATAAAATAAAATTCAGAGAAGACCATTAGATGCGCCAGTAAGAAGAGTAGATCAAATAATCTGGAGTCCGATTAAAAGAGGGAGAGGGAGGCCAAGGCGGACACTTGGCGAACTAATAGAGCAAGATCTATTGGTGAATAATATACCGAAAGGCTTGGTTACTAATAGAGCGGAATGGCGTCGTATGATCCATGTAGCCGACCCCACCTAGTGGGATAAGACTTTGTTGTTGTTGTTGTTGGTGATAAAATAAAAATGATTAATATAAAACTAGTAAACTTTTTAGAATAGCTGGTAGCATATTTAATTATTATTATTATTATTATTATTATTATTATTATTATTATTATTATTATTATTATTATTATTATTATTATTATTATTATTATTATTATTATTATTATTATTATTATTATTAAGCATGTCATCGTTCGAGCAGCCCCTCTTGAGTAATCCTTTTTTGGTGGCATGTCCATGTGATCTGAGCTGTGGAGATGAGTCGTCTGTCATGATCACTTGAGATCGAGTTGCCTTTTTTGGAGGGGAAGCAGTCCATTAGTTGATCATGAGGTCTTTAATTTGATTTGCCTGCTCAACTGGCACGTACTCGTGCATTAATTAATTAGCTACTTAATGTACATTCTACTCGCACCCCGAAAGAAAATAACTGTCCATTTGGAGAAATCTTTGGTTGAATTTTTTTTTCCCGTTGTCATAATATTATTCAGAAGTGGCTGATTAAAAGTTTGAACTACTATATAATAAGTTACGCCGAGTCTAATTGTACGCTTGACAATAATGGCGATGCATGGTTGAACGTTTTTAGTTTATATTACGTAATTGTTTCATATAAATAAATAAATATATAAGTAGAATCAATAATTATTAATTGAGGTTAATCTAGAGCACACACTCTAATTTAATGAAAAAATAATAATCTTTTATCGGTACGTCGAAGGTTCTTCTGTCTTTACATTTCCCTCTAATCCATTATGCACGTATTTTTAATTTTCCCCCCATTATCTTTTCAGAATATTGTAAACATGCACGCATGTTCGTGGAAGACGTGTGCATGATGCTTGTGCACATGCATGCATGGAGTATGCAATAAATTACGTCAAAGAGGCAACATCAAACACATATATGTGGCTAGATTATTTGTACCACAATTATGTTGTGCGGAGGGTAACCCTACTAAAAGGGCATCCACATTATCTGTTGTGTATTTCAAAATAGTTGCATGAAAGTGAAAGGCATTGACTTCACTTATTAGTTATTATAAAAGAAAGGCGAGCTACTACGCACGTACGTGAAATTAATGAGTCGTGTGTACTTGCCATGGAATTTGAGGTGGTTTGGTTGGTGATTGATGGTAGTTGCATGTGACAATCGTATATTTACCTCCTGTGAGTTGGGTCCGCCTACATAATTTCATGCTTCTTTTTTTAATTTGTAAAATTTAGTAAATTAGTTGTGGCAAGCACCTACAGTAATTTCTATATCTCATATGTCATTTTATTATATGTATATTATCTTAGCAAAATATTATATGAATTTTATTTGAGTTATTTTAGGTCAACCGTCGCAAAAACTTATAGGGTTATTTTCTCAAATCATTTTTAAACTATCACGATTTTTTAGATCTAACTCTAAACTCCAAATTTCATTTTTTGGATCCCTAAACTATCACGATTTTTTTCAATTTGATCATTTCATCCAATTCCGTCAACTTTTTACGTTAACTTTAGTATGAAAAGCCGAAATTATCCTCCGATAACCATCAAATAAAAAAACAAAGAGTAGATCACCGAAGACGAGGAAAAAGGGGTACAGGAGGGGGGCACCGCCGTCGGCGCGGGTCTCACAGGCGACGACCGGCGACGTGAGGTGGGGGGCACATCCTCTAGCGCGGGACAACTGGCGATGTGGGAGAAGGGGGTGGGGGGAGCCCCGCGAGATCGTCGGAGGCAGGGCAACAACAACGAGGGTGCGGGCATAGGAGAGGAGGAGGTCTTGACATGGTCAGGCGAAGCAT
This sequence comes from Pontederia crassipes, assembly GCA_030549335.1. NCBI lineage: Eukaryota > Viridiplantae > Streptophyta > Magnoliopsida > Commelinales > Pontederiaceae > Pontederia > Pontederia crassipes. The sequence continues at coordinate 59,193,779 of CM060189.1, read as the reverse complement.
CCAACAAGGGCTGTCGAAGAGGTCGGAATGGAGCTGGCGGAGGGCCTGGACGTCAACCTCCGCGATCTGCGCCTCGCGCTAGGCCAAGCAGATGTAGTTGCAGAAAGGCGGTAGTGGTCGACGCAGACGTCTTCTTCTCAACAATGGCACGCTTGTGAGACCTTCCTGATCGGATATGTTCGGATGGCAGGAGAGCGATCTCGCCGGCGATGAAATCATGGGTGATGAGCAAAGGGGGAGGGGGCATCAAGATCGTGGGCGATGAGCAAAGGGGGTTGCCCGCGAGATCCAGGGGGTGACCCCTCATTTTCATCGCCCCCTCTGCGGGCCATTGCCGGCGATCGAAGGGGGTGACGAGAGCAAGGGCACAGGCGTAGGAGATGAGGAGGTCGCGACGGAGGTCAGGCAAGGCCGCGGCGATGTAGTTGTGGAAAGGGGAGGTCGATCGTTGATGTTTTCTTCTCGTCGCCGGAGAGCGATCTCGTCGGCGAAGGGAGAAGGGGACATTGCTCGGATATGGCCGGAGGGGATCTCGCCGACGATGAGCGAAGACACCCCCCCCCCCCCATTTGCTCCATCGCCCCATGCGCTTTTTGTTTTTTTTTTCTTTTTAAATATTAGAAGATATGGTAGAAAGGGTAATTTTAACCATGAAATATTGGTTCGGCGATGATCGTTTTCGCCGAACGATCGAAATGAACACTATAAGAAAATTGGGATTTTCTGATGGTTGATTTCCGACGGAAAGAAATCCTTCATAATTTGCAACGGATTTTGCGACGAATAAGTATTCGTCGGAATCTCCGACGGTTACAACTGTCGAAACATAAAAATAATAAAATTATGAAATCTATTATTTTGTTATTTTATTTTTTGACGATTACGAACGTCGAAAGTTTTGACGGATTCGTATCCGTCGAAAGTTTCGACGAATTCGTATCCGTCGAAAGTTTCAACGGATTCGTATCCGTCGAAACTTTCGACGGTCAGACCCGCCTGTAAGTGCAAAATAATATAATATAAGTAGTATTTTATTAATATAATTATCGACAGTTCAGACCATCAAAATTACCGACGGTCCGGATCGTCGATAAATTAAAAAAAATAAATATTATATAATGTAAGTAGTATTTTATTATTATAATTATCGACATTTCATACCATCAGACGTTTCGACGGTCTGGATCATCAGTAACTTTGAAAATAAATAAATATTATATAATATAAGTAATATTTTATTATTATAATTATCGATAACTTAGACCATCGAAAGTTTCGACAGTACAGACCGTCAGTAATTTAAAAATAATTAAATATCATAACCATATATATAATAATATATATATATATTAATATTTCCGACAATCATGACCATCAGAACTTCCAACGGTCTCAGAGCCGTCGCAAGTTCCGATGGCTTTGGCCGTCGCAAATTCTCCCCTGCTTTTTTTTTCCTTTTCCCCTCTCCCGTTATTTTCTTTTCCTTTTCCCGCTTTCCCCTCTTTCTACCCCTATATATCACCTCCTCCCTCTTTCCTCTCTCCTCTCTCTACCTCTTTTCCTCTCTCTTCTCTCTCTCCCTCACCTGCCTCGACGACCTCCGCCCGGACGACGATCGCCTCTCTCTTTCTCCAGCTTCATCTTCGTCTTTAGCTCTAGCTCTAGCGAGTCTCTCTCTCTTGATCTCCCTCTCCAATCAGGTGCTAGCGTCCTGATCGGCCGCGGGGTGGCCAGATTCGGCCTCCCGCTGCCAGGTCCGACCTAAGGGCGGCCAGATCCGACCCGTCCGCGTCAGATCCGACATGACTACGGGCGGCCAGATCTGGCCGCGGGCGTTCAGATCTGCCGCATGCCGTCTAATCTGGCCGCCTACAGCCGGATCTGCCACCTGTGGCCGACTTTGACCGCCAGCGGCCGGATCTGCCGCAGGTGGCCGGATCGGCCAAGGGGCGGTCAGATCCGGCTGCGGAAGATCCGTCCGCATCGACACTAGGCAGCCGGCCTGGATCGCCACCTCGTGGCAGGCTAATTTTTAATATTTTAAAAACTCTTTGCGATGGTTGCAGCCACCGGAATATTTCGACGGTTGCGACCGCCGCATCTTTCGACAGTTGCGACCGTCCGAAACGGTTGCGACCGTCCGAAACGGTTGCGGCTGTCGGACTTTTGGGATGGTTACAACCGTCGGAACTTCCGACGAGTTTTTTTTAACCGTCAAAAAATATTTTGCGACGACCATTTTTTTGACGGATCTCTTCCGTAGGTAAACCCGTGGAAAACCCTCTTTTCCAAACGAAACCGTCGGAAAACATCATTTTTCTTGTAGTGGAACATGCAAAAGAACAATGAACAAAAAGCTTTCGGAAGATTAGTTTTGATTTTATTTTTTATTACTCCACCATGATGAAGAAAAAATTATAATCCTCTCCACCATGATCTCTAGGCTTCAAACGACATGAAACCCAGAGAGATTTAATGCCATAAAACCCTTCATTTTCCTCTCTCTTCCTTCTTCTTCCTCATCTTATTTTCTCCAATTTTCGATGTCTTCTTGCTCCATGATTGGTCTCGACGACCAAAGGACATGAGGGCTAGTTCTGCAGGTGCTGAAGGTGTAGGAGAGCAAGGAGGATGGAGGAGAAACGTCTCAAACTCCTTCCCACACCTTCCCTCAAAGATCCAATAAAAAATCACTGAAAAAGGTATTCGGGATCCGGGTCATGAATTGTTTCATGAAGAATTGCATGACTTAACAATGGATTAAAATTAGAACACATACTTGAATGGCTAGTGATCATGTTTTAGGACTTTTTTGAAGTCATTTGAGCTTATCTTTGTCCGATTTATGATTTTAGTCGAGAGTTAGAGATTTGATCTTATGCTACATTTGACTTATTGATTGATAATAACTTTTATGCATGTTAGAGTAGGTAAAGGAAGAATGTTGCCTTAGATCTAATAATTTCTTTTACAATGGATGGTGATAAGATTCTAAGATTTGGATGTATTACGATGCATGAGAAAATGCAGGACTACAGATTTATATTCATGCAAACATACATGATGTAAATGAAATGATTATGCTCTAAGTTGGCCTCTACATCGTATCATATGTTATAAATATGTTAGGGATGTTTAGATCTATGTTTCTGATTAAAAACTTATTTGAAAACATAAGAATTCCGCAACGATCTACATTTCTACCGACCGAAATGGGCGACCAAATCCTTTTCGACCATCCGAATCTCCTTGACAAAAGTATAGCGACTACGTGATCGGACGTCTGAAACTAAATCTGACGATTGATTTGGACCACTTTGAAAGTTCAAAACTCGCTCCGACGATTGAAGTAAAAATGTCGAGATGTGAAATCAGTGAAGATGACTAGTCGGTCGACCAATCCTTGATCGGATGATAATCCGACAATCGACGAAGACTCATTTCGGTTGATCGAGGATTATGGACCTAGTTCCAATGAATGAGTGGTTAAATTTTGAACGTCCGAAATTCGAGCGAAAGTTTGGGGATTTCTCCTATGCGATATTGGATGACCGAATCATTATCAGTCGACTGATTGATACTGATCAAGCGAGCGTCTGAACCTCTTTTGATATACGATGTCATCTTAGGTATGGACTAATTATCATGATGCATCAGTACTATGTAAGTAGAAAAGATCATCATCAATACACACGACAATTAAAAAAACCATGTTCAGAGGTACAACAACCTCTGACAACAAGATAATAGTGTCCGTCATGAAGGCCCACAAGGGTTGCATAGGCTATTTGGTTAGCGTGACAATAAAAAATGAATCAATCTTACTATACCAAGAACGTTGAGATTGCTTTAGGCCATATAAAGCCTTCCTTAATTTGTCGACTTTGTCTTCCTTGTCATTGATAACAAAATCTTTTGTTTGACTGACATAAATGTTTTCATTTCAAATCATCATTCAAAAAAGGTGATTTTATATGAAGCTAATAAAAGGTCATTTCAATTGAGCAGCTAAGGTTAGAAGTAATCTTACTATTTAAAGACGAGCATCATGAGAAAAAGTTTCTTCAAAATCTATACCTTCCTCTAGTGCATAGTCTTTTGCTAGAAGCATTGCTTTGTGCTTATGAATGCTTCCATCTGCATGATATTTAATTTTAAACACCATTTTAGATCAATCACATTTCTATTGTCAAGAAAATCAACTGACTCTCATGTTTGATTTCTTTCAATAGATGCCATCTCCTCATTGATTGCATTGTAACATTCTTCTTTTTTCATTGCTTCTTCCAAACACCTCAAATTTGAGACAAATAAAGAAAATTGACAAGAATAATATATTTCTTACAAAGAATGAAATTAAATGAGGAAGATGTATTGTTGCAACTATTTGGAACACATTCATTTCTTGCTGAAATTTTTGCAACAATATTTTTTTCACTTACTTCTTTAGGAAACTCAATTTACAAACCAGTCACATTAATTCCATTCAAGGTTGTCAGGATCTCTTTCCGAGGTAGGATCGGAAGGGGTCCGGAGGATCGAGGATCGTAAGATCCTATCTTATGAATAAAATAATATTTTTTTAAAAAATTAATAAATAAAAATAATAATGGTAATAATAATAATAGCAACTAAATATTTTACTCTCATGTTATACTTAATTAGTGTTTGTATGGGCTTCATAATCATATAGAAAGTTAGACTAATAATAATTATGAATACTTAATAATAGTAAATCAATTTCTTCATCTAAATTATAAAAAAATTGACAACTTTTCTCTTTTAAGTATTATTTTTGTCACATAAGTTTATTAATTATAATTAAATTATACATTAAAAAAAAAAGAAAATGAGAGGAACCTTATTTACTTCGTACCATTTTTTTTTAATATTCTATTTTTTTAGATTTCTCAAATTTGAAGTTAATTAAAAATTAAAAAAATCATAGTATCTATAAGATAGACAAAGAATCTTACCTCTTTCTTACCAATTTTTTATTTTTAATATTCTTTTTTTTCAATAAAAACTTAATTAAGAAAAACAAAATCATAAGATCCTACCAATCTTACGATCTAGCGATAGATCCATGTACAATCCCTATGTTTCCGATCTTTAGAATGAGATCGTGATCACAAGTCGGCTATTGGATCGTAGGATCTTATGATCCGAAAAATGATCCTGACAACCATGATTCTATTTGTCTCCTCTCATATCCAACTGGATTTTTCATAAAAAATAACATTTCTAGTGATAATTATTTTGTTAGTAGAAGGATTGTATAACTAATAAGTTTTGAAATTGAATTAGGCATTAATAATAAATAATGCTAATCTTCTTATTGAATAAGACTACTAACCATGGCATATTGTCTCTTCATTCATAGAGTTGTATGATTCTTTATACGATGATCGTTATTGATGCAAATTTTTAGATTATATCATTTTTATCATATTGTTTATTATTTTATTTATGATCTTTACATACAACTAATAGGAGGTGGGTTTCTCCTACATCCAAATTCGTGCAGGTATAAAAGAGTAAAATGAAGTCATTTGTGAGATCATGACAACAATTAGCACATGGTGTTGGCCTTGTATTAGGTTTTCTTATGTCGTAGTGCTTTATGGTCAAGTAATTGCTGGACCATGAGTCATATTATGGATCGTGTTGGTTTATGTTATATATCCTTGTTCATGAGGAATACTATGACATGTTATCATTTGTGAACTTTGAATCTTGTTATGTATTTGGGTTATCCGACATAGTATACTTTGATGTTATTTGAGCACATTGTCATATTGTCGTCTATATTAATATTATATCACTTCCGATATTTTTCTTTTGAGTTTTATCATAATGCCTTCGTTTTCGCTACTAAAGTTAGTTATATGTATTATTATGTCATTTTTTATATCGTACATAGTGTCACTTACTCCGGAACCAGCTTGCAATTCGTGTTATGGGACGGATTTTGAAAGTGTTACACATATATCCAATTGGATTGTCTAATTCAATTTGAGTCCGATTAATAAAAAAAAATTATGCGCTCTTTTTCTCCATTAGTGTCGTTGGAATAAATTGTGTAAAATGTGCTTAAAGTTTTCTCCCTTGATTGAACAAAAATGTTTATTATGCTTTGATAACAACAGACGTTCATTTTTCAACCTTGAACCCTAAGTTTGAGAATTACAAACAATCATAATACTTTGCATATTCAGCCATTTTTAGCGGGTTGAGTTTTTGTTTGAATTCAATCTTATTCAAACTATATTAAGTCTTAAATTTTAGACATTCCTTTTAAGGTTTACAGTTTTAAGTGTTATGATAATTTTATTTTCAAAAAAGTTAAAACCAAGTCCTTTTTTATTTGAAGGCATTCTAGATCCGCTAAGCATGACGTCTAACATCTTGCTACCATTAGAAAATTTTATAATTTCATCTTTTAGATACTTGATTTCGTTGTTCAAACATGCACATTTTTCACATGGTGATCTAAGTGTACTATTTTTCATTTTCAGTTCTTCAATTAAGAATTCTAAACTAGTGTTTTCCTCACTTAGTATGTCACACTTTTCACATGCTCTAACATCTTTATCTTTCTTTTGCTTATTTTCAAATTCTATTTTCAAATTATTATATTTGTTTTTTAGGCATCATTGATAAGAATTTTAAACTCATTATGCACATTAAAAAATTCACTATCACTAGAGCTAGATGAGTTAGATGATACCTCATGACTATTAGCCATTAGACATATGTAAGCTTCTTCATCATCACTTAATGAGGTATTGGAATCATTTTCTTCATCTTCGCTTTCATCCCAAGTTGCTTGAAGAGTTTTTTTCTTCCTTTTTGAATTTTCTCCATCTTTTTTCTTTTTGCTCAAATTTGGACATTCATTTTTATAATGTCCAACATTTTTGCATTCAAAGCAAGTTATTTGATTCTTGCTTGATGATGATCTTTTCTTGATGAAGTCATTTCTCTTCTTTTGCTTGGCAAACTTGAGATATTTGTCAAGATTCTTTGTATATAGGGCAAGCTTCTTGTCATCAAGATTTTCATTTTCCTCACTTGTGTTCTCCTCATCTTTACTTGCTTTTAATACTAGAGTTTTTTTCTTTGGAGCATTTGCTTCTTCATCCTTCTTGATTCCGATCTCATATGTCAAGAGTGAACCTATAAGATAATCGAAATCTAACTTGTTCAAATCATTCTCTTCGATCACGGTCCTCTTTGTATGCCATCTAGAGGAGAGGGACCTGAGAAACTTTTTTACCTTCTGAGAGTTAGTTCTTGGCTCGCCCAAAGAGGCTAAGCCATTCACAATATCATTAAAATGGACAACTATTTTATTTATAGATTCATTTTCAATCATTTTGAAAGAATCGTATTGGTGATTTAGAATGTTCAATCTAGATTCCTTAACTTTGTCGGTTCCTTCATGTGTGATAATAAGCTTCTTCCAAATTTCATTAGCATTTGAACAACTAGAAACCCGATTAAATTCCGTAGGATCCAAAGCACAATAAAAAAATGTTTTTAGCCTTTCAATCAAGTTTTATCAAAAACCTTTCTCCTTCGGTATATTCCAAAGGAGTTTTTCCACGTAGATCAAAACCATTTTGAACAATATCCCACATATCAATATCAATGGAGCATACATATGCTTGCATCCTAATTTTCCAATATGAAAAATTAAATGCATTAAAAAACAGAGGACGATTAATCGATTGACCTTCAGCAAAACTGAATCCACTTGATGCCACAGCTTTAAAAGAATTTTTAAATCTTAATAACAAGAGCAACCTGCTCTGATACCAATTGTAGGATCGAAAGCACCAAGAGGAGGGAGAGTGAATTGGTATTTTAAAATCTTTTCGGAAACTCACTTTCGAAAAATCACTAAAAATGATCACAAGCAAATAATAAAAAAATGGAGCAAGAAAGCAAACACAGTGTGTCACGATATGTTGATGAGATTCGGCCCCAACTCTTTGGCCTATGTCTTTGCTCTGACTTCTCGACCTCAAGAGTGCCGGAGATCCATTATCTTTCTCTTTTCTTGTAGGAAGAGAACAACTCTTTTTACACCACACGCATTCTTCTCCGCTCAAGAGGTAAAGCACTCTTCTTTTACAACGAGCTTTCAATCTTTTCTAGATCAGAGAATAAAGATACCCTCTAACTCTCTTCTTTTACAAGTTTTTCACACTCAAGGTTTGGAAGAGAAAAGGGAGGAACTTGCAAATTTTGGCTCAAAAACTTGAAATACTCTTTTCAATAGTCTTGCTTGCTTGGATAAGTTTTCTTCAAGCTTTGGCACTCCTTTTATAGTGTTGTATAGGTGAAAATTTCGTCTAGATAATTTTTCATGATTTTCTCCTCGAAAAATAGCCATTATTGTTCATCTGGCACTGTGACCGGTCGACCGCATTAATGGGCCGGTCGACCAGTCAATATGACCGTTGCAGGATATTTGTTGCCTTTCTGAGTTGTCCGGTCGACCGGTCCTTCGGCCAAAACGTCGACCGGTATAGTCTCGACTTTTTTGGAATTCGTCCTTTACTGTTCGGTCGACTGGTGCAACGACCGGAACATCGACTGGTATACTCTCGACTTTTTGTGTCATTCGGTCGATCGGTGTAGCGACCGGATCATCAACCGGTACAGTCTCGACATTTCTTCCGCTTGTTATCAATCGACCGGTCTATAGCCGGTCGACCGATCAATCGATCGATCGTATGCTGAAATTTTATTTTTGTTGTTTCGATCAACGATTTCTTCTGCATCTGAGATCAAATCAATACTACACCTGCATATCATCACTTGAGAATAGATTAGTGCCTTTTATGTCCAATTTGATTTATTATCATCAAAACATGGGATTCAACACCTTCCACCAACGCCCGCCGACGAGGAGGGCAACTGCGCCCTTGAGTTCGCCTGTTTGAGCCCACCCCCCAACGCTCGCCCACGAAGCCGCCAGTCATAGCAGGCGGGGTCCCTGCGCATGTAGGGAAAGGAGGGGTCACCCCTTGCCTGTCGCCAGTTGTAGGACCCCCTTCCCCTGCCACGCTGGAGCAGGGAAAGTTCTGCGCCAGCGCGCGCAGGGGGAGGGGGCACCCTTCAGCTGTGACCGGCGTCGATGCTTTCCTTGCCCCGACGCGCGCAGGAAAAAGGGGGGGACCGCCCCCTACCGCCATGTCCCAGGATGTCCCAAGAGCGCCTGAGAGGCTCTAGGACATGGTCAAACCATTTTGGACGAGCAGAATCCACAAAAGACGCGAGGAGGCAACTTTGGGACGGGGGACGTGCGGAGGCCCACCTAGGCAGCGGTGGAGCAGTACGCGACATGTCCTTGCTCACTTTGCAGTGAAGGGCTATACCGTCCCAACTGAATTCTACATGTTCCAAAGACGAAGGATGGCAGCTAGAAGAGATAAGATGCGGCCAATTGAAGATCAAGGAGGGTCTTGAAGATCTGGCCAGCCAACTAACTCCATGAAATCAGGGTGATCTTGATGGTTATCCTTGGTGCGGATCTTGGGGAGAAGATTTGGGGATATGGGGAGTAATATCTCAGCACCTAAAAGGGGGTTTTGCAACCGTAGGAGATCGAGGAGGATCCCTACAATATCAGCTAAATTAGGAGGGAGATTGATGTTGCAGCCATCCCATATCTTGTATAAATAGACCATTGTATCTTCCATGTATCATCATTGACTTCTTTTGTGCATTGTCCTTTAGTTTTCATTGTGCGACCATCAGGTGGATGCCCGATCTTGGCGCCCTCACGTAGTCAGGTTCCAAGGCCGACACATGTGGAACTTTAGGGCGTGACAACATGGTATCAGAGCGTTGCAAAGATAATGTCCGGAGAAGGAGATAAACCTTCGACAAGGAGTCATACTACGGAGGCCGAAGCGGCCACTGATGAGAACGGTCTTGGCGCGGGCATGGAGGCCACAGGGGGTGGTGGTCAAGTTGCAGGTGGAGATGGCGCGGCGAGGAGGCAAATGACTCACGGACGGTCCAAGAGGTCGATGGGCTCCCTGGAGAGGCAAGCCGAGATGTTGGGACAAAAGCTCCAGGACAAGGAGAGGGCGGTCCTTGGCCTGAAGGCAATGGCAGGCCAGCACGGCCTAGCGTTAGAGGAGGGCACAACCGCGCTGCAAGATATGGAGGCATAACTTCGAACCATGGAGGAAGCCATGGAAACAAAGGTGAAGGCGATGGAGGCCGACCTCCTACTGTGAAGCAACAATTCCTGGATGTAGGGGGACTACCAATGCGCTCGTTTGCCCCCAAGTTTATGGGTCCGGAATCCGGGAAGTATGATGACGTCCGAGAGGCGACGGCCATCGACGACTTCCTCTGGTGCTTGAAAAAGGGCTTCAAGACTAGTAAAATCGTGATCGAGAAGTCAAGAACGATATGGTCATTTGGTACTTGGCAGATGGTGCACTCCTCTGGTAGCGGCGTATGGATGAAGAGATAGTGAAGGCCAAGGTCGTCATCGACACCTGGGTCGACTGCAATAAAGAACTGAAGCAGTTAGTTATACCCCGATAACGTCTAGAGGTTGCCATGAATAAGTTGATCGCTCTCCGACAAATGGGCTCGGTGAAGGACTACACCGAACGCTTCCAACCAATCATGTTAGAGGTGCCCGACATTATGGAAGAGTCGACATGGCTCTTCTTCTTCCTCCGAGAACTGAAGCCATGGGCAGCCCAAGAGATCAAGCAACAAACGATTATGACCATCAAGGAGGCTCTAGTCGCAGTCGAGGTGCTGATAGAGTTCTCATCCAACCGTGACCTTGGCGCGGCAGCCAAGGATAGGGGCAACGCTAGTGGCGGAGCCACATGGGTGCCAGTGGTGCACGTGCACCCACTGGCCAAGTAGAATAGTTAGTAGTTTATTTCAGTTCTGCATATTTTCCGAAGTGGTAACTTTCAGGGTGCGCTCATTACGAGGTCTCCTGTTCGCTTCCCTCTATCATTGCGCTTTTTCCCTTAAATTTTACACTTGTTCTTTCTCTTTTATTTCTCACTGTAGGCCCACTTTTTCCCTTAAATTTTACACTTATTCTTTCTTATTCTTTTATTTGTAATTTAACTTTACTAATTTAAGTTGATATTTGAGAATTACCACTTGTAATTAAAATTTATTTGTAATTATCTCTCAATTAATTTAATCTTTGAGAATTACTTTAATTACCACTTGTTTCTTTTTTCTAGCATATAATATTGATAAACATTTTATCAATTACAATAAATAATTTATTCTCTTTAATTTTTTTATTAGTACTTATTATAGTGTGGATAAATCATTATCATTTATTTTTCTTTAGTAATTTGTAATAGATATTATATAGCACTTTTTCCCTTAAATTTTACACTTGTTCTTTCTCTTTTATTTCTCACTGCAGGCCCACTTTTTCCCTTAAATTTTACACTTATTCTTTCTTATTCTTTTATTTGTAATTTAACTTTACTAATTTAAGTTGATATTTGAGAATTACCACTTGTAATTAAAATTTATTTGTAATTATCTCTCAATTAATTTAATCTTTGAGAATTACTTTAATTACCACTAGTTTCCCTTTATCATTGCGCTTTTTCCCTTAAATTTTACACTTGTTCTTTCTCTTTTATTTCTCACTGCAGGCCCACTTTTTCCCTTAAATTTTACACTTATTCTTTCTTATTCTTTTATTTGTAATTTAACTTTACTAATTTAAGTTGATATTTGAGAATTACTACTTGTAATTAAAATTTATTTGTAATTATCTCTCAATTAATTTAATCTTTGAGAATTACTTTAATTACCACTTGTTTCTTTTTTCTAGCATATAATATTGATAAACATTTTATCAAATACAATAATAAATAATTATTCTCTTTAATTTTTTTTATTAGTACTTATTATAGTGTGGATAAATCATTATCATTATTATTACCATTTATTTTTCTTTAGTAATTTGTAATAGATATTATATAGCACTTTTTCCCTTAAATTTTACACTTGTTCTTTCTCTTTTATTTCTCACTGCAGGCCCACTTTTTCCCTTAAATTTTACACTTATTCTTTCTTATTCTTTTATTTGTAATTTAACTTTACTAATTTAAGTTGATATTTGAGAATTACCACTTGTAATTAAAATTTATTTGTAATTATCTCTCAATTAATTTAATCTTTGAGAATTACTTTAATTACCACTTGTTTCTTTTTTCTAGCATATAATATTGATAAACATTTTATCAATTACAATAAATAATTTATTCTCTTTAATTTTTTTATTAGTACTTATTATAGTGTGGATAAATCATTATCATTACCATTTATTTTTCTTTAGTAATTTGTAATAGATATTATATATATATATATAATATGTGTTAGATTATACATTGAAAACCTATTAATCTATAACATATTTATTATTACATAATGTATTGTACTTAACTAATAGTGATGTTAAGTAAATTCTTAAGAACTTATCATTTACATTAATAGAATATATCCCACTGCACGAAAAAATCTTTTTTTATCATTCTAGATGTCTTATATTATAATACTCCATTCAATTATGGTCGTACTTATATGCATATTTCAATTATAAATATATTTATGTATTAAAATTCAAAACATAATTCTAATATATTTATGTATATTAAATAAATTTTCTTTTATAAAATTGATATAATTGAAAAAGTAAATCGAGGAAGGTAAAAAGTTTAATTTGTGAACCCGTTGAGAAAATAGTCTGGCTCCGCTAGTGGGCAACATGGATGAGATGGGGCGCCTTGCCAAGAGAGGCGATAGGAAGGTAGCGGCTTCGACCAAAGGAGACGCCAAGATCGTCCGATGCTACGTTTGTGGAGGACCGCACTGCACAAGGGAGTGTGGCAAATATGCGAGCCTGATGGCTATGGCGTCCATTTTGGACGATGAAGGAGGGGCCGCACATATGGGGTCCATTATGGCCTTAACGACGCTCCCCATCAAGGACACGAAGAAGGCCACGAAGGGCCTAGTGTTCGCCTAGGTCATGGTGAATGGCCACACAACGACCACCTTGATTGACACAGGGGTGACACACAATTTCTTGGTGCCACCATAGACGTCTCGTACGTCAAGGAGTCGGGACCCATGAAGACGGTTAACGTCGCATCCTAGTCCATTCTCGGCATGGTCAAGGATGTCCCAATGCGACTGGGAACTGGGAGGGCGCCCTTAACACCATGGTCATCAACATGGACGATTCATCATGGGCATGGAGTTTCTCGACGCATTCCAAGAGGTAAAACTAACTCAAGGCGGAGTTCAATTGTTATTTCAGGAGAGGACACATGAGGTACCCACGACAAGAGCTACCATCAAGTCAAGAATGCTCTCGGCCATGCAAGTGAAGAAGGGTGTGCGCTGAGGCCAGATCACCTACCTGGCAATCCTAAAGCTGAATGAGGCCGGCCAGGATGTCGAAGGCATCCCTGATGTCATTAAGGCGCTCTTGGAGCAGTTCAAAGACGTGATGCCCCTAGAGTTGCAAGCAAGCTTCCACCCCAATGCGAGGTGGACCACGCCATCGAGTTGGCATCGGGTGCCAAGCCACCGACTATGGGACCGTATCGCATGGCTCCCCCGGAGTTGGAGGAGCTCCGAAAATATCTAGGAGAGCTATTGAAGGTAGGGTTCATCCGGCCCTTGAAAGCACCATATAGAGCCCCGTTCTTGTTCCAAAAGAAGCAAGACGGGTCGCTTCGGATGTGCATCGATTATCGGGCCTTGAACAAGATCACGGTGTAGAACAAGTACCCAATATTGTTGATTGGGGATCTCTTTGACAGGCTTGGGAAGGTGCAGGTCTTCAAGCTCGATCTCAGGTCAAGCTACTGACAGGTGTGGATCGAGGAGGGAGACGAGGCCAAGACGACGTGCGTGACCAGATACGGCTCGTATGAGTTCCTGGTCATGCCCTTTGGCCTCACCAACGCACCAACGACGTTCTACACTTTGATGAACTAGATCTTCCACCATTTGCTGGACAAATGTGTGGTTGTATACCTTGACGATATTGTGGTATATTGTAACTTTATTGACGAGCATGTGCAGCACTAGAAGAAGTGTTCAAGCTACTAAGGACAAACAAACTCTTTGAAAAGTTGGAGGAGTGTTCGTTTGCTCAGTCGGAAGTCATGTTCTTAGGACACCACATCAAGGAAGGGAGGATCAACATGGACAAGGCGAAGGTCCGAGCAATCCTCAAGCGGCAGCCGACGAACGTCCCAGAGTTGTGGTCATTCCTCGCCCTCACCAACTACTATCGTCGATTTGTGGAGGGGTATTCACGGCGGGCTGCGCCCCTCACCTACCTACTGAAAAAAGGACGTAAGGTGGCAGTGGACGGAGAAGAGCCAGCGGGCTTTCGATGACCCGAAGGGCGCTGTAATGGGAGAGCCGTGCCTATGGCTGGCCGACTATGGTCGGTTGTTCGAGGTCCACACTGATGCCTCTGATTTTGCACAGTGCGAGGTCCTCATGCAGGAGCTCCAGCCATGCACGAGAAAGAAATGATGACTGTGGTGTACTGCCTACGCACTTGGCGCCACTATCTTCTCGGGAGTACGTTCATGGTGAGGACTGATAATGCAGCTTCTTCATACTTTCAGGAACAAAAGAAGGTCAGCCCCAACAAGCGAGGTGACAAGATTTCCTCGTGGAGTTCGACTTTGTGATGGAGTACGGGTGGGGGGGCACCAATGTGGTGGCCGACGCCTTGAGTCGCTGGGCGTAGCTGACGACTATCTCAACCGTATGAATGGGTTTCCAGGAGCAAATCCGAGAGGGTCTGAGACATGACTCCAAGGGAAAGTAAAAATATTTTGGAAAGATGAAGTCCTCCTCTTCATAGTGGGACATCGTCTTCATGTCCTGCGGTGGTCTTCGGCGAGCAATCATGAAGGAATGCCACGACTCAAAGTGGCCAGGCCATCTTGACGCCACCCGGAGTTTAGCATTGGTGGAAGACGCGTACTACTAGCCTCACATGACGGAGGACATGGAGGCATACATGCGGACATTTCTCAAGTACCAGCAAAAAAAAAGGTGGAGAAGCAGAAGCAACAGGGCTATTGGAGTCCCTACCTATCTCGAAACATCCATGGGCAATGGTGACCATGGACTTCATCTTAACGTTATCTAAGTCAGGTGGATCAGGGTCGATCATGGTAGTGATTGACAAATTCTCGAAGTATGACACATTCATCCCGACGCCTAAACATTGTTCGACGAAGGATGTTGCTCGGCTATTCGTGAAGAATGCCGTCAAATATTGGGGCATCCCAAAGGTGATGGTCAATGATCGCGATCTTCGTTTTCCAGGTCACTTCTGGAAGGAGCTCTTCAGGCTCCTTGGGACGGAGCTATACTTCTCCACTACTTTCCACCCGCAAACGGATGCCCAGATGGAGCGGGCCAACCATTTGCTTGAGATCTATCTTTGACACTTCATGATAACCAATCAGGAGGATTGGTCCAATATGCTGGACGTGGCCCAATTCTCTTACAACATGTAGAGGAGCGAAGCCACAAAGTAGAGTGCCTTCGAGATTGTCACAGGACGTCAGCCCGTGACCCAGCCGCACTCGTGGCCTCGTACGCCAGGAGGTGCCCAGCCGTGTACCAAGTCACCCGAGGATGGCAAGAACAATTGGAGTAGTCTAGAGCCAGGGCTGAACAAATCTGTAAGGAAGTTCGCAGACCTGAAGACACGTGGAGTTCCAAGTCGGGGTCAAGGTCCTCGTGAAGTTGAGGACACGACAGTTCAAGGATCTTAGACACCTGCACCAAGGGATGTTGAAGAGGTATGAAGGCCCTTTCACCATTACCAAACGTGTGGGCAAGGTGGCCTATCGGGTGGAGCTTCCCTCAAACCTATGACAAACTTCATTCAGTCTTCCACGTTAGCATGCTGAAGAAGTTCCATGAAGACACAACCAAATCTTCAAGGTCCAAGGAGACAAAGCAACCGTGGACAAGTCAATAGCTACAATCATGGAGCGAACGTCGCCGAGGGTGACGACATCTTCGGTGGGGAAGGATTGCCACTCCCCGCCTTAGGCACTCGTCCTGGGACGCGCGGTGGGATAGACCGCGGTGCAGCGACCGACTACCGCCATGTCCCAGGCACCGTGGCCGGCTATCGCCATGTCCCAGGATGTCCCAAGAGTGCCCGGGAGGCTCTCGGACATGGTCGAACCATTTGGGACGAGCAGAATTCTTAGAAGATGCGAGGAGACGACTTTGGATTACACACACTCATATATATATAATTAATTAATATGTAGCTTTACTTTGATTTTTTTATATAACCAAACGGTAAAAATATTTTCCAAAAGATATTCTCCTCCAAACAATACTTAAATCCATCAACTTATTTTAAAACGTAGCGTAAAATGGAGAAAAAAAGCCTAAACAATACTAATGTTATTATTGGATGCCCATTCAACATAAACGGCCCAAAGAAACCCAAAAGTCCAAGTTCTTAAAAAGTGGGATTGCGGCCGGCCGGCCGGCGACCACCTAGCACCCGACGACGCCATTGCCGTAGAGATGAACTCCGGCGAACCCTCCGGCACTAAAGAAGACTACGATGAAGTCTGGGCCAAATTAGGTATCGCTGACTCAACATTTCTATCCTTCTTGGGGGTTTTTCTTGATTCGAGAGTTCAACTTTTTGTTGTGCGACGGAGTACAGTTCCTGCGGATTCGAAGTACCCGAAGGTGGATATTAGATCGCAGGACGCCGCGGTTTGTTCGCAGACCGTGGATTCGTCCTCGAAGAAGGTTATATGGTGCGAGATAAGGTGGAGTTCCGTCAACGGTTCGGCCAGCATTAGGAATATGAGGTTTTGAACATTTTCTCGTCTCTACGTAATTTTCGCCACATTTATGTTGAATTGTTCGTTTTTCTTGTTCTGAACTCTGAGGTTTCAACCGCTCCACTTAAAGTAAACCTGTCGAAGCATTTTCATAAAACAGGAAGCCAAATAAGTCGTCTTTTGCATTATTTTGCTGTAAAAGATGTCAATGCCGAGAAAGAAATTCTTTCAAACTATGCAAGGAGAATACTACCATGTTTTCTGTACTAGTTTCATTCGGGAAGTCAGTGAGTACAGGGTCATGACACCTAGAATCATTGGATTGCCATACTTTTTTTGGGGGTTTCTATCAGTTGATGCCTTCGAACAAGAGCACCTGTGGACTTATTGATGTAGGATAAAGATCTAGTCCTTCTAGTTTAGTTGTCTTTTGCGGCTTAGTTTTTTCTTTTGGAATTTTATTTTTAGTTTCTCTTTTATTATATGTTTTAGGTTTGCTAAACCTAATTGGAGTTAAATTAGTTGTAAATATTTATACATAGAGCCTCATTGTTATGGACAATAATAAAATCCAGATTTTTTCTATCGTATCTATCTTTGTATGTGGATTCCAGTTCTACCTGGTGAACATTGAGATTATCAAGCCTTTGGTAAACTTCCATTCATCAACTTTGTACTAAAACTTTCCCAAGGAGTTCTAATCTCCTTTGTACTATGTCAATTAAGTATCATTTTATTTTCTACTTTTCTAGGTTGAAAAAGGTGAAGTTTTAAATTCTCTTAATTTTTTTTATTTCTAATGTCTAAAACCTGCACCATTATAGATTCCAAGTACTTGTGAGTTGTGACATCTTATCTGTAATTTTATTTTCGATGGAGATTATTTCTGTAAACTTATAGGGTTGTAACTGAGTATGATTTCATAGTTATTGCTTCTGATCTATTAGGGGGGACTTCAATCATGACATGTTTTCCTAAATGCTCACTTTCCTTTTTCTCTTTTACAATGAAGCTCAAATACGATAATTGTCAATGGAAGATGTATTGGAGAAGAAACAGTGGACATAGAAACTGGTAGTCAAATAACTTCTGGGCCTGATGCCGAAGGTCAACTTTATTTGGTTATAGATATCATACTATAAGTTTTCTGTTTAATATAGTTGCATTACGTGATCGGAGAAACATTTCTGTTTCGTGACCACTCTCTAATTATGATTATCTTGTTTAATATAATGTCATAACTTGACCAGTGAAGCATTTCTGTGCCTCTAGGTTGTGCAAAAAACTTTGGTTTTCCTCAAAATTAACAGAAAGAAACAAATCTTTCTGTATCAGTTCTGCATTTAGAATTTATGAGACTTCTTTTGGCTCAAAATGCTGCTTTATAGAACTAGGCACATAGCTCTTCTTTGTTATATTGAAAGCTTCTTTCGCTAAAGTTTTGGTATAAAAACTCTTAGTAAGCAATTTCTGCATATAGAACTAATGCTATTTTGTTTGCTAACTAAATGAATTTGCCTAGTTAGAACATGTAAAGTCATTAAAAAAATGTACATGTAAAATTGTTCAATTATGAAGGATGGGGTGGAATATAATTTTAGTTTTCATTCTGTGGAGTAGGCTTCCAGTTCCAGCTTTATAAGAATCCTGCATGAAATTAAGAATTTCTTGTTGGCTGAAGGGTTTGGCAGGCTTGATTATCCATTTGCTGTTGCCAAATTAGACGGCACAGGGCGTTTAATGGATAAACTTTATTTCATTTTTAAATTGCATGTCACTAAAAAGTTCATCATAAAAGTTAATATAGGTCATGCATCATACTTCTAAGGTAGTAAAGTCTAAAATACAAAGCTCTCCATGAAATTGTAGCAAAGTTAGTGGCCTAAGGTTACAAGATAATTTTTGGACATTCTGACTGCTAAACTATATCTTGCCCATTTTGTTATGAAACTATTTTTCTATTTTGATATTTTATGATATCGTCTCTCCAAAAATCATAATTGGAATTTCTGGCTAAGTTTGTCATAGGCTCTAGCAAAAGCTTGAAGTTACTTTTCACTGAGAGAAAGTCTTAGAATTTTCTTGATGATGAACTTTTGCTATTTTATTTATTTCATAACAGATCTGGGAAATTGAATTGAACTGTTGTACAAACTGATTTTTCTTGAGAGAGAAATATACTGAATACGAATATAAAAAAAACTAAAACAATTATTAACTCAAAGTTTATTTTCTTCATTCTATATTTCAGGTTATTTGACTTATACTTTTGAAGTAATACAATCTCAGAAACGTGAAGCAAAAAGAGCAAAGGTCGTTGTTCCTATGTCTTTGAAATTATATCGCAGAAGATTTTCATGGGTGCCCCTTTGTTTTGAAAAATATGATATATATCCCTGTGAAAAAAATACTTCTTCCACTATCTGACATTGGTGTTTTTGATGGTGTCCAAGAAGGCAAGCATTATAACTTCTATAAATATGCTCCACATTTTCATTATCATCTCAGGTTTAACCATTATCATTATGTATACCTTTTGGTTATCTTAGGTTAGCAATGATATTTTTTTCTATACCTCTTTGAATGTCGGTGTGAAACTAAGAGTTAAAATGAGACCAATCATCTAATTAAACACATCAAGTTTTTCCCTTCCTATTAATTGAAGAGTACGTTTTGAGTAAATTGGGTTGCCCTTGCTACATTTGGATATACTTACCATCAAATGATACAAATAGTTTACCATTTAAATGTTTACAGATTGTAAGGTAATTCTTTTGTTGAGCACCTTCTTTTCTAGTTGATAAAATGTTTATAAATTATAAATTCTGCTAAATCATGGTTCCAAGTGTAGTTAGGTGAACAAACTAGAGAAAGCAATAGACTTCATAGGTTCACCACTGTGAGGGAACCTCAGTGAATGAACGAGCTCACTAACCATCAACATCACGAACTTGTCGCCGGCAGCCTCTGCCGGTGGCACCACCTCCCGTCTCCGGCGAATCTTGCTGGCGGTGCCTCCTTCCAACCTTGCAAACACACGCGGTCTCATGCGCCTCACGTGCAAACCAGCCGGCAATGGCTGGACAACCATCACTTGTCCGCCGCCTCCATGCTCGCGCCGGTAACATCGCTCCCCCAGCGCCTGCTTCAGGTGTCTTGAGGAAGGTCACGTCGTGCGACATTGTTTGGCCCCGATCAGATGTTTTCGATGCGGGGAATGGGGGCATCGCCGGGCGTCCTGTCACCGGAACCCAGGATCGCTACCAGCCTCAGGCTGACAGCTACAATGCCTGCAGAGGAGGTTTCAACGCTCTCCCCTCTCCCGGTTGAGGTCCCTTGGTCGCTGGACCTGCAGAGGGATGTCGTGTTCCTTGGCAGCTGTGTGGTTGGTGAGGTCTCCGACACTCCCTTGGAGCCGGCGCACTGCGTGCAGCGATCATTTCTGCTGTCGGCGCAATGCTTCCTTTCCATCTGAGTCGACTATCTTCATCGTCCTGGTTCCCTGCTCGGAGCAGCAGCGCCAGTCACTCTTATCCACCCCCACTGCATTGCTGTCTTATGGATCTGTTCGCTGCCATCCATGGATGGTGGACATTGGTGTGCTGCTGGGGCTCGGGCGACTATGTAGTATCGATGCCATGGGCCTGCCTGTCACAACCCACCTTAAAGGAAACTTTGGACATGCGGCGGTTGTGGTGGCGGGACCGGTGACGGTTGTTGTGGCCCCAAGTGTATCCGGTCACTTGGGCAGGAGAACTTTGACAATCCGGTGGATAGGGATTGAGAAGATGCCTTGTCAACCATCCACAGGAGTTTGGGACGAGAGTTCAAAGCGTGGGACATGGCTGGAACAAGTTGGTGCGAACCAACTGTCATGCCGTCAGAGCGTGATAATGCAATTCCCAGGCGCGCCAAGAAGGACAGTTACCTGTGACTGAAGACAGTGCGTAGGCTGTGTACCCAAGGAGTTCTTGCCGAGGACACTTTGGGATGATGGGGTTTTCGCATTGCGTAGAGTTGTCAGCGGGCGGGATGCCGGGCATGGGCAGTTACATGTTTTTGTAATTCAATTAGGGTGGCGGCAGGGTTAACTGCCAGGCCCTTTGTTGTATAAATCTTCCTGTACTTGTCCATTTTTGACAAAGAGTGAATACAAGTGCTTTTCCTCATCATTGCAAGTTCTTCTACATTGTGAATTGTGTGTGTGTTCTGAGCATTAGACGGTTATAATCCAGGGCGCACTTAGGAGAGGCTGACTTAGCAACTTTGAGCAAGGAGGAATTAAGGCTGCACACATTGTTTTTGTGTAGGGGAAACTGAGAGCATGATATTGTGGTATCAAGGTTTCGGTGCAATGGCAGAAGAAGGTCATGCTCCCCAAGCCCACACTAGCAGAGCGTGTGAAGGACTACATACCGATAGACATATCCAATGCCATCTACCTTCTAGTGGCTAGGGTACTGCTAACAAGCTCTTGGAGATCTTGAATCTCATCCACGCGGCCTAGTCTGCCTTCATCCAGGGTCGGGGCATCACCAAAAAATATTTGAGATCATCGCGCACCGGAGGACTGACATCGAGGCCTTCCTATGGAAGGTTGACTTTTCCAAGGCACGGTCTCATGGTTTTTTCTTTGGCACTCATTGTGAGTTAGAGGCTTTTCAAAGACTTGGGTCATGTGGATGAAGTGTTGTATCACCACTGTATCATTCTCGGGACTGTTGGGGGCTAGGTGCAGCCACATAGGGGGTCCTCCATGGGTGCCCACTTGCCCGCATGCTCTTTGTCCTAGCAGTTAATGCCCTTGCTAGATGCACTATTGTGGGGCCGACTTCTTCAGCAGGTTTACCGGGAGTCTAGTACCCATCTTGCAATATGCAGACCACACTGTTTACTTCATCGAGGTGCTGCACAGGAGGATAGATGGGTGGCCATATTAGTTGAGCTCTTTGGGGCAGCATCAGGTCTCCACATCAATCATGCCAAATCTTCCTTCATCCCATTTGACATAGTCTTGAATGAGGCAGCGCGGTGTGCGAGTGAGCTCCACACCCCTATTGGCACCTATTGGCACCATTGTCGACCTATTTGGGGCTCCCAATATCTGATAATTACATTGGTTCCTGAGGTTGGACCTCGGTCATTTAGCGCTTAGAGCGTAGACTTCATGGGTGGAGTTCGAGTTTGCTGTCATGTGGGGGCCGACTTACTCTTTCAGTCCTTCGAATGTTCAGAGACGGATTGACTTGTTGAGGAGCATATTCTTTTGGCAGAGTTGCAAACTCTGACCGGCGAGGTTTTCACCTTGTGTCTTGGCAGAGTATTTGCCATCCCACTTCGTGGGGCGGCCTTGGCGTCTATGACCTCCGTGCTACCAATTGGGCTCTCCTGGCTTGATGGATGGGGCGGATCACGGGGCTTGTGGCCTGATGATACTATCTAGGGGGCGGTTTTCTTCGCATGCTGTGGTATGGGAGTCCAGTCCTTCCACGTGGGGCCTCCTCATTCTAGTGAGGCATGACAGCCATTCTTCCACGGGTCTGCCCATTTATGGTGCCTTCTCTTGGATTTGTGGAGGCTGCTTTCTCTTTCTGGCAGCAGGAGTGGTTGGGACCTCTATCGATGATTTTCCCTCGACTTCAGGCATTGGCCATGCATCCAAATGCGACAGTGGCGGAGATGTGGTCGGAGCCTGGTAGTCAAGGCACATGTTCATGGACTCCTCGCTTCAGTTCCCCACTCTCAAGCCAGTGCTGGACCCTTCCAGGTCCGATGGTGTGGATCTCGGAGGCTTTCTCAACACGCAGCTTGTATCTCCTCTTTCTTCCTAATCCTTCATCCTCGGATTTGTTCACGGTGGACTGCAGACTCATGTGGCGCTCCCAGGTGCCGTTGAAAGTCAAGGTTTTTGCTTGGCTCTTGTGCCGCGGTAGGCTCCTCAACAAGAGTTTATAGTTTGACATGGGCGCCCCTACGCTCATGTCTCCTGTTCAATGTGTGGAGAGGCGGAGGAGGACATTGATCACCTCTTCTTTGACTGCACGATCTCCTGGGAGTTTTGGACACGGATGGGCACTTGGGCCACCTTGGGTGCTTCACCTTCAGCAGTTGAGACCCTTTGACATTCGCTCTCTAGACAGCTTTGAGATGAAGAGCTCTACTGGCATCCTTTCTGGCCGGTACATAAATTTTTGTCAGGAGAAGGGAACAGTTGAAAGTATTGTATTTCATGCTTCCCTTCTTCTTAGGGAGTGGGGTTTTGGATAGTGATTGTGCACTCTTTCCCTTCTTTGCCGCTCTCTTCTTGCGAGCTTACACTTGTACATGACATATATCCAATGTCGGAGCCAGCCTATTTGTTAAGTGGGTTCACAAATAATAAAATTTAAAAATATTTATTAATATAAATTTTAGTAATTTATTTTTAATTTTAACATTTGTCGCAAAAAGCTTATTTAAAAACATTCATCTTTTTAGAATAAACAAGAAGACTAAAATTATTTTAATTACTAAAATTATTTTAATTTTAATTTTATACACACACATATATGTATAATTAGAATTATTCATAAGCATTTTAAATACATATTGATATTAAAAAGTATTGGTCTCAGTCCGGCGGCCCTGGCACCGGCACATGGACCCCCACCTTCAGGACAGCCCTCCCCGACACTCGCATTTATGAGCTTATGGCCCTACATGAGCGGATCGCTCCTTTCCGTCCGGACACTTCCAGGTCCGACGGATGGCTATGGGTTTCTGACACTTTTTCTGCTCGTAGCCTTTATCTCCGTTTCCTTCCGACCTGCCAGTTCCCAGATACCTTACAGGCAGACTTCAGATTCTTTTGGCGACTCATGGTGCCGCTTAAAGTCAAAGTTTTTGCTTGGCTGTTGCGGCATGGACGGATACTCACTAGGCGATATAGGGCGAGGTGGGCACCCCAGGCTGACACACAGTGCGTTTTATGTGGTGACGCGGAGGAGGACATTGCATATCTATTATTTGGCTGCACTATAGCCCAAGAGGTATGGGTGCGACTGAGCTTATTCCGGGATCCCCCTACTTCTCTGGAGGAGTTATGCCTTTCTCTCCGAGCCCTCAGTGGACGACTTCAGGCGATTTTGTTGGCGACCTTTTTGGCCGGTGCCTGGGCGATTTGGCTTCAGCGCAACCGGATTATCTTTTGTAGTGAGACTTGCCAGCTAGAGGCGATTGTACATCACTGCTCCTTTCTTCTTCGGGAGTGGGGCTTTGGCTAGTGTTTGTACCTGTTATCCTTTTGCTGCTCTCATCTTGAGGGCTTACACGTGTATTTTTCCATCATAGTGATATATATATATACGGATGACACCCTAACTTGGTGCTCATCCTTTTTCTCCTAAAAAAAAAAGTATATACTCAAGTGCATGATGAAAAAATGTATTCTCCCCTGATATAGAAAATAGGATTAAATGGTAATTTTAATGTAAAATTAGACAATGAGCTCATTAAAATAAAAAATATTTATAAATATATTTCCTAATGGAAATTGCTTTTTCAAGATATTATTTCACATCATTGTTAATTACATTAAAATTATTTACTGATATAAAATATTTATGAATATGAAATAAAGTAATTATTAAATGTATGCACCATATAAATTATTTACTTATGATGATATAAAATTGAACATTTTTTAAAGATAAATCAAAATATTATATATTCACATAATCTTCAATAATTATGACCTCAAGCCCAATTAATATTTTTAGAAAAACTCAAAATATTAGGTTGGGAAAATTAATCTTTACAAAAGTAGTTTAGATATTAAATAAATAATAAATGAACATGTATAATTTAGCATATATATAATTTTTGTGAAAGAAATAAAGTAGAAGGTGAAAACATATACTTCAGAAATAATATTAATAGTGTCCCTTATTACTAAACAGTTAGGAAGGTATATAAATACTAAAAAAATGTAGTAAAGAAACTTTGTCAGCATCAAGGATCGATGTACTACTACTCATATTTTACTTATCCAGTGGGTGCACGTGCACCCACTGGCACCCATGTGGCTCCGCCACTGCGTATATCTTCACTGCTATATATACTACATGGATCACAACTACAACTTTAGGTTGTCATCCTTCTTTCCCACTTAAAAAAAAAGAGTCTAGTTAGGTGAAGACTCGCTTTTGTTGTACTGTAGGAGTATTTCTTTGTGTATATATCCAAGGTGCACTAATACAACAACAACAACAACAACAAAGCCTTATCCCACTAGGTGGGGTCGGCTACATGGATCATACGACGCCTCGTTGATCCATGTTCATGAGATTCGACAGGGTTTTACGCTGACTGTCGGGGCCTAACACAACCCTCCTCCTTTATTCGGGCTTGGGACCGGCTATAAAACATAGGCGGAGTTAAGAAAAAGCTTTAAGCCTAAAAAAAAAAGATTTAATGTGATTAGGGTTCTACAATGTCTGTTTCTTTTTCATTTGTAACGTGACTATAATGTAACTCAATTGTTATTTAATAAATATGGATGTCTACACGTCTCGATAGACATTAAAAAATTTAGTTGTACCTTAGATTCCCTTGTAAGTATAGATTTTGTTTCTTTTTTGTGGGAAGTATAGATTGCATTTTCAGGGAAGAAGGATGACAAACATGGCTATGGCTGTTTATATGTATTCAAGTATTAAAAAAATTTACAAGTTGGCCAAACGCAATCATATATTCGGAATCTCTGCATTGTGGAATATCAATCTCCAGTAGAAAACATGTATGCAATTCCAAAGGCATACTAGCAGTCAATCAACAACAATGCATTCATTTTTTTCTTTGAGAAGGAATCACTATATTCTTAGCAAATAGCTTATAAGTAAGCCCGAATCCTTGAGATGGAAAAGAAATGACTAATAAACCATCAACTTGATGGCATTCAATCAAATGAGCAACTTACGATGATGTAATACTGTCTGCCCATAGGCGAAGCCATTCGGTTGAAATCCAAAAAAAAGAATTTTCATTTGGATCAACTGGGGCTTCTGAAAGTATAGACTTAACTTCTGTTCGCCGTTCTGTTATATAATCAACATTTTTATCTTTCTTCTGCTGGTATGCCATACAAGCAGAATCAATAGTTGAGTTAAATTCCTGAATTTCTTCATCCAAATGAAGTGGAAGGGAATTATTCTTTGAACTCGAAGATGAACAGTCATTATAATTTTCCTTTCTAAGAATATACATCAGCATATATGCATCAGTTGAAGAAAATACTTCATCCTTCATGTTGGATGGGAATACATGGTCACCATTCAAATCAGATTCCTTGGTGTCAGAACCAACCAATTGACCTTTTGGCTGTGATTTAGCACTTGATTTTGATGATGCTTCTCCAAAGGGATGACAGCCCAACTTAGAAACATGCTCATCATCGAACTCCCACCACTGTCCGCTTTTTTCATCCTTAATGTGTGCCACATAGTGCCCACTGTTAACGGCAGTGCCCTTGTGAATCAGAATAGCAAAAAGTTCATAAATCAAACCTGAATCACAAGGGTTCGATAATCTCCTTCCCATATTGAGCCACCTAGGGAAACTAAAGGCTGAAGTTATTTTCTTCCTTGTTGTAGTCTCGGAAAGAAAAACCAAGGTGCACTAATACAATAGCAACTTTAGGAGGGTATAATATTACTTCATAGATCTGAGGGGCATTGCTGACATTTTCTAGGTCACGATTATTTCAAAACTAATGCTTATTCACAATCACCTTGTATCTGATGATAACAGATCTCTCTAGAAATTGATCATGCAAAATGCAGCATATGTTTGAACAAATGGCACGATGTTGTCACTGTTTCGCCTTGTCTCCATAACTTCTGGTAGTTTCCTGACATAGTTTCCTTTTCTTTTAGACAAATATGTTTTCACTTTATTATATTAGAAATTTGCTTCTTATATGTAGCAATGGTTGCTTCTCTGAATGGTTAAGAAAATCTACTGGTGCTAAAGGCAAAAGGCAAAATGCTATTTGTCCGCAGTGCCGAGAAGTTGTACATTCAGTTGGAAGAAATCACTTCTGGCATAATATTGAAGAGGTACATCTTTCATCTTTGTCTCATGTTGCACTTCTTATGGTTGTATATATCTTCCTATGCATAGGTTTAACTATTTTATAAAATAGCTTTCTATGATTCCTACTTTGCGCAACTATGCCAAATGAATGATATCCAAGCACACAAGAGGTTACTCTTTTACGTGTGTTTACTTGCTTCAGGCCTTGTTTTCTACTTATGCAAATCCTATTGTGTATATGTTCAACTATCTGGTAAATATATTTCATGATGCCAACTTTGGTCAACTATGCCAAGGGAATCATATCTAAGCATACAATAAGTTATTCTTTTGCACTTGTTTACTTGCTTCAATTATTGGTTTTCAACTTATGTAAATCCATGAAATGAGTTCTCATCTTGTGATTCCATATGTATGATGCTAATTTCAAGATGCTTTTCTTAGGCTATCCTACAAGCATCTCCTTCGATGGCGCGTACCGATGAGGAAATTGCATTGCTAGATACTTATTCTTCAGTAAAGTCAAGTCTTGTAAGACTTCTTTGTAATTTTTTGTTTTTTAAAAAGATTAATTAAAACCTGAATTCAGCATTAGGGTCTGTTTGGTTCAAAGTTCATTAAAGGGAAGGGAAAGGATGGGAATGGGAAAGAAATGGAGGAGAAAGAAAATTAATAATTACTTTTGTTTCGTTGACATAATTAAAGGAAAGGGAAGGGAAATAATGTTAATTGATTATTTATTTAGACGGTTTTATCCTTTATATGCATATTTATATGCTTAGTTTATATGGCTATAGATGGAAATATGTTTTAAATATATCTTTCCCATCCTTTTCATCCCGACTTTCTTCTCCAACTTAAATTCAAACAAATAGGGGGAATCAATTTCTTTCTTTTTCCTTCCCATCGTTTTCCTTCCTTTCACCCCAATGAAGGGGAAGAAAAATGAAGGGAAGGGAAGGGAAGTTTTAAACCCCAATTTGCGGTTGAAAAAAAAATAGAACAAATGGTGGGGAATGGAGGGGAAAAAGTGGAGATTCCCCTCCATTCTTCTCTCTTAAAATTCTATCCAAACAAGGGAAATTTTTTTTCCCTTCCCTTCCCCTTCTTTCACCTCCTTTCACCTCAACCCAAACAGATTGTTAGGGTCACATGAGTTTAAATACCCCATAAAGAATCCAAGAAATATAGCAAAAAAATAGAGGTAAATTGATCTAATTATGTTTTCATTATGTCAAACGAATCAATTAAGTTAATCAAAATTAGTAGTTATATATACTTTCTGAAAATATATACTTGACTGAAAATTTAAACTTTCTGAAAATTCATTCAATTTATTCTTGACTGAAATTCTGTTGGGGCTGCATGAGTTTAAATTGCCATTGAAGAGTCTTAAGACGATAAATAATACTCAGTATAGTAATCTAGTAACAGAATTAGATAAGTCTAACAATGGTTTACAGCTGTCCTACTTGTCTAACGAAAAACCATCTTATGATTGTGTTTGTTTGGGGGGAATTTTTGCCTGTATGTTTGATGAAAAGAATTGAAAAAAAAGATCAATGACAATGGGTTCTGGTCGACAAACTTCGAAAGAAGTTTTTTCTCATGCCAGGCAAATTAAATTAATTATACATTTAAACTTATGTTTGTATGCACAACCAACTATAAAAAACTATTGTTGAGAAGTATTCCTCCAGAACATATTCATGTGAAACATATATATCCCAAAGCGTCACTGAAGTTGAAGTCATGCTACATAATTAATAAAAAAACATTATAACTTGCCTTAAAAAAATCGTTATAGCTAGGCAAAACAAATGGAGCTCAATAATATCTTCAATGAGTTCATGAAAAAATATCTTCAAAGAGTAAAATGGCTATTTCTCCTCCATAAAGAAATGAGAAAAAAAGGGGAACATTCAATTTCTCTCGGTTTTGTAACTGTCACTTCACTAACATTTTTAATGTTGAGATAATAGGTATTGGGAACTCGAACAAATCCAACAAAAAAGAGGCCTTTCATGTTCATTGGTGGCGATGAGGATGTTCCATGCCCACAATGTGGTAAGGGGTGGACCTTACAACAACAACAACAACAACAACAACAAAGCCTTATCCCACTAGGTGGGGTCGGCTACATGGATCATACGACGCCATTCCACTAGGGGTGGACCTTACCTGTAACTATAATGATTACTTTCATAACTTGTTGGATTTCACTACATGATGTTTATGTTTTAAAAGACATGCAGTTCGATGTTTCATTATAATTCCCCTTAAGAAATATTTTCATTGTAATTAAGCCAAACAATGAAATCTGAAGCATCACAGCAATGTGTCTTACAAAAAATAAGCCATGTGACAATACGATATGGAAATATAACAAAGGTAGAATGTGAGATGACAATTTGATATTCAAATAAGTATGACTTTGATGCAAATTCCAATTGCTTATAACTATTTTTGTCTCATTCCCAACTTTGGGATCTCATTGTGTATGAACTATTGTCTATCGTTTAGTTTTGTTGATTGAAGTTTTGAGCAGGTAGTGAAATTGGTGGATTTAGATGCAACAGAACCACTGCTCACTTACAATGCCATGGTTGTGGAGGACTGATGCCATTGAGACCGAGCATTGATGTGGCTCAAAAATGTAAATGCAACTTAATTCTGTGAAATTGTTATAGCACTGATTGGAATTCGACTGGAAATTTTGGTTCCTATATTAAAAGTTGACTAAAAAATTCACTTTTATATGTTTATTTTTAATCTGTTACTGCAGGCTTAGGATGTGATAGGGCATTTTGTGGTGCATACTGGTCCAGTCAAATGGTGTATGCTAATGAATACAATGTAATTTGCCTTCCAGACACATTCAAACCGGTAATGTATATTTCCCCTCGTGTTTATATCAATGAACCAACTTTTGGTCAAAATTCTTTGTTGCTGGAATGTTTGAGCTTTTTGTCTTCATCTTTCAGATTTTAGAGCGAACAATTTCAAGACTTCCAGATTCTATCCACCAGAATAATCAATATGAGCGAGAAGTATAAGTGCCATAGTCCATTATTTTAAGGAATGCCATTTCAAATCAAATTTGATTGAAATTGTTTTCTAAGTTGTGTCATGTTTTGACTCTTCTCAGGTTACAGAAAAGTGCATACAGCAAACTGGGAAGTCATTGCAGACTGTGCTCTCAGATTTGATCATAAAATTCAACAACAAAGAAATTGGTAATTCTTTTACCTGTATCGTGATTTTGTGTTCTTTTTGATATAATAATAGCCCTTTTATGGGAAGTTTTGCTGTAGGAAGGACATATTACTTATGTGGTTACTACATATGTGGTTATGATCTTAAAATTGTCCGAGTTTATGTTTCTAGGGTAGGAAAATGAGTTAAGTCGCTATAAACTCGTAATTTGATGTAAAATCGGAACTGGATACGTTTTGGTTCATTATGATCGGTTGAAGTTGTAGAAACGAACGTATAAACAAGTAAACTCGCCAATTTTGACTCAGCTCCTGTTATGGCGCTGTGGCTTGAAGTACTCAGTGGGCTTCATGAGGTTCTGGGTTTGAAGCCTAATGCCACCATTTTTTTGTTGTTTTTGCTATCTCTTCTTTTCATTTCCTTATCTTTTATTGTTTCATTAACCTTGCACGTTTATTATCTCGCGGGGGCCGACTCGTTCTACTACGGTCGGTGCTTTCGGCCCTCCCGACATACTACATGTCGGTACTGCTTATACCAGCTCAGGTTCTCAGACGCTTAGACTCACTCAGGAGCAGCTTTCTTTGGCAGGGGCGTGGCCCCGATCATCGCAGTGTCCACTTGGTCGACTGGACCAGCATTTGCTGTCCTACCTCTCAGGGGGGCCTGGGTCCGAGATCTCCGCTACGCCAATTGGGATCTTCTAGCCCGTTGGCTTAGGCGGATTATGGGGCGGAGAGAGGACAGCCTAGCGTTCAGTGTTTGATACCTGCTACGGTCGGGATCGATTCATTTTACCCCGAGGGGCATCATCTTTTTGGCGGGGCGTAGCCGCCATGGCGCTGTGAGTCCGCACCCTTATGGTTCCGTC
Organism: Pontederia crassipes; assembly: GCA_030549335.1. Lineage (NCBI taxonomy): Eukaryota > Viridiplantae > Streptophyta > Magnoliopsida > Commelinales > Pontederiaceae > Pontederia > Pontederia crassipes. The sequence continues at coordinate 59,162,732 of CM060189.1, read as the reverse complement.
CCTGGGCTCGGGGACGGATTTCTCCTTCTGGCGGCACGCTTGGACGGCTAGTGGCTCACTAGCTGAGGCATTTCCCTGGCTATGGGCCCTCTCGACCTTTCCCGAGGCGACGGTTGCGGACACCTAGTCAGTGGAGGGTGAGTCGGGCCCTGGTACTTGGTCTCTCCGTTTCAGAGCACACCTGTCTGACCAGAGTTACTAGCCCTTCACTAGCGATTGGCCGGGATACGCCCGACCAGTCCAGGTCGGATGGATGGGTTTAGTTATCAGAGTCATTCTCGGCTCGCAGCCTCTACATTCGCTTTCTTCCCACCTGCACGCTATCGGAGGATTTCAGGGCGGATTGCAGAGTCATCTGGCGTACTCGGGTACCGCTTAAAGTCAAAATTTTTGCTTGGCTTTTACGGCGCGGACGGCTTCTTACCAGGACCTACAGGGTGCGATGGGCTCTACACAGTGACACCTCATGTGTGTTTTGCAGCGTGTCAGCCGAGGACATCACCCACCTCTTCTTCGTTTGCCCCATATCTAGGGGCATATGGCAGTAGATTATCTTTGCGACCACTTATATGTCAAATCCAGATTCCATGTGGCAGACCTTCAGGAGAAGGGTCAGAGACAGAGTTGGCGAGCACCAGTGATGACCTTTTTGATGACTATTTGGCTTCAGCCAACCGAATCATTTTTTGTGGGGAGCGATGTCAGCCTGAGCGTGTTGTACACCACATCTCATTTCTTATTAGAGAGTGGGGTTTGGGTTAGCCTTTCTTCTGTGACCTCGGTCACCATTTTGCTGCTCTCTGCGAGAGCCCACACTTGTACATTTCCTCATAGTTTATACATTGCCGGATGACAATCACAACTTTGGTGGTCATTCTTTTTCTTCTAAAAAAAATTGTTTCATTAACCTCTTCTTATAATTTTTGTAATTACATTATTCCTTAAAATATATAATATAATATAATAAGATAAAATATGATAGAATAAACTATTTGAATAATATAACATTACAGTTTAAAACAACTAGAATAAACTACTTGTATAATAATATTTATTCCCAATAATATTCTTTAAAACTTCATTCTTTAAACCATAGTATTTAAAATTAAACAATATGTTGAATATGTATATTATAATACTAAAATATTTTAAATGGTGATAACTAGTGAGGATAAAAAAATAACAATACTTAAAGAAAATGTGTAAGTGTAACTTTTATGTGTTTATAATTTATAAATTTCAATTAATTAATTATTCATGTTATTGTAGTCTTTTTGGATATTTATTATTATTTTAAAATATATTATTATTAAATTAATACTATATCTAAACTCTACGAATTTACGTATCGAACTTACGAAACGAGTCTACCTCAAAATAAGTTTAGGTAAAAACTCGAATTTGACAACCTTCGTTATGATGTTGATTTTCGTTGGAACTCAATAAGTTGTTTGAAATTAAATGATAAGCTTTTAGATTATGTATATATTTTTTTTCTCTGAATCATGAGTGCAGGTTGTCAAGCTTTTAGCTTCTGTCACATACTCGGGTCTTGTGATCAACCATGCCAAATCATCCTTCATCCTTTTTGGCATGGTGATGGAGGACGCTATGTTGTGCGCGACGGAGTTGCGCACACCGGTTGGGGCCCTACCTATCACATACTTGGGGCTCCCTTTATCGGATCGTCATATCGGCTCTCGGAGGTGGACCCCGGTTATTGAGCGGCTGGAGCACCGACTTCAGGCTTGGAGCTCCCGCCTCTTATCTAGCGGCGGTCGTTTTATTCTTCTTCGATCAGTACCTATATACTTCATGTCGGTACTCCAGATGCCTGCGCAGGTATTATCATGGATTGACTCATTGAGGTGCAGATTTTTCTGGCAGGGAGCGGTCCCACCCGTCGGGCCCATCTTGTAGCTTGGAGCAGCATATGTAGACCTACTTCGCAGGGTGGATTGGGTGTTCGGGATCTCCGCTGCACCAATTGGGCACTCCTTGCCCGGTGGGTGGGCCGGATTATGGGACGACAGCTTGTGGAGGGAGGTGTTCTATTGCTACGGCCAGGACCTCTCATGGGATTCTAGGCCTACTGTATTCCGAGGCTCTTCTTCTTTTTGGAGGGGGGTTGCAACCATTTTTCAGTGAGTGCAGTCATTCATGACCCCATCACTCGGTTCTGGAGAGGTTTTCTCATTTTGGCGGCACGACTGGCTCCAGGTGGGCCACTTGCGGATTCTTTCCCCCGGCTACCGGCTCTATCGGCACACCCTGATGCATCTGTTGCGGAGTGCTGGTCTCAGAGGGGTGAGCCCGGGACTGGCTCCTGGACCCCCCTCTTCAGGTCTCCACTCTCGGATCAGCGGCTTTCTGAGTTACTAGCTCTTCACCAGAGGATTGCTCCCTTCCATCCTCACCTGTCCCGATCTGATGGCTGGGTATGGGTATCGGGTGCTTTCTCGGCACGCAGTCTTTATTTCCGCTTCTTGCCGGCCCCCACCAACTCAGAGGACTTCAGAGTTGATTGCTGATTGCAGACGTATCTGGCGTTCCCGTGTGCCGCTTAAAGTCAAGATCTTTTCTTGGCTTCTAAGACGGGAGCGGATCCTTACCAGAGTATATAGAGCGAGGTGGGCGATGCATGCGGATACCTCCTGCGTCATGTGTGAGGAGGCGGCGGAGGATGTCACACACCTGTTCTTCAGCTGCCGTGTGGCTCGGGAAGTATGGTCCCGGGCGTCCATCACGGGTGGTGTTTTATTGAGGTGGCGGACTTCTGGCAGAGCATGAGGGCTTTGGGTCCGCAGAGGTTGAGCTGGAGGCTTCCTGTGGCGACTTTTCTTGCCGGTGCCTGGGCTATTTGGCTTTAGCGCAACCGGGTCATTTTTTGTAGGGAGAGATGTCAGGTGGACAACATTGTATACCACATGTTTTACCTTCTTCGGGAGTGGAGTTTTGGTTAGCACTTTTTGGCTCTTGCAGCTCTCCATCGGAGAGCTTCCCACTTGTACATGATGTTTCTTTTTGGTGATATATATATACATGGATGAAAACCAAACTGGTGATCATCCTTTCTCCTCTAAAAAAAAAAAGCTTTTAGCTTCTGTGAACTGTGTTCTTGTAGTAAGGATTGATTTTGTTTTTGTAGATCGGGCAATGCTGCAATTAAGTCATGTAGAGTTGATAACTTCCAGGACATATCTTTGCAAGTAAGTAAAGATTCATTTGTTAACACTTTTTAGTTACACTAAATGACGATTCTTTTATTTAAAAAATTATATGTCAGCTTTGATCACTCTTGTTTCTATTGTAACGAGAATGAAAAATTAGGCTAACTGCCTAATTTGCTTTACATTATCTGTGATATGCATGTGTGCATATGTATGTTTGCATTGTAAAGTAGCACTTCTTTTCTTATTTTTCGTGATAGGCATTGCTTATTTGATCTTTGATTTTACAGTTAGGTTTCTACTTGCACCTAAGTTCTGTTGCAAATAGTATACCTCAATTGAAGTGAAATGTTCAGTCCTTTATTGAAAGTTAATTTGTGACTTGTGTTGACATTTTTCTCAAACTTTTTTTGATGATATTGACCATTTATTTTCTGTAATATCTTCCTCCATTGAACTTTCTGAAAAGCCATGATGGTTTTTTGTATTTTGTATTCTTAGTCTGAAGTCAAATGAGCAGCATCCTAATCACCATGTATTATTATTCTTTTTTTTAAAAGGATGAGTATTTTACTTAGTTTTTTACACAACTTAGATTCTGGCATTGCATGAGTTGGAGATGAAAGTACAAGCACTAGCCAAAACCCCACTTCCTAAGAAGACAAAAGATGTGATGCACAATATTATAGGGACACACTTTTCCTTGGGGGGCATGCTTATGACAAAAACATCTGCCATCACGCGAAAGCCATATTTGTAGAATGGAGAAAGTACGTATAATGCAGCACTTTGTGAGAGGCCTGGTGTATTGTCCTCTTTCTGAAACCATTTTGTAACTTTATCTTAATATTAATGAAACTGTGGATAACTACCATCTTGCTTGTCGTCCTTTCTCGTTTTAAAAAAAAGGAACATCATGTACATGTGGCACGTTGGAGAGCGGCAATAGGAAAAAGTACAAGCACTAGCCAAAACCCCACTTTTGAAGAAGACAAAAGATGTGATGCGGTTGTGTTGAGGCCAGATGGTTCAGGCACCAGCCAAAAATATTGCCGCATAGCCTGCTAAAAATCCTCAGCTGCTGGAGGAACAGAACAAAGCCCGTGATGCTTCTCCGAGACCACACCTCCCATGACACGCGACATCCGAAAAACAAGTGAATGACATCCTCCTCCACCTCCCCGCATAAAGCACAAGTATCCATGTGTGGCGCCCATCTCGCCCTATATGCTCTGGTGAGGATCCGTCATGCCGCATAAGCCAAGCAAAGATCTTGACTTTTAGCGGCACCTGCGACCGCTAGATGAGCTTACAGTTTTCACTGAAGTCTTCCGAAACAGCGATAGCCAGAAGAAGGTGGAGGTAGAGGCGGCGAGCTGAGAATGAGTCCGACATCCATACCCACTCAGATGGGTTCGGACGGAATGGAACAATCCGTGAAGTGCTAGTAACTCAGTAAAGCGCTGATCAGAAAGTGGGGAGTTGAATACAGGAGTCCAAGATCCGGTGCCCGAGCCGCCACTCTCACCTCCGTCACAGATGCATCAATGTGCTGCCAAAGCCCGTAGCCGGAGAAAATACTTCGATAGCAGGCCCCTGGGTAACCAGTGCTGCAAAATGAAAAAGCCTCCTCGGAGCCGAGTGATGAGGTCATGAAGGGGTGCACTCGAGGAAATAGTGCCGCCACTCCCCTCGAAGAAAATAGTATCATTCGCATATTGCAGTAGATGTACCAGCCCACTAGGGGTGTTCAGCGGGTCGGGTCGACCCGCATCAATGTTGTCAAACACGTAAAACGGACACGACACGGAGAAGCCGGGAAAACACGAAATCGTATACACGTAACATGACACGCCCGATTCTACCAGAAAAATATTTTATATATTAATTCGCATAGACCCCCTCACCCCCTCGGTAAGTGACAATCAGATGGAGGCAGCCACAAACAGAATAACTTAATCTAACATTCTGAATCCCTCACCAGTCACTCCCTCGGTTCATCTAATTGCAAACACAAGGGAGGGACCGAGGTAGGTTCAGTTGTTCGCACATACAAAGAAGGTGAGAGGACCGAGGGAGGTTCCTCACTTCCTCTGTTCGCAAACAAATAGAGAAACTGAGGGAGGTTCGGCAATTTGCACATACAAAGAAAGAGGGAGGGACCGAGGGAGGTTCCGTTGTTCGCAAACAAATAGAGAAAGAGGGAGAAACCGAGAGAGGTTCAGGCATTCAGCTGTTCGCACATACAAAGAAAGAGGGAGGGACCAAGGGAGGTTCCTTTGTTCATCTGTTTGTAACCAAATTGAGAAAGAAGAAGGGTGGGCGCAGCCATAAACATGAAGAGAAAGAGGGAGGGAGCGTGTACTGGCAGAGGCAGACGGCTGCAGGAGGTCAGCGAGCGAAGGATGTGCACGAGCAGGGGCATCCTTAGGCAGCGAACAGTGAGGTTGCACGTAGAAAAAAAAGAGATGGCACAATGAGCAGCCGCATACAGAGAGGGAGGGAGGGAGGGAGAGTGTACCAGGCTCCAACAGCGGAAGAAAGCGAATGAGTAGCAGCACGAGCAGGGGTGGGGAACAGTGCAAGAAAGGGGTGGCTGCAGAAGTGAACCCCGGCAGACGATCGGCTGAGGGTTGAAGCAGCGTCGCGGCGGCGAGAGTTGGAGCAGCGGATGAAAAGGGATTAGGGCATCTGCGTTTTGGGAGAAAAAGGGGCCAGGGCAATCACGTGGCGTCTCACGTGGGTGAATGAGCGGGAGGAGAAAAAAAATGAAGTCGCGATTCCACCGTTTCTACGTTCTGACTCGCGATTCTACTACGTGTTAGTGAGACGCGATTCTAGCTAGAAACGAGCACGTTTCGCCGGGGTGGAGTCGTAGAATCGTACGATTCTACGTCTCAAAACGCGTTTTTGACTACCTTGACCCGCATGATGATCCGACCCGACCCAAACCAGTTTGGGTCGGGTTGGATCTGTGGTCGGGTCGGACCCGACCCGAACTCGACCCGACCATGGGTCGGGTCGGCTACGGGTTGGAGTTTTCCAACCCGAGTTGACACGACCCGACCCGATTGACCCGATTTTTTATTTTTTATTTTTTTATTTTTTATTTTTTATTTAAACTTAAGCTTATATTTGATTTGAATTTTTTTTAAAAATTAAAATAAAATATTATAAGTACAGAAATAACATTAAATGGTTTAAAACTTTATTTTATGCTTTAAAGTAAATATTAAATAATATTTTTTATATTAAATGTTCAGAGAAGACCATTAGATGCGCCAGTAAGAAGAGTAGATCAAATAATCTGGAGTCCGATTAAAAGAGGGAGAGGGAGGCCAAGGCGGACACTTGGCGAACTAATAGAGCAAGATCTATTGGTGAATAATATACCGAAAGGTTTGGTTACTAATAGAGCGGAATGGCGTCGTATGATCCATGTAGCCGACCCCACCTAGTGGGATAAGGCTTTGTTGTTGTTGTTGTTGTTGTATTTTTTATATTAAATAAATATAAAAACAGTAAGAAAAAATTAAAAAAAAGAAAATTGGGTGGTGGTCGGGTAACCCAACCCGACCCGAACCGGGTCGGTTGGGTTGGATTTGCCCCCCCAAAATCCTGACCCGACCCGACCCGAGGTTGGGTCGGGTTTGTTCACGGGTCGGGTTGGGCCTGACCTGTGAACACCCCTACAGCCCACCGGCGAAGCCACTGAAGAGACCGGTCTGGCACGCCTCCTGAGTGCATTTGGCAAAGAGATGGGCGCGAGGGTGCATCTCGGATGAACTCCATCTGTTATTGCACCTACAAACCGACCCGTGAACACCCCTACCGGTGAAGCCACTGAAGAGACCGGTTTGGCACGCCTCCTGAGTGCATCTGGCAAAAAGCATGGGCGCAAGGGTGCATCCCGGACGAACTCCATCTGTGGTTGCACCTAGTGCAGTTCGTCGACCCATTAACCAAGACCAAGAATGAAGCCGTAGTGATACATCGTTTCATCTAGGCGATTTAGGTTGTAGGGGAAACCTCTGACCTGCAAGGAGTGCCAAAGGAATGACTTTTGTAATGTGCACTATTGAGTAGAACAACCTATATTTTCATTTGCTACCACAATTAAAAGGTGGCTTTAGTGTTGTCAATATCGATAGTCAAAGTAAACTCCTTTTCTTTCATAAAATCGTATCGGAAAGTTGTATCATAAACTTGTAGAGTTTATGTCCCTAATCAATTTTAATGAAAAGCAATAATTATATCATTTATTCAATATCTTGAAGTGCATAATCATAAATATTGTTCAACTATTTCCTATAACATTACACTTCATTCATGGTTGCCCAACATTTTTTGTGTCCAGGAAAATCGAAATGGTACAAAATTATTGACTAATCATAAAATTCTAAACCCAAGAGACAACAACAACAACAACAACAACAACAACAAAGCCTTATCCCACTAGGTGGGGTCGGCTACATGGATCATACGACGCCATTCCGCTCTATTAGTAATCAAACCTTTCGGTATATTATTCACCAATAGATCTTGCTCTATTAGTTCGCCAAGTGTCCGCCTTGGCCTCCCTCTCCCTCTTTTAATCGGACTCCAGATTATTTGATCTACTCTTCTTACTAGCGCATCTAATGGTCTTCTCTGAACATGACCAAACCATCTCAAACGATTCTCTACCATTTTCTCACTAATAGGAGCCACTCCGACTCGTTCACGTATATGGTCATTCCTAATCTTATCTAATCTTGTATGACCACACATCCATCTCAACATCCTCATTTCGGCTACCCCCACTTTACGTTCATGTTGTCCCTTCATAGCCCAACATTCACTACCATATAACACTGCTGGCCTTATAGCAGTACGATAGAATTTTCCTTTTAACTTTATTGGGTACTTTTCTATCACAAAGAACTCCAGTGGCTTTCCTCCACTTACACCAACCAGCTTGAATTCTATGATTAACATCGTCATCAATCTCACCATCTTGTCTTACAATTGATCCTAAATATTTAAACTTTGTCACTTGAGGAATTATATCCTCCCCTAACCCAACTTTCAAATCGTCTCTAAGTGGTTTATTTGTGAAATTGCTATGCATATATTCTGTTTTATTCCTACTTAAACGAAAACCCTTTGACTCCAACGTATTTCTCCATATTTCCAATTTTGTATTAATCTCTTCTCATGAATCCGCTAAAAGTACTATATCATCCGCAAATAGCATGCACTTAGGTACCTCCTCTGTGATACTCTCGGTTATAGCATCGATAACTAAGTTAAATAGATACGGGCTTAAAGCTGATCCTTGATGTAGGCCAATTCCTATAGGAAATTCATTTGTCTCACCTCCGAGTGTCCTAACCCTAGTCAATGCCCCATCGTACATATCTTGTATTACCTTAATGTAGGCAACATTCACCCTCTTCTTTTGCAAGGCTTTCCAAAGTACATCCCTTGGTACCCGATCATACGCCTTCTCTAAGTCAATGAAAGTCATATGTAAGTCTCTTCTCCTACTTCGATACTTCTCCATCATCTCCCTTAGTAAATAAATCGCCTCTGTAGTGGATCTTCCTGGCATGAACCCAAATTGTCTCTCAGAAATACTAATCTCCATTCTCAATCTATGCTCAATCACTTTTTCCCATAATTTCATAGTGTGACTCATAAGTTTAATCCCTCTATAATTTGCACAATTCTGAATATCCCCTTTATTTTTGTAAATAGGAACTAATGTACTTAATCTCCAATCATCAGGCATCTTTTTCGATCGTAAAATCTCATTAAATAGTTTACATAACCACAACACACCTTTTTCTCCTAAACATTTCCAAACTTCAATCGGTATACCATCCGGTCCAATGGCTTTACCATTCTCCATTTTCTTAAGAGCTTCGCTAACCTCCGAGACTCTAATTCTACGATAAAATGACCTATTAAACTCACATTCGCTAACTGTCAAGTCCTCCAAATCACAACAGGAACCTTCACATCCATCATTAAATAGCTTATAGAAATACTCTTCCCATCTGTTCTTAATATCTCCTTCAGTAACTAAAACCTTGCCAACTTCATTTTTTATGCATCTTACTTGATCCAAATCTCTCGACTCCTTCTCTTTATTCCTTGCAATCTTGTAAATCCTTTGTTCACCCGCCTTTGTCCCTAACTCCTTATAAAACCCCTCATATGCTTTAGCACGAGCATCACTAACTGCCTTCTTAGCCTCCCTTTTCGCCAAATGATACTTTTCCCAATTGTCAGAACTATTATCCAAGTGTATCGCCTTGAAACAATTCTTCTTATTATGCACCTTTTCTTGGACCTCCTCATTCCACCACCAAATCTCCTTATCTCGTGGTCCAAAACCTTTTGATTCTCCTAAAATGGCTTTAGCAACCATTTCAACCTTTTTTGCCACATTCTTCCACATGATACTAGCATCTTCTTCTAACTCCCACACACTTTCCTCTAATAACTTACTTCTAAAAGTCTCTCGCTTCTCCCCCTTTAACTGCCACCACTTGATCTTTCGATTAAAAACTGTTCGGAATTTTGGTTTTATACATTTTATTTGCATATCAAGAACTAACAATCTATGTTGTGTAGTCACCCTATGCCCAGGAATTACTTTGCAATTAGTACAACGTCTTTTATCAGTATTTCTTGTCAAGAAAAAATCGATTTGAGACCTATGAGTTCCACTTTTGTATGTGATTAAATGTTCCTCTCTCTTCCTAAAACAAGTGTTGATAATCTTAAGGTCGTATGCTAAAGAAAAATCAATAATAGTTTGTCCTTCCTCATTCAACTCCCCAAAACAAAACCACCATGAACCCTTGCATGTGGTCCTGCCTCTTTACCAACATGTCCATTAAGGTCTCCCCCAATATAAACTTTCTCGGTTGTTGATATACTTTCAATCAAACCCTCCATATCTGCCCAAAGCTTCTCCTTAAAAATAATAAAGTTCACATTCAACCATAGAAAACATGAGGATATAAGGTGTGGAAACTTACTTCAAATTTGAGAAAGCCTGGCTTTCTGAACCGGGTTACGCGACTGGTGACGGAGAAGTGGAATAAGTTTCCTTCTTCCTCTTCCACCAAAACTATGTTTGTGAGGCTGGACCTCTTGCAAAAATTCCTGAGGTCATACAAGTGTTCCTACATGGAGAGATCGCACCAATGCCATTCGGCTGCCTGAGCGCATCTCTAGGTTGGACAGGTTGGAGGATTCTCAATCCTTAAGTGGGGATGACAGCCACAACCCTGCTGGTCATCCTTTTTCTCTTAAAAAAAAAGAAAAAAAACTGGGGATGAGTCAGTTGAGAGAGTTCATCAACAAGAGGTAATCATATAGGAGGATTGCAAACTAGAAATTCAATGGAGGCAGAGATCAAGACAGTTATGGCTTCAGGTGGAGGATTCAAATACCTGTTTCTTTCACTTGTGCCAGTAACTGCAGGAGGAGGAACAAAATAACTCCATTAAGATTGGTGATGTGGAAATTCAGGGAAGGGAGCAGGTTGCGCTGGCCACCTCATCCTACTTCTGCTCTGCCACTGGTAGGAGTCATGTTAAAACTTGGCTGTGGCTTGGTCACCGGGTCAGGAGGGGGGACCAAGCCCAGCATTCCTCACTCACTGCTGCCTTTCTACGAGGAAAAGATTTGGGCTGCCTTGAAGAGTCTAAAAATGAGGGATCCCTGGGTCTGGATGGTTTTCCCGTGCTGTTCTTCAAAGAATTCTAGTCTCTTCTGAAGGATGACATCATGAAGATCTTTCAGGAAATCTATGATGATAACAGGGGTTTCGAGAGGCTCAACCATTTCCTCCTCTTCCACCTACCGAAAAAATCTAGCCCTGAGGAGTTTTCAGACTATCGCCAAAATGCCCTATCAAATTCTATATATCTTCTTATTTCCAAGGTGCTAGCAATCAGGTTTGGTTGCGTGCGGTCATTAACGATCTTAGATCACCAGCTCAGTCTGCCTTTATTTGCAATCGCTCTATTGCAAACAGCTATGTGGTTGCGTCTGAGATTATTGCTAGCTGTAAACATAACGTGAACAAGTATTCCTTTGGAAGGTTGATTGTGCAAATTCAACTAATTAGCAGTTCTTATGGAAGTCCTTGTCTTGTCGTGGATTCCCAAACCTTTGGATTACATGGACGAAGAGATGCATCACTATCTTATCCTTTTCTGTTCTTATCAATTGCTGGCCAACTGATGATTGGATTCAGCCACAAAAGGGTGTGTGGAAGGGTTGTCCACTTCTGCCTCTCCTCTTTGTCATTGCTGCTGATGCCTTGGCGGTGACTTCACTTTCACTGCGTCTGGCAGGTTTGATATCTGGTTTTCACTCGAATGGATAGAATAGTGAGTTCTCCGATCTTCAATATGCTAATATGCTGATGACAATCTTCTTCATCGAGGGTTCAATTGAGGCGGTTCGACGAATAGCTATTTTGCTGGCTCTTTTTGAGGACTTCCCTGGTCTTGCCATGAATAGAACGAAGTTGACTTTGATTCCTTTTGGTTTGGGAACTGAGGAAGCGATGTCATGTGCGGATGAGCTTCAGATGCCCATGAGTCCTCTCCCTATGCCTGTCTCCCACTAATTGACAGGCAGGTTAAACCAAGCAACTGGACCCCGGTTGTACGATGGATGGAAAATAAACTGGAGGCTTGGGTGGCCAAGGTTCTCTCATGTGGTGGATGTTTGATTCTTTTGAAGTCAGTTCTGTCGTCGTTACCAATCTATTACATGTCTGTTTTATGGCTCCCAAAGAAAGTGAAAATACAATTGGATATTTTGAGAAGGAAGTTTCTTTGGAACAATAAGATAGGCAGCAACAGATGTCTCCACCTTGTCTCATGGCCAGAGGTTTGTAGACCCATATCGGATGGAGGGCTGGGTGTCTTGGCATTCCGAAATTAAATATTGCATTACTTGGCAAGTGTGTAGACCGCATAATGTGACCTTCGTGTGACCTCTTCTCGTCTTTTTTTCTCTCTCCTGTTATGGTGTCACATTTTCACGGCAATCCAGACCCACTCTACCTCCAAAGGTATCTGCCTTCTGGAAAGGTATCTCGCGTGCACTACCTCAGCTCAGGAATCACTTGTGTGGTTGTTGGTTCTGGAACGTGATTTTCCTTTTGGCTGGATGATTGGTTGCCTGCAGGCTCCTTGGCATCTCTCTTTCCATGCCTATTTTCCATCGCCCCAATACGAGTGCCACTTTATTAATGAATGGACTAATCCAACAGGTTCGGGGTGTCTGTTGGGCTCCATATTGGATAAATCTGATCAGCGCACTATGGACCTGATAAATCTGTTGACCTTGGGCCCCTACCATCGATGGATGGCTAGTGTTGGTCCTTGGGCCCCTACCAAGTGCACAAAGCATATGAGATGTTGAGGGGCTCCAATCAGGACAGGAATGCAGAATTCTTGTTGGATTGCAGACTTTTTTTTTTGAGGAGAAGAAGGATGACCAACAAAGTTGTGATTGTCATCCAGGTGTGTATATATATCACTATGAAAAGGATGTCATGTACGAAAGGGACTCTCAAGAAGAGAACGGCAACAAAGAGAGATGTACAACGCCTAACCAAAACCTCACTCTCAGAGAAGAAACGAGATGTGTATGATACTCTCAACCTGACATCGCACCCCACAAAAGATGATCCGATTATGCTTGAGCCATATGGCCCAGGAACCAACAAAAAAGATCGCCAGCGGCAAGCGCCAGCCCTGCTGTGCCGCCCGGAGGGAACACAGAGAGGCTGCCAGAAAGTCTAGTGTGGATGGAAAGCTGCCCATCATGCCTCTAGATCTCTCTGGAAACAGGACATGTGAAAAATAGGTGGGTGATGTTCTCCTCCGCCCCGTGACATAGAACACAGCATGGGGTGCCCATCTCGCCTTGTAGACCATAGTAAGGAGTCTGCCACGCCGCATAAGCCAAGCAAAAATCTTGACTTTCAACGGTACCCGAGAACACCAAATGAGCTTGCAGTCTATCCAAAACTCAGCAGAGACCATGGTGGTTGGAAGAAAACGGAGGTAGATGCTACGAGCCGAGAAGGACTCGAAAAGCCAAGTCCAATCATCTGGCTTGGAGGGATCCGGGTGAAGGGAGCAATCCTCTGATGAAGTGACATGAGCCGTAAAATGCGTTGATCCGAGAGTGGAGATGCAAAAGAACCAGGACCAGCCGACCTCGGACCAATACTCAAACATCGGGGCCCCTGGGTAGTGGCGAGGGCCCGCAGTCGCGGGAACGCCTCCGCCAACGCGCCCCCGGAGGTCCAATCATGCTGCCAGAATGAGAAGATCTCCCCAGAGCTGATCGAGGGGACCATGAGTGGGTTGCATGCAGCTCTTCACGTCCAAGATGTCCGGTACAAAAGATCTATTCTAGTCTATAAAAAAAGGAGAGAGAAAAGGACTACTTTATACACATATATTAGATTATGAATGAAATTGGTACAAGAAAAAATCTCAAAAAAAATTGATACAAGAAAATATGGAAACATAAATAGGATCTGCTCTTGAAAATAGATGAATAACAACACATTACATTAGCATTGTTAATTAAGAATCCATTTTTTCTGTCAAATTAAGCATTGTTAACTAGGATCTTTGAGTGTAGTGATCACTTAAATGACAAGAAAGCTGATACAGTTAATTAAAATTTCAGTCAAATCCATCACTAAGATCATTCAGTACTGTACAGACCTGGGGTCAACCTGAAATCTATCTGGTTACAAAGAAATGGCACACTATTTAGCAATGGAAGATGCTGTGGAAAATATTATCTCAAACACACATAGGCTGAGTAGGGAATGGAAGAAGGGATTGAGGATTGTATGGACCCAAAGCAGGTCCACACATGTGAACTACAGTTGATCTACAGATCAATGGTAGTTTCAAATTCATTATAAATTCACTTTAAAAAAGTGTTTATCAAGGACCACCATTGATTCACTCAAAGAAAAAGGAACGACCATCATTGATTTATAAATCAACGGCGCACCGACATGTGGATTCATTTTGGGTCCACCCATTTCTTAAATCCATGGAAGAATATGTCCTAATTGGTGTACTACCTTACCTTTTTACTTTTTGCTTTTCAATTTTCGATATCGTTCACATCTGTTACTATTTTGCAAATTAATGGATGGTTGGATGGTTAACATCTGTGGTTAATCATCCTTTTATTCCTAAAAAAACAACAACAAAGCCTTATCCCACTAGATGGGGTCGGCTACATGGATCATACGGCGCCATTATGCTCTATTAGTAACAACAACAACAACAAAGCCTTATCCCACTAGGTGGGGTCGGCTACATGGATCATACGACGCTTCGTTGATCCATGTTCATGAGATTCGACAGGGTTTTACGCTGGCTGTCGGGGTCTAACACAACCCTCCTCCTTTATCCGGGCTTGGGACCGGCTATAAAACATAGGCGGAGTTCCGCTCTATTAGTAACCTCCTAAAAAAAAAACAACAACAAAGCCTTATTCCACTAGGTGGGGTCGGCTACATGGATCATACGACGTCATTCCGCATTCGTTGATCCATGTTCATAAGATTCGACAGGATTTTATGCTGGCTGTCGGGGCCTAACACAACCCTCCTCCTTTATCCGGGCTTGGGACCGGCTATAAAATATAGGCGGAGTTAACCTCCTCAAAAAAAAAAAAAAAGAAAGATGATGCAATCAGCAAACAATAACATGAAAGAGATCCAATGATTTCATTTGAATAGAAAACACTGACAAAAATAGATGACAAAATATATACTCATGAACATACATGGGAACCACTATTTGCTTGTATTTACTCTATCCATAGACGGCAATTTAAACTCAATATAATCATAAATAAAATCAATTACTGTTATTATGTCTGTCACAAAAATAAAATCAGCAGACGTGCTCTGAGGGACCTTAAAAGTCGAACTATAATCTATGTCAGCAAGAATAAATCAATAGCTGCAGCCGCTGCATATTTGCACTCCAACGAGTCACAGAAAATAAAATAGAGAAAGAAAAGGAAGTTTGACAACAATGCTGAGTAAATCAATTAAGTTAACTAAGAAAACTTCCAATCTACGTATTCTGTCATCATCACAAGCATGTAATAATATTGAAGCAAGTGTTTTTAATATGGAAGAAAAGATGACGAAAAAGAGAGACCAAAGAAAGAAAAAAAAGAAACTTGTTTGATAAAAATGCCTGAGCTCCTAAGATCAAGATCCCGAATTTTAGAAACTTGAATATGTAATTACCTTGTTGGCTTCCCTTTTGTCCATGTGTTGAATAATGATGAGTCGCCGCCGACGAGGTCTGTCACTCACTACTCCAGCTAAAGGAGAAAAGATTTTGGCCATCAAAACCCTAAACCAACCTTTCCCCTCCCCTTTTATATTCTCTATTTATTTGCCTGCAAGCCCGGATAAAGGAGGAGGGTTGTGTGAGGCCCCGACAGCCAGCATAAAATCCTGTCGAATCTTATGAACATGGATCAACGAATGCGGAATGGCGTCGTATGATCCATGTAGCCGACCCCACCTAGTGGGATAAGGCTTTGTTGTTGTTGTTGTTATTTGCCTGCAATGCCCTCCGATAAATGCTTAAATGGAAGGATATAGGAACATGATTTCTATCACCAGAATCGCTCAGGTGTGTTGATTGTAATAGCTCTATCGTGCTAACTTGCAACCCAAGCCGAGTCAGCACCTATTTCCGATCCCAGTCTTAGATGAGATGTTTTCCTGGCTCAAGCTAATGTTTCACTGGATCAAACTCTTGAACTTGCACTGAGTCGAGAGTTTAACCACATTGGTTACGAGTTCAAGAGTTTGAGTCGAGAATTTGGCAACATTGGGTGGATTGCATACATCTCAGACAACATAAACATATTTGTGATCCAGGGCAGCTTGATGCCTGAAACTAGTGAAGTTTTTTCTGTGTGGTCATAGTAACCAAGTTCTTCATCACCTTAAGCAACAACAACAACAACAAAGCCTTATCTCACTAGGTGGGATCGGCTATATGGATCATACGACGTCATTCCGCTCTATTAGTAACCAAACCTTTCGGTATATTATTCACCAATAGATCTTGCTCTATTAGTTCGCCAAGTGTCTGCCTTGGCTTCCCTCTCCCTCTTTTAATCAGACTCCAAATTATTTGATCTACTCTTCTTACTGGCGCAAGTCTCATGAACTAGCTTCTTTAACCGCCTCCGTCCATTAGAGTGCGGTAGCCCTTGCTCATTTAACACTGCATTCAGGCGAGGATGCAGCGGCTCTTGCTCTCTTATCACTGTACCCGAGCTGTACAACGCGTTACTTACGGGTAACGACCTAGCATTAACACAATATATTCGTTGATCCATGTTCATGGGATTCGACAGGGTTTTACGCTGGCTGTCGGGGCCTAACACAACCCTCCTCCTTCATCACCTTAAGCATTTAAGGATTTTTGCATATCGGGTCAACATAGAGCTTCAAGTTCTACATTGCCTCCATGTGCTATCATGAGTAGTTTTATCAACTTTTTGTCTTCTTGGAAATAAGCCTTCATTGTCTTGGAATCATTCACTGCCAAATGAAAACTGGCTCTTATGATTTATCTTTATCTGAATATTTTGCTTATGAAATTTGATAATGGCTGCAGTGATTGTTATGGAAAGTTTGTGGATTACCTGTTTTACTGGTTTCGGGTGTCGTTGCCTAGTCATGTAAGTGCCTCAACAACTCTCCTGAGACTTTCCAGACTTTCTATTTTTCTTTTCTATGAAAGGTGTGCCTGTTTCTCTCACTTTTGAGAAATTTTGATGCATTTTTGTCTGCAAAATCACTTCTTAGCACTCAAATATCAACTCCTGATGTAAACTTTAACAATAAAAAGACAGCATGAAAGGATCTCTTGAAATTCTTGACTTTCATGATTTTTAGTATCATATCTTGAAATAATTTATTTAAAGTTATATTGAAATAAAATACGTTTGTTTTTAGCTGCATTTAATCTATTTTCCTTGTATGACACATCATATTTCAGATTTAAATAATAATCAGTGATGTAAATTCCAGGTCTGTTTGTTGAAACAGAAGTGGACACATAAGAACATGATTTTTTGACATTCCTAGTTGTAATAGTTCAACTCATTTGTTATTTCATCGGATCATATTTGAGTACAGTCATGTGGTTATTCTCTAATAAATATTTGTTACCTGATCATCTTATATTTATATTCTTTCTAGTTATATCAATAAACCTATCATTGATACATATGATCTAATGGTCCATCATAGTCCATGTCTTCTTCTATTGCAATGGTGTCTGAAGCATAACCCTTATCTCTGCAAGTGCTAGTCATTTTTTCTCGAAGTCCAACAAAATTTGTTCTTCATTCGACTTGGTATAAATCTGGGCAACAGTTTGTTGTCAACTAAATGTTATTTTGCTTCGGTACACAAGTTTTGATTCGATACACCTGATTATAGTATACACCTGATTATAGTTTATCTTCCTGTTTTTCGGTTGCAGTGAAATTATCTGATTGTAATGTTGGAAGAAAAAATCAACCTTGTGCTGCTTATTCGTGCATAGACCAATGAGCTGATGATATTATTTCTCATGATGGTTATTTTTAACATTTTCAGCTGCTCCCTCCTGATGCATCTCAAAGGGAAAACTGCTGGTATGGCTACCTCTGTCGCACCCAGCAACATAATGAAGCACATGCCCGGAAGAGGAACCATGTTTGTCGACCAACAAGAGGCTTGCTAGTAACATAATCTCGAAACAATCTATTTGTATTACTATGTATGATGTTCGGAGGAACGGACGAATCATGTAGTTCCTTTTCTATATATATATATACCTTTTTTTTTTAACTGAAAAGCTTAACTATTGATTAACTATATATATATACACCTTTTTTTTTTAACTGAAAAGCTTAACTATTGATTTATATATATATATATATATACCTTTTTTTTTAACTGAAAAGCTTAACTATTGATTAACTATATATATATATACACCTTTTTTTTTAACTGAAAAGCTTAACTATTGATTAAGGGAGGATAGTATATACCTACACAAACACATACTACATTGGTAGTATCAGGATCAACCTTCGCTGGAAGCATTAAGGTAAGGGTGTTCATGAGATTGGGATGATATGTGAATCCAATGATCCGATTCGAATCGGTTTGAGTTGGGTTGGGTCGGACTCGACCCGAATTCGACCCGATTTTTTCAACTTGAGTCGATTCGATCAACTTGAGTTTTTTATTATTTTTTTAATTTAAACTTAAGCTTATATTTGATTTAAAAATTTTAAAAATTGAAATAAAATATTTTAGTTGAGAAATAATATTAAATAGTTAAAAAAATATTTTATGCTTTTAAAATAATATTAATTAATATTTTATATTAAATAAAAATATATAAAATAATAAGAAAAAATAAAAAAATTAAATGGTCAAATAATTTGACCACCTGATTCGGATTTGAATTGAGTTGGGTTTATGAAGCATAATGTCTTCTTTTACCGTAGGCATCTCCGTTTTGTTTCTTGACGTCTCCCTCGAGGCCGAGTAACAAAGCCACAAAAAGAAGAAGCAGGAGGAGGACGAGGCAAAGTTTTGGGCGTGATTGGTGGCGTTCTGACGACCACGTGTTGGCCATCAGCGGGTGATGGCTGAAAGGGGAGCAGCAGATCCAGGGAAGAAAAGAAGCCAGTGGTGTCAATGCAATCGGACGTTGGATCCGTGACCCCTACCAGGATTCTGTCTGTGTGAGGTAACTTTTTATATTTTCTCATCATCTTCCAGAAATGAACCAATTATTATTATTATTATTATTATTCCGTATAAAAAAATACAAGAAAAAACAAAACCAAAACGTAATATAATTTAACAGCACACATGAGAAGGGGAGCAGCGTAAGCGAGAGAAACGTGTTGTGGTCATCCCCTACGGAATAGGTATTACTCCCCAACCTCCTCCTAGCAAGTAGCGCAATAAAATCCTTTCCTACTGCCAACTATGAACTACTACTGCTGCTGCTGTACTATTACTGCTACTTTCTGATTCTATACGTTGATGAAAACGCAGATTGAGAATGACTAAAAACTGTCCCTAAATCACGTTTGATTTTGGCATGAGCAGAGTGTAACGGGCAGCAATCCGGCTTCATGAAGCGAGCTCGTTCTGGGCCATCTGATGTAATCCACCACGAAAACTCTAATCAAAGATACCTCCGAAATGGCAGATACAAACCCCCCTCTCTCTCTCTCACACAAAAGTAGATATATCTATACGTTACTGTTCATATCAGCAGCTCTGTGGAGCTCTGCAGCCCCGCTCATTTTTATGATTCAAGTGGGTGGGGGGAGGACAAAGCCGTCAGGTTCCTTTCACTCGAATCAGGCCAATGCACATGCATCTTTCTGCTCCCCCGTCTTCGTATGTGCACAAATCCATCCCTGTTCTTAGTGGAGGGAGCGGAGCGGTGTATCAAAGTCACAGGCTGCTGGTTGTGGTTTCAAAGTCACAGAAACTTGGAATTCTGATAACAAGAAAGTTTTCAAACCTTGATACAAAGAGCGTTGCTAATGACGATACAAGTTACTAATGAGATGAAGAAAGCGAAACCTGCCTCTTTTTCTTTCTCTTGTGAAAGATCTGTGGGTCTCTCTCTCTCACACACGCGCACACACGCACCAACATAAAACTTTGATGCAGAGCGCATGCTCGGATCCTATCTTTGTAATAGTGCCTCGGATAGAGACCTCGTCCCACGTAAAAATAGAAATCCAATGCAAAGGCCCCTTCCCTCAGGTACCACGCTTCGGAATATGCATCTTTAAGGTCAGTACATGTATATGCATCATCGTCATGCATTGCAATAAATAGAAGCTTCCTGAGAAAACTAACAAACAAATGAATGAATAATAAAGATTATGATGATGCAGAAAATATCATAAATTAATGACCTCTCCTTAAACAAAGAATTATTTGCTACAAAAGCCAAGTGGATTTGGATCACTGTACAAATCTCATTTCTCTCGTGGTTTTCTTTTGGACCCACGAAAAAAGAGGGCTCCTAATAATCAAACTCTCTCAACGCACGAAATCAACAGCAAGAAGAACAAAATAATGATAAGAGAAAAAAAGGACACCATGCATCCACTGGATAAAACGGACCCTAAGCACTCGAAAGCTCAACTCAATTGATGAGTAGAAAAATAAAAGGTTAAAAGAAGAAGAAGAGAAGAGAAAAAAAAAATAAAATGAAACAGAGAACATTGTATTGTGATGATGGATATGAAGCTCCCATTTCTTTTCTCCTTTATTCTTCTTTGTTGCTCGTTACCACGATCACATAAACACAACATTAAAGAGGTAAAAAAATTGAATGGAGCCGTGGCGGGAGGAAGAATATAAAACACAAATCGTTTTCTTTTCATCTCCATCTACTGTGAACTGCTTTGATTGCCGTCTCCACTGTCCGCGCCGTGCTGCTGGTGACCGTGTCCTTGTTGGTGCTCCATTGACTGGTGCTGTTGCTGCTGCTGCTGTTGCTGCTGCTGCTGCTCCGAGTTCATGCTGATACCGGAGCCACCGCCTCCATTTCCACCTCTATTGTAAGAGTTCAGAGCCGCGAGCATCCCCAGGTTGGTCTCCGACATCCCGAGCCCGAGATGTTGCGGACCTCCGGCGCCGCCGGCACCAGGCTGCTGCAGCATCATCGAACCCAGCGGTAGTGCGCGGCCGCCCTGGAACTCGACGCCGCCGGGAAAATTGATCCTGGACATGAATTGTAGCGGCGCCTGTATCGTGCCGGCACTGGCCCCCGTGATCCCTGTGCGGTACTGTCCTGGACCGGCCGGGAAGGCCCAGATGGACGGTTCGGACGCCCCTGGAGCGCCGGCAGCGGCCGCCACCGGTGCAGTCGTGCCGGTGGAGACTGGGAGCATCCAGAACGCCCCTCCGCCCCCGCTGTTCGGCGCCACTGCCCACATTGCCGCTGCGGGAAGGACGTTAGGCGGTCTCACCATTCCCGCGGCGGCTTCTTGCTGCTGTGGACGCTGCAATTGGAGGCCTCCGGTCCTCAAAGACTTGGAAGCGGAAGACGGAGACGACGGGGCAGCGGTGCCACCATCTCCTCCTCCGCCTCCCTGCTGCTGAGACGATGTTTGCTGCTGTTGCTCGTCTTTGAAAAGATCCTCCCTGTACCTTTTCCCTAAATATGTGTCGCCGGACTCGTCTCCGCCACCGCCTCCTTGTCCAATATGATCGGCGGATAAAAGCTGATGTTGATGAGGATGGTGGTGATGGAGCTGATGGAACCCGAGCATTGCGCCGTGTGACAGACCGATGGCATCCTGCGCCTCCTCGTAATCTGGCCGATGGTGGTGGTGGGCAAGAGCGAGCGCGTGGAAGGAGTGCGGCGCGGACTTGGACGGCCCGGCGGACAGCGATGAGCCACTGCTCCTGAGCGAGATGTTGAGGGTGGAGAAGTTAGCCGGGATGGTGCCGGTGCCAGTTGCGGCGATGATGGCCGGCTCAGCCTGCTGGAGAAGCCACTCAATCGTTTCTCCATCGGATTTGTGCCCCAGCTCGCGAGTCAGCTGGAAAACCCTCGCCGCGCACACGGCCGGCATGCGGATGCGGCGGCCGCGGCCGTCAACCTTCGTGTGCCTGTCTTTGGACGACCGCTTGGGCGGGGCCGGCGCTGCGACCGCAAGCTGCTGCTCTTTCTTAGAAGGGTCTGCGGCGGTGGAGGACGTGGACCGGTCGGGCTTGGCAGCGGCCGTGGAGATGGCCAGCGAGGCGTCGACGCGCCCATGCAAGGCGGAGCCCATGAAGGGGCTGGCTCCAGCACCGCCGGGCCCGCCGCGCGGGGTCTCCACAGGGACCAGCTCCAGCGCCGACGGCCCACTGTTGCCCTGCTGCGGCGGCTGCTGCTGATGCTGGTGGTGGTGGTGGAACTGGTGATGCTGGTGGTGCTCGGAAGTGCTCCTGCTGCTATTTGTTCCAGTGCTGCTGTTGTTGCTACTCGATGGGACTCCACTTCCACCACCACCACCACCACCTCCTCCTCCTCTACCGCCACCTCCTCCTTGGCCATGTCTGTGATCGCTTTGCTCCATCTCTCTGCAACTGTCTGTTTTATATCCAATATCCAATTCTTTTATAATTCCTTGCTCTCTTCCTCCCAATAATTTTCTTCATTCATTCCATCTTGTACATCTCTCTCTCTGTCTTGGCAGCTTATTTTGCAGCAAAGAAGAAACTTCTTTTATTTTCTTCTGCAGAAAAAAAATATAGTAGAAGAGAGATAGACAGCAAGAGGAGTTGCAGGAAAACTCAAGATAGTTTTTTTTCTCCCTTGCACTAGAACACGTGCAGTGAGGCCCGGCTGCTTACTTCGGTGGAGACTGTAGTGGGGCTCTCTCTCTCCCCTCTTCTGGTTGACTGTTCTCTCTCTCTCTCTCTCTCCCTCTTTCTCTCTCTTTGTATGTATAAGAGTTTGTGTTTGGTGGTTTAAGATGTTGTGGGCGAGAGAGGAGACTGGAGAGGCCAGAGAAAGAGAGGAAATGAGGAAGGTCGCCCAGAGTTACGAAAACATGTAGAGCAGAAAGAACAAGCAAGCAAATCGTATGGAGGACTGAGGAGAGAAGGTGCGTGTGTAGGTTTAAGATCCTAAAACCTAGATTTTACATCTCTGTCCTCTCTCTCTCTCTTCCCCCCATATCTATGCGCTATCTTTGCTTGTTGCACTGCTTTGGGCGTTCTTTTCTCTCTTCTGCACAATTATTCTCTCTCTTTAACTCAGTAGTCACCAATCACCGCTGAACATCTCTCTCTCTCTCCCCTCTCGCTTTCTTTGTCACTGAGAAAGGAAAAGGAGCAGTAGCCCACTCGTGGGGCCTTGGAAGGAATGATGAGCAATAGGGCCAACTTGTTGTTGTTACAGAGACCCACCCACTGTTAAAAGAGCAAAAAAGAAAGAAATTGGAAAACTAAAAGCAGCAAAAGCATCTGCAGCACAAACAACAAACCACACACTCCTCAACAACCATTTATTTCTCAACCTAACAGACATCCCTAATCCCAATAGCACAAGTATTACCTATTTGTTTGATGGTTAGGAATTTAAGTGCAAGAAATGCAGAATTGGAAGAGAGGAGAGAGAGAACATAATAGAAGCAGGCCAATCCATCAATCACGGTAGTAGTAAAACAAGATAGCATATTATTTTTTTTATAAAAGGAAATTATAGACAGTATATTATGATAGCATGCAGGAGTTGCAGCATTTAAGTTGTAAGTGTGAACCACTGGCACCAAATACACACTTCCTTTCTCCCCCCCCCCCCCCCCCCCCCCCTCTTTCTTTTTTTCTTCTATCTATATTTCACTTTCTCACTCCTTTTTCCCTTTTTCCGCCACTCCCACTGGTTACTGCCCCAGGTAATATGGGCTGCAACTGCAGCAGCTGCAGCAGCAGCCAGACATTGCAGGTGGGGGGTCAGAGAAAAGCATCTAATGCTGATGACAGCTCATCCCAACACCTACATCTCTTCTTTTGAAGTGAGATGGAGGAGAAAATTAACTCAAAAATTCCTTTTTCAAAAGAAAAATAACAATAACTTTTAGTTCATGTTCCCAATCTCGTATCATTACTCATTAGAAAAGAGAGTTGTCATTGGAGTTAATAATCTTATGGTTAAGTAATAAAAGATAACAATACTATATTTTCAATTGAATTAACAAAATGTTAATACTTTTTAACTAAATGATTACACAGACAAAAAAAAACGAAGTGTTAATTTAGCCTACAAAATGCATGAGAGCAGTATAATACTCAGTATGGCAGTCAACTCCAGGTTGCCCCACTTCCTCCCTTTGGTAAAAAAATGTTACCCCACAACACCTCTCTCCAGTTGTGTGAGAGAGAGATTAAAATTTAACAAGGATTTGAGACATGCTTGTTGTGATCCAATGCTTAAATCAGTTTGCAATTGGCTGGTTAAAGGTCCCCTCTCCCACACACACTGTCCACCACCCAATAGTCCAATATTGAGACCTTGTGCACCATCTTTGCCTTTATTTTTACACGCCCCTCTCCCCCTTTGAACAAATCTAACATGATGGGGAGCCCCCCAACAAAGGATATGAAGCCATCCTTTTGTTGACTCCGGCACTCTCAATGTCAAACCTTATCATGTAGCAAATCCTTTCTATGCTCTCTCTCTCTCTTTCTCTCAAGTTTTTTCTTTCAAAACAGAATAATTTTCTTTCACTCTCTCTCTCTCTCCATAGTGTCTTGGTTGGACTTCAGAATTAGCACAAAACCAGTGTCAGCCAGGGCTCAAGCAATGAGTCACCTGGGTCACATGGTGGTCAGAAACGCCGTTCCAGCTCTCGATTCACATCAGGCAAGTTGAAGGCCAAGTTGGAAAGATAACAAGAAAGAGAGGCATGAAGTCAATACAAAAATGTGATGGTGTTTTTATATATGGAGAGCTCTGTTCACCAAAGACAACAGTGCTACTGTTCATCCATCAGCCCACCTTTGTTGGCTTCCCCACATCTGGATTCCTGATAATGACCCTTCCCATGCCCCCACACCATCCATTCCATTCATATCTAATACAAAAATAACAAACAATTCATACATTCATCTGTCCATTTCTCCCTAAATCAGAGTTCATAACAAAATTTGATATTTGCTGCAACTGATTGATCAGAGTTCTGATGATTTTCAAAATTCTAACCAACCATAAAGGGATCAAATGTCATAAGCATAAAATATGGGAACAAATGACATCTTGAAATTTGGCACAATGTCCAAAGTCTATCTAACTTTCATCTGCATATGCTTGCAAAAGCTTCCTGCTTTGCAATTTCTTGTTTTATGGGATCATCCTCTTACTTTAGCCAACAAGCACACATGGGATGATCAAGAGAAAAAAAGAAGAAAGAAAGTAGCATGGACGGCTTTCCTAAGAGCAAAGCTAAGGGATAAAAAAAAATAAACAAAGCAGTAGGTAAAAAAGGAGAGGTACAAGAGATGGGGCTTTTTTTATCTTTTTTTCTCTCTCTCCCCCCTGCTTTCTTTTTGTTGTTTGCATTCTGAACCCGTACATGATCGTGGATTGGTGTGTGAGTTTGTTTTGATGGGGATTCTGGATTCATTATTACTGCAGTAAAAAAGGACCAAGATGGAGGGGAAAAAGATTGGGGAAGTGGCTATTTGTGACATATGTACATACGCTAAGATAGCAACCTAGTGGTTAAAACTTAAGAGTAGCTGAAACCATAGGGGAGAGACAAAAGCCAAAAACTTTGCTTTTCTGATGATGTGGAGGGTTTACTCAGGTGCATGAGTGTGTGGTGAACAAATTGGATTTTTATTTTTATTGGAAATCTCATTTATCACCGTCAGATACGTGATCCGAGACGAATTTAACCGAATTAATTGAATTCGATGGCAGACCGACTTCCAACTTATAAATAATGCATTTTTTAACATCGCGCGAGTTGATAATAGATGGGGTAAAATTTGCAAGAGTCAGCAGCACGATTGTCAGTATGCATGAGATCTCAAAAAGCTGAAATTCTGCCATGAGTCGGATGGGGCAAGGTGTCCAATCTGAATTCCGTAGAATTTGCATCAAATTTTCTGAGTCGCATTCAATTTTGAGGTGTGCAATCTGCATAGCCGTGCACTTGTGGAGTCTACATCTTAATCCTTAAGCTTCCGCTTCCATCGTGGTGCGAGATTTCCTACAAATTGACCCTGCAAAGACGAAAGGGTCGAATGAGATCGGATAATGAAACCTTCCCCTTCATTCTCTATTGGATCCGTGAAAGGGGAGGGGGGGCTCAGAATAATGGGTGTTAATATATTCACCACAAGAACATGTCAGAGCTCTACCAAGAAGAGTTAAAATGTTTGTCATTCCAGTTAGTCCAGATTCCTTTTTATCCCACAAGTTACAAGATTGCAGTGAGGACATTTTGGATTTGATGGATGACCTCACAAAGGGAAAAACTCATTTCAGGACGCAATTTTGAAGAAGAAAATTATTTCAAATTTCAAACTGGATGATAGGAATGATAAGAAAAAAAAGAAGACTCAGGAAACATATCCCAATATGAGAGGATCACACTTTCTGTTTTGTCTATCAAGAAAAAGAATAAAAAAGTTGCCTTTTAACAAGGTGCTTAGTGGTCAATAGTGGATCTGATCTGTGATTTTTTTTTGGGTTGCTGTCTTTAGCTTTTCCTTTGCTTCTTTTATGAATTCTGCTGCTAATGGTGGACAGCAAAGGGGTAGCAGAATTCTTTGATGAGATTATTGAGCAAGCAAACAGATGGATGTTCTTTCAAGCTTCCCCAATCTTTGTTTACTTCTCTGCAGTTAGGCCATGCAAGAAAAAGTATTACAAAGATTCCTCATTTTGATATTTGAATGTCTTGTAACTTGTCACAAAGCCTTATATCTACTCAATCACAATTATTAAAATTTTCATGTTAGGTGGTATGGGGCATTAAGTCTGCCTTAACAGCATATATTTGCTAAGATCTGCCAGTCTCTCTTCCTTTCAGAACTTCAAACATTGTCCCTTTCTCTGCTCCACTTAATTTGTTACAACAACAATGATTGAGTTAAAGGTGAAGACAAATTTGACTAATCAACTTTATCTAATCAGCCTTTTGAGCAGATTTATTCAGAGGTTTAAAGGAACCACCCACTTCCTCCACACGATACATAACAAAAAAAAAGTAACCAAGGTTAATCCAAAGGTAGAGCTCAAAGATTAAAGAGAAAGGAAAGAAAACAAGGATTTTATGATGCAGTGTCCAAGAAAGGGGGGATTGTGGGACCAAAAGTTTAAAAGACGTATTGCAGCAACAGCTTCTGCTGTCGTTGATGGTTACAGAGAATTTAGTATGGAGAGTAATAGCCGCACATGGTAGATAGCAACCTCCTCCTTCACAGCTCAAACAACAGCTATGTATCAATTGGGAGGAGGGATGCCAATAGTATCCTCTGTGTTGTGCTTCTGCGATGTTTTTACTGCTGGAGAGTTGAAACAGGCCAAGAGAGTGGCAACAACACTGTGATGCCAATTTGTGCATACAGCTCAGGACTTTAAATACACATCAGTATGTTGTCACCTGGCATAAATGCATCCTCACCATAGATAGAGGGCCAAGTGAGGTGTGTGTGTGGGGGTGGGGGTGTTGTGGACCAAATTTCCGATGTCATGTATTCAAATCTGGCTAAGGTTTTTGGAGGGATCAGAGTTGGTGTGCTCTCCTTTCTGTCTTAGAAAGCTGGACATCAGTTTCACCCTTAAGAGGTGGGGGTTGGGAGAGTGTGGCCATGGATGTACCTAAAAGTCCTATTTTTATTCCAGTTTTGTAGATTTGGTAGGGCTCTGAAACCAGAAGGATGCACCGGTGAGAATGGACTAGAGAAGACCATAAGGTTGTGCAGATAATTGCCATACTCACAGACATGTAATTGTTTGATGAGGTAATGAAGTTGTCTACTTCTATTATGATGATGGCGATAATGATGATTGTGGTGGTCATGTGTGTTGAATCATACAATAATATCTGATGTGTAACCATCACCAGAATTTTACCAATGATCTTTTTTTCTGATGTTAACTGGTATTCAGAAGTAAGAGTGACACTTTCAATTGATATATAACACTACTGCAAGCATACAGAGGGCTTTGTTGATGGAAATAGCATACAGACTTAACAAACAATCTAATCTAGCCTTTGCTTAACCCAAGATATGTGCATGACTCCCAAAACTTGGTTGTAACCAAAAGTTTGATCCTTTAAAGGATAAAAGATTACATCCGTTGGTTAATTGGATATCATATTTGAATTTCTAACTGAGAGAGGAATGAGTAGCTGTAGCCATTGTTGGGAGAATGAGGAGGTTAAATACTCTATGCGTTCTGAGCTATAAAAAGAACTTATGAATTATGAACTGTCCCAACTTCTTTTGAAAGTAATGACACAAGACTTGGGGTCAACAATTAGATGGAGATATGCATGGCACACTCACACTGGTGTTTGATTAGTACCAAGAAGAAAAAGAAGAACTGAAACAGGAAAAAGTACAACTTATCAGCTGGCTGTAAGACACTTGTAGCTAAGCCGTAATTCAGTGCACATTCAATGAACTCTGGACCATATAGTTAAATCATTGGGACCAATTCTGAAAAAGAAGACAGGGAAAGATCAAATATAGTACTAGTTTGAAACATTATCCTTTGAGTATCAACTTTTATGCAAATGATTCTTTTTCAGGATTAAGTTCCCTTTCTATCATCCTCATAGTCAATTAATAAAATTAACATTCCGTGACAGCTATTGATATTATATTTTTCTCCTAGATATTGGGCAGGCTCATGTTGATGATTCAACTGCTGAATGAACAGGAAGAAAAGAAGGCCTCTAGTTCCAGTGGCAGGTGTGGGAAAAAGGAAGTCATTGCCTCCAGCCGACATGATAATAGAACTCGAAGAATAATGATTGAGGATATAACATGGGAGCAATGATGCCCTGGAGTACCACACAAATGAGGAAGATGAAAGTGGAGGAAGAAGATAATGAGCAATTTGATGGGAACGAAGCTGCACCATCATCTAGCTGTTTTCAGCACGGTGAACTTGTTGTCACTCCCCTCAGCTCCCCATATCTTTCTACAGCACAGAGGTCATGAAGCCAGCAATCATGCGGACTGCTGAGGGAGGGAGAGTGACATGAACCCAAATTGAGGCCTGGAAAGCTTATTTACTCCCTTGAACAGACCAAGTAAGGTGTCATTTAAGCTGTGGATGCGAAGGGCTTGAGAGGAGGGAGGATGGTGGTGGTGACAATAAGCTGAGATGATGGTGACAACGAGTTAATTGAAGGAATATTACACAGCCATGCATGGCCAAGATTGGTGCGCTTGTTAAGGAGACAGGCCTCACTGGACTGCACCAATCCGGTGAAGAGAATAATGTGGGAATCACAATTATTTTCAGCAGTGTCTAAAGTTGAATTGCGTGGCTAAACAGCTTTAAATGGACATATAAGCTTATTAGAGACATAAAGAGCATGGCTACAATCAAAACCAAGATTGTTTTCTTTTTTAATATAAATTCCCCTAATATTTTTTTTCAAGAAATTAAGTATGCAGTGTGCTCATGGTGCAAATATCTACAGTTAAAAGTTATATGACAATCAAAGGAAAGCAACAAATTCTTTCGGACAAAAATTAGATACAAACAACAACAACAGACATAGAGAAAAAACTAGATATATGAACAAAAAATAGATATATGAAAAAAAAAACTGCATATTCGTTACATTTATAACAAGCATTTATGATAAGATACCACCATTCTGTATTAGTTAGTGGGTTAGTTAGAAAAGTTGTGGGTAATTTTATTTGTAGTTATAGTTATTGTAACTATTACATGCATGAGTTTTACATTCAGGAAAGTCTTTTTGAAATGTGATTACAATTATATAATTAGAGTTTGGTTCATCCCATACGGACTTATAGAGATTTGTCATCTCGAATTGTTAAGTTATTAGTAGTAATTATGTTTAAGATTCTTGCATTTTTAACTATTAATAATAGTTATCCTAATTTCATTTTAGATGTATTTTAAGTTTGTATCAATTTAACATATATGTTTCCATCAATCTAGAATCAGATAGTGCATATCTCCAGTTTTCTAGTCTTTTTGTTTATTTGTTTTTTTTTATCTCGGCAACTTTAATTAATTAAGGACAATGGTGCATGTTTAGCAATCTACTTGGACTATTCAAGAAAACATTAGATGTCACTTGCCAATGTTATGTACATGCATTGCTCCATGAAAATGCCTCTTTTTTCCTAAGCAACTACATGGGTTGGGAATTAGTTTGTTTCCAAAGATACTTGTCTTAATTAGTCATTCGTACTTTTGTTTTCTAGACCCGTACTTCTTATTAATATTCAGTGGCATTTTTATGTGAACAATTATTCTTTAACTATGTAAGATTTATGGCACTATGTGCCTCTTGTTCTTGAATAGTTTCCCTAGGACATCTTTTTAATTTCTAGAAAGATTCCTTGATGCCTTCTCATGTGAATATATTGTGGCCTGCATCTTATAGAGGAAAAAAAAATGCACATAATTTTTTTTTCTGATTGCCATCATTGATTAACTTGGTCTCTTGGGTCCCATGCAAAAGCTTAAAATAAACAACTGTAAGTAAAAGAACCTAGCATGCATATAAATTATGATTTAATATTTTTTGAAGTATAACTCACAGAAAATATAAAGGGCATCACTATTATCACTTTAAAATACACTATTACCACTACATCATCCGAGTACTACTGAAAGTGTTGAGCATTTTTAATCTTGTGAAATAAAATGAAGTGATAATAATACTTTTTGAAGTGACAATAGCGATGCTCTATATAAATATTAATTAAGAACAACTTCCCCTTCCAATATGCAAAGCGGATCTTGTCATTAATTTGTTTATTAACTTCAATATATAGATCCTTTTCCAATGGGAAAAAGACTATATATTACCAATTGCACTGCGTAGGAAAATATTATGAATTGTTTGAGCTGATCACTGTACGGATTGCAGTCCTTTATTTTCCTGCAAAATAAATGCTATGGATACTACAGTGATATTGCCCCATTATTGTGCTCATTCTTTGCTGACCAGTTTCAGTCATCTCTTTTTCTTCTTGTTTGGGAATTCAGAAGGATATCAATTAACTTTTTCAAAGTTTCACGACTCCGTCTTGATTCCTTTCATAATTAATTAACAACTGAATGGGCATCATTTGGTCCTAGAAATGACGAGCACTTTGTGTTTTAACTAATTCTTGCTCGTTTATGAATTGATACACAGTTCTGATGCATATTCCCATCAAATAATGTATGTCTTGAAATGCTGGACAACTTCTTTTCTGATTTTCGTTTGTTTGTGGAGTCAGTTCAATTATTGCATCAAGTATATTCCACTATTATGCTGTATCTTGAATTATTAACAAAGTATTAGGGTGTTTGCATCAAAGTTGACTGATGTGGTGCAATTGCTTCAGAACTTTTCAGTATTTTATGCATCAAAAAAATATTATACATGATAAGGTTAAGATATTCTGCACTTGAAATTGTGCCATACTTCTCTACATGTAAATGCACCAAATGGAAGGATAATTATTATTTCGGCATTACCGCATATGATACAATGCATTAACAAGTTTTAAATCGTAGGCGCCAGAAATTGAACACGGAAGAAAATATGATTTGTTGGTGCTTCTTTTAATTTTCTTTTGATACATACCACGGAATGCTCTCACTTTTTCTTCTGAAATAAGAAAGAAACTGAGAACTAATTAATAGATAGATGGATATATCTTACTTCGATTCGCACACAAATCTGACATGCTAATTATGCTAAATATTTACAGTAAGATATGGTAGCATTTACCAGTTCATAACATATATACAGACATTTAGCTCACATAAAATTACACAGAAACATGCCAAAATTTAGCTCTTCATGCATGCAATTGTTAATGGTTTGAATCCCGCGGGGCAAATTATGACTTGCTAGTTGCTGGCTAGACTCCAAGCAGAAGAGATGGAATCAACAAATTAAGCTTTTGGATGCATGAGGATTCCAGATCTGTCACCTAGCAAGCAAGCTGGTGCAATGGGCGTGCTCACTGTCAAACTTGTGCAGCAGCAGCAGCAGCAGCAGATAAAGCGTGCAAAGGATATTAATGCCCCTCTGAGTGAGCGCCAACCCACCCACTGGGAGAGAAAGGGACACTTCATTAGCACCAGTTTATTTGCGCTGCGCAACCATCAGTGGCGCGGGAGCAACCAAAAAATCTTATGAGATCGCCAGCAGCAATATGCCATGCATGCTTACCTGCACCAGCCTTCGATATAATTCATCTCCCTACCTTCCAGGGAAACACCCATCAACCAGCTGCTGTGCTCCCCCACACGAGCGCAGGCCAGAAGAAGAGGAAGACAGAAGACAAGGGGAGAGAGAAAGAGGGAGAGGCCATTAAAAGCCCACATCTTTGCTCCAAAAGCTGCCAGCTTGGATGTGCTAATAAAAAAATGACACCACCTACCATCCATGCTGCAATCAATCACTTGCAGTCCATTTGAGAATCCAATGAGAATATGTCCAAGGTAAAAAAAAAGAAGAAAAGAAACTTGCTACATTTCCACCCAGCAGGAGGGTTATACAAGCTGGGAGGTATTTAAGTTTACTATAATATTGTCCTACATTTCATTTGATCTTTCTGCTGAATATATTTCAGTAAGATGAAACTGTGACAAAAATTAACCCTTTGGACCTTTATAGAATATATTGAGATAAAGTTACTGATGAAGGGTGCCTATAAATCTTGTATGTCCATCTTTCCTTCTTCATGTTTGAACCATTGAACCATGTATGGTGGATTGAAGAAGCTGCTCTCATGCAATATTGTTACTCTTGTTTTTAGCTTCTCTGTACATTTCCGAACTCCGGAATTAGTTTACATATGTATGTACAATAGGTTTTTGATCTCGCCGATACAATGGCATTGTCTTTTGCTTCTGATGCATATTATGGCAGAAGCGTCCTTGAAGAGCATAAGCTCATACCATCGATAGGGCTGTTGTTAGGAGAATGAAGTGCTCTAATGCATGCATGCACTGTAATGACTCAAAATTTATCCTAAAAGTTTTAATCATTTAGAACAATTTCGTGTCTAACTTGCTCGTTATACATCATTTAACAATTTAGATAAAATTATAATAAATAAAAAGTTTGTCATGAGTGTATTCATTCATTCTTAACTAACATTCTTGATAGAGAAAAATGCATATGTAAATCCATAAAAGATTTATACGTATAGAATAATTGTTGAATTAAAATATGATGGTGGACCTTAATTTAGAAAGATAGCATAACTTAGTTGTTTGATGTCAATGACATCATCGAATAACTTGAATGATCATCTACCATTAAATATTGGTCAAATCATGAATCTACATATATAAATCTTTTTTGGGTTTACAACTCCATATATCTCTCTTGAAACATAAATATCTTGACATACATGTTTCATTTTAGAATCATCATCTCCAAGTATAATATAATAAGAATATGCATTCATATCATTCATAAACATACATAACATATAACTTATTATTGCATTTTTTTCTCATTGTCATGTATTTATTTATAACTCCTTAATCCTTATTTATTGTTTAATATCTTTCATTCTTTATCTTACATTTTTTTAGGATTATATTATAACCTTTTAGACCTTTTTTATTATTCTTTCTTTCTTTATCATGTGATACTTTTGAAGTGTATTCTTTATCTTTCATCTTTATCACATAACATTCACATCTTGACTTTCATCCGATGTCATAAGTCACATCTCAAGGAATACACACATCATAATAGTATTACGAAAGACTTTATTCCTAGTCATCTTTAGGGGGCCGTTTGGTTATGGAATAAACACGAGAATACGTCGATATTCCGAGAATATAGCCAAACAACTCACAGAATAAGACTATATCGGTCAAAGTTCAAAAAACGTGAAACCATCTTGGAAAAAGGGAAACCGCCGTTTTATGCCTCGTCAAAAGAATAAACCAATTCTTCTAAAATGATAGAATATGGTTATTCTCAATTTTTTCAAAGGTATATTATTTTTTAAAAATTCAACATATATTATTATATAAATATTATTTTATTATTGTAATATTAAATGCAAGTTCTGTGTAATAAAATATTTTAAATATAAAATATTATATTTTTAAAATTTATTCTCTTCTAATCAAAAAAGACGTAGAATAAGAATATATTTGCTTTTACGAGAATACGCTATTACACTACTTTATTCTCTTCAATTTTATTCTATAACCAAACACCCCCTAGAAGTACACACTTTTTGATGAGGGACATTGTTCTTTGAAAAGTATATACACAGATCTAATTAAGTGTAGGACTTTACTTTTCATCTTTACTTTGTCATCATCTTAATTTTCTTTTTTTTTTTTTTGTTATAAGTTACTTTGAAGTTAAAATTCACTTTCATTCATACTTTATCTCATAACATCTTTGATCTTAACTTAGTTGGAGAATCATGTCAACATTATCACACTGACTAACTATATGACATCCTTAAGAACATGCACATCGTAATAGTGAGAGACTCTATTCGAAAAAATACGCACACCTTTTGATGATGGACTTTATTCCTTGAGAAGCACATATACAGATGCAGGACTTTACTTCGTGGGCTTAGGTCCCCTTGAAGTATATACATAGGTTCATGACTATGCTTGTCACAATTATTTTGATGAGTGGCAATGACTTATTCTTCAACTTTAAGGCACATTATGCTTTGTAACACAATCTTCATCTTTTTGTGATTAAATATGCATTACATATATCTATATGACATATATGTTGGAACAAAGTTTTTATGCTATATTTAATTATATTTTGATGATATAAACCGAGAATAATCAGAGTCATATATTTAAAGTGCGAGAAAAGTTCAATTCGGAATGGATTATTTTAAGCACTGAATTTGAAGTTAATATTTGAATATGCTTCATTCGTATCTGGACTAACATGTGATGAAAGTTGTAGTTAAACTTGTTATCTTTCCAACGAATCACAAATGACCTCATTCCACTATCGGTGCAAAAAGTTATGTACAAAATAGTGTAGAGTGGTCGACTAACCGGTCTGGCGAACCCGTCGACCGGCCAGGTGAACCGGTCGATCAATTTGAATAAAGAAGTCACAAATTGCAAGATTTGAAGACCGATTGACTAGTTTGAGGCACCGGTCGATCGGACCACATACAAAATGACTTGTAACGATTAGTTTTTGACCAAACGAAAGGGCAATAGTCATATTATCCAAAGAGGACTATAAAATGAGTCCAAAGGGTGCATAATCAATCAATTATTGAAGGGAAACATCAAGCATCAAAGGAAAATCATTTTTTTGAAGTTATTGAGCCATATCGTTGAATCTTCTCATCTTTCTCTCTTCTCTTCACATGAGTATGATATTGTAAAAGAGAGAAACATTTGTTTAAATATTTTGGTGTGAGCTTCTGTGTAGAAGATGTTTTATCTTACCTCTCGGGCTAGAGAAAAGATTGAGAGTGCTCCTTTGTAAAAGAGGTGTTCCTACCTCTTGAGCAAAGAATCAATGGGTAAAAGCTTCCTAGGAGCATAGGTTGCCTTGCCTCTCGAAGTGGAGAAGAAACTGATGTAAAGGGTTTTTCCTTACCCTATTGGAATGAAGGAAAATGTTAGTGGAATCTTCGACGGTCTTGAGGTCGAGAATTCGAAATGGGGACGTAGACTAAGGTGGGGCCGAATCTCATCAACAGACCACCATGCACCTTGTGTTTTTCTTCCTCTCTCCCTCTTCTTCCTACCTTATTATGCGTATAATTTGATTGTTATTGTATTGATTTAAAGTTTAACGAATCGATTTTAAGCTTCCGTGACGTACTTTATGAAATGGATCTTTTCGGTAAAACACCAATTCACCTCCTCTTGATGCCTTGTGATCCAACAATTGGTATCAGAGTGCTCTTATTTTTAAAGATTTAACCATCTTTTAGAGCTATGGCATCAAGCAATTTTTTACTCGGTGAAGGTCAATCGACCATTCATCCTCCGACTTTTGATTCTTCGAATTTTGCCTATTGGAAAATTAGAATACAAGCTTATGTTTGTTCCATTGTTCTGAATATTTGGGATGTGATAGAAAATGATTTTGTTTTAAATGCTAAATCACCTTAATCCCGAATACTCCGAATGAGAAAAATATTTTTTAAGCTTGATTGGAAAGGAAAAAACTTTTTGTATTGTGCTCTTGATTTTATGGAATTAAATCACATTTCCACTTGTTCTACTTCAAATGAGATTTGGAAAAAAATGATTATTACTCATGAGGGCACTGATAAAGTTATAGAGTCTAGATTAAATATTTTGAATCATCATTATGACTCATTTAAAATGTTTGATTATGAATGCATAAATGATATTCTTGTTAGATTCAATAATATTGTTAATGACTTAGCCTCCTTGGGTGAGCCTAGAACTAATGCTCAAATTGTAAAGTTTTTTTTAGGTCTCTCTATCCAAAGTGGCACACCAAAAGAACTGTGATAGAGGAGTGAGATCTAAATGAGCTAGATTTTGATGATTTTATAAGTTCACTTCTAACTTACGAGATGAGCATGAATGATGATAAAGAGAAAACAAGCTCAGCCAACAAGAATGCTCTTGCTTTTAAGGCATCAAATGAAGAAGAAAGTGAAGAGTCGAAGTGAAGAAGTGGATGAAAAGAGACTTGCGCACTATACAAGAGAGTTTGATAAGTATCTCAAGTTGGTAAAAAATAAAGAGAAGAAAGAGAAGCCAATTATGCAAATATCATCAAGAAAGATACCCAAGTCTCACAAAGAATGACAAAGAAGAAATATTTCAGGAAGAAGAAAAAATATGACGAGTCAAGCTCTTCTTCTAGTGAGGATGCATATCTATACTTAATGGTACATAATCATGAGGTAACTTCTAACTCTTCAAATTCAGATAATGATGAAGGTGATATTTCATTTGATATGCATAAAGAATTTTTCTCTCTTATAGAAAGGTGTCTTGCACTTAAAAAGAAAAATGAAATATTACTACATGAGTTTGAAAAATTAAAAGAAGAAAATGATACATGTTTTATGAAAAATGAAAAATTGAAAAATGAAATTGATTCTTTGAAACTTAAATATGCATCTTTCGAATCTTTATAATATGAAATTTTAAAGTTGACATGTTCACTAGAAGAAATAAAGAAGGAAAATATTTTTTTGAAAAAGGCACAAGATAATAAGAAGACTATTTCTCATGTTAAGAAAAGTAATTTTAAAAAATATTTCAGACATGATAATTCTTATTAGAAATCTAAACATTCTTATGATAAATCTTTAAAATCACATATTACTTATTTTGCATGTGGATTTCATGGTCATTATACATATCAATGCAAAGTAGGAAAATAATTTCAATTTGGAATGATATGGGTTCCAAAAGGAACATTGACTAATAAAATTGGATCCAAATAAGTTTGGGTACCAAAGGTTAAATAATTAATTTTCAAGTGTGCCTCACATGCAAAGCAAAGGACAAGTGAATTTGAAAGTGTGAAGGCATAAAGTTAATGGTAAAAGTATCATTTTGAACTTACAAATAAAAATATAGACCTAACTTGATGTCACACTTGTTTGTGTTATGATTTTTCTTACTAGTATCATATTTTGCGCACAAGGTTATTATGTTTTTTTAAATTTTTTTTTGCATACTTGAATTATTTTACTTATGTAACCTTGAAAAAGCTTATGTTGCATATCATGTATACATGTGCTTGATACTTAAAAATTGTAAGCATGCATAATTGGTTATATTATTACTAGTTTTCATTTAAAATTTTGAGATTTTGTAGGTTTGCAATTGAAATAAGTTAATCTTTTGGAACGTTACCTAAATTTTGGAGAACTATTAAAAATTATCATTTCGTTGGTTTCCATGAACATGAATTTACATTTTCATTATTTGTAGAATTATTTTATTATCATGACTCTTATGTTTTAAGTTTAAAATCTTCATGTTATGAAAATAAAGTTTTGACCCCTCATTCACAATTTCAAAATTGTTATTATTTATTTGGAAGATAAGGGGAACATATAAATGACTATAGGATGATGGAAAGAGAAAGAAAATGTGCAAAATGATAGGGGGGCTCATTCAGAAGTTTGAAATATTAATTCCTCTACTCACCTTGAATATTGTTTTGTTAAATGAAAGTTTATCTAAGAGTTTTTTCTCATATTGTCAAATTGTTAGACCATTTGACATACTTCAATTTAAATTTGACACATCATTGTTGTCTCAAAGTTTTATGTAATATTTTGATTATGACTTGTGTTAGCCCCTCAACAACTTAAATCTTATATTTTATTTTTTTGAACCAATTATGGATTTAGGGGGAGTTATTTTTTCTATCACATATGTTACATTTGTATTATTCTTTATGACATGAAAATCATTTTTTTATCTCCCTTATGATATTCTACATATTGTTTCCTATATAACAAAAGGGGGAGAATGAAAAATTTAGGAAGATGACATGATTAAGGGAGAGTTACATTTGTCTCACATATATGCTTAATGTATAAACTCCTTTTAATGAAACAAAAGGGGGAGAAATATGATAAGAAATAAGAGAAACCTATATAGGAGAAATATATATAATCCTTAAATTATTATGTGGACCTCATAGATATAACTCTATATGAAAATTACCTTACAATTAAGTCACAAATCGGTCGACAGATTTAAATAGAGAAGTCACAAACCACAAGATTTTGAAGACCGGTTGACCGATTTGAGGCATCGATCTATTGGATCGCACGCAAAATGACATATAACCGTTAGTTTTTGACCAAATGAAAGGACAACGATCATATTATCCAAAGAGGATTATAAAAGGGGTTAAGAGGTGCAGAATCAATCAAGTATAGGAGGGAAACATCAAGCATCAAAGGGAAGTTATTGAGCCATATTGTTAAATCTTCTCATCTTTCTCTCTTTTCTTCATGTGAGTTTGATATTGTAAAAGAGAAAAATATTTGTTTAGATATTTTGGTGTAAGATCCTATGTAGAAGAGGTTTTATCTTACCTCTCGGGCTAGAGAAAAGATTGAGAGTGCTCCTTTGTAAAAGCGGTGTTCCTACCTCTTGAGCAAAGAATCAACGAGTAAAGGCTTTCTAGGAGCAAAGGTTGTCTTGCCTCTCAAAGTGGAGAAGAAGCTAGTGTAAAGGGTTTTTCCTTACCCTATTTGTAATGAAGGAAAGTGTTAATGGAATTTCCGACGGTCTCGAGGTTGAGAAGTCAGAGCGGGAACATAAGTCAAGGTGTGGTCGAACCTCGTCAACAAATCACCATGAACCTTGTGTTTGTATTTCTCTCTCCCTCTCCTTCCTACCTTATTATGCATGTGATTTGATTGTTACTATATTGATTTAATGTTTAACAAATTGATTTTAAGCTTCTGTGACGTACTTTGTGAAATCGATCTTTTCGATAAAACATCAATTCATCCCCTCTTGGTGCCTTGTGATCCAACAATATATAATTAAAACACATCCACACATAACTTACATAAGTTAGAAAATAGGTTTCAAACATCATCCATGTCAATTTGCATTGCTCACGGTCGTGCTCCATGTCAATTTGTAATATAACGATCGTGACAATGTACAAGTGTTACAAAGCCCATATTTTTCCTTTGTTCGCCTTTTCCACACTCAACGTCATGCCCTAGATAGTCACGGTCGTGCTTGACTCATTCAAGGTTGTGATAGGTTTGTCGCGATTGTGGCTGAAAGTCTTTTCTTTAGTCGTTTTGGTCATGATCATTCCGGGACTTGGCACGGCCGTGCCAGCGTCCTAGAAGCCTGATCTTTAACTCAAAATTCTAAATTTTTGAGAAAACATTTATAAAATCATGCATATCATATCTAACAATCTTAAAGGACATTCATATACATCTAATAGGCATATAAGGTGAATAAAGTCAGGAGAATCATAATATAATGAGAAATTAGAGTTTTCCCTAAAACATACAAAATCATAGATTTAAAGCATGATTATAATTTTCTACACTACAAGAAAAAGCTGAATTTCTGACGATTTATTTTCGACGGTCCGACATCCCCGACGGTTTTTTCGGTGGATCGTATAAACCGTCGAAATTTTCATCGGGTATTTTTCGATGGTTCTAGCCGTCTAAACTTTTGAAATTCGTCAAAAATTTTCGTCGAAAATTTTAGTATTTCGACGGTTCAGACCGTCGAAAGTTTCCACGGTTCACATATCTGTCGAAACTTCCAGCGGTCTTAGCCGTCAAAATATTTCAACGTTCGTCCGGTATTATTATTTTAATTTTTGACGGTTTTGACCGTCGAAATTTGCGATGTTTGACAGAACCGTCGATATTTCGGCGGTCAGACCTGTCGGAATGTTATGAGATTTTAATTAATTAAAATATTCTACTTTAATTGGTTTCGACGGTCTTGACCGTCGAAAATGGAAATTTATAATTTATACAATTATATTCAGGTGAGATATATATTATTATATATATCGACGGCTAAACCGTCGAAAATTTCAATGGTTCGTCCAACGGGTTTGACCGTCTTAATTCGAATTAATATTATATTATGTTTACTTATGTTGCGACGGTTACGACCGTCCGAAACTGGCTATATAAATACCCGACCCCACTGTCATTTTGTCCGTTTCAATCCCACGTGCATCTCTCTTCGCCAGATCCGGCCGCCCTTCGCATTTCGTCCGGCGGCCACCTCCCGCACCTGCATTGCCTTCCCTCGCCACCGCCCGAAGCTTCCGCCGCCAGGTCGCCGCCGACTGTAATCTCCGGCGCCGGTAAGCTCCGTTCCCCACCTTCCTTGCTCTCTCCGGCGGTCAGATCCTCAGGATTCCAGACTGAGTATGTGTCAATAAATAATTCATAACTTCTTAACCCTAAGGTAAATCACATGATTCTAGATAATTTAGAAACTAGACTTATTGAGGTTTCCAATCCCCAAATATCATTAACTAATTCGAAGTGATCAAGTCATAAAAATCAAGACAATCTGACCTAGAGTTTATGCTTTGGCAGACTGTGTATCACTGAATGATTAATTTGTATCTTTAACAATACTTATCCATTTGACGAGATCCTAATTTTATTAGAATCTAGACTTCAGTTCGTTTAAGCATAAAATATGTAGAATTTAACTTCTTGTATGACCCTATAACAAAAATAGTTAATTCGGGTCACAATATGTCAATGTCCTGGAATCTGACAGAAGACTCACTATGAAATGAAAAATTCATTTCTCTGCCTCTACAAATCCAATTTGTATGATTCCACTTCTCACCAAACCCTTGTAAAGTATACTTTAACATGTATAAATTTCAAATCCTAATTCGATTTAACCTAATCATACTCTAATCTACAAGGTGGACTTGTCTCTGACTCAGGACAGAGTGAGCGACCTACGGTTCTCGGTTCATAACTTTCTCTACAGAAGTCCTTTTTACATGATTCTTGTGGTCATGAAATCTAACATCTAGGGGATGAACCATGAAAATTTTCAGAATTTATGAAGAACTATTTACGAAGATATGATCATATGAATTTGAAGGTCAATTTTGGATCCGCAGATTCAAGAAACTCCAGCCTCCCACATTCAAAGGCGATGGTGATCCAATTAAAGCTGAAGCTTGGATAAATAAGTTGGAAAAGATATTTGCTGCCTTGAATTGTGATGAGATGGACAAGATTATTTCTGCAGAATTTATGTTTGAGGGCAATGCTGAACACTGGTGGAAGGCGACGAAGCCTTGAATCTTAACTACTGATCCCAGTCTATCGTGGAAGCAGTTTATGGAAGTCTTTCTTGAAAAATATTTCTCTGATTGTGCTCGTGACAAGAAAGTAATTGACTTTCTCAAACTTGAACAAGGAGATATGACTGTGGATCAGTATGAAGCAAAATTTGCGGAGTTATCAAGATTTGCAAACCATATAGTAGCAAATGAAGTTGAAAAAGCTAAAACGTTTGAGGGAGGACTTAGGCCTGCTATTAGGAGTAAACTTACACCTTTAAAATTAAGAATCTATGAGAATGTCTATGAAAGAGCTCAATTAGTGGAAAGTGACATAAAAAAAATTTCATGCAGAACAAGAAATGAAGAATATGGAGAGAGGTTCTTATTCTCAACAATTGAAACCTAGACATTTTGACTTCAAAGAAAAAATAAATGAGATATCAATCCCAACACAAGAACCACAACCAAATAATCAAGCTTGCAAAAAATGCAGAAGGAGACATGGAAGGTCTCCGTGCCATAAGGATACTGGAGCATGCTTTAGGTGTGAAAAAATGGGGCACTATATGAGAAGTTGCCCTTTGATGCAACAACAACAACACCCACCACCACCACCATCATCATATAGCGACAGAAAAGGGGAAACAACCAGTGGCAGAAGGACAAATGTATGCTTTAAAGCAACAAGATGTTGAAGCCCTAGACATGATAGCAGGTAATATAGTTAGATATATGACCCTATATATCATAGTTTGCTTAATTGGTATTTAAACTTTTTGTGTTTTAAAAATTTAGCATATTACTAAAGGATAAAAGGAGAAGAGCATTCGTAGAATCCAATTTTCGGATATGATATAGGAATAACCAACTGATAGAGTCAGTAATACACATCTAATTTTTGACATTATTATTTCATATAGATTTTAATTAGATGTAATTTTGCATTTCCTTTTTGCGTTATTACATGAGGGTTCAAACGAGCAAGGTGATTTTAACACTAATAGTTTAATTTCCCAAGGTAAAATGTTATGTTGCTTTGGACAGATCGTTAGCATACCATACCAATTTAGATTGTCATAAAAGATATACATATACCAATCTTAGGTGTAATATCCATATTTTGGTTCGTATGTTAATTTCGAGGACAAAATTCTTTTAAGGGGGTAGAATGTAATATCCATGACTTGATCCACTTAAGTTTATATAATTTAATCATATATTATTGATTGATATGAATTATGATAAGTGTGTGAGCATATGTTCATTAACTCCATAGAATCCAACACCTGAAATTGATGACAAATGACTAAGGACAAGAAAAAATGACTTTTAAAAAAATATTAGAATTTGGAAAATTAAAGTCTCGGTAATTGTTCATATACATAAAAGTATGCTAAATATGATTTTTAATATTTTTTAGGTAAAGTCTTAATTTGGTTAAATGATAACGCAAAATCGGAAAATTAGAAAAATGATCGATTTTGTTCTTCGAACAAAAAATTAGATTTTGATTCTTTGGAAATATATTTTCCTAAATATTTTCTTTGAATCCAAATGGGGGGTAGTTTCTTATTTACATGTAATGTCTTAAGTAAATGAATAAATAAAATAAATAAAGGAAATGTCTAGCCATTTACTTAGGTGGCAATCCTCATCTTCTTACCATCTGTACACCTATCCTAATCACACAAAACTCAGCTGAAGAGGGCAGCAAGAGGAGGAG
Organism: Pontederia crassipes; assembly: GCA_030549335.1. Classification (NCBI taxonomy): domain Eukaryota; kingdom Viridiplantae; phylum Streptophyta; class Magnoliopsida; order Commelinales; family Pontederiaceae; genus Pontederia; species Pontederia crassipes. Next base: position 59,119,235 of record CM060189.1, on the reverse strand, counting down.
GTAAAGACTAAAGAGAAAAGGAGGGATTTCAACAACAAATCAGGGGTTTCTTGCTAGGGTTTCATCTGGAACTCTGTTCCTATGAATTATCCCTATGAAATTCATATGGAACTCTGTTCTCCTGAGCTTCCAAGATCTCTTTGTGCTTCTATGTCCATGTTCTTGAGGTGTGGATCAAACCCTAGTTCACCTATATGATGTTTTCTCTTTATTGGACACCAAATCCTATCCGAAAGTTGTCAACATGTTCTCGGCATCTTAGAGTGCTTCAAAAATTAAGAAATTTCGTTGGTTGAACCCTCATTGAGTCTACTTTTGGATCTGGAATCAGGTTAATTCGATTTGTATGTGAAAAGTTATGAGTCAATTACTCCGAGTCGCCCTTTCTATTTTTTGTGATGAGTAGTCTGAATTATAAATACTATGGTAATTTAAATGGGTGACTGAGCTGTTGTTTGCTCATAATGTTGTTTTAACACTTTTTCAGATCAGTAGACCATTCATGTGGCCGTGCTTGAAAATCCCCTATCGGATTTAGAAACACTTTTCAAGACAGTCTCTTGATGTCTTTTTATGGGGATGTGTGACTCCTCTTAATGTTTTATGTGGTGTGTAAAAGTTAAATGTTTCAGAAACCTTTTAAAATCTATGAGTTTGAATTAGAGCGTGTACTTGCTATGCGTTTAAATATAAGTGGATTGTGAATAATGGTGTGATAACCTTATCTCACATGTTTCTACTAATAAGATGTCAGTTGTTTCCTATAAGTTTTTAAAATCCTTAATTAATCTATCTGAATTGAATAGGTGGTAACGCATAGGTTATGAGTTTTCAACTTACTGAGTTGTTGTTTGCTCATAATATTATTTTAACACTTTTTCAGATCAGTAGACCAGTTATGTGGCCGTGCTTGGAAATCCCCTATCGGATTAGAAGCACTTTTGAAGACTTAGTCTCTTGATGTCTTTTTGTGGGGATGTGTGACTCCTCTTAATGTTTTATGTGGCGTGTAAAAGTTAAATGTTTCAGAAACCTTTTAAAATCTATGAGTTTGAATTAGAGTGTGTACTTGCTATGAGTTTAAATATAAGTGGGTTGTGAACAATGGTGTGATAACCTTATCTCACATGTTTTTACATGATAATATGATGCTTTCGCTATTTGATGCATGAGGCATGCCTTGAATTAGTCCCACATGCACAAGTCACCGGAGAGATGTTGGGTATATATGGGAATATGCCATTCACTAGGTGTGACGCGTTCTGAGAAAACCGTGTGGGCCGAGGCCCAGAGTGGATAATATCACACGCTGGTGGGGAATGTTACATATGTTACCAACTAATCAATTTGGAGGGCGGCCCTCTGCAAGAAATGATGGATGAGATGAGGCATTCGATTAGGGAAGAGGTCAGACAAGAGGTTACGCAAGAGATCAGAAAGGAGTTCGAAGAACGTGAACGTCGTACCAAGTCTGAAATGAAGAAAATGGTGCATGCCATCATGCGTGGCGAATTCAACGACGAGGGCGCCGAGGTAGATTCATCTGGTTTAATTTTTGTGGAATTTGCTTTAATATGTACTCTAATATATGTGATGTAGAAGATGCATTAATAGTTTGGATGAAATTTTATTCCGTCTATTAGATCAGCATGCACTTTGACATCAATATGACCTAGAGAAATAAGACGATGGGAAATGAATTTGTATGTGCACGTATACATATAGTGCTCCTATCTTTTTGAGTGTTACACCACTAAAGAACCTTCCCTTAAATTTACTGCTCTAAGGAAAAAGTAATTGGAGTAAGTAAGAGGCCTTTGAATTCTGAGACATTTAACTTGATTTCTCGTTCATGAACTAGTAGAATATGATTCAACTAGGGTTGCGCTCCAATAGGTCACTTGCAGGGTAAGAAGAGGGTAAACAGGGTTTATGAGTCGGTGATAACTATAATTTAAGACCTCGGATTTATGAAAGATCACCAAAGACCTGCAGATGAACGCACATCAATTGAGTGACATCCTGATTCCTGCCAGACCCTCCAGAGCCCATCTCAATCTGCATTTAGGTGTGGACAACCATGATCATCTCAATAGCCAACATTGTGTGGACAGTATTGAGATGTACTAATCAACAAGTTTGAGCTTGGTTTCTTGTATAATTGCTACATTTCCCTTCTATTATTCTAGAAATCTTCCTAATACCGATTGCCTAGAAATGATCCTAGCTCCTGGACATTCCATGGCAGCTGTCCAAGGAGCCCACCTAGGATCGTCTTCCTCTCCTTGTAGCTCATAGGCTATAGCCATTGCCACCTCTTCAAATTCCTTGGCAGAGTAATATGCCTCATTAGAAAAGATCCTCTCACCAATTCTCATCATGGTTGGTTTTTCCAAGTTGTGGACCTCATGTGGAGTTGGGTCGAGCCAAGGGTGTCATTAATTTGGTCCACATCGATGCTTGGCATCCCCTCCATAGAGCATGAGAGAAATCCTCCATTCCATATGATGTTGGAATCCCTTGGGTTCATCTTTTCCATATATTTTTGAATAATCCTCTTTCCTGCATTCCTGCCTATCCAGATTTGCTGCAGGGTAGCTAATTATCAAGGATTTGATTACTCATTTTGGAGCAGGCAGGATATCTTCCTCTAATTCTGCTTCTGATTGCATGATTTAGGGGAATGATAATCTTCCTATCATTCCTCAGGCTGTATATCCTGATTTGTATCTTGAGGAATTTCTTATATTAGCAAGGAGTTCATACTGTTGTCATGCTCATATATGCAGATATGTGTTGTCCCTTTTTGCTATTCTCAAATGTCAATTGATGGGGTAGTTTCCTTTTATTAAAAAATATGCTTGAGCTTCTAAGAATTAAGCTATCTTTTTATCATGTGTGGGCCGCCATCTCTTGGCTCTACATTGCCACAAGAAGAATCTATGGCAAGTCAATTTTATTTCTTTGTCTTCTTAGTTTCAAAACTATTGGCCTCTGGGCATTCTCTAATACAATGCCAAAATCAACTCAAGGAACTAGTCTTTTTCAGCTTAAACTTGTAGGAATGTCATTATCTTTTATATTTATGATATTCGAGAATCATTTTAGCATGTAGTCAAAAAAATTAATTATGTTAACTGTAACTGATGTATTAGAGAATCCTTAATCATGTTTTCTTTGCAGGTATATGGGTAATAACTTTCTCAATTCTCTTTGTAGGTTCAGTGATGTTCAAAAAGCTCTTCAGATCCGACGGGAAAGACGAGACTCATCTTTGCTTTGTAATGGTGTTTGGAATGTTTGGATATTTGGTTTGGACAATTTTATGTGTTATATGTGATGGTTGGACAATTATGTTATTGCTTATGTTGCTTATGTTTGGAATGGTGATATGTTGCTTCTGTTGTATTATATGTTCGGACATTAAATTTCAGCATTTTTTTAATATATTTTTTGTTTCCGACGGTCAGAACCGTCGGAAACAGTTGAAAATTAATTATCGACCAAAAATTTTGATACTTATCGATGGTTCTGACCGTCCGTACAATCTTTTCGACGGTTTGAGCCATAAAAAATTAGCTGTGGAGTCGACGAGTGAAACCGTCGATATGAGTGTTTCGACGATTTCAACCATGGATACATATTGACGGTTCTAACCATTGATACGGATCGATGGTTTGAACCGTCGATAATATGGACGGCTACAACCGTCGATATGTATCGACGGTTTAAACCGTCGATACTAAACCTTCGACGGTCGAGCCCGCCAGCTGGACCGTCGGTATTACCGACGAATGTTTTACAGCCGTCGCAAATTGATTTGCGACGAGCGTTTTTCCGACGGATCAATTCCGTCCGAAAAACCGTCGATAATACAGTTACCGACGGTTTTTGGGCTGATTACAGATGGTTTTGACCGTCTGTAATTAGCATTTTTCTTGTAGTGCTAGGCATTATACATGTGAATTTTAACATGTAATCAATGCAGCCTTCAATCACAATCCAAATAGAAATTAGGGTGTTCCAATATCTCTCAATCCAAACATGAAAGCCATTGAGAGGGGAGAGAGGGGTTTGGATTTCCTTTACATACTTAGGATCTTGTTCTTTCTCGATGTTGATCTCCATTCCATTGTTCATGTCCTCTTCCTCTTTGTTATTCTCTTTTCCTTATTCTCCTCTTTCTTCCTCCTCTAAGGTTGTAGTTGTCACATGACGGAAAAATAAAAAAAAAGAGAAGAGAGGGAAGGTTTGGGGCATTTTATAAAGTTTAGCCTATGGTTTCCTAGGGTTTTCTTAAAATGACTTAAATACCTTTATTTAAAATTGGGGTTGTTAAATCCTTCCCCCCTTAAAAAAAATTCGTCCTCGAATTTCAACCTTATGCACTCATACAATTTTCTTTATTATCTTTTTCTTTAATCATTATCAATCCAAAATTTATTGATGCATGAACAATCAATCATATAACAATGGCACAATGAACATTACCTAAAGAGTTACCTTAGTCCTCATCATTCATGTTTTGAGTTTCATCAACTTTCACAACATGGATTCTGCTTGGAACTTTCTTCTGTCCATCATTTTGTTTGACTTTGGCTTTGTCCTTGTAATCATCATGCTTCTATGGACAATCTCTAATATTGTCCCATCATGCCACATTAAAGGCATGCTCCTGATTTCATGCGACATTCTCCCGTGTGAAACCTACAATTGTGTGAGCAAGGTGGATGTCCTTGTCCATCTTCCTTCCTCCTATAAGGTTTAAAGTCCTTAGCCATTCTTTCTTGTCTCTGTTTTTTCTTGGATTCCTTACCTTAATCCTTTCTAGACTCCTTGTCTTGTTCATACCTCTTTTGTGCATCTCACTCCTTGGCAAGTTTGGAAGATAGGGAGATTGCCTTCGCCATGGTGGTAGGATCACCACCACTCATGACATTCACCTTGAGGCGTCGATTAAACCCCTTGATGATATGGTTGGTCCTTACATTCTCATGTTTCTTCTCCCTGACATGTGGAGGGAGGTGATGGTTCTTGAAGGCCTTCTCGAAGTCCCTCCAGGTAATCTCATCTTCATCATCAAATTGTGTCTTAATCACCGACTTCCACTAGTGACGAACCTGATCAACTAACTGATGGGCAGTCAAATTGACCCTATGTCTATCAGAGAAATTCATTGCCTTGAACTTCTCTAGGATCATGTCCAGCCAAGCCTCTACCTAGTCTAGATCCCTATCCCCATCGAAGGTTGGGTGATGTAACTTCAGGAACCTTTTAATTCTTGAGCTCGAGCGATGCTGCTCGAGTATGCATTTCTTTCCATAGCCACATGGGCCATACTTTCAATAAGCTTCATTTGCTCTCTTCAGACATGCCCTCTAAATGAGCCTCCTTCTTGCATCCTTAACATAATAATAATTGACCACCTATTAGTTGGTCAATTCTAAAAACATATAGCATATTTAGACATTACATACTCTTGACCTTTGATGAATGCTTATGACGATTGCACATGGACTTAGACTTCTTAACATTACAGTACTTAAACTTAGGTCCTAGCCATCCTCTAAAATGACCTAAAATCCACCCTAAAAGTTTTGGTCATTTAGGACAATTTCATGTCCTATTCGCCATACATCATTTAACAATGAAAGACTTACCAATTTAGAGAAAATCATAATAAATAAAAACTTTATCATAATCATATAACATCTTTTCAATTAATCAGTCAATTGGTGTATTATGCTTCTTACAATTACTTTGATGAGTGATAAAGACTTATTCAACTTTAAGGCGCATTATGCTTTGCAACACAATCATTCTTCATCTTTTATCCTAAGAGTATGCATTATGTGTATCTATGTGCCATATACAATCAATACACATCCATACATAACTTATATACATTAGAAAATATGATTAAAACATCATCCATGTCATTGCTCATGGCTGTGACACATTGGTCACGCCAGTGCGAGTGCTTGGTCATGGCCATGATCCTTGGAATTCATGATTGTTATAGTGCCTTTCACCCTTTGGCCTTTCACCCTTGACTGTGCCTTGGTTGGTCACTGTCGTGCCTAGGCAATATAACAACCATGACAATATCATCACGGGCGTTATGGAGTCTGTCTTTTCCTTTTGTTCAACTTTTCCTCACTCAGACTTCGATAGTCAGGGTCATGCCTGATTCATTCACGATTGTGACAAGTTTGTTATGGTCGTGGCCTAGAGTCCTTTCTTCAGCCGTTTTTGTTACACCATTTCGGGACTTGATATGATGGTGCCAACATCTTCGAAGCCTAATCTTCAACCCAAAAATCTAGATTTTTGAGTGAAAAATTTTAGGAAATCATGCATATCATCTTTGACAATCTTAAGGACATTCATGTACATCTAATATGAATATAAGATGAATAAAGTCATGAGAATCATAACATAATGAGGAATTAGAGTTCTTCCCTAAAACATACAAATTCATAGATATAAAGTATGATCATCATTTTCTAGGCATATAAACATATGGATTTTAACATGTAATCAATGGAGTTCTAAATCACAATTCCAAATAGAAACTAATGTGTTCCTATGTCTCTCAATTCAAACATGAAATCCATTGAGAGGGGAGAGAGAGATTAATTCTCCTTTACATACCTAAGGTCTTGTTCTTCCTTGATGTTGATTCCCTTTTCCTAGTCCACGTCCTCTTCCTCTTTGTCCCTCTTTGTCCCTCTTCTTCCTCATTTTGCTCTTTCTTCCTCCTCTAGAGTTGCAGCCATCATGTGGAGGAAAAATAAGAGAAATAGAAGAGAGGGAAGGTTTGGGGGACTTTTATATAGCGGCATTTGGTATATGAACAAGCCCACGAACTAAGTCAAAATTCTGGGTTTACATCCAAACGCTCGGTTTTCATGCAACGTGGGACCTACCATAACTAGTTTCGGCCACGAGTTAATATGGGAGCATCTAAGTTCTTAGATGAGGCTGGAACCGATCGACAATGTTGTGAAAAATCTGCTGCCAGATCCTGGCTCGATTTTTGAAGGAGCTACTAACGATCAAGACTTATCTGCAGTTAAAATAAAAAAATTCTCTTTTGTTTTTTTCTTAAGGTAATCTTCTTGATATTTTTTTTCTTTTCTTGATTGCATTTAGATGTTTTTTTGTTCTTTTGCTTGTAAATCTGCGCTTCTTAAATTCATGCTCAAATCTCTCTCTCTCTCTCTCTCTCTTCTAGATATATTTTAGTTCTTAGATTCATGCTCAAATCTCTATCTGTCTTCTAGAGTTCTTAAATTCTTAGATTCATGATCGAATATCTCTTTCTATATATAACAATAGGATAAATACAGAATACAAAGATGGATTCCCTCTCTTAACCCCTATTTTTATTTTTTAGATCCTTTTTTTAGATGTTTAGATATGTTCAAAACTGTTAGATGGTTTTTGATGGAGTTGAACATGTAGTTACCTACCTCTCTCTCTAACAACAATATGAATACATAGATGGTTTCTCTCTCTTAACCTATATTTTTATCTTTTAGATCCCTTTTTGGGATGATGTAACAATGCAATCTTTTAGATATGGGTAAGCATTTTTATGGATGCTGTGACCTTCTCTCTCTTTGTTGTTAACAACATGATGAATACAAAAATAAATTGGCTCTCTTCTAAAGCCATATTTTTATTTTGTTGAGATGAAATAATAGTAGAATATTTTAGATACGGTTTGAAACTTATACCAAACAAGAAATATTCTTAATGTTTTTCCAAGTATTTATTGTGTATCTTTATTAAAAAAAACTTTAGACATGGCTCACAACTTATTGTTACTGAAATGTTATATAAACATTTAGTTTACCTTTTAATGATTTTTATTAAAGATAATTTTTGTGTCGTGTGCATGTTTTATTGTTTATCAATCTATAACATATATGAAGTCTCATTTATATTTTTGGCTTACAATTTGCATTGAATTATATATTCATATGTGAATTATAAATGCATAAACATATGACTTCTAAGTGTGCCAAAGAACATGTCACGTCATCACAACAAAAGAGATTGTCAAATCGGGATCAGATTGTGATGTACTACTACTCAAGATAATGAGATATAAAACACCTAGATGAAAATTGCATTAATGATGTCTTCCCTCCAAAACATGGAGAAGAATGGCTAAAACATATAACGAGAAGATGAAAAAAAATCTTTCGGTGGATCATCTTAAAAGTAGGTTGAAAGGGATGAAGAAATTGTTGAACATGTATCAAAATCTTCACAATAAAAGTGGTTGGAGTTGGGACTATTAAAAACATATGCCAATTGGAGATAACATCATGTGGGATGAGATTATCGGTTTGAGCTATAAATATGTACAATATGTCATTGTCTTTAGCATACTTTTTAGGGACTAACTCCAATTGTTATTTAATAGATAAACAAGAATTATTCTAGGATTAGAAACAAGCCTTTCCTCGTATATGAGGACTTGATATTCTTATTTGAGAATAAATATCTTTACTGGAAGATGAGGAAACACTACTTCTATGCCTTAGTTGTACGCTTTGACGAGTCTTCCGATGATAATGTAGATGAGATGGACTCAGATGGTAAAAACAAAAATCTATAACAACAAAATCATAGTGCTAACACTCCATCTGCGCCTACTCATCCTTTGAACAATGAATCACTTGATCAAACCATGCCAGATGTCTCAATTGATAGTCAAAGCGTAGAATCTCTTGCATTCCATGTTGATATCTCATTTAATGCTCGTCCATCATCATCTATTGGGAAGAGACATAGGCCACTAAAGTACCTTCGGGTGCTTATCAATCCATGATCTTGCTGAACAGGGAAAGAAAATGTTAAAAATGTCATATGAGATTTATCAAAATGAAAAATTAATTTTATTATGGAGAAATATGTTAGGCTAGACTTTGTGAAAAGGATCCTAATTTGAGTGTATAATTAAAGTGTATTATAATTAATTGCTCTACAATCACACATGAGTGATAAGTTTTATATTTCATTTCGATCACAGGTTAAGCCACTAAAACACAAATTTATGATCAACAAATTAATTATTGTTCAGTATTTTCTCATATTAATTTGTCAGATTTTTTTTCTTATCAAGAACTACACAAATAATCATTCATGAAGAAGACATAAGTCAATTTCGACTGTTACTCTCAAACTTAACTCTCTTTTTTAATTCAGTTCTCAAACTTTAATGCATATTGAATTTGTCCTTCAACTATTAACTTATTTCACATATTATTACTTTTTTACCGAGTATGTCAGACCAATTATTAGTAATATTATTTACATGGCATCACATTAAAAAAATAAAATAATAAAAAACTAATAAAAAAGTGGCCACCTCTATGTTGATAGAGGAGGATGCCTCCTCTGTTGATGTATAAAGGGGAGAGGTGGAGGGGGCCCGACCTCCCTATCTCTCCAATGACGTCACACCCCCTCTCTCGTGCAGCGAAGCCACTGAGCTTGTGGACATAGTGGATTTGCTCTTGGACAATGAAGATTGTGTTGTTGCTCTTGAACAGCGAAGATTGTGCCGCAAAGCTTCTAAATCTTGAGTTGGGTGTTGAATGACTCCTTAGACTCGGAAACAAGCTGCCATGCCATCTTGATCTAGTCCTTGGTGTGCTTCTCTAATGATTAGACCATGCCTTTGTTGTCAGCATCTCTTGGGGCCATCAAAGCACCAAGGCAAGGCAAGACGAGTTTGTCCGCGAGGAAGAGAATGTAGGATAAAAAATACTAGCGGGGCGAATTGGCATATAAAAATTTCAAAACATTTATGAAAAGTAGAATCAAAGTAAGTGTGAAATAATAATAAGCAAGTAGGACATGATATAACACCTCAAAATTTCAATAGGGGCAATAAAGTAATTTGTAAATTAAAAGTATGGTTAGAAAGGAAAAAAGAAAAGAAAGATTTAATCCTATTGGGAGTTGAAATTGTAATTAGATTGTGATTAGAGATTTTAATTTGATTTGAGATCCAAAAGAATGTTTAATGATCATAGGACTCCCAAAGAGGATAAGATTGAGAGTTCTATGGTTTAAAAAAAATATTTCAGCCATTAAAATAATATTTATTATTATTTTAATCCAAAAATTAGGTGATAAAATATTATATTAAATAATTTCGAAAATTAGATGATAATATCTTATCATATTAAATAATTACAAAAAATAGAGAAAAGAAAGAAATAACAAGATAAAATAAGGTATAATTTGGTTAACATAAGTTATTGATAAAAGATGGAGATAGAGTTTGATTGAGAGAGGTTATGGAGGAGATAAAAAGAAATTTGAGTAGAGATGGATTTGATAAATATTTTTATTAAATAATTAGTAAAATTCGAATTTAATTAAATCTGAATATGTAAGAGTTGATAATTAATGATGGAAGGTCGTGATTTATAGATAAATATCTCAAGGCCCAATAGGAGTAAAAAACCTTACATGAGAGAAAGTATTATTTGTCTCCACAGAAGTTTTGCATGAGAGGTCCTCTTTCTTCTTCTTTTTCTCACGAACCGAGGCACCTGAATGCGCGGGTAATATACATTTCGAAGCCCCGACAGAGAAGAACAAGATCCAAGTGGTAACCGAAGGTTTCTGAATGTCAATAAGAAGGAATCATTGGCCAAAGTCATGACGTCCGTGCAATCCACAAACAATAGGAACATAGTTGATTTTTTAACAAACTTATACCATAGGGGGATCCCCATGTCGTCGATTTTCCACGACATGGACTCAGGACTCATTTCAATTATACAAAAATTATATATTGTTTGCATCGATTAAATATCGAATGACATAGATATGATTGCCAAAAATTATGTTGAAAAATAATTCTCGACGGTGACAGAATCCGGCTCGAGATTTGTTTGACACTGCCCGAGTAATAATCGATGTGGATCGGATTCTGTAATAGATACCATATTTTTATGAATTGATTTATAGTTTATTGGTTAGTTAAGATTGTTAATTATTACCGATCATTTTATTAACATCCCTAATTTTAGTACGATCATACCTGATCAAATTGCCATCATATTGATTATCATTGTCATTACACTCAATCATGATATTGATTATGGTATTGATCCATTGGCCTTATTATTTATTGATCCATATCAAATTGTTATCGTATTTGATTGATCGTCATCATATATGATCATACCATTGATTGATATATTGATATAGAGATTTTCTATTTGGGTCATGTTTAACCTAAGATAAATGTTAAAGATAGACATATTAGGTAATTGAAATAAAAATTGAAATTTATTAGGCCTATGTCTACTGAATTGCCACTAGGACTGATTGGGCATTCGGGCTGACAGGGCTTTCGCACTAATATAGGTGACCCTACGTACTGAGTTATCTCATTGGACTTTGCCCCTGTAATTGGATCCGTACAAGTGATGGTGCTGGCGATGGTGAGACAGTTGGTGGCTCCTTTGATGAATGATATGCACATGAATATAAGGTCCATTATTATATAGACGTGGGCCTAACCTACAGGTTTTGGATGTTGTACAAATGGCTTCCGCAGATAGTATAAATTATTGTCTTTCGCTATTGTAAACCAACATGTTGGTTTGTTATAGCTAAGTTATAGAGTTGAGTGGCGTCACCGAGATAGCCTTTTGGACAGGCAATAGAAAAAAAATCTCGGGGCGTTATAACATGCTAGCTTAAGATAACAAGACATATTGGTGAGATATCCCTACTTCTCGGGGCGTTTCACTATCTTCCTTTTTCTTGTAGGGTGAGATTTGTTTTTTACATCACCTCGCGTTCTTCATCACGCAAGATTCAAGGCACACCTCTTTTAATAAAAGCTATAAAATTCACCATAATAATTGACAAGAGATTCCTTCCAACACTCTTTTCTTTTAGGCCCCATTTGGCAATGGAACTAGGCTAGAACCAATTATTCCAGCCTAGTTCTCCAAATGTGAGGGCGTGGCCTCGTTTCGGGGCGGAACCACATTGCATTAAATGACCTAGAACTAAGTCACGTGACCCTAGTTCTAGGTGGAAACAACCGCCCACCTTTTTTTTTGTTTTCTCTTTTTTTTATTTGACCTTTCTTTTTTTTTTCTTTTCAACTTTTTTGTCTTTTTCCATTTTTCCTTTTTTACCTTTCTTAATAAACATAAAATAATTTTAACAAAATATTAATATAATATTATTTATTACTTATTATTTCATTAAAAATGATTTTTAAAATTTAAATAATATATTTTTAATTCCATAATTTTTTATAATTTAATTTTAATTAATAACAGAATTATAATTTATAATTACAATAATAATTTTTAATTCAAAATCCATAAAAAAAATAATTCATCACATCAACTTTTTCCTATCACAACAATTTCTTGGTTCCACAACATTACGTCCCACTCTATTCAAACATACCTTGAACCAATTTGTCACTTCAACCATGCACCGAGAACTTAGGACCCGGTTCTATTTCCAAATGCACACAATTGAAAATTAGGAGAGAGAAAGGATGATTTACAAATTAATGCTAAAATAGAAGTCCTTGAATGATTTTTCTAGCAACAATAACTTCTCTTTAGGTTTTGACATCACTTTAAGTCTATTGAGAAGATATGTCTGTTGATATTTTTTTAAAAAAAAAATTAGCTCAAAACCTAACTATTACTGTAACTATGAGAATGAAATTGGTTGATCGGTAAGTTGAGGTTTCTCGATATGACCATTGCAATTTTTCTCTTTCGACTAGTCACAAATCTTTGACCGATTTGATTGAGTGGTCGATCGATCTTCGGTTACAATTTTGATTTCTTCAATTCATCTCGCACGAGGTCGTCGATAGGCCAATCAACTAGTCATGCGCCTCACATCGATTGTGCAACTTGCACACAATGACTCGATAGGCAGGTTGACTTGTCAAGAGCCTTACTTCAACATCAGAACTCTTGCACGACATCAGTTGATACGTCAGTCGGGGTTCTATGGTCTGATCATAATTTTTGCTACATCATCCAGTTATCATTCAATTGTTCAATCGACCCACATAAGTTCACAAGTCAAGTTTGACCCAACCCATGAATAAACCCTACCTAACATGACCAAGTTTGGTCGGGTCGAGTTGCGTCGTGTTCCCTTTTTTTCTATGACCCGACCCGACCCAACCCGACCCTGGCTGGGTTGGGTCGGGTCGGGTCGGGTGGTTAGGTTACTCGACCACCATTATTTTTTTTTAATTTTTTAATATAAAACATTTATTACTTTATTTTTAATATTAAAAAATATTTTTAAATACCAAAACATATTGTTTTAATATCTATATATTTTTCTACATTTAAAGTAGTTTATTTTATATTTATCAATTTTTAATGATGTAAAACTCTTAGATTAATAAAAAATAATTTAAAATTAAAAAAAAAAGAAAAACTCAGGTCATCGGGTCGGGTCGAGTCAACTTAGGTTGGAATTCTCCAACCTGAACCCAACCCAACCCTAGGTCGGTTCATGGTCGGGTCGGGTCGGATTTTCAGGTTCATCGGGTCGACCCGAACTGGTGAACACCTCTAATTGTACTAAAAAAATTAATTTGCAAATTTTGACGTAATGAAACCTTTGAAATATATTTACATGTTAATATTATACCTGTATAGTCAAGATTTAAATACCAATTAATATTTGGCCAATTTTATTTGTTATAATCAAAACTTGGGTACGAGTCACAAGATTCAACAATCTTCTTTTTTTATGAATATAAAGTTATTGGATGATAGAGAGATAGAATAATATGACAAAATATAAGTGCATTTCCCCTAATGTATGTATATGGCATTCATAATTTGCTTCCCCTAATTATATGTGACTTGTGTTAAGATTCATGATTTGAGTGTGAAATAGTTGTAATCAAGAGTAATGGTGCAAATCAGGGTTTGAGTAAAGCAATGGCAGAATACCCTAGGACACAACCCTAGGTTGAGAAGTGACCTCACTCGAACAGAAACTCCAAATCGATTTTAAAATTTATAAAACCTAGACACGAAAATCAAGGCTGCAAGCGTATAGCTATTAGAGTAATACTTAAGGGACAATCCACGGGGAAAGTGCTGAGTTACTATACTTTTTTTAAAACTACTTTGATGTGAAAAACTAAATATAGTGATTAAAAAGGGTGGGAATAAATGGCTAAAAAACTAAACTTGCATAAAGTAATGAGTATTCTAGTTTTTAAGCATTTCCAAGTTTAATCCAAAGAAACAAAAATAGGAAAGACAAAGAAATGAGATCGAATTTCCTAATAGTAAGGATGAACACTAGGAAGCGAGGAGTGTTTTCGGATATTGTTCCTTAAAGCAATAAAATAAAAAATTTAATAGTTCGATGATTTCAACATTGGATGGCTCCATTCTCATGGCAATCAAAATTTAAAGAGTTCTCACTTTTGTGTAGAAACACTCTAGAACCTACAATGTTGAGATCACCCATTTAGACATGACTTTCACTAATCTCATGATCTGGAAGAGTCTAAACACTACCTATACAGGTAGGATCACCTCTCGGGTCACAAAGAATTCTAAGCCTATCCTCTAGGATTCACTTGTAAATAGTACTCAATGTATTCTTAGACATACATTGAGATTCATCTAGCCTCTTGGCCTAGGAAGAAACATCAATGAAGGGATTTCATCCCACTCGGACAGAGATAGATTGATGCCAAATAAAATAAACAATCCTATCCAAATTGATTCATCTCTCGATCTCACCCAACTCAGAACTCTAAGAATTACCCCTCAATTTCACTCCAAAATGATGGCCAATAACTTTGTTTGACATACATTAGAGATTCGTTCAGCTTCATATGAATCACCAAGTGACAAGAAGAATCTCTCTCGGGTATAGTATTAGTTGACATAAAACACATCCCATTACATCGATTCAACATGCCTAGAACTACAAAACTAGGGATGCAATCACATAAATCAAATACAGATATAATAAGATAGATAATAGAACAACTATAACGGTCCGAGATTTTATTTTTCTTTTGCTTGCCCCGAAGGCTATTTCAACGGCACCATTCAATTCTATACCTTAACTTTGACCAGTCAACATATTGGTTTACAATAGTGGAAGACTTAATATACAATAATTTATACAATATGTGGAAGCCATTTATACAACATCCAATAACATGTGGGTTAGGGCCCACGTCTACATAATAATGGACCCTTTCTCAATATGCATGTCATCCGTCAAAGGATTTACCAACCGTCTCACTATCACCATCACGATTTCCTGATCCAAATATAGGGGCAAAGCCCAATGAGATAACTCAGTGCGTAGGGTCACCCATTACAATAAACAATATGAACCATGGTCAATATCAATATCAATACTATCAATAAACAACTATGCATAACAATATATGATTGATCAGCATAGATAACATTTAACAATAATCAATAAATCATAAACAATTCGATCAATAATTATTCATATCATCAATTACTGATGACCAATATTCATTCAATTCGACTCAATTATCTTAAATCAATTACCAATTGACTATAGGTCAGTGAAGACCACAATAACAA
This sequence comes from Pontederia crassipes, assembly GCA_030549335.1. Lineage (NCBI taxonomy): Eukaryota > Viridiplantae > Streptophyta > Magnoliopsida > Commelinales > Pontederiaceae > Pontederia > Pontederia crassipes. The sequence goes on along the minus strand of CM060189.1, from coordinate 59,103,600 downwards.
TTATCAATTCTATTAACAATTCAACAATTCAATTATCCATCATCACTAGGGCATAAACAACAGTCCATCAGCCACAAGGGAGCAATTCAATTACCAACCAGCCACTAAGGCATAATTCAATTTAGTTCGATTATCTCAATTCTATTCAATAATAATTGTCAATTCAATATCAATTATCTTTAATCAATCACCAATTGGCCAAAGGTCAATGAATGCCACAATTCGACAATTAACAATTGATTAATTCTTAATTGGCCAAAGGTCAATGAATGCCACAATAACAATTATCAATTCAAGTCTATTAATAATTTATTAATTCATCTATTAGGCACAAAGGTTGCAGTTTATTATCCATCAGTCTTAAAGGCGCATTCGATTATCCATCAGTCATAAAGGCGTAATTTGATTATCCATCAGCCATGATAGCGAAATCAATAGTCTATCAATCACTAGGGCGAAATCAATTATCCAACAACCACTAGGGTGCAATTCAATTATCAATTCAATTCAATGATCAATTCAATCTTGGGAGTTACAATCAACCTTTTCGACGTAATACGAGAGTTCTTTATTATAAGGGGAAATAATGTCACTTCATGTCAATTAATAAATTCGGGTATGATGAGGGACGAAGGACCATACCTAGGACAGTCATAGTTTTTATGCTCTCTAACCAATTCAATTATCCATCAGCCCGAAGGCGCAATTATCCGAAGGCCCTATCAGCCAGAAGGCACAATTAGCCCGAAGGCTCAATCATTCCGAAAGCACAATATTAGCCCGAAGGCCCTATCAGCCCGGAGGCGTAGTTAGCCTGAAGGCACAATATTAGCCTGAAGTCAGCCTGAAGGCCCAATCAGCCTGAAGCGCAATATTAGCTCGAAGGCCCTATCAGCTCGAAGGCGCAATATTAGCCCAAATGCCCTATCAGCCCATAAGCGCAGTTAGTCCGAAGGTTCAATCAGTCTGAAGGCGCAATATTAGCCCGAAGACCCTATCAGTCCGAAGGTGTAATATTAAGGCGTAGTTAGTTCGAAGGCCCAATCAGCCTGAAGCGCAATATTAGCTCGAAGGCCCTATCAACTTGAAGGTGTAATATTAGCCAAAATGCCCTATCAGCCCGTAGGCGCAGTTAGCCCGAAGGCCCAATCAGTCCGAAGCGCAATATTAGCCCGAAGACCCTATAAGCCCGAAGGTGTAATATTAGCCCGAAGGCCCTATCAACCGAAGGTGCAATATTAGCCCAAAGGCCCAATCAGTCCCAGTGGCAATTAATAGACATGGTCCCAATAAATTTTAACTTTTATCTCAATTACCTAAGATGTATATATTTCAATCATCCACTTTGGTATCTTTTTGGAGTGGGTAGGGCAAGCTATAGAGATGTTCCACAAACATCTTACTTAAAGCTCTGTTCCAAGTGCAGCGGTCTTTCCCTTCTTTGGCCCCAGCCTCTCTTCCTCCCTCCCCATATCGTGAAAATTGGCTTTCTAGGAAATGCACGAATCCGCGTTCTGGAGTTGAGTTGAATGGACAACATTAAAGGTTGTATGACAGCATTTAAGACTTCATACTCATAGGAATTATCTTAGATAACATGACCTAATCAGAAAATCATTATATCAATATATTAATCAATGGTATGATCAGATATGATGATGATCAATCGGATACGATAACAATTTGATCAATATCAATCAATGATAAGGTCAATGGATCAATACCATAATCAATATCATGATTGGGTGTAATGATAATAATAATCAATATGATGACAATCTGATCAGATATGATCATACTAAAATCAGGGATATTAATCAAATGATCGACAATGATTAACAATCTTAACTATCCAATAAACTATAAATCAATTCATAAAAAATATATTTTCTATTCCAGAACCCAATCCGCATCGATATTACCCGAGTCATATTAAATGGAACCAGGGCCGTGTCAGACAGATCTCGAGCCGGATTCTATCACCGTCAAGAATTGTGTTTCTAACATAATTTTCGGCAATCCTATCTATGTAATTCGATATTCAATCGATGCAAACAATATATAATCTCTTTATAATGGAGAAGAGTCTTGGGGTTTATGTCATGGAAAACCGACGGCATGGAGATCCTCCTACGTACCTTAAGTTGGTTGAAAAACTAACTATGTTCCTATTGTTTGTGGACTGGATGAACGTTGCAACTTTGATCGACGATGCCTTCCTATTGATGTATAGAAACTTTCGGTTACCACTTAGATCTTGTTCTCCTCTGTCGAGGCTTCGAAACATTATATCGCCTGTGCTCTTAGGTGCCTCGGTTGTGAGAAAATGAAGGAGCAAGATGAGTTCTCGTGTAGAAATTTTGTGGATACAAATAATACTTTCTATCCACCCTTTAGGCCTATTTATAGCTCTTAACTAAGGTTTTTACTCATATTGGGCCTTGGGCTATTTCTCTATCAATCATGACCATTCATCATTAATTATCATCTCTTAAATATTCATATTTAATTAAATCCAAATTTCACTAGTTATTCCATAAGCATACCTACAAAAAATCCATCTGTAATCAAATTCCTTTTTATCTTTTCCATAACTTCTCTCAATCCAACTCTTTTATCAATAACTTATGTTAACTAAACTATACCTTTATTTTATCTTTTTATTTTCATCATCTATCTAATTTTCGAAATTAATTAATATTATAATATTTTATCACCTAATTTTCTGATTAAAATAATAAATATTATTTTAATTCCTGAAATATTTTTTAAGCCATAGGACTCTCTATTTATCATATTGGGAGTCCTATAATCATTAAACATTCTTTTGGATCTCAAATCAAATTGAAATCTCTATTCACAATTTTTACTCTCAATAGGATTAAATCTTTCTTTCTTTTCCTTTTTCCTTTTTAACCATACTTTTAATTCGCAAATTACTTTAACACGAAAGAACATCAATCAGAAACTAGCATCCATCAAACTCCCCAGCCATAGTTTACCGCTTAGTTACACTTGATTTGAAAATAAAAAAACACAAACATTTAGCACAATATCCATCCCAACTTGATTGCAAAATTCTACTATAAAACACAAAAAGAAAAAAATGCTGACAACCATTTTCTTCTCCACTCTATTTCATTGATGCAACATTTTGGTCGTCCACCTCCTTTGGATGCCTCATTTTTTTTCTTTTACTCTCTAAGATTTATGCTCTTCTATCTGCTTGCTCCCCTATCTTTTTCTGCCCATTTTTTTGCTTCTATTACAAAAAGGAATTTGCAACTGTAGTTTCATATTTTTATCTTGTTATGGTAGAATGTGTCAAAAGCAAATAAATGTTACCACTCGCTCAGATGCTCTCACTTGATATCTATTTTTCCACCTCCTTATCTCCTTCTTCTTTAGACTTCATCTTAAAAAATTCCATCATCCTATTGGGGCCATTTGGATACTATAACCATAGATTCTTCGAGTTCTAAGTGAATAGTTGAATTGACGTATTAGTTCTATGTGTGTTTGGATGGAGGAGAATTTAACAATGAGAAATGAAATAGTTGATCTGATAGGAAAAGGTAGATGTGATGGATTAATTTTATTGGGTGTATGAATAAAAAATGGATATTTTAAATATAAAATTTAATTTTTGTTAATTAATAATATAAAAGGATTAATTAAATTTTTTATTAAAAATATAAAATTTAAATATAATAAATTATTTTTACTAAATTATATTTAATAAAATATTAAAAAATTCAATGATATTGAATCCTATGTTTTGATGATAATAAATTCAAATGGACATAAAAGTTACTAATCTATGCTCAAGTGATGATAATGCATGTGTAGGATTGATATGACTCATTCGCAAAAGAAATCACTCAAAAGAAAAAAGCACACGATCGGTCGACCCATCGGTCGACCGGCTAAGGCAACCGATCGATTGATATTAAGCAAAAGAAAAGAAAAGATAATGCTGGTCGAAGATCCGGTCGTTGCACCGGTCGATCGGTCAATACAACAAAGAACTCAGAAATCACGAGACTATACCGGTCGACGTCGAGACTATACCGGTCGATACACCGGTCGACCACGATATGTACTGGACGGCGTCAAGGCATTACCGATCGATGTATCAGTCGAAGGACCGGTCGACCGGACAACGTCAAACATAGAAAATGCAACAACGGTCACATTGATCGGTCGACCAGCCCAACGCAGCGGTCGATCGGCCATATAGTCAAATGAACATTAACGACTATTATTTTGAGGAGAAAATTGTGGAAGATTTTTTGAACGAATTCTCACCTCTAGGAGCCTATAAAAAAGTGTCAAAGCCTGAAGAAAAATCATCCAAGCAAGCAAGAACATCCTATAGCTCCTTTCAAGTTCTTGAACCCAAAATTGCAAATTTCATCCTTTTTATTTTCTTAGCTTTGAGTGTGAGAAACATTTTGCAAAATAAAAGAGTTAGAGGAAAACATTTACTTTCTGATCTAAGTGAGATAGAGAGCTCATTGTAAAAGAGGCGTGCCTTGCCTTTTGAACGGGGAAGAAGGCATGTGGTGTAAAGAGGATTGTTCTCTGTCACGGACGTGCTCCACAACCATCATTTTAACATAATCATAATTTTAATTAGCATATTAAGTTAGTCTAATGCTTATGTAGTCATATTTGTGTGTAGTAATTAACATTTGGATTAAAGCATAATGATAATTATATTATCGATAAGCGTTATAAAGAAATTATATAAGACTATTAGGAATAAATTTTAATATTTGTAAATATTATAATAAACATATTTAAATATGATTAATGAAGGTTAATTAGAGCTTTAACATTAATTTTTAACAAAATAATAGGATTGGACCTTCATTTCAACCAATGGAGCTTCAAGCAGCTCAAGCAGACAACTCACCAGCTGCTAAGTAATGAATTTTTTTTGAACTGCCATACGACGTGTTAAAAATATGAAAATAACATATAAATCTAATATTTGTATCTTCCGCAAGAATAAAAATTTACAAGATGAAATACCTAGCCGAACATCCTCAAGAAATTCAAAAATTTTGTTGAGTTAAGGTCAATTTGCGGATCTGAAACCGACCATCATCGTCGTACAATTGTATCTTCCAGGTTAGTTTTACCCTAAAATTTTACATGCTTCATCCTAATGACGATATCTTTCCATGACCAGAAGAATCATATAAAAAAGACTTTTTTAGAGAAAGTTATGAACCCAACATCGTGGGTTGCTCATCTTGCCCCGAGTCTGATACAGGTTCAACTTGTAAATTAGGTCAAGATTCGAATATAATGAATTAGAGTTTGGAATTTGGATATGATTAATTATACATTCTAATAGTTCGGCGAGAAGTGGAATAATCCTATTTGGACTTGTATGTTGGGAGAAATGAATTTTTCATTTCATAGTGATTCTTTTGTTAGATTACAGGAGATGGGCAGATCACGACTCTAATTAACTATTTTTGTTTTAAGGGCATACAAGGAGTTAAATTCTACAAAATGTATGCTTAAACGCTACTGAAGTCTAGATTCTAGTAAAATTAGGATCTCGTCAAATGGATAAGTATTGTTAAAGATATAAATTAATCATTTAGTGATACACAGTCTGCCAAAACATAGTCAGATTGCCTTGATTTTTATGACTTCATTACTTTGAATTAATTTAGGGATTGGAAACCTTAATAAGTCTAGTTTCTAAAGTATCTAGAATCATGAGATTTGCACTTAGGTTTAAGAAGTTATGAATTATTTATTGACACACACTCAGTCTGAAATCCTGAGATAGCACCTAGTTAAGCTATGAAAGATTGAGATGTTCCAAGTGTGAAATAGTCTATGAATATAAATATTTGAAGTTAGATATTAGTACCAGAGGGGATTATATGCATTTTAAGGTGAACAAGGGTTCATGCATGAGCATGCATTGCATATTATTATTATTAGTAATTGGAAAGTGAAATAGCATCCTTGCTTGTAGGAAACCAACAAGCTACAAGTGAAAGGAGAAAAATCTAGTAAACCTCTTTGAAAACATAAAGTACAAGGTGAGTGGGTAAATTTACAACATAGCAAAATTTTATATGTTAGTTCTTTTATTTATGATATTATCTCAAACAAAGATTTTATTAATAATATTATTATTGAAACATATCTTGAGCTATGAAAAGTATTTATGATATGTTTCAATGATTTTATATAAGATGGAACAACCTTTTACATGAACATGTTTACAGGGAACAATGCTTGTGAACTTAAAATAAGTTTACTTGATATTGATATATGATGGTAATATGTTATTATGCTATTATAAAACTCCATGTGTTCATTAGCCATACTAGTTGAAAAAGGCATTTGGGACCGCATTCGATATACATGAAGTCTTTGGGGCGTATATCGGGTGTCTTTGCCCTTTGGGGGATGCTTTGCGTGCACGTATTGACCCATGATTTACTCTGCGTATCTGAGAATCATGATTGGGTGGCACACAATCATGATTGGGATACATATTGACCCATGATTTGCTCTGCATATCTGAGACTCTTGATTGTGAAGCTTTGCTTAACTGTATGACACACAATCGTAGAGAGATACGTATTGACCCAAGATTTGCTATCCGTATCCATGACTCTTGGTTATGAAGCTCTGCTTAACTGTATGACACATAATCATGGAGGGATACGTATTGACCCATGATGAGTATGAGCAATGATACATGTGTGGAGTTTAATTATGGAAATGATGATATCTTGAGTTACTTTTACTTATGTGAAAGCTCATATGATTTGACAAGTTATGTTATATGTGCTATGCTTTAAATGTTTTCTCATATGAAAGAAATGTGATTTATTTAAATGTTATATGCACTCGTATTATTCCCCTATGTTTTACTTTTATTCCACTCACTGAGCAAATGATTGTTTCTCATAGTACCCTTTTTAAATTTTTCAGATACCCGTAGGTGCTTGAGTTGTCAACTCGGAGTTTATTTTAATGCATATAGAAGAGGTCGAGCCGCTGGAGCATGTTTATCTTTCCCTTCATTTTTGTTTTTTTAAAGCATGCATGTAATAGATAATCCTAGATGTTGGGGTAAATTACACCAAACGCCCTCCAACTTTAAGGTTTGCTCAGCGATACCCTCCAACTTCACTTTGTAATAGAAATGCTCTTCATCTTTTAACGCGTTTCACCCGATGCCTTTTTTACTTGGGATAGCCGATTTTCTAATTTTTCATCGACGTGGTGTCCATGTGGCCATCTTCTCTCTCCTCCACGCAAATAGTCGTCCGACGTGACACATAAAATCACACCAATGCCCTCCAACTTTAATGTTTGCTCAGCAATAACCTCCAACTTCACTTTGTAACACAAATGTCCTTCATCTTTTAATACGTTTCACCTGATGCCCTCTTTACCTGGGACAGACAGTTTCTCAATTTTTTGTTGACGTGGTATCCACGTGGCCGTCTCATCTCTCCTCCTTGCAAATAGTCGTCTGACATGACATGCTCCTACATGGCACATAAAATTACATCAAATGTCCTCCAACTTTAAAGTTTGCTTACCAAATACACATAAAATTACACTAATTTGGGCAAAGATGGCGGCTGACGAACGCGAAAGGTGAACGATGAAGGAGGCAAACGAGGAAGGAGAGCAATCGACAAAGGAGTGCGAACGGCGAAGGAGGTTTCACGCAAATGATGACAAAGAGGGAAATAAGGAAATAATTTAATAGTGAGCGGGTCAACTTGTGATAAGTAAGATGGTTTAATATGTGGTGCCACGTCGGAGCACTTCACGTTGGACGACTATTTGCATGGAGGAGAGAGGAGATGGCCACGTGGACACAACGTCAACGAAAAATTGGAAAATCGACTGTGCCAAGTAAAGAGGGCATCAGGTGAAATGTGTTAAAAGATGAAGGGCATTTGTGTTACAAAATGAAGTTGGAGGGTATTGCTGAGCAAACCTAAAAGTTGGAGGGCATTGGTGTGATTTTATGTGCCACGTCGGAGCATGCCACGTCGGAGCATGCCACATCGGACGACTATTTGCTTGGAGGAGAGAGGAGATGGCCACGTGGACGCTACGTCGACGAAAAATCGAAAAATTGGCTATCTCAGGTAAAGAGGGCATCGGGTGAAACGCGTTAAAAGATGAAAGGCATTTGCGTTACAAAGTGAAGTTGGAGGGTATCGCTGAGCAAACCTTAAAGTTGGAGGGCATTTGGTGTAATTTACCCTAGATGTTGTAATAAAGTTTGAGAAGAACTTTTTGTAAGGTTGTATGAGACTTGATCCTGTGGGGTTATATGTGAGATGGTTTGTGAAAAAAAACATAATGACAATATGTGAAAGCCCTCTTTTATAGCTTCTTATTAAACTTTGATGAATATATATGCATCTTTTGTATGTGTTGACTAATAATACAAGAAAGTAAGGGAGGGAGGTTTTGCCAATTTTCTTTTTTGGAATTGCTAAACATAAATAAGATTATAATAATTGAGATTAGAACTTAGTCACGGAGTTGGGTGTGACATTCTCTCCCAACAAGAAAAGAGAAAGATAGTGGATCTCCGACGGTCTCGAGGTCGAGAAGTCGGAGCGGGGACGTAGGCCAAGGAGTTGAGGTCGAACCTCGTCATCATATTGTGCGTCCTTGGATTTGTTCTTTATCTTTCACTTACGCCTTATTTGATTGTGATCGGTTTTATTGACTTTTCCGAAAGTGACTTTGCAAAAAAAATAAAATATTTTTATACACCAATTCAACCCCCCTCTTGGTGCTTTTGATCCTACAATTGGTATCTGAGCCAAGTTGCTCTAATGTTAAGATTTAAAACATCTTTAGAGCTATGGCATCAAGTGGTTTCAGTTTTTCCGAAAGTCAATCTACTAATCATCCTCCACTTTTTAATGCATCAAATTTTGCATATTGAAAAATTAGGATGCAAGCCTATGTTTGTTCTATTGATATTGATATGTGGGATATTGTTAAAAAAGGTTTTGAATGAAGTAAGAAAACTCCTTTAGAATATACCGAAGGAGAAAGACTTTTAGTAAAATTAGATTGGAACGCTAAAAATATTTTTTTATTGTTCTTTGGATCCAACGGAATTTAATCGGATTTCTTGTTGTCAAAGTGCTAATGAGATTTGGAAGAAACTTATTATTACTCATGAAGGAATGTATAAAGTTGAGTCTAGATTAAATATTTCAAATAATCAATATGATTCTTTCAAAATGCTTGAAAATGAATCTATAAATGAGATTGTCGTTCGCTTTAATGATATTATAAATGGCTTAACCTTTTTGGGCGAGCAAAGATTAACCCTCAAAAAGTAAAAAAGTTTCTCAGGTCTCTCTCCTCTAAATGGTATACAAAGAGGATGGTGATTGAAGAAAAGGACTTAAACAAGTTAGACTTTAATGATCTTATAAGTTCACTCTTAACCTATGAGATCGGATTCAAGGAGGATGAAGAACCAAATACTCCAAAAAGGAAAACACTGGAATTGAAAGCGAATAAAGATGAGGAAGATACAAGTGAAGAGAATGAGGATCTTGATGAAAAGAAGCTTTCCCTATATGCAAAGAAGCTTGACAAATGTCTTAGGTTTGTTAAACGAAAGAAGAAGAAATGCTTCACCATGAGAAGATCTTCATTAAACAAAAGTCAAATAACTTGATTTGAATGCAAAAAGATTGGACACTACAAAAATGAATGTCCAAATTTGATCAAAAAAGAGAAAGATGGAGAAAGCTCGAGAAGGAATAAAAAGGCTCTTCAAACCACTTGGGATGAAAGCGAAGATGAAGAGAATGACTCCAACACCTCATCTAGCGATGACGAAGAAGTCTACATATGTCTAATGGCTAATAGTCATAGGTATCATCTAACTCATCTTACTCTAGTGAAAGTGAATCCTTTAATGTGCATAAGGAATTTAAAATTCTTATTAATAAATATGGATGCCTAAAAAAATATGATGATATAAAAATAGAGCTTGAAAATTTGCAAAAGAAAAATAAGAACGTTAAAGCATGTGAAAAGTCTGATATATTGAATGAAGAAAACTCTAGCTTGAAATTCTCAATTGAAGAATTGAAAATGGAAAATAGAATCATTATGTGAAAAACAAAATATAAAAAGTGCATGTTTGAACAAAGAAATTAATAACTTGAAAGTTGAACTTGAAAAATTTTCAAATGAAAGTAAAATGTTAGATGCCATACTTAGTGGATCTAAAATATCTTCAAACAAAAAGGGACTTGGTTTCAATTCGTTTGAAAAGAAGAATGACAAAAGAATTTTATTTGTTAAAGCATCGCATGACCACACAAGATCAAATATTATTTGTTTTCACTGTGGATATGAACAACGTTATTCTTATGATTGCAGAATTAGGAAAGGAATAAGTAAAGGAACGAAGAAAATTTTGATTCCGAAAAGAACCATTACTAACCAAGATGGACCCAAACAAGTTTGAGTACCAAAAAGATGAAACTCTTAATTTCTTTCTTGTAGGAAGCTTCTAAGTAGAATGAAGGTAAATGGTATTTGGATAGTAGATGCTCAAGACATATGACTAGCGTTGCATCAAATTTCATCAATTTGGAAAAGAAAAATGGAGGAAAAGTAACCTTTGGAGACAATAGCAAAGGAAGAGTAATTGGTATAGGTAATACTGGTAAAAATGACAGTGTATTTGGAAAATATTTGGCTAGTTGAAAATTTAAAACATAATCTAATTAGCATAAGTCAATTATGCGATAAAAACTATTTAGTCAAATTTGAAAAGGACAAATGTTTGATTCTAGATGAAAATAACAAAGTTTTGCACATGGGTTTTAGGTACAATAATGTATACAAAATTGATTTTGATAACTTGAAAAATGAAAAATATCTTAGTGTTATACATGATGACATAAACTTGTGGCATAGAAGATTAGGACAGACAAATTATAAATTACTAAATAAACTTTCAAATCTTGAATTGGTCAGAGGCTTGCCTAAGATCAAATTTTGAGAAAAATAATATTTGTGATTCATGTCTAAAAGGTAAACAAACCAAAAGTTCTTTTAAATTAAAAGGAGTTATTAGTACACATAGGGCTTTGGAACTGTTACATCTTGACTTGATTGGACCCATTGATGCGACAAGTTTAGGAGGAAAAAAATATGTATTTGTGATTGTTGATGATTTCTTCTGTTTCACTTGGACTATTTTTCTCTCTAGTAAAGATGAAACGCTAAACATGTTTTCCAAATTTTCAAAAAGAATTCAAAATGAATTTGAACAAAAGATTTTAAAAATTAGAAGTGACCATGCAGGAGAATTTGAAAATCATAAATTTGAGTTATGTTGCGACGAAAATGGAAACACTCATATTTTTTCCACTCCTAGAATACATCAACAAAATGGAGTAGTAGAAAGAAAAAATAAGACTATACAAGAAATGATTAGAACAATTTTAAATGAAAACAAGTTACCAAAATATTTTTGGGCGAAAACCGTTAACATATCATGCTATGTTCTCAATAGGATTCTACTTCGACCTCTTGAGAAGAAAATTTGTTTTGAAGTGTTATTTGATAAGAAATCAAATATCTCTTATTTCAATGTTTTTGGATGTAAATGTTATATTTTGAATGTCAAAAATAAACTAGGCAAATTTGTTGATAAATGTGATGGGTCTTTTTCTTGGTTATTCTAGTACAAGTAAAGCTTATATAATGTATAACTAAAGAACATTAGTTGTTGAAGTGTCTATTAATGTTAAATTCAATGAAACTAATGATTTTTTGAGCAAGAAAGTACATGATGATGATGAAGAAATAGTTGAAGTACAAAGACAACTTGAAGTTGTGGACAAAGAGGAAGCAAAAGTTTACACCCCAAAGGTGGAAGAAATGGAAGAACCTTAAAAAGAGGAGAATCAAATCATCCCAAGAAATTGGAGACATGCCTCATCACACCCACTTGATCAAGTTATATGTAATATAAATGAAGGTGTAAAAACTAAAAACTCTTTATAAATCTATGTGCTTTTTCGGCTTTCCTTGCAAATTTTGAGCCCAACAATATAGATGAAGCACTTAAAGATTCAAATTGGATAAATGCAATGCATGATGAATTAAATAATTTTGAAAGAAATCAAGTGTGAAAACTTGTGGAAAGACACAAGGACCATCCTATCATTGGAAACAAATGGGTCTTTCGAAACAATTAGATAAAAATAGTGTCATTGTGAGGAACAAGACTAGATTAGTGGCCAAGGGTTACTCACAAATTGAAGAGATTAATTTTGATGAAAATTTTGCTCTTATTGCTAGACTTGAGTCAATTCGAATGCTTTTGACTTTTGCATATTATAAATATTTTAAACTTTTTCAAATGGATGTTAAATCAACCTTTTTGAATGATTTTATAAATGAGAAAGTTTATGTTGAAAAATCTCAAGCTTTTAAAAATCCAAATTTTCTTAATCATGTTTGTAAACTTTCAAAAGCTTTTTATGAATTGAAACAACCTCCTCGAGCATGGTATGAAAGATTGAGTTCATTTTTAATTGAAAATGATGTAAAAAAAGGGAAAGTTGACACCACATTGTTTTTAAAACATTTTAAAAATGATATTTTAATAGTCTACATTTATGTTGGTGATATTTTTTATGGTTCTACTAATGAATGCCTATGCAAAGAGTTTGAACTCTTATGCAACAAGAATTTGAGATGAGTCTTGTAGGAGAGCTCACCTTCTTTCTAGGCCTACAAGTGAAACAATCCAAGGAAGGCATTTTTCTCAATTAAGAAAAATATACAAGGGAGTTTCTTAAAAGATTCGAAATGAACGAATGCAAGCCGAGCACAACCCCTATGAGCACTACTACAAAATTGGATAAAGATGAAAAAGGCAAGTCCATTGATCAAATTGCTGGATGTAAAGTTGATAAAAAAACACTAGTGGGATGTGTTGCTTTTTTGGTAGCTCTCTCATTTCATGGGCTAGCAAGAAACAAAACTCAATCGCACTTTCTACCGCCGAGGCCGAATATATAGCTAACAGTAGTTGTTGTGCACAAATACTATAGGTAAAATAGCAATTGCTTGATTATGGTGTAAATTGTTCCAATGTACTCATGAAGTGCGATAACACAAGTGCTATAGAAATGATCAAAAATCCAATTCAACACTCTAGTACTAAATACATTGACTTGCGATATCATTTCATTAGAGAACATGTGATCCTTAAGGACATTGTCATTGAACATGTGTCCACCGAAGTCCAACTTTCAGACATATTTACAAAATCCTTGAGTGAAGAACGATTTTGCATGCTTAGAAGGGAATTAGGAATGATTAAATCTTGATTGTATATCAATTCTAAGTAAAAATGACTTGGTTATGTAATATCACTTTTGACATGAATTAAACATTAAAACTATTGCACACCACTTACATTTGTATGATATATATCTCTGGAACATGATTTTAATGGTTCAAATTTTGAAAAAGATAGAGAAAGATCGGTTGACCGACTGGAAGGACCGGTGTGAATTTTGACAATGAGTGCAATTCAAACTAGGATCGGTCGACCGATATGATACACCGGTCCACCGGTATATGTCTGCGTCCGACTGATGGATCATTTGTTTGGAAAATAACTGTCCGGTCGACCGCTAGACAGGATCGTTCGACCGGTATATGCAAAAATCGAGCACATATAGTTTGACCGGGCGAATCGGTCGACTCCATTTTTTCAAAGCTCGACCGCTACTCTAAAACCTTCGATCGCCCGGTCATCCGACGACCGCCCAGCCATCACCGTCGACACCATCCTTCTAATATCTGTCCCCGACACCGATGATCGTCCGTCCATCATCGTCACCATCGACCACTCTTTCTCTCCCTCTCTTAACTCTTGAACACCGACCGCCCTCTTCCTACTCACCGCCGGCCACCTATGCACCTCCTTCGATGACCGCCGCTGCCCTCTTCTCCTCTTGCCAACCGCCTTTGTTGCCATCTCTCAACAACCCCTCTGCTCTCCAGACATCCATCGATGGTCGTCCTGCTCCTCTCTCACTTTCCTCTCTTCAATCGAACACCTGCCGGCAACCTCTCCTTCCATCGACCGCCCCTCTTTGATCACTCATTGTTCGACCCCTCTCCGTCGGCAAACTCTACAGTGGCCACCGCCTTGTTCTTCCCTCTCTTCGTCCTCTTATTTATCACCCACTCTCTCTCTCTTATCTCCAGCCGCTCTCCTCTCATCGTTGACCACCGCGACCTTCGTCACAATTTTCTCTTTCTGGCCACCGTCTCTGTCTCCATCTCCGTCTCCCTCTCGATCGTCCAGTATCTGTCATCAGCGTCAGCCTCCTTCCAGCATCTTTTTCAATCATCAGACCCTTTCCCGCCACCATTGTTGAATCCATGGCCGACGACGACGAAGGGTATTCGCGTATTCGGCTAGTCTTTCAGCGTCGTCATCGTTTCTATGTTCAGGTGGTACCGTTCATATCCTTCCACCCGAACCTGAACCTGAACCAGAACCTGAACCCACGCCTATCCAACATGGACGAGGATGATCCCATGGACATGCTCGTCAGCCACCTTCTTCCACAGAGCCTACTGATTTTGATAGTCATCTTTTTACCGTAGACATCTCCACTTCTTTTGATGCCTTGTATGCCTCTCGTGATGTTCGGTGAGCTTACACCATTGATTGGGATGCTTTGAACATTCTTGATGTTCAGGAGATGTTCGAAAATATCGGTTGACTGCCACTTCTCTCTCTCATAGACCGTGTGTATCCCCGTCTTGTTCATCATTTCTATGTGAACATGACGATCACTCGAGAGGCCATCACCTATGTCCTTGGAGTTCTCATTCGCTTTGACCCTAACCATCTATGTCATATTGTTGGTGTCCCGTGCCCTTTACCCGGTCTCTACTCATTTGTCACTCATGGTTGACCCTCCGACTATCTACCGATGATAAATGGCATTAATACGGTGTTTGGTGGACAAGATATCCACTACACTATGAATCGTCCTATAGGAATCTCCATCCATCTATGAAAATGGCTCACCACATTCTGAGTCGTATAATCAACCCTCGAGTCGGGCACTGTACAGAGGTTACCTACTTTGAGTTGTTCTTTCTTCATTATCTCTGTATTCGAGATGTCCCTTTTCTCCATTTCGGTCATTTCGTTCACTATCACATGGACTCCACCTTTCAAAAAATTTCCGCTGGTACTCATGACCGACACCCCCTCTATTTTGGAGCCTGGATCTCCAGGATTTTACTTTATTTTGGTGTCGATATTCTTGTGTACGAGGAGTATATCCGACCCCGCCCCACCGATGTCATCGGTTCAGCAACCTTGCACCGAAAACATCTTAGGATTGGCGAGCCGGAACCGATAGATTCTGACGATGGAGATGATGCCACAGATGAAGAGCCAGCTCCGATGGACAGTTAGGACACACCGGAGGCTGGCACTAGTATTCCTCCGCCATTGGCAGCCTCGGCTTCCTATAGCGCTTATGATTTCATGACCATTTCACAGTAGGTGGATGTCATAGATCGTCATGTGACTCAAATGGATCGTCATGTTCGACGGATGGAGCGTGACTCTCGATACCTTGTTGGCTCACTACAAGCCTACTATGCATCGCAGGGATTTATTCCGCTCGAAGCTCGTGAGGATGATAGTCCCGATGAGAAGTAGTTGAGTTGTCTCCCTCTTTGATGATGCCAAAAGGGGGAGACGTTTAGGACGATGTTATGATGTTATGTGTCTTTTGATGTTATGTGTTTACATTTGTACTAGTGTCGTGCACCATTTTGTAGTGACTATAGTCACATTTGTTAGTGCATGAACACATGATGTATTATTAACTATGAATGTAATGTGATGACTTTTTCTTCATGATGAAGTGCCTTATTTGATTTCATATCTATTTTTTGCCATATGTTCATATTATCCCAAATTATTATGAGAAAATGTGAAATATGCATGAATGTAGGGAGAGCTTGCTCATTACTTACTATCTAAACATACATTTCATTTTCTTTCTTTCTCTTTCTCTTTATCGTCCAATTAATTTGCCATCATCGAAAAGGGGGAGATTGTTGAATCCTATGTTTTGATGATAACAAATTAAAATGGACATAAAAGTTATTAATCTATGTCAAGTGATGATAATGCAGGTGTAGGATTGATATGACCTCATTCGCAGAAGAAATTGCCAAATTAAAATCGAAAGAAAAATTTCCAGCACACGACGAGTCGACCCATCGGTTGACAAGGCAACCGGTCAATTGATATTAAGTGGAAGAAAAGATGAGACAATGCCAGTCGAAGATCCGGTCATTGCACCGGTCGACCGGTCAGCATAGCAATGAACTCAGAAATCACGAGACTATACCGGTCGACATCGAGATGATATCGGTCGATACACCGGTCGACCATGATATGTATCGAACGACGTCGAGGCATTTCCAGTCGATGTATCGATCGATGAACCGGTCGACTGGACAGCGTCAAAATGCACAAAATGCAACAACGGTCACATTGACCGGTCGAGCGGCCCATCGCGGCGGTCGATCGGCCATACAGTCAAATAAATAGTAACAGCTATTATTTTGAGGAGAAAATTATGAAAGACTTTTTGAACGAATTCTCACCTCTAGAAGCCTATAAAAGGAGTGCCAAAGCCTGAAGAAAAATCATTCAAGCAAGCAAGAACATCCTAGAGCTCCTTTCAAGTTCTTGAGCCCAAAATTTCAAATTTCTTTCCTTTTCTTTTCTTAGCTTTGAGTGTGAGAAAAATTTTGTAAAAGAAAAAAGTCAGACAGAAATATTTACTTTCTGATCTAAGTGAGATTGAGAGCTCATTGTAAAAGAGGTGTGCCTTGTCTCTTGCGCGAAGAAGAAGGCGTGTGGTGTAAAGAGGATTGTTCTCTCCCAATAAGAAAAAAGAAAGATAATGGATCTCTGACGGTCTCGAGGTCGAGAAATCGGAGCGGGAACGTAGGCCAAAGAGTTGAGGCCGAAACTCGTCATCATATTATGCCTTCTTGCATTTGTTTTTTATCTTTCACTTACACCTTATTTGATTGTGATCGATTTTATTGACTTTTCCGAAAGTGACTTTACAAAAAAAAAAGATTTTTATACACCAATTTACACCCCCCTCTTGGTGGTTTTGATCCTACAAATGATACGTATTAAATAATAATATATTAATATTTTCTAATAGCTATTTTATATTTAATAAATAAATTATTTTATATGAGAGAGGTAAGTTAGAGAATAATCTAAAAAGAAAAAAAAAGTAAACCAAAATTGAAAAAAAGGATGCCACATCAATGAAAATAAATTGCAAAAAATGGCAACAGATTTACAGTGCTTCGGGTGGAACCAGAGCATGGAACCATGGTCACTTGACTCATGGTTTCCATCTCGTGTTCTTGGTCTGGTTCCGCCAAACATCACATTGTTCAATTCCACCAAAACCGGATGGAATTAGGCATTAGTTTTGCCTAGTTCCAGTTGCCAAATAGGCTCCTTAGGTATTGCAATTGCACAAAAAAAATAAAAAAAGTTAGTAGCCATTTATTCTAAAATAATCGAATTTCTAATAATATAAAAATGAAGTAAGGAAATTCATAAAATAGATGAAGTGGGACTTAAGTCCATAAACACACAAAGATGTACAAATCAAGATATGCATTTTACTATGGATAACATATGAATTTTTTTTCTACATCAATATGCTCTTAATTTATATATTTGAAGACATAAGAGACATGTGAATTTTAATATCACAATAGGAAAATAAAAATCATACAACACAAAATGGTATATCAAATATCATCCAAAGTACATGAGCAATAGTACAAATATCCAAGATATAATAATCATAGTCATCCAATTTACATTCAAAATGTGTATATGCACTATAATTGATTAACTATAAAATAATTCATGTCACTATAAAAACATAACCATCCATCCAAACTTCTTCCCTTTTTTATGTCATCAAAAGGGGACAAGACAAAACATAAGGAATGCCTACATCTTGTTAGGTCTATCATCCTTACAAGTTAGAATGAAGCCTTGACATGAATAGAAACCCTAAAGAGTTTCTGACATGTAGCAAATGTTACAACCAATCCTTCAAATGTCACACTTCATCTTGCTCACATGATGGTTGAGGGCGGCCATGTCATAAAGTCGATAGGATGGCACGGAGCACCTTGTGACTGAACGGCAAGACTCAACATGTGGACATCCTCAAACCTTAGTGGGTGCGAGGTGTGGAGGAGTAAGCAAGCTCTGGTCAAATCCCTCTTCTTGAATGGCACCAATATCCATAATGGTTGGCGACTCAAGCTCACCACTATCATGATTAGTGTCATCCATTGCATCCTCATCAACCCAAGTGTTATGTGTCTGACGAAGATGCTTCCTATGCATGGTGTTGGCATTGGCATTCCACGTTCGAGATTTAATAAATTCTTCATAGTTGGGAATGAACTCTATAGGCAAGGATCTTTGTAATTCATGAACCAAAATATAGAACATGATTCCTCTTAGCACCGTACTAGAAATAATTTCTCTTGAATATTCCTCAAATGGTGAAAGAGGTAATGAGAAAAATGAAGGTTGGTAGCATCATGAAAATAAAGATAATGAAGAAAGAATAAATAAAAATGGGTAACCTCAATATAGTGGCCAGAACACGGAGTGATCATAGGCTCAAGATGTGGTGTGCCAAGTTCATTGGGGGTGATAGGAACTCGTACCTCTCTTCCATCTTATAGTGTGTCATTCTCTCATCAAATACCAGATTAACATCATTCCCAATGAGAGGATATACAGGTGGCCAACCATGGGTAACAAAAGGATAATGCCCTAGCATAGAACACAATAGGACAAAAATGTGTCAGGTTCAATCTTTCTTGAGATGAATAGTAACTTCAAGAACCTAAGCCTTAATCTTAGTAAATTGGGAACACTACAAGAAAATTATGATTTTTCGATGGATGCTTTCCGACGGTCAAAATCCTTCTCAATTTTAGAAGGATTTTTCAATGAATAATTACATCCTTGGGAAGTAGAGATGACAAAATTTTCGAATGTTGCAGTCCTTGACGGATAGCCATCAAACATTCCTTATTATGTTTTGGCTTGTACTAAGGCAACTCGGCAGAGATATACACAAGCATGGCTTACACAGAGAGAAATTCCTTATGCAACAAGACAGATGTTGTGTATAGAATTTCATGTTTGTATCCTCATAAGTTCTGTTATCAATTTTCATTTTATTATGATGCTAATATTATATCTTTCTTTGAAGGTTGACGTGTGGTGGGACCCCAAGCACATAGAGAAAATGTAGAAAATGTTTAATTCTAGGTGCTCAAATAATTGTTCTCGATGTTGTCGGGTGCATGAGTTGTAGAAGAACGGCCTGATGTGAATATTGGGGATTAATTGACTGATTTAGTGGACTCTATGCACAAAATGCAAAGACTAATGTCCAGCCATAAACTATGTAAAAATGAAAACTAAACAAGATTTAGGCGTAGACTATGTAGAAATGAAAACTAAACAAGATATAGGCGTAGACTATGCACAATATGAAACTGAACAAACTCTAGGCGTAGACTATGCACAACTAGAAATTGAACAGAATTGAAAATGTAACAGAATGATATATGGCCTAAACTCCTCATTTCACTAAACTACAAGTGCACATATCAGAGTAAGATTCACTAACTAATCTAAATTAATCCTAGACTAAGTTAACTCTTTTTGGTGTTTTATGATAAAAGATATAAAATGATAACTAAAAATCAATGAAAGATTCTCTTATGAATAGTGTTCATCTAATGATCTGCTATGGATGTATTAGAACAACTTAGCAATACAAATCAAACTAAGTTCAACCTCACAGTGCACTAAAGTTAGAACTAAGTACCATACTTTAATATGAATATTAGTTAGGTTGATTCAATAAGGGTTCAACTAATATTAGATTATCATGAAACTTCTACCTCAATGCATAAATACAATCAGATCCACAAACTAGTGCTAATGCTCTTGGTTTATTTCTAAACATCAAGGGAATCTAGAATCAACCTCTCGTTTGCCATTTCAATATGAGATTCACATCAACAAAAGCTAAATGGATGAATAAATTCTCAGCATTGATTAAAACCAGAAAACCAAGTAACTTATTTCTCAGAAATCATAGATGAAATCGAATCCAAAAACTAATTGTTAATTTTCTTAGTTCATTCCTGAACAATAAGAAAATTTAGAACCAGCCTCTCAATTGCCATTACAAGATGAGATTCACATTAACAAGAAGTAAAATGATGCATTCAGATCTTGACATGTATTAGAACCAGAAAACAAATGACGATGCTCTTGACTCATTTCTGAGCAAGAAAGAATGAAAAACCAACTTCTCAGTTGTCACTATAAAACATGATTCACATCAATAGAAAACTGATTCAAAAACATTAATGCATAACATCAGTGGCAAAAGTGTTATTTAATTATCCATCCATAAATAGAAATTAAACTACTATCCTATCCTAAGAGAGCTAAGATTTAGCTCCTCATAAGTGACGAAATCAATAGAAAACAGACGAGAAATAGACTAAAAAAACATCCTAAACTCTCAAGAAAAACCCTCAGCTCCAAAACTCCAGCAAGAACTCAGCCTCCAGCCAAATGGCTAGGAGAGAAGATCCTCCCTTTTTGCTCCTTAACATCCCCTTTATATATAACATTATAATCACCATTTGACTAACATCAGAAGCTTCTATTCATTTTGATTCTGCCACTTGTCCTCTGGTCTTTTTGCTTTTGTGATGAGAAGAGATTCATTTCTTATTGCTTTTGGCAGCTACCTGGTCCGCTCCTACTTTTCCAGCAGGAATATTTGTCTCTTGTGCTTGATTTTGATGCTGCAACAACATGAACAACAAGCATCAATTACTAAAATGAAAATTAAACAAATAAGAACTAAAATAGTATATTATCCAGCTCAAATGTGCAAATATAAGATAGCATTATGCTGAGAAGATAATGCATTGTATATTAAGCATAAATATCAGAATATAAACATTTTTCATGGCTTATATGCACATGAATTAAGATAAAAAATGAGTAGAAATTTAGTATGATCAGTTAGTGATCACGGCCCAACTGGATTCCTAAAATTGTTTGGGTTGAGTTATTAGCTAAGTGGTCCAATGAGGCGTACAAATCGAAGTGCGAAAAAGCTAAGACAAATCGGAGATCCAACCATGGAGCTTGCTTGCATGTGGGTGGTTGTATATATACGTCCACAATTGCAAAAAGATTGGTAAAGTACAACGTAATCTTTGTAATTTTATTAAATTGACTTTAATGAAACTAAGTTCAAATTGTGGTTTTAATCAGAAAAAAATAAAGAATGGATTTCATCGTTTGCTCGGGAGACATACATAAGACTATAGATGGATAAC
This sequence comes from Pontederia crassipes, assembly GCA_030549335.1. NCBI lineage: Eukaryota > Viridiplantae > Streptophyta > Magnoliopsida > Commelinales > Pontederiaceae > Pontederia > Pontederia crassipes. The sequence goes on along the minus strand of CM060189.1, from coordinate 59,082,027 downwards.
GTATCATTTTACATAGCATATGATATTAACAAATGCCACTTCTTAATTGACATGAGGGCTACAAAACAAAAGAACCCGAGCATATTACACAGGCCACACAGGAGGGGGATACACCGTTGACCTCTCGATAACTTTGGACAGATAATGTCGTGTGAAGAAGTGTCCCTTATCGCGCTAGCCATTAGATAAACATCAGACGGCTGGCGCATGTAGGATCGAAAGCACCAAGAGGGGAGGGTGAATTGGTGTATAAAAATTTAGAACCGAAAAAGACGTTGAAGTAAATTCAAAGCGAATACAATCACAAGCAAGTAAAGGATAGGTAATAAAAGCACAAGAGAAGCAAGATAAGTAAGAGAAGAGAAAGACGCGATATGTTGATGAGGTTCGACCCAACTCCTTGGCCTACGTCCTCGCTCCGACTCCTCAACCTTGAGACCGTCGGAGATTCACTATCCTTCTCTTTTCTTATAGAGAGAGAATAACACTTCCTACACCACAATGTCTTCTTCTTTGCTTAAGAGGTAAGGCACACCTCTTCTTACAAGGAGCTCTCAAAAGACTATCTAAACAAGAATTCCCTCCAAGACTCTTCTTCTTACAAATAGTATTCTCACTAAGAAACTAGAAGAGGGAAGAGATGATTTGCAACTTTGGCTCAAGAAAAATGCTTTGGATTTGAAGGAAGCTCAAGAATGATTTGCCTTGCTTGGATGATCTTCCTTCAATCTTTTGGATCCCTTTTATAGGCTTCTCTTGAAAATTTGGCCGTTGTAAAGTAATCACAAAAACTTTTGCTGTCAGCCCTGAAGCGGTCGACCGCTTTGGTATCGGTCGTCCGTTTTGCACAGTAACTAGCCGTTATTCTGTCTGTTGATTCTTCAGCGGTCGCCCATTACCAAATCGGTCGTCCGTTTAATAAAAAAATATATCCGTTATTTTATCTTTTCTGTGCAGTTTACCATTGATAGTAGGCCGTAGAAAAATTATAGCCGTTCATGCTTTTATAACGGTCGCCCGATAGTGAATCGGTCGCCGATTCTAAAGTTCATTCCATTCTTTGATTAGCGGATGATCCAGTCTTCTATTTCGGTCGTCCATTCTCTTCATAACAGTCGATCGCTCTAAGATCGGTCACCCATTTTTATAGGTTGATCCTTTCTGTGATTAGCGAATGATCCAGTCTTTTATTTCGGTCGTCCATTCTCATCATAATGGTCGACCGCTCTAAAATCGGTCGCCCATTTTTATAGGTTGATCCTTTCTGTGATTAGCTGATGATCCAGTCTTCTATTTCGATCGTCCATTATCTGTCATAACGGTCGACCGTTATATTATCGGTCGCCTATTTTTACTGTAGATAAAAACTTCGGCTATTTTTCTTCGAAAAATGTTAAACTTGTTCACACTATCATTTTAAGCATAATTAGTACATCATCTTCCTTGTTTGCTATCATCAAAATACATGGAATATGGTCTTGAGACCAACAATCTCCCCCTTTTTGATGATGGCAAACAAAGTGACGAGGAGATAATCAAAATATCAAAATTATAAATTACTCCCCCTAAATTCATGCTTGCTTTTAAAAATATATTATTTACTTCTCCTTAATCAAAGCATAACTTCTTTTTGTAAATATCATGAATGTCATATGATATATATGGTGAAAATAAATCATGACTCACAATTCTCAATACAATCCACATTATTAACAATCCATAAGAGCAGTGAATACATCTCATAAACATAACGTGAACACATCTCATAAACATAACATGAACACATCTCATAAACATAACACTAATGTCATACATAGTGATAAAGTCATACGTAGCGTCACATACATTCCTTCTCCCCCTTTTGACAACATCAAAAAGGAGGAAACAAAAAAGATAACTAAAATAAACAAAAACTAGGCATCCGGAGCGTCATCGGGCGGGGGCGCAACCTGCTCATAGGGAGAAGTGTCGAACCCCTGAGATCGGAAATAGGCAAATATGCACTCCTGTGTGCGACGCTGATCCTGCTCTATGCGATCAACACGTGTCACCATCTCATCCCACTCACTACGTGTCGGAACTGAGCCCCAAACACTCGTCGGCTCACGTGAAGAGGTATGTACTGGTCCCAAGAAGGTCCAGTATCTCTAGTGGGAGCCTGCGTAGGAGCCGGCATAGGAGCCTCGGTGCCGGCTGCATCTTCGGAGTCCGAGTCCTGATCATCATGGTCTTGAGTGGAAAAGACCCATTCGTCATTCACAAATACGAGACCCTTCCGTCGCAATGTGCCTTTCCCAATGATATCGGTCGGTCTCTCAGAAAGTGATAACTCAGACTCAGGAATAGGAATGCGTTTATGACGAAAAATCCGAGTTAGAAAAGAACCAAAGTGAAGGATCATGTTATGGGATTTTCTGAAATCGATCCTTTCTTTGGTGAAGATGAAATGATAAATCATATACGCACCAAAGTTGACCGGAAGAAGATCATGTCGAAGAAGACAATAAAGAAGGCGTAGGCCATGGAAAGTCATATCAGTAAAATGGCCAGAGCGAGGGAAGAGGATATGACTAATGATGTGATGGGCAACAAGAAGTGGAGGAGACAACTTCTTTAGAAGCCCTTTCATGGGAAAGCTACGCACTTCACCACGAAAGACAACTTCAAGAGCATCGTCTATACAAATGTCCGTGGGCCACCTATGGGATACAATATTTAAGAGTCCTCGGTTTGGGATATCAAAAATCTCACAAATCAAGGAATCAATGAGTTTGATGGTATGACCTAGTACATGAGATGTCACAGTAGATTTGGACTCTGAGAAAGATAAGTTGGCATAAAAAAGTCGAATCAACCTAGGATAGACTGGTTCCTTGACATCAAGGAGGGGAATCCAACTTATCCCGTCAAAGAGATCATGAAGCACGTGCATATTAAGGGATGACCAATCAACTCGCATGCCATGTGCTACCTCCCTAGTGGAATATAAGATTTCAAAAGAAGATGCAACGGAAGCGTTTACAAAAAGGGAACAAAAAGGGAAGATTCGAAATCGCGATGAGGTGTCAGTGGAGAGTCCGATGATGGACGAGAAGAGGATGCTAGCTCCATCCTCTTGCGAGGATCAGCACACGTCTTCTTTCGTGGTGGCATTTGGACAAAATCAACTCGATGAGTGAAAGACAAAAATTGACTCGGAAGTATAGAAACGGTTGACCTTTATGAGAAACTGTCGACCATTTTTTTGTCTAGAACACACGATATATCGTTTGTGAAATGGAGAAAACGGTCGTCCGATATGAGAAACGGTCGACCATTTTTTTCCAGAATACAACAATATATCGTTTGTTTAGAACGATCTTTGGATTACAACTTCTCACAGAATCTAAGATTGCAACTATCACAGAACCTAAGGACAGACAATGGGATGAAATTGGACAAGATGGAATGATTTGAATCAAAGAAAATCAGAGAGAGATCACGATATCAATGTCAAACACCTGTCAAACGAAAAACATTCGAAATTAGGTCATGAATTTCGGATGCGAAACACATTCTTTGTCAATGTTTTTCTAACTTACATGTGATTCGGAAGGACCTAGGAACCGTCCTTAAATGATTTCGCCGGCGTTGTGTGGCAGTGGCGGTTGCGGTCGACGATAGCGGCGGCGACAGCGGCGTCGGTCAGAGGCGACTGCAACGGCTCCGGCGATGGTGATGGCGGCGACTGTGGCAACGTGGATCGACGGCGGCGGCACGCAGCGGCGATAGTGTCCGCGGCGGCGGCGACTGCAATGCGGTGACGACGGCGACTGCAATGCGGCGACGACGAGAGGGTTCACCGGCGAAAGAGATCGCCGACGGGACGGAACGAAGGAGATCGCCGACGGTGAATCCGGCGGCGGAAGTTTCAAGGTCGACCGATTTGCAAATTTGGGGAAAAAAATTTTGATTTGGTTTTTATATCGCATTGAAAACGGTCGACCGATATTATATCGGGCGACCATTATCTCGTGGATATTTATACTTAATACGTTTTATTTTTATCGGTCGACCGAAATAGTTTCGGGCGACCTTTCAGGAATTGAAATAGAATTAGTCATTTACTGACTTAACGGTCGTCCGATCAGTGCAGTAACGGTCGACCGTTACTAAAATGGACGACCGATTTGAATATATGTGTTGTGCAACACAATTTTGATGTTCAATTCGATTCACAAATGATACTTGCATAACCAAGTCACTTATGAGTTGAATTGATAGACAATTAGGTTCCTAACATTCCAAGTTCACGTCTAAGCATACAAAATCTCTCATCACTTAAGGGTTTCGTGAATATATCCGCAAGTTGAATTTCGGTAGACACATGTTCAATAGCAATGTCTTTGAGTGTCACATGTTCTCTAATGAAGTGGTAACGCAAATTAATATGTTTAGTTCTAGAGTGTTGGATTGGATTTTTAGTCATTTCTACTGCACTTGTGTTATCGCACTTCATGGTACACTTGAACAACTTATACCATAATCAAGAAGTTGTTGTTTTACCCATAATATTTGTGCACAACAACTACCGGCTGCAATATACTCGGTTTCAGCGGTAGAGAGTGCGATGGAGTTTTGCTTTTTGCTAGCCCAAGAGATGAGAGAGCTACCAAGAAAGCAACACATCCCACTAGTGCTTTTCCTATCAACTTTACATCCGGCAAAATCCGCATCGGTATATGCATATAAATCAAAAGATGAGTTCCTATCATACCAAATGCCTAAATCATAAGTATGCTTCAAATAACGTAATATTCTTTTAACAACAACAAAGTGAGATTCCTTAGGTGCGGATTGAAATCTTGCACACAAGCATACACTAAACATTATATCCAACCTAGATGCCGTCAAATAAAGTAAACTACCAATCATACATCTATACTTCTTTTGATCAATAGATTTATCTTTCTCGTCTTTATCTAACTTTGTTGTAGTGCTCATGGGAGTTGAACTTGGTTTGCATTCATCCATCCCAAATCTCTTTAACAACTCCCTTGTATATTTCTCTTGATTAAAAAATATTCCATCTTTGTTTTGCTTGACTTGCAATCCTAAAAAGAATGTGAGCTCTCCTACAAGACTCATTTTAAATTCTTTTTGCATAAGAGATTCAAACCCTTCGCACAAGCTTTCATTAGTAGCACCATAAACAATATCATCAACATAAATGTGAACTATTAAAATATCATCTTTTAAATGTTTCAAAAATAATGTAGTATCAATTTTTCCTTTTTGAAAATCATTTTCAATCAAAAAAGTGCTCAATCTTTCATACCATGCTCTAGGAGCTTGTTTTAGTCCATAAAGGGCTTTAGAAAGTTTAAATACATGATTAGAAAAGTATGGATTTTCAAACCCTTGAGGTTGCTCAACATAGACTTCCTCATTTATAAATCCATTTAAAAATGCTGATTTTACATCCATTTGAAAAAGTTTAAATCCTTTAAAATAAGCAAAAGCTAAGAGCATTCTAATAGCCTCAAGTCTAGCAACGGGAGCAAAAGTTTCTTTAAAATCAATTCCTTCTACTTGTGAATAGCCTTTTGCCACAAGTCTTGCCTTATTTCTTATTATGATGTCATTTTCATCAAGCTTATTTTTAAACACTCATTTTGTACCAATTATTGGATAGTCTTTTGGCCTTTCTACTAGCTTCCAAACTTGATTTCTTTCAAAATTATTTAATTCTTCATGCATAGCATTTATCCAATTTGAATCACTCAAAGCCTCATCAATATTGCTAGGTTCAAATTGAGCAAGAAAAGCTGAAAAGGCACATAAATTTTTCAAAAAGTTTCTAGTCCATATACCTTCATTTGTATTACCTATAACTTGATCCAGTGGATGTGATGATGCATGTTTCCAATTCCTTGGAATGATTTGATTGTCCTCCACTTGTGGTTCTTCCATTTGTTCTACATTTGAGTTATCCATTCTATTTTCTTCCAATTCTTCATTTTGAATTTGTATGTCTTTAAGATATCGTTCCACTTCAATTATTTCTTCTTCATCATCATTCACTTGCTTGCTCATCAAAAAATCATTAGTTTCATTGAATTTAACATTGATAGATTCTTCAACAACTAATGTTCTTTTATTATATACTCTATATGCTTTACTAGTGCTAGAGTATCCAAGAAATACACCATCATCACATTTTGCATCAAATTTCCCTAATTTGTCCTTAATATTCAAGATATAACATTTACAACCAAACACCTTGAAATATCAAATATTTGGCCTTTTTCCATATAAGATTTCAAAGCAAGTTTTCTTTTCAAGGGGTCTAAGTGTGACTCTATTTAAAACATAACATGATGTGTTTACGGCTTCCGCCCAAAAATACTTGGGTAAGTTACTTTCATTTAAAATTGTCCTAGCCATTTTTTGAATAGTTCTATTTTTCTTTCCAGTACTCCATTTTGTTTAGGTGTTCTAAGTGTGGAGAAATTATGTGTAATTCCATTTTCCTCACAAAGCAATTCAAATTTGTAGTTTTCAAATTCACCTCCATGATCACTTTTAATTTTTGCAATTCTCAACTTAAGTTCATTTTGTACTCTTTTTGCAAATTTAGAAAACATATTTATAGTTTCATCTTTACTTTTAAGAAAAATAGTCCAAGTAAAACGAGAGAAGTCATCAACAATTACAAATACATATTTCTTTCCACCTAAACTTATAATATCAATAGGTCCAAATAAGTCAAGATGTAAAAGTTCTAAGGACCTATGTGTACTAATAACATTCTTTAATTTGAAAGAGCTTTTGATTTGTTTACCTTTAAGACATGAATCGCAAACATTATTTTTCTCAAATTTAATTTTAGGTAAACCTCTAACTAACTCATGATATGAAAGTTTGTTCAACAACTTAAAGTTTACATGTCCTAATCTTCTATGCCAAAGATTTATATCATCATGCATAACACTAAGACATTTTTCACTTTTCCAATTTTTAAAGTCAATTTTGTATACATTATTATACCTAAAACCCACATGTAAAACATTTTTGCTTTCATCTAAAATCAAACATTTGTCCTTCTCAAAATTCACTAAATAGTTCTTATCACACAATTGACTTATACTAATTAAATTATGTTTTAAATTTTCAACTAACCACACATCTTCTAAATATATCTTGTCATTCTTACCAACATTACCTATGTCAATTACTCTACCTTTGCTATTATCTCCAAAGGTGACTCTTCCTCCATTTTTCTTTTCCAATTAACAAAGTTTGATGGATCGCCCGTCATGTATCTTGAGCATCCACTATCCAAATACCATTTGCTTTCAATTTCCTTTGGAGCACCCTACAAGCAAGACATTAAGATTCTTATCTTTTTGGTACCCAAACTTGCTTGGGTCCAGCTTGGTTAGTGATGGTCCTTTTAGGGACCCAAATCTTCTTCATACCACTTTTTAATCTCATTCTTACTTTGCATTCATAAGAGTAATGTCCTTGATAACCACAATGAAAACAAGTAATAAGCGATTTCATATGAGGATTTTGTGATGCTTTAACAAATAGAATCCTTTTATCCTTCTTAGTATCAAATGAGCTAAAACCAAGTCCATTTTTGTTAAAAAGTTTTCTTTGTGTTGATAGCATTGCATCTAGCATTTTTCCACCATTTGTAAATTTTTCAAGCTGACATTTTAAACTAATATTCTCATTTTTTAAAGTTTCAACACTACATGTTTGTTTATCATAAGATAGTTTCAAGGTATTGTTTTCCATTTTTAAAGCTTCAATCATAAATTTCAAACTAGAATTCTCATCACCTAATAAATCACAATTTTCACAAACTCTAGCATCATGTTTAATTTTTAGATTTTTAAATTCTATTTTCAAATCACCATGCTTCTTTTTAAGAGATTTATATTTATCTATAAGAATTCTAAACTCATCATGCATATCGAAAGATTCGCTATCACTAGATTCGGATGAGTTAGATAATACCTCATAGCTATTTGCCATTAGACAAATGTAAGCTTCTTCATCATCACTTGAGGAGATGTTTGAGTCATTTTTTTTTCATTTTCACTTCCATCCCACGTGGCATGAAGAGCTTTTTTTTCTTCTTCAAGTTTTCTCCTTCCTTTTCCTTTTTGGCTAGATTTGGACACTCATTCTTATAATGTCCAACCTTCTTGCATTCAAAACACGTCACTTGATTTTTACTTGATGATCTTCTTTTTGAAAAACCACCTTTCTTCTTTTGCTTGGCAAATTTAAGATATTTGTCAAGCTTCTTAGCATACAAGGTTAGCTTCTTCTCATCTTCATCTTCTTCAGTGCTTTCAACGCCAAGGTCTTCTTTTTGAAAATACTTGTTTCTTCATCTTCCTTGACTCCAATCTCATAAGTCAACAGTGATCCTATGAGATCATCAAAATCTAGCTTGTTTAAGTCCTTCTCTTCGATCACGGTTCGTTTTGTATGCCACTTGGAGGAGAGGAACCTGAGAAATTTCTTCACTTTTTGAGAGTTAGTCCGTGGCTCGCCCAAAGAGGTTAAGCCATTCACAATATCATTAAAACGCACAACCATTTCATTTATAGGCTCATTTTCATGCATCTTAAAAGAGTCATATTGATTATTCAAAATATTAAATCTAGACTCCTTAACCTTATCGGTACCTTCATGTGTAATAATAAGTTTCCTCCAAATCTCATAAGCACTTTGACAATTTGAAACACAATTAAATTCCGTTGCATCTAAAGCACAAAAAAGATAATTTTTTGCTTTCCAATCTAATTTCACAAGTAGCCTTTCACCTTCGGTGTATTCCAAAGGTGACTTTCCATGCAAGTCAAAACCATTTTCAATTATATCCCAAATATCAATATCAATAGAGCATACGTAAGCTTGCATTCTAATTTTCCAATAGGAAAAATTTGAAGCATTAAAAAGTGGAGGGCAATTTGTGGATTGACCTTCACCCAAGGTAAAACCATTTGATGCCATAGCTCAAAAGATGTTTAAATCTTTAAAACAAGAGCAACAAGGCTCTGATATCAATTGTAGGATCGAAGGCACCACGAGGGGGGAGGTGAATTGGTGTATAAAAATTTAGAACCGAAAAAACATTGAAGTAAATTCAAAGCGAATACGATCACAAGCAAGTAAATGATAGGTAATAAAAGCACAAGAGAAGCAAGATAAGTAAGAGAAGAGAAAGACGCGATATGTTGACGAGGTTCGGCCCAACTCATTGGCCTACGTCCCCACTCCGATTCCTCAACCTTGAGACCGTCGGAGATTCACTATCCTTCTCTTTTCTTAAAGGGAGAGAATAACCCTTTCTATACCACAATGCCTTCTTCTTTGCTCAAGAGGTAAGGCACACATCTTAAAAGACTATCTAAACAAGAATTCCCTCCAAGACTCTTCTTCTTACAAATAGTATTCTCACTAAAAAACTAGAAGAGGGAAGGGATGATTTACAACTTTGGCTCAAGAAAAATGCTTTGGATTTGAAGGGAGCTCAAGAATGATTTGCCTTGCTTGGATGATCTTCCTTCAATCTTTTGGATCCCTTTTGTAAGCTTCTCTTGAAAATTTGGCCGTTGTAAAGTAATCACAAAAACTTTTGCTATCAGCCTTGAAGCGGTCGATCGTTTTGGTATCAGTCGTCCGTTTTGCACAGTAACTAGCCATTATTCTGTCTGTTGATTCTTCAGCGGTCGTCCATTACTAAATCGGTCGTCCGTTTAATAAAAAATTATATCCATTATTTTATCTTTTCTGTGCAGTTTATCATTGATAGTAGGCCGTAAAAAAATTATAGTCGTTCATGCTTTTATAACGGTCGCCCGATTCTAAAGTTCATTCTATTATGTGATTAGCGGATGATCCAGTCTTCTATTTTGGTCGTCCATTCTCTTCATAATGGTCGACCGCTCTAAGATCGGTCGCCCATTTTTATAGGTTGATCCTTTCTGTGATTAGCGAATGATCCAGTCTTCTATTTCGATCGTCCATTCTCATCATAATGGTCGACCGCTCTAAAATCGATCGCCCATTTTTATAGGTTTCCTTTTTGTGATTAGCGGATGATCCAGTCTTCTATTTCGGTCATCCATTATCTATCATAACGGTCGACCGTTATATTATCAGTCGCCCATTTTTACTGCTGATAAAAACTTTGACTATTTTTCTTCGAAAAATGTTAAACCTATTCACACTATCACTTTAAGCATAATTAGTACATCATCTTCCTCATTTGCTATCATCAAAATACATGGAATATGGTCTTGAGACCAACAACGCAGATTTTAGGTTTTTAAGCGGTCGAATGTCGGTTTTCCTCGTCTCGATTCGGCGCTTGGTTCAACGAGTGGACCAGTTCGAAGGGGTATAAAACCCCATTTGAGTGCGGTTGACCATTTTCTTTCTCCCTTTTCTATCTCCTCTCTGTTTCTCCTCTCCACTCGGCGAGGTCGTCTGATGCCCGGAGCGGTAGATCGGGCCCCCACGTGATGGTCTCTCTCCTCTCTGTTTCTCCTCTCCTGTTGGCGAAGTCGTCCGACGCCCGGAGCGGTAGATCAGGCCCCCGCAAGACTGCATCCGACCTCTTCAACGGCAGATCTGGATGCCACCGGCCCCCGTGCGATGACATCTGACCCCTTTAGCACTTGATCTGGCCATGTCCAAGCTTGTCCGCCGCAGATCTGCATGCAGCGGCGACATTGAGCACGCCGCCGACCTTGAGCACACACATCCCCCCCCCCCCCCCCCCGCGATGTCGCCGTCGACCTCGAGCCCCCTCATGTTGCTACCCCACCGCGACCCCATGCAACGCCCTCGCCGAGCACCCCGCAACGCCCTCATCCCGCACCCCGCCGACCTCGAGCACGTCATGACCCCCTCGTCATGCAACCAACGAGTTTGTCGCGATCACAACGACCTTGAGCACGCCGCGACCTTGAGCATGCAGCGAACGCGTGCACCGGCGACCCCCTCGCCGCGCACCCACTACTTGGAGCATGACGTGAACACGCACACTCGGCGACCCACTCGCCGCGCACCCGCAGACCTGGAGCACGATTCGAACGCGCGCACCGGCGACCCCGTAGTCGATGAAGGAATATTAGGCTCAATTTTCTCAGATAGTTATTTTTTAGGTTTCAAAATTGTAATTTATTGTTGCAAAGAATCACTTGTAACTACTTTACGATGGAAGCTTAATACTATTGAGTATTTTTTCTTTTCTTTCCACTAAATTTGGATTGTGTGCTCAAAAGTTGCTCTAGTATTGTTACTGATATGCTTCAGGGCGATATCATTGTCCAGATCTAACATGTGATTTGTTCAAATTGAAAACTAATTATCAAATGAATGTGTTCTCATGGGGACGAGAATGTAGAGAGAATATGCGACGAGTTTAACATTGCACAAATGTGTACCAAAAAATAGCTTTACAACGATGTTGTCCACCGAATGCAAGCAAGGAAAGTTTAAAAGTTTACAACATGGATTAAGAAGATTAACAAGGATTAACAAAAGTGCAACTAGTTTACAACATGGATTAACTATAAATTTGGCTTGACAACGGATTAAGATGGATTAACAGTGAGATCAGTGGCAGGGAGGGAGAGATCGGCGGCGACAGTGGAGGTGCGCAAGATCAGCGGCTGCGGTGCGCGAGATGAGTGGCGGCGGGCGGGCGGGCTAGGTGGCAGCCTTGGTAGCGGCGGTGCGCGAGATAGGTGACAGATGTGAGGCGAGCTTGGCGGGGTGCGGTGGTGCACGATAGCAGATGTGAGGTGAGCTTGGCTAGGTCGCGGTAGGGTAGCAACGTGATGGGGCTCGACTGGGTCAGCATGGTGCTCGAGGTTGGAATGCTCGGGGTCGCCGCTGCATGCGGTGGACGGGCTCGGACGTGGCCAGATCAAGCGCTGAAGAGGTCGGATGTCATCACGTAGGGGTCAGCGGCGGCCTGATCTGTCGCTGAAGAGGTTGGATGCCATTGCGGGGGGGTGGCGCATCTAGATCTGATGCTGAAGAGGTCAAATGCCATCGCGCGCGGACCGATGGCATCCAGATGTGACCCTGAAGAGGTCGTTTGCAGTCGTGCGGGGGCTCGATCTCCCGCTTCGGCCGTCGGACGACATTGTCGATCGGAGAGGAGAGACCATCGCCCGGGGGCCCGATTTGCCACTCCGAGCGTCGGACAACTTCGTCGAGCGGAGAGGAGAAACGGAGAGGAGAGAGAAGGGAGAAAGAAAATGGTCGACCGCACTCAAATGGCATTTTATACCCCTTCGAACTGGTCCACTCGTTGAACCAAGCATCGAACCGTCACTCATCGAACCGAGATGCAGAAAACTGGCATTCGACCGCTTAAAACCTAAAATCTGCACCAGACGTCAGATGCTTATTCGATGGCTGGCGCAATAAGGGACACCATGCCCCTACTTAAGTGGGGGGGGGGGGGGGACAACCATTTTTTCCATAATTAAATGTGATACCTTAGGTGCATATTTAAATCTAGCACACAATCATACATTAAATATGACATTCAGTCAAATATCATTAAATAAAGCAAACAATTAACCATATCTTTATACTTTTTTAGTTAATAGTTTTGCCTTTTTCATCCTTGTCCAATTTGATTGAGAGACTCATGTGAATTAAACTTGGTTTGCACTTCTCCATTCCAAACCACCTAGGTAATTTTATTGTATCCTTTTCTTGATCTAAGAAGATCCCCTCTTTGTATTGTTTCACTTATAAATCTAGAAACAATGTGAGCTCATCTACAACACACATTTCAAACTCATTTTGCATAAGAGATTTAAACTCTTTGCACAAACATTAATTAGTGGCACAATAAGAATTATCATAAATATGAACTATTAAAATATATTTCTCATGTGCACAAAAAATAACGTGGTGTCAACTTTTTCTTTTTTAAAAAAATATTTTTAATTGAAATATATACTTGATCTTTTATACCAAGCTTAAGAGTTCCTTTTAATCCATAAGAGGTTTTTGAAATTAAAAAATATGATTTGGAAAATCCAAATTTTCAAAACATCGAGGTTGTTCAACATAAATCTCTTTATTTATAAAAAGTCTAAAAGTACGAATTTTACATCCATTTGAAAAGCTTAAAAAATTTAAGACATGCAAACTTGAAAAATATGTTAATTGCCTCAAGTCTAATCACGAGAGCAAAAGTTTCTTCAAATTTTTTTTTTGAATTTGTAAGTAACTTTAATCATTAATCTAGCCTTATTACTCACAATGAAACCATTTTTATTTAACTTGTTTCAAAAGATCCACTTGGTTACAATAAAGGATGATACTTTGGTCTTTCAATGAATTTTCAAACTTAGTTTCTCACAAAGTTATTCAATTTTTCATGCATTGCATTTATTTAAGTTGAGTCCTTTAAAGCATTATCTATTTAAGAGGACTCAATTTAAGAGAGAAAAGTCGAAAAGGTACAAAATTTCTAAAAGAGCTTTGAAGTTTAATTTCGTCATCTAAGTTACGAATGATTTGATTAATTGGATATGAAGAGGCATTTCTTCAATTTCTTGGAACAATTTGTTACACATCGTGGTTGGAATATTCAATTTTCTCCACACTTTTCACTTGCTCTATTTTTCTTTTTCAATGTTGCCTTCATGCGATGAATTTCGTTTTAGGTGGACTTTCCCTAATTATCATTATACTTCAATGTTTGATGACACATATATAATTTTTTCATCCACTTGCGTTATCAAAGTAAAATGATTTGTTTCAACTAATTTTATATGCATAGACTCCTCAACAAAAAATCTTTTTTAATTATAAACTCTATACGATTTGATAGTATTAGAACAACCAAGAATGATAACATGATCACATTTAGCATCACTTGTTTATAATTAATCGTTGATATTTAATGCAAATTAAGTTCCAAACAAATTTTCATGATTTGTGGTTTTATCAAAATTCTATTTAACATATAACAATCTCATTTTGAGTTCCAAACAAGTCTTCTAGATTTTGAGTTCAATCTCATTTTGTACTCTCTTTTGCAAATTTTAAAAAATATGTAAACGTCTTTATCTTTTATTTTCATGGAAAATGGTCCATATAAAATGAGAATAATCAACCATAAAGAATAAAAACATATTGCTTCATGCCTAGACTCTTGATATCAAGAGACTATAAGGTCAAAATGCAAAACTCCAAACACCTATTAGTGCCAATTATACATTTTGCCTTGAAAGAATTTTTTGTTTGTTTATCTTTTAAATAAGAGTCACAAATATATTTTTTTTTCAAACTTCATTTTAGATAACCCTCTAACTAATTCATTTTTGAAAAGATTCTTTAATATTTTAAAATTTCGATGATCAATATCCTATGCCATAGAGTAATACACTTAGGAATTAATTTTCCAAATCATAAAATATAATTTTATAAATATTATTGTGTCTAAAAACAAAATGCAAAAGATTTTCATTTTCATAAAAAAATCATAAAGGTTTTCATAAAAAATCAAGCATTTAGTGTTTTTCTTCCATTTGGAAAATTTTGGATTTCCCCTTCTAAGTTACTAACTTTTGTATTCAAAATTCCAATTCCAATTGTTTTTTATTATAGATGTATTAAATTTATTATTCTTATTTTTTAGTTAACAATAAAAAGTTTTAATCCATATATCATTTAATGAGATGTAATTTTCACATGTATCGAGTTTCTAATATTTTTTTTTAACTTTTCAAATTATCATGTATTTTTTAAGTAATACATATTTTGGAATATCTTTTTAAATTTCTCATACATATCAAAAGAACTTAATTTATCACACAAAAATTTAGAGTAAATATTCTCATTTCCCATAAGGGAAAGTTAGGCTTCATCTTCATCACTTGATGAGAAACCATCTTCATCTTACTCACTTTTATGTCAAGTGACTTGAATAACTTTTTTTTCTTTTTCTTTCATGATTCAACCTCCTTGTCCTTTTTCATGAGATTTGGTGCATTTTTCTTTTGCCCAATCTTCGTGCACTCAAAACAATCGACTTGAGTTTTGTCTATTGACTTTCTTCTAGAGGATTCATTCTTCTTTTATTGCTTTGAAAATCTTAAGGAAAAGCTTGGCTGCACAACATCATTTGAAGAAAGATGGAGTTGATTGTACAACAAGTCAGAATTAGAGTTGTGAGAAAGACAAAGATGAAAAATATGAGTGATGAAAATAAGAACCTCACAACTTTTGAATGCTCAGAAAGGTTACCTTTTGAAAGCATTGATATACAACATTTAGATATTGAGTGTTATGAGAGTTGTGAAAATGAGAGAATATTAGATCTTGAGTATTCAGAAAGGCCTCTTTTGGAAAGTATTGAGAGAAAACATTTATGTGTTAAATGTTGTGAAAATGAAAATGAATTAGATAATTCAGAGAGATTTAAACAAATAGACTTGAGTGATGAGAAAATAAAAGATAATTCAATAATTTTCCTCCTGACACTAATCATTTTTTATCTTATGTTTTTTATTTTCTTGCAGAGGCATGTAGGAGTGGAGTACATGAAATAAGAAGTTTTATCTTGCAAGGATTTGAAAAATGTTGTATTGAGTTTATGACAACTAGTTTGAAAATATCATTTCTTGCTTTTGAAAGTTTATATTTGTTGAATGTGACTGACTTGCAGGTTTTAGTTGAGAGATGTATCAAATGGAACTCAAACAGTGTCTCAATTTTTTGTTTCATTTTCTTATTTGTTGGGTGTGGTTCATTTTATTTGTGCTTTACCTTGAATTTATGGAATGAATATTTTCTAACACTTACTATTTTTTTGTTGACTTAATTTGATTTCTGGATTTTCTGATGAACCTAGAATCTTATTCATTTCCTTAAATCAATCTTTGTGCTCAACTAAAATAATTATTTTGATGATTGTTATAATCTTCCATGTTACTTTCAAATATCATTAGCATGTGCATTAGTTGGACTGTAGAAGTTCTGTGATTATTTTCTTAGGAGATATTTTGATTTATAGTAACCATTTGCGTAATCATTTTCTTAGGACTTGCATGCTTCTTTCCATGAGTCAAGTTGTTTGCGACATTACGAATCTTATTTTGATATTTCACTTTTATATTTGAAAGATCCATTTTATTTCGTGAAAAATGATTTTTATATCTTATTTTGATTTTTATATCTTATAAAAAATGATTTTATTTTATAAAAATAATTTTTATTTCGTGAAACTCCGCCTATGTTTTATAGCCGGTCCCAAGCCCGGATAAAGGAGGAGGGTTGTGTTAGGCCCCGACAGCCAGCGTAAAACTCTATCGAATCTCATGATCATGGATCAACGAATTACTACGGAATGGCGTCGTATGATCCATGTAGCCGACCCCACCTAGTGGAATAAGGCTTTATTGTTGTTGTTGTTGTTGTAACCACTCGACAATCCCCATATTGACATCCTAGTTCTTTAGAATATATTGCATACTTTATTTGATAGGAAGGTCCCCGAAATTTCGCAATTTACTTTTTTAAATATTACTGTCACATGGGCATAAATATTTCATCCAGGTGAGTATGTATAACGCTCCGAGACCCACGTGACTTTCACGTGCTCAGAGTCATCCCACAAATGCTACACAATCTTCTGTAAAATATTTTTGTGAAATATAAACCATAAATGCGGAAGAATTTTTCAATAATAATAGGTAAAAATTCATGATATTCAAAATAATTAAAATATCAATAAGTTCACAATTTTAATAAATACGGAAATAATAAAACTAGACATCTCGTTATAGAACATGTGCAATATCTATCTGTCACTAAACATAGACACTTGCAGGATCATCATCTATAGCTCTCTCACCTGCACGGATCCAGGTACATGAAAAAATCCATGAGTATAAAAATACTCAGTATGTAAGGTCTAGTAGATAATATGCTCAAGAAGATACACTCAATGATAAGTCAATTGAGCAATCAATACAATAATCAATTAATAATATAACAATTTATCAATATGAGCAATATATATATTCAAAAGACCAATATAAATCAATAACAATTAACAATTATCAATTGCCTGATCAGTAATCAATGTTCAATGAGCAATTTTCAATTTGATAATCAATGGTCATTGGCCAATAACAATTCGATTCAATAGGGCAATAACAATTGCCAATACAATGCCGATATATCCTATTCAATTCAATTCGATTCAATTTAAATCCAATTCAATTCGATTCAATTTCATTCCAATTCAATTCGATTTCAATTTAATTCAATTTACAACATTCATAGTTATCCCATTCAATGAAGAGCGCTTTATTCTGTTAAAATTCTTGAGCCTGTGGATTTGCTCGTTGGAATCCACTCCTTGATATTCTAGAAATTTGGTGCGAGATAACTATTTTAAGAGGCATCTATATCCATACATATAAATAAGAATGAGTCCTTTATCCATAACTTGTCCTATTCTCCCCTCATCCGGGGATAACCTTCTTAGGACTTGGGTTATTCTCTCTAGAATAACCTCCTTAGAACTTTGGTTATTCCGAAAGAATAACCTCCTTAGACATTGTCTCATACCATTCATGAATTTAATTTTCATTCTATAGCTTTTGTCCATAGCATTAAAAGGTCCTATGTTCCATATCTCATTTACCTATATAAAATAATCATGGTTTAGAAAACTTACTTGACCCTTTCTTGAACGCGCGGTGGTTGCTCATGGTGTTGATAGTGAAATTGAGGGGTTTAGTGATAACTTGCTGATTTTTGGGTCAAATTTCAATTTTTTCAATTTTTGATTCAACTCCCTATTCACTCTCTACTGCAAGTATACATGTCAATTGTAGTAATCCTAAATGTCGTATCCACAGTGATTTGAAGTCCTAGACTTCCTAAAAATAATTTAGACTAATCTAATTTAAAGTGGCAAAAATAGGAATTAAATGAAAGTGAAAACAGATTTTTCAAGAAAGCAGAATGATAATTGTTTTTAGATTTATGGAAAGTTAACTAAACTGATTTCTAAATGCTAATATAGAGATTCAAAGGGTTTATCTATCAATGAGGAAGGTCATCCTAGGAATTGGTGCTCATCTAACTTAATTATGGATGAAATTGAACAAGTTATCACTTTTTAGTCAAATCTGATTCAACCTTATGTATGGCTGTTTCACAGCTCAATTAGAGCACAACTAATCAATATATTGTTATATAATTGTTAGCCAAGTTGAATTAGAAGAGGATTCCCACTGAAAATCAAGTTATCATTAAGTTCAACTCAAGTTCTTTGCTGAATTTTGACAATTCAATGAAATCTAAAGTGATAACTTCTAAGTATAGTCACAAAACAAGGAAATCACTTCCATCAGCTAGGCAGGGATGAAACTAATCCAATAATAGTGATAGTGTTCCTTAGTTTATCTCTAAACTACAGGAGAACCTTAAGTTAGCCTCTCGGCAGCAATTAAAAGTGATGTCCCCACCAACACATATTAATTGGAAACACTATGCTTATAATCACAGGTTGGGAACTCAGAAATTGTCATTGCTCCTTAGTTCATCTCTGAATATCAAGGAAGGCCATAAGACCACCTCTCAGTGGTAGATTAAAATAGGGTTTAACCTTCACTAAATTCAAGAAACCAGAAATCAACAACACATTAAAATCAGGAAAGCCAATGGTAATTATAGATTTGAATCATGAAATGTCAAAGTTTCTTAATTCATTTCTGAACAAGATTGGGACATATGATAACCTCTCAGTTGTTCAATTAATTCAGTTTCCCAAATGACAATCAGATTCAAATAACTCAGAAAATTAGAAATCAGGAAGTTCATAATTCAGGAAAATAGAAATCAGATTTTCAATCAAAATAGAATTCAGAAACTTGGCATGGGTTCTTTATTCATTTTTTAACAAAGATTAGATCAAATGACAACTTCTCAGTTGTAAATACAAGTAGGATCTACCAATGACAAGAACAAATTCAGATCAATACAGATTTCATAATTTAGAAGTTTAATTCAGAACTTGATTCAAATGAGGAAATCAGATTTGTCCCTAATCCATCCATAATTAATCTAGACTACTACCCTATCCTAGGAGACATGGAGTTTAGCTCCTCATATTTACAAAATTAGATACAAGATAGAGTGAAAAACTGAGGTAATTCATCCTGAATTGGATCTTGTCGACATGGGTTTCAACAGCACTTCAGCTCCTTCCTTTTGCTCCAAACCCTTGCTGCCTTCTACTCCAATCTTGCAATGGCTGACCTCTCTTCATTTTAGGATTTCTTCAGCTTATATATGGCCTTTAAACACCCTTAGATCAGCATCAAAATGTCCCATATCCTTTGATTGTGCCAAGTGTCCAGTCCTAATATTCCAGCTGCAGAAATCAGCAGCTTTTTGGAGTGGTCCCCCCTACCTTTTCCAGCTTTTGCAATTTGTTTTTCCCTGCTAGAAAGTCCACACATCAAACATCAAAGCCCTTGAATATGATTTAAACAAATAAAGATTAAGATAGTGATATACATCAGTTCAAACATCAAATAGGATTTGGTGTTGTGCAGGAATGAAAACCATAAATCAGAAATGATAACATTTAAAAGAACCCGGAATGATAACTTTGCATATTTTATGGAAAATGTCCAAACATGGGTGATTCAAAGCATTGAAGGCATCAAATGAATTAGGATGACAAGTGAATGAGGTCAGAAATCAAATGTAAATAAGATTTCATAAGAATGATAACTTGGGTGCCAAAAATGATAACTTGGTGCCATAAAAATGATAACTTATCATAACTTTGGTTGTGGTTATCCAAATATGATCAAATTTGAACAACAATGAGTTAGGACAATAATATAATGGTTGCCTAAGGCCTTTATGCAGAATTGATAGTTTTGCATGTCGAAATAACAGTTTTGCCCTTTAACGATAACTTGGCATTGGAAAAATGATAACTTGTTCAAATGGATTAATAATTTTACACAAGTTGAAATATGATCATCCAAATATGATTTATTCATTATACTAATGGATTTAGGACAAGGAAATCATTGAAAATCATCTCACTCAAAATAATGATAACTTGACATATTGGAGTGATAACTTGTCCTAAAAATGATAACTTGGCATAGAAATGAAATATTTATGGATTTTAGCAATTCAGAACTTCTATGCACATGGAATTAAGTATAGAATGAGAAAGATCAACTAGTTATCACAATTCATGCATTCCAAACATAATTAGCCAAAAGTTGGGCAATCAAGGGGCTCGATATGGGTGAAATGCATCCAAAATGGGATAAAAACTATAGTGATCAGCTAGTGATCAAACTCCCCCGAGCTTAGCCTTTTGCTTGTCCTCAAGCAAAACATTTAGAAATTAAGGACAAATTTGAATTAAAAGTTCACAAATGAATTAAAAGTCAGCTGAATTGAGTCCAATGAGTTTTCCACTTTGCCAACACTTCATTCTTTCTAAAAACTCAATTTCTAGCTAGGGAATCATAGATGCTAAAGCAAATTTAAGTCATGAAAGAAGTATTAGCAATAATAAGTTTGAATTTTAGGAATTGTCAACTTTACAAAGGGGTTGAACTACAAATCTCTTCATGAACAGATTTTCACTGCTTAAATAGGTTTAACACCTGTCTTTTATTCATGAAATGCAAGTAAACAGATCAAGACCTGATTTTTATTCATGGTGGTCACAGGATAAAAATTCTGACTTTATTCAGGAGAGGTTCCTTTTTGGAATTTCACTCTCTTTATTTATGCATGCAATGCAAAATGCAACTTTTCACTTTTTCTTTTCTCCATTTTTCTTTTTCTATCCTGTTCATGAAAAGATCAATAGTTCAAACTCAACTATAGTTTAGATCCCTTTGTTTAAAAAGTCAAGTTTTCCTATTTAACATGGCAGCAAGAGCCTTGACTCCCTTCTAGACATCTATATTATCAATTTAATCCATGAATGTCAGCTAGTGTTACCCACAAAAAGAAAAAAATTCAGCTGAAAATTGATTCAAATGCATCTGAATTGATAATGTCAATTAAAGCAAGAAGACTAATGACCAAGTTGGCCACTTGGTATTGGAGTGTACCAACTGTCATAATGAAGTATTTTACCCATTTTAGAGTTAGTATGAGTGAAGGAATTGAATTGAACTCGAATAGTGATAACCAATGATAACTTGTGATAACCGGGTTAAATTAATGATAACTTGCAAAACCTACTTATAACCTGGTGATAAATGATATATGGACATTAAAATAAATTAAAAACATGGTGTAAAAGTTAGAAAAGCACTAGGTTTCCTCCCCCAAGCTTATTCTCAGCACTGTCCACAATAGTGAAAACATATGCTAGGGAGAGGATAGGGAGGGTATGAAATGCATGGAATTGGGCATTTGATTCCTATCCAATGGTTCTTGCATTTCAATCCAAGTCTTTAGGTGTTCCATACTTCATGATTTGCAACAATTCCTGTAGAGAAACAAGAGATATTAGGGAAATCTGCAATTTAGAATTTTAGGGTGCACAATTCAACAATGCAATGAGATTCACTAAATTGGCACTGAAATTCAGCTAAGATAGATTGTGACAACTAATATGCATGATGATTCAGGTATTAATATGATGATTTCAGCATGAATGAAAAGATAATATCAGTTATCAATAGGATTTCAATGAGAAGAATTAAAATTAAGGGTAGGAGTACTCCCTTCTTGTCAATTTGTGGATGGATCTGATTCCTCCCTTCTTTATTCCTGCAAAACAGAAAGGTTAAGTGTAAAATGACTTGGGTTACCTCCCAAGAAGTGCCCTACTTTAGTGTCTTAGGCTGGACATTTTTCCACTTGAATTCAGCTAAGCAAACTTGGCAAATCTTGCAAATTCAACACCTCCTTAGCTGAATCTTGAGTTGTGGGGTTGTATAGCTTCAACCTCTGTCCATTGTTCTTGAATATATCATCTTTATCATTCAGAAGGTCCACAACTCCATAAGGATAAACTTTGTGGACTTTGAAGGGTCCACTCCACCTTGATTTCAATTTTCCAAGGAATAATTTGAGCCTTTAATTGAAAAGCAACACAAGGTCTCCAACCTTGAAATCTTTCTTCAGAATTCTGCTATCATGCCATCTCTTGGTTCTCTCCTTATAGAATTCTGAATTATGGTAGGCATTTAGCCTAATCTCATCCAACTCATCAAGTTGTAAAAGTCTCTTTTGTCCACAAGCCTTTAAGTAATAATTCACGACCTTTACTGCCCAATAGGCCTTATGTTTCAACTCAATTGGTAGGTGGCAAGTTTTCCCATAGATAAGTTTGTAGGGAGAGACACCTATTGGGGACTTGTATGCTGTCTTGTATGCTCAAAGTGCCTCATTTAACTTCAAACTTCAATCTTTTCTTGTCAAGGATATAATTTTCTCTAGAGTAGTTTTTATTTCCCTGTTTAAGATCTCTGTCTGGCCATTGGTTTGAGGGTGGTAAGCAATGAAGATCTTATGCTTAACTCCATACTTATGTAGAAGGTTCTCAAAGCATTTTTCAATGAAATGGCTCCCTGCATCACTTATGACCACCCTTGGAATTCCAAATCTTGAAAAGATTATCTCCTTGAACAATTTAATGACAGCCCTGGAATCAGCAGCTATGGTTGGAATTGCTTCTATCCATTTAGACACATAGTCCATAGCCAACAATATAAACTTGAATCCACATGAACTAGGAGATGGGCCCATTTAGTCAATGCCCCAAACATCAAATATCTCCACCTCCAGAATTCCTTGTTGTGGCATTTCATTCCTTCTTGAGATGGAGCCTGCTCTTTGGCATTCATCACAGCTTTTCACATACAAATGGGCATCTCTGAATAAGCTAGGCCAATAGAAGCCAGATTGAAGGATTTTTTCTACTGTCTTCTGTGTGGCACCATGCCCACCATATGGAGATGAGTGGCAAGCCTCCAAGATTTCTTGGAATTTTGATTGTGGTACACATCTCCTGTACATGCCATCAGGGGAATTTTTGAACAAAAGGGGGTCATCCCAATAGTAATCCTTTAAATCATGGAAAAACTTCTTTTTTTGTTAATAAGTGAAGTTAGGAGGAACAATCCCACAGGCCAAGTAATTCACAATGTCTGCATACCAGGGAATTGAGTTTGCTAATATTGCCATCACGAAGTCATCAGGAAAGGAATCATTGATAGGAAGTATTGAGGATTCTTGGACTCCCTCCATCCTAGAAAGATGATCAGCAACTAAGTTCTCACTATTTCTTTTGTCCCTGATTTCTACATCAAATTCTTGCAACAACAAGATTCATTTGACGAGCCTTGGCTTGGATTCCTTCTTGTTGATCAGGTGTCTTACTGCCTGGTGATCAGTGAAAACAATCACTTTGGAACCAATTAAATAAGATCTGAACTTGTCAAAGACAAATACAACAACAAGTAGCTCCTTCTTAGTTGTGGCATAGTTGACTTGGGCTTCATCCAATGTCTTGCTAGAATAACATATAACATAGTGTTTCTTCTCCTTGGTTTGTCCCAACACTGCCCCTACAACCTGATCTAATGCATCACACATGATTTCAAAAGGTAGAGTCCAATCTGGGGGTTGCACAATAGGGGCTGAAATGAGGGCTTCTTTTAATTGGTAAAAGGCCTTCATGCAATCTTCATCAAAATTGAATTCCACATCTTTTGATAGCAACTTTGTGAGGAGTCTTGTTATCAATGAAAAGTTTTTAATGGATCTTCTATAGAAGCCTGCATGCCCCAAAAAATTCCTTATAGCCTTCACATTCTTTGGAGGTGGCAACTTCTCAATGACTTCAATCTTTGCTTTGTCCATTTCAATCCCTCTATTGGATACAATGTGGCCCAATACCACTCCTTGAACCATGAAGTGACACTTTTTTCAATTCAGAATTAGATTGGATTCCCTGCACCTTTGTAACACTTTTGTCAAATTTTCCAAACAAGCCTCAAAGGAATCTCCATAAACTGAAAAGTCATCCATAAACACCTCCATAATGTCCTTAATGAAATCTGAAAAGATGGATATCATACACCTCTGAAATGTGGCAGGAGCATTGCATAATCTAAATGGCATCCTCCTATATGCAAATGTCCCATATGGACAAGTGAAGGTAGTCTTATGTTGGTCTTGTGGATGGATAGGAATCTGCAAGAAGCCTGAATAGCCATCCAAATAACAAAAGTGAGAGTGCTTTGCCAATCTCTCCATCATTTGATCAATGAAAGAAAGTGGAAAGTGATCCTTCCTGGTTGCCTTGTTCAATTTCTTGAAATCAATGCACATCCTCTAACCTGTAACTGTCCTGATGGAAATGAGCTCATTAGAATCTGATTTGACTACTATAATCCCTCCTTTCTTGGGCACCACTTGGACAGGGCTGACCCATTCACTATCTGAAATGGAATAAATGATCACAGCATTCAGCAACTTCAACATTTCCTTTTTGACAACTTCCTTCATAATTGGGTTGAGTTTTCTTTGACATTCAATGGAGGACTTGTAGCTATCCTCCATAGGAATCCTATGCATACAAATTGAGGGATTAATACCATTGATATCATCAATAGAATAGCCAATCATCTCCTTGTACAGCCTTAATTTTCTTAGCAACTCTTCAACCTGATTTTTAGGCAAGGTGGCATTGATAATAACAGGAAATGTTGAATTCTCTCTCAAGAATTTATACTTCAGGTTGCTAGGGAGAGGCTCGAGCTCCAACTTAGAGGAATTTTCTTGGGCTGAATCAGGTTGAAGCTCAGCAATGATAACCTGGTACACTTCATTCTGAGATTCTGATTTTTCCACTAATTTTGAAGAATTCAGCACTGATTTGTATGCCTTAGCCTCTGGATCCTCTAGTTCCTTCAAATAATCAAACATTAGGCACATTTGCAATGGATCTTCAATGGGAATTATGGCAGAAACTTGCTGAACAACTTGATCTAGTTGTTCCTCTTCAAAGTCATTTTATTGAAAATTTGGCATACTGATAACTTATGCCAAATTAAATTCTATCTTATCCTCTCCAGGTTGGAATGTCAATCTGCCCTCCTTGACATCAATGACAACCCCAGCAGTGGCTAAGAAGGGTCTCCCTAGAAGAATAGGGGTATTCAAATCCTCATCCATGTCAAGTACCACAAAGTTTACTGGTATGTAAAATTTGCCAATTTTGAGGGGTATGTTCTCAATGATTCCATGTGGGTACTTGATGGATCTATCTGCCAGCTGTAGAGACATGTTTGTAGGCTTCAAATCTCTAACTTCAAGCTTCCTACAAAGTGAAAGAGGTATGACACTCACTGATGCACCCAAATCACACATTGCCCTTTGAATCTTCCTATTTCCAATTTCACAAAGTATGGAGAAGCTTCCTAGATCTTTCAACTTGGGCGGCAATTTATTTTGGATGATTGCAGAGGCTTCTTCAGTCAAGACAATGGTCTCATGTTCCATAATTCTCCTCTTCTTGGTAAGGATCTTCTTAAAAAAATTTGCATATGAAGACATCTCCTGAATTGCCTCTACAAATGGCACATTTATATACAACTTCTTCAGGATTTCAATAAATCTTTCATATTGTTGGTCCTGCCTTGCCTTGATTAGCCTTTGAGGGAAATGCACCTTATCAAAAATTCTAGCCCTGACTTCACCTTGAGGATGTTGATTCTGATTTTCCAAGACAACCCCTCATTTGATTTTTCTGCAGGTCCTGAACTTGTACTGACTTCAGCTGAATTTCCCTCAACATTCCTCATTGGTTCTTCTATAATTTTCCCACTCCTGAGCTAGACAGCTTGGACTTGCTCTTTGGGGTTCAATTCAGGTTGTCCAGGGAAGAATAGGGAGGTCTAGCTAAGGTGCTAGGTTGCTGAGCAACTTGGTTCTCAATAGTATCAAGTCTAGAATTAATTTTTAAAATTGCCTCCTCCTGATTGTCTTGCTTCTTCAGAATTTGTTGCAGCATCTCCTCTATTTTTGAGAATTGAGAAGGTTGAGTTGGTGGTGGTTGCTCAAAAGGAGGTCTTTGCACTTGAACTTGTGGAGGCTGGTATGGTGGAAGTTGATTCCTTGGCAAAATCTTGGGTTGCCAATTAGAATTTTGCATAGGTAGCCCTTGATAGTGATTGACCATGTAGGAGAGGTAGGGATGGTTCCTATTCTCTGGAGTATAAAATTTAGCAGGTGGCTTGACTTCATAATTTCCCACAGCATTGACTTGATCTATGGATTGATCGTATTGCTGCATTATCAAGTTGCAACTCTCAGTGACATGGCCATGTTTTCCACATACATCACACATTGATTCCTAATTTGAAGACTTTCCTACATTAGTGGACAAATTCATGTTCTCCAATGCCTTTTTCAGTCCTTCTTCAATCTGGACAGCAATGTTATTGACTTGATTTTCATTTGATGGCCTTCTTGTCCTGTCATGTGTAAGGAAATGGTGATTCTTGATCATGTTCTCAATTAATTGGTAGGCTTCATCAATATTTCTTGATGCAAATATCTCTCCTGCAGCTGTATCCAATGCAACCTTGCTGGGGTAATTCAATCTTTTCTGAAAAATAGTTGACAAGTTGCCATTTTTCAAAGCCATGATGTGGACATGCCCTCAACAAACCTTGGAGTCTTTGCCATGCATCACATATATTCTCTTGATCCAATTGGTAGAACCTCACAATCTGATCTCTATAGTTATCAGTTTTGCTAGGTGGGAAGAATTCAGCTAGAAACAATTGAATAATAGATTCTCAAGTAGCCATCTCTTCTGGTTTGAGGCTCTTGTACCAAGTCTTGACCTTGTCCTTGAGTGAGAAAGAGAACAATCTCATGTAGATAACATTCATGGGTGTATTATTGAAGTGGACAGTGCTGCAAATTTCCTTGAAATTATCCAAATGTGAGGTTGGATCTTCATTCCCTAAACCAGAAAATTGGTATTGCCTTATCATTGTCACCAAGGCTGGATTCACTTCAAAGTTTGCAGCTGGGGCTAGGACTCCATTCCCTTGTTGATTTCTGACATTATTAGGAGAATAACAATCCTTTAATGTTCTTGGTGCAGCCATGTTCACTTGCTCCTCTTCCTCTTCTTCAAAAATCCTTCTTCTTACCTCAATTCTTTGCAATCTTCTCCTTCTCAAGAATCTTCTTTTAGGTTCAGGATCTGATTAATAATAGTCTTCTTGATTGTCCAAATCCTGCATAAATGAATTCAGAAGTATCAAATTGAGAAAAGAAAGAAAACTAGACAAAATTGAAAAATTGAGAATGATAACTTGCAAAAACTGATAATTGGCCTAATAAATGGACTGAAAATTAGTCTAAAACTAATCTAAACTATCTAAGTTAGTTTAATTGACCTCAAATCCTTGGCAACGACGCCAAAAACTTGATAGTGAAATTGAGGGATTTAGTGATAACTTGCTGATTTTTGGGTCAAATTTCAATTTTTTCAATTTTTGATTCAACTCCCTATTCACTCTCTACTGCAAGTATACAGGTAAATTGTAGTAACTCTAAATGCCGTATCCACAGTGATTTGAAGTCCTAGACTCCTAAAAATAATTTAGACTAATCTAATTTAAATTGGCAAAAATAGGAATTAAATGGAAGTGAAAATAGATTTTTTAGGAAAGCAGAATGTTAACTGTTTTTAGATTTCTGGAAAGTTAACTAAACTAAATTGTAAATGCTAATCTAAAGGCTAAAAGGATATATCTATCAATGAGGAAGGTCCTCTTAGGAATTGGGGTTCATCTAACTTAATTATGAATGGAATAGAACAAGTTATCATTTTTTAGTCAAATCTGATTCAACCTTATGTATGGCTGTTCTCACAGCTCAATTAGAGCACAACTAATCAATATATTGTCATATAATTGTTAGTCAAATTGAATTAGAAGAGGATCCCCACTGAAAATCAAGTTATCATTAAGTTCAACTCAAGCTCTTTGCTGAATTTTGACAATTCAATGAAATCTAAAGTGATAACTTCTAAGTATAGTCACAAAACAAGGAAATCACTTCCATCAGCTAGGCAGGGATGAAACCAATCCAATAATAGTGCTAGTGTTCCTTAGTTTATCTATAAACTATAGGAGAACCTTAAGTTAGCCTCTCGGCAGCAATTAAAAGTGATGCCCCCACCAACACATATTAATTGGAAACACTATGTTTATAATCACAGGTTGGGAAATCATAAATTGTCATTGCTCCTTGGTTCATCTCTGAATCTCAAAAAAGGCCATAAGACCACTCTCAGTGGTAGATTAAAATAGGATTTAACAATAGCAATCATATTTCACTAAATTCAGGAAACCAGAAATCAGCAACACATTAAAATCAGGAAAGCCAATGGTAATTATAGATTTGAATCATGAAATGTCAAAGTTTCTTAATTCATTTCTGAACAAGATTGGGACATATGATAACCTCTCAGTTGGTCAATTAATTCAGTTCCCAAATGACAGTCAAATTCAAATAACTCAGAAAATTCGAAATCAGGAAGTTCAAAATTCAGGAAAACAGAAATCAGATTTTCAATCAAAATAGAATCCAGAAACTTGGCATGAGTTCTTTATTCATTTATGAATAAAGATTAAATCAAATGACAACTTCTCAGTTGTAAATACAAGTAGGATCTACCAATGACAAGAACAAATTCAGATCAATACAGATTTCATAATTTAGAAGTTTAATTCAGAACTTGATTCAAATGAGGAAATTAGATTTGTCCCTAATTCATCCACAATTAATCTAGACTACTACCCTATCCTAGGAGACATGGAATTTAGCTCCTCATATTTACAAAATTAGATACAAGATAGAGTGAAAAACTGAGGTAATTCATCATGAATTGGATCTTGTCGACATGGGTTTCATCAGCACTTCAGCTCCTTCCTTTTGCTCCAAACCCTTGCTATCTTCTACTCCAATCTTGCAATGGCCGACCTCTCTTCATTCCATGGGCTTATATATGACCTTTAAACACCTTTAGATCAGCATCAAAATGTCCCATATCCTTCGATTGTGCCAAGTGTCCAGTCCTGAGATTCCAGCCACAGAAATCAGTAGCTTTTTGGAGTGGTCCCCCCACTTTTTCCAGCTTTTGCAATTTGTTTTTCCCTGCTAGAAAGTCCACACAGCAAACATCAAAGCCCTTGAATAGGATTTAAACAAATAAAGATTAAGATAGTGATATACATCAGTTCAAACATCAAATAGGATTTGGTGTTGTGCAGGAATGAAAACCATAAATAAGAAATGATAACATTTAGAACCCGGAATGATAAGTTTGCATATTTTATGGAAAATGTCCAAACATGGGTGATTCAAAGCATTAAAGGCATCAAATGGATTAGGATGACAACTGAATGAGGTCAGAAATCAAATGTAAATAAGATTTCATAAGAATGATAACTTGGGTGCCAAAAATGATAACTTGATGTCATAAAAATGATAACTTGTCATAACTTTGGTTGTGGTTATCCAAATATGATCAAATTTGAACAGCAATGAGTTATGACAATAATATAATGGTTTCCTAAGGTCTTTGTGCAGAATTGATAGTTTTGCATGTCGAAATGATAGTTTTACCCTTTAACGATAATTTGGCATTGGAAAAATGATAACTTGTTCAAATGAATTAATAATTTTGCACAAGTTGAAATATGATCATTCAAATATGATTTATTCATGATAGTAATGGATTTAGGACAAGAAAATCATTGAAAATTAGCTCACTCAAAATAATGATAACTTGACATATTAGAGTGATAACTTGTCCTAAAAATGATAACTTGGCATAAAAATGAAATATTTATGGATTTTAGCAATTCATAACCTTTATGCACATGGAATTAAGCATAGAATGAGGAAGATCAACTAGTTATCACAATCCATGCATTTCAAACATAGTTGGCCAAAAGTTGGGCAATTAAGAGGCTCGATATGAGTGAAATACATCTAAAATGAGATAAAAATTATAGTGATCAGCTAGTGATCAGGTGTGTGCACATGAACACTATTTTATTAAAAACAACTAAGAATTGTCTCTCGTTAGGCTTTGATACCATTGTAACTCCCTGAGATTTTTTTCTTTTGCTTGTCCAGAAGGCTATCTTGGCGACCCCACTCAATTCTATAACTTAACTATGATCAGCCAACATGCTGGTTTACAATAGCGGAAAACAATAATTTATACCATATGCGGAACCATTTGTACAACATCCAAAACCTTTGGATTAGGGCCCACGTCTATATAATAATGGACCCTACATTCATGTGCATGTCATCCGTTATGGGAGCCACCAATCGTCTCACCATTACCTGTATGGATCCAAGTACAAGGGCAAAGTCCAATGAGATAACTCAGTACGTAGGGTCATCTATTATAATAAACAATTATGCATAACAATATATGATTGGTCAACATAGATAATGTTTAACAATAATCAGTAAATCATTAACAATTCGATCAATCATCATAATTATCCATATCATCAATTACTGATGACCAATATCCATTTAATTCGATTCAATTATCTTAAATCAATTACCAATTGGCCATAGGTCGGTGAATGCTATAATAACAATTATCAATTATAATTTCTATTAATAATTCAATAATTCAATTATCCATCATCCACTATGGCGTAAATAATGGTCCATCGGCCACTAGAGAGCAATTCAATTACCAATCAACCACGAGGGCAAAATCAATTATCTATCAGCCACTAGGGCAATTCAATTAATAATTCAACTCAGTTCGATTATCTCATGTCTATTAAATAATAATTGTCAATTCAATATCAATTACCTTTAATCAATCACCAATTGGCCAGAGGCCAATGAAAGCCATAATTCGACAATTAATAATTTAATTATCAATTAACAATTGATCAATTCTCAATTGGCCAAAGGTCAATGAAGGTCACAATAACAATTATCAATTCAATTTTATTAATAATTTATCAATTCATTTATCCAGCACAAATGATGTAGTTAATTATCCATCAGTCTTAAAGGCGCAATTCGATTGTCCATTAGCCATAAAGGCGCAATTCGATTATCCATCAGCCACGAGGGCGAAATCTCCACTAGGTTGCAATTCAATTATCAATTCAATCTTAGGAGTTACAATCAACCCCTTCGAACGTAATATGAGAGTTCTCTATTATTAGGGGACACCACGCCACTTCATGTCAATTAATAAGTTCGTGTATGATGAGGGACGAATGACCACACCTAGGACAATCATAGTTTGTTACCCTATCTGCCCAATTCAATTCAGTTATCCATCAGCCCGAAGGCCCTATTAGTCCGATGGCCCAATCAGCTCGAAGGCCCTATTAGCTCAAAAACACAATTAACCCGAAGGTGCAATATTAGCCCAAAGGCCGTATCAGCCCGAAGACGTAATATTAACTCGAAGGTCCTATCAACCCGTAGGTGTAATATTAGCTTAAAGGCCCAATTAGTCCGAATGCCCTATCAGCTCGAAGGCATAATATTAGCCCGACGGCCCTATCAACCCGAAGGTGCAATATTAGCCCGAAGGTCCAATCAGCTCAAAAATGTAATATTTGCCCGAAGGCCTCCGAAGGCGCAATTAGTCCGAAGGCCCTATCAGTACACATGGGTCCAATAAATTTTCAACTTTTATCCCAATTACCTAAATTGTCTATCTTCAATAATTATCTTAGGTTAAACATGACCCAATCAAAAAATCACTATATCAATATATTAATCAATCGGATATGATAACAATTCGATCAGGATCAATCAATAAGGTCAATGGATCATTACCATAATCAATATCATGATTGGGTGTAATCACAATAATAATTAATATGATGACAATCTGATCAGATATGATTATACTAAAATCATATATGATCGACAATGATTAACAATATTAACAATTCAATAAACTAAAAATAAATTCATAAAAATATGTTTTCTATTCCAGGACTCTATCTGCATCGATCATTATCCTGGCCGTGTTAAATGGAACCCGGGCAAGATTCTGTCACCGTCAGGAATTATATTTCCAACATAATTTTCGATAATCCTATCTATGTTATTTGATATTCAATCGATGCAAATAATATATAATCTCTGTGTAACAGAAAAGAGTCTTGGGGTCCATGTCATGGAAAACCGATGACATGAAGATCCCTCTACGCAACTTAAGTTGTTTGAAAAATCAACTATGTTGCTGTTGTTTGTGTACTGCATGGACATCACGAATTTGGCTGACGATTCCTCCTTATTGACATTCTGAAACTTTTGGTTATCACTTGGATCTTATTCTCCTCTGTTGGAGCTTTGAAACGATATATCGCCTATGCTCTCAAGTGCCTCGGTTTGTGAGAAAATGAAGAACAAAGAGGAGCTCTCGTGCAGAAATTCTGTAGAGACAAATAATACTTTCTAACCACCATTTAGACCTTATGACCATTTATCATTAATTATCAACTTTTAATTATTCAGATTTAATTAAATTCGAATTTCATTAATTATTTAATAACCATACTTATCAAAAATCCATCTCTACTCAAATTACTTCTTATCTCCTCCATAACTTCTCTCAATCAAACTCTATCTCCATCTTTTATCAATAACTTATGTTAACCAAATTATACCTTTATTTTATTTTTTTATTTCTTTCTTTTCTCTAATTTTCGTAATTATTTAATATGATAAGATTTTATCATCTAATTTTCGAAATTATTTAATATAATAATATTGTATCACCTAATTTTTGGATTAAAATAATGATAAATATTATTTTAATTGCTGAAAAATCCATAGAACTCTCAATCTTATCCTATTTAGGAGCCCTATAATCATTAAATATTCTTTTGGATCTCAAATTAAATTGAAATCTCTAATCAAAATCTAATCACAATTTTTACTCCGAATAGGATTAAATCTTTCTTTCTTTTCCTTTTTCCTTTCTAACCATACTTTTAATTTGCAAATTACTTTATTGTCCTTATTGAAATCTTGGGGTGTTACATGATAGCAAAATATGATCAAATATGATGACAATATGATCTGATATGATGATTAGATATGATAATAATATAATCAAGAATGAATACAATATGAGTAGCACAATTATAATAACACATCAACATATCATATTCCAATAATAATAACGACATGATAATTACCATAAAACTGATAATTAAAATAAATAAGTAATAAAATAACGGCCCCTTTTTTTACCTTATTCCTTTCTCTCTCTTCATGACTTTGGCAAAAACTTCTTTTAATGTTATGTTTTTTTCTCTCTCCACATCATTTAGCACCACCATGTTCTGTCCTTGCTCTCTTTCTAATCTCATTCATTTCTCTCTCTAATCTTCTTCTTATTAAGAGAAAGTCCTTCTATTTATTTATTTATTATTTTTTTTCATGGGCATAAACATCTTATCAATTTTCTTCTTACATATCATCTTCTCTCTCTTCCCTCCTCTCTCCTCCTTCCTCTTTCTAATACTTTTTGGCTGTAATCTTGATTTTATTTTCTTTTTCATTTTTTCTCTTCTCTCAATCTCTTTCTCTCTCCTAATTTTTCGCTCGAACAACCTTTGCATTTTTTTCTTTTCTCTTTCACCACCAAACGCTGCATGATGTTTTTTTTCTTTCTCCTCAATTTTCTCTTTCCTATATAATAACCCAACTCATTCCCTTCTCTCTATATACTGATGTCAGGGCATGTTTATTTTGCTTTCGCACCATAATTCGCGGTCGAAAAAAAGATCTTCCCTCGCCGACACCAACATATTCTTGTGCTCTAAATATAATCTAATAAATAATCCTACGGATCCCCTCTTACTTACCTCATTTCACACCTAATCATTCGACGTTTAATTACACCTTGCAGTCACCGGACGTCGCGCCCCTCTTTCTTATTGTCTCTGAGACCTCACGCCACTGTCACGGACACAAGAACCAATGGAAAAAATTTCTTTGACGGTCGGCCCTAAGGATTTATTTAGAGGGCTCCAATTCATCTAAAAACTTTCAATCCCAATCAAATTTAATCTTTTAATTAATATCCTTTAACAAATTCTGATTTTATTCCAATGAATAAATAAATTATAAATTTAATTAAATGATCGCATAAGACATCTTTTCCTTACTTAAACTCCACCTCAATTTTCCTTTACTTTAAGAATTTATTAATTATAATATTAATAATGACCATAATTCCCAAAATAAGATTATTAAAATATTCCTTTATTAACCATAACAAATTTGGCTCGTTACAGTATGAGAGTTTCGTTACTTTTCATATTACTTATCTTCTTGCTTTACACTTGCAGGATCTTAACATGATGGTATAACTCAGGAATCATACTTGCAATCCTGATTGAGATGCATGGTGCAAGCCATCTGACACATGAAAGGAAAGTATACATATCTCAATTATGTATATGCTAAATTATTTAATAAATTCAGATATGTGATAGGTTATATTCTTCTTATTGTGAATGCGGAACCGAGGACATTTTGAAAAGGAGGGAATGATATGAAACTAGAAATGCCTATAAATGTTGCCGGTGATAGAAGAATATTCTAACAAAGTTGGATGATCAAGATAATTCAAACATAAGAAAATTGAAGATAATCAAGAATGTTTGTGATTTACAATTGATCCAATTACAATATCGAGTTGGATCCGATCCAACTTCTTTACACATTAGGACACATGAAGAATTAGCATAATTTGGGTAAAAAAAATTATGGTTTAACCATATTTCTTTGGAAATTGGAAATTAATTGTACATGAAAATTCTGCTAAGATTTATAAGAGGAGTTTTATTTGGTTATTTTAAGAGTCTAGTTATCTTACTTGTTGGCTAAATTAGGGATTTTTCCACCTCAAATTCTAGTATTTAGAGCCTATAAATACTGGTATTTGTAATTATTTTAGACATCTTTAAATTTATTGAATTATGGCTTAATTGCATTTGTTGTGAGAGAACTCCTTCAAGCCGTTCTTCGGGACTTCCACTTTTAATTAGAAGGTTGATAATTTTTTATTAAATTCATCTATTCATAATATCGATTGCTTGGTTCATTAATAATTTTGAGATTGATATTTTCACTGTCTAAAATTCCTTTGATCTCATTTCTATTTATTATCATCATTATTAGGTATCGTATCACCTTTTTGAGATGGTACTTGGCCAATTTATGAGGTGGTCTAACCTGTTTACTACTTACAAGTTGTTTTTTAAAATATTAGTATTTGGCAAATTATGTTTTCTATTATAAATTATAAGATTCGCACTTCATACATTGAAAATAATAAAAATGGAGATCTTTAACTTATATTTGTTTTGCTAATTTATCATTGTATGTAACGATCCGAAATCTACTCTAAAAGTTTTGAGCATTTAAGAGAATTTCATGTTGTTAGCCCGTTCATCATGCATCATTTAATAGTGGAAGACTTAACAATTTAGATAAAAGTCACAATAAATAAAAACTTTCTATTACTCATAAAAATTAATATTTTATAAGACATCAAATGCCTAAAACCTTTATTACATTATTAGTCCATTGTTCATGTAGAATCATATGACTTATTTAAACCTAAATATGTGCAACACTTCGTTGTTAGCTTGAGTTATCATCCATCATTTAATCTTGATTTCTTGCACGGATCTAGAGTGTAAGTTTATTCAGTTAGAGTATGTAAAAGTCATGCATGCCATGATATCCTATCATATAATACTATATGCAATGTATCATCATTATAATAACATATGAACATGCATACCATGAATTATATAATGAATCTTACATGAAATTACATCATGTTTCCATTCATTCTTCAAATAACTTCCTTGAAACATAAAATCATGACATATCTGCTTGCTTTCATATCCATCATTTGCAAGTATCATCTAATAAGAATATTCATTCATATCATTTTATAAACAATCATGACATGTAACATAGCATTTCATTTCACTTTCGTTGTCATGTACATTCTACGAGTTTTTTTTATAACTCATTGATCCTTACTTATAAATTAACATCTTTCATACTTTACATTTCCTCGGGGTCACTTTGTAACCCTTTGGACCTTCTTTCATTCTTCTTCCTTTCCTTATTATGTGATACTTCACGTGACATCTTCATCTTTCATCCTTATCACATAAATATCATCTTGACTTTCTTTTCATATCATAAGAACACATAATAAAAGTGAAGAACTTTTATTCTTAGTCATATTTAGGAATACACACTTTATGATAAGAGATATTGTTCTTTGAAAAGTACATACACAGATGTAAAACTTTACTTCTCGAACTTAGGTCTCCTTGAAGTACATATATAAGTGTTGTACTTTACTTTACATCTTTCTTAAAAAGTTAAAATTCATTTTCACTCTTATAACATCTTTGATCTTAACATAGTTGAAAGAATCATATCAACATCATGATATTTCTAGCTAGGTCACATCATTGGAAACACGCACATTATAAGAGTGAGGGATTTATATTTCAAGGAATACATAAGTCATGATAGTGAGAAACTTTATTTCAAAGAATATACACACTTTTTTATGAGAGACTTATTTTATCTAATAAGAAGCTCATACACAAATGCCGGACTTTACTTCACGGGCTCATGTTCCCTTTAAATACATACATAGGTGCATGACTTTGCTTTCCATCATTGATGAGTGACAAAAATATTCTTCAACTTTAGGTGCATTATATCTTGCAATACAACAATCATTCATATCAATCATTCTTCAACTTTTAATCTAATTACAATTGAGCATGTCTAAATGTGCGTCTAGGTGATCGTCAATACATCAATCAATATTTTATGAATAGCATCATATATAAAATATATGAAATGTCATAAAGCATTATACATCAACAAATAAATGTATTTGTAATGTATATAAACATTTAAAGAAAATGCATAATGCCAACTTTTCTTATTTGACAATTCTGGCACATTATCAATAAAATAATTATAGCTCAATAAATAGACATTTATTTTGATTGAATTTAATTTTCTTACAAATTATACTTTCATAGGAATCACATATAAAATTCATGGACTTTATCTTTTTGGCATTTAATTACATAAATTCATACAACTACCGAGATCTATTTTTTACATAGTATTCTGACAGTAGATAATAAAATATTAATAATTTAATCTATACTTATTATTTTCAAATGATTTCAATTTCCACAAAACAAAAATACAAACTCTTAACTTGTGCATAAATTTCAAACCCCAATTCAATATATCTAAATTTAGATAGATTTTACAACTTCTTCTTGGTATTACTTGAGATAGTATGATAGTAGTCCGATTTTTGAATCATAACTATTTTTATATATCATCAAATCGGATGAAATAAATTCTTATGAAAACTAGATTTCGAGAGTTTTCCATCCATCCATTGTTTGTTTTTTGGATAAGTAAAATCTAACAAAACAATTATTAAAAATAATCACAAATTTAAGAGCAACATAAATTATGAAACTCTCGTTTGTGCAATCCTTGTTCGTGAAACACCCAATCAAAATCTCTATCAAGAATAAGATGTTCTTGAAATTCTCAATTCAAACAATAATAACATTGAGAGAAGAGAGAGGAGTTTGAATCTCCTTTACACGTCTTTAGATTTTTGACATAAAATCTTTTTTCTTAATCATTTTGTATTCTTTTTCATCATCTAAAAGCCTCTAGATATTTTTGTTCTTTTTCTTAAAATCATCGATCTTCTCTATGTTGATCTTAAAATAGAGCAAGCATAGAGTTCTAAAATCTCCTATCTTTATACTTTTCTTGGTGCCTTAGTGGACAAGAAAGAGAGAGAAGAGAAGCTCAAGGGTTAGGTTTTTGAGGAATTAATAGGATTATTGATCCCTTATATAGAATTTACATTAACATTTTGATCGGCTCAAATATCTTTGGATCAAAATTTTGAATTATCAC
The DNA here is from genome assembly GCA_030549335.1 of Pontederia crassipes. Lineage (NCBI taxonomy): Eukaryota > Viridiplantae > Streptophyta > Magnoliopsida > Commelinales > Pontederiaceae > Pontederia > Pontederia crassipes. Next base: position 59,043,915 of record CM060189.1, on the reverse strand, counting down.
ATCGTACCTCCCAACTTTTTAAAATATTTTTGCCCACCAAAATTTTTTTCTTTGACATATATTTTGTTCGCTGGGTTCACAAATATAAACGGTAAAGTTATCATAAATTAAATTTTCACTAGAAATACTAATTCTTAATGGAAAATTATATCTACTTCAGTTCTGAATGTGAAAACAAGCATTGTAAAAAGGGAGAAATATGTATACATATTTTAGGCCTGAATGATGCTACAAGCATAAGCGTGATCATAAAAATATATTCTTGTAATGATAAAAATTATACAAGTAAATGATATTTATTATTAAATTACATATTTAATCTAATTAAAATATATAATTGTTGATATAGTATTCTATTTTTGATGCAATACAATAATAATGAGGAGGAATGTATAATTTAAAAGCGAGAAATAGTTTTTTCATGATAATGGATAAAATGTACCTCATAATGTATTATGATAATAAAATATTAATCTAATTGAGATAAAACATATATGTTACAAAATAAATAAATAAATAAATAAATAAATAATATTAAAAAATTAAAGTAACTTATTTAATTTGAGTCGAACATACCACTTATGATATTACACCCAATGCACTTATGGTACTAAGCACTAATTTTATTTGTGCAATGAATTTAGGTGCACCACGCCCATGCTTACTACGCACTATACTTATATATTAATTACATTTTTTATTTATATATTGTGACTAAATGCAAATATTTTATTTGTTAATAGTTTTGAAAATGATTTGTCTTTAGCAACTTAGCAATTATTTAATTTATATCATTAATTAAGTCATTTTTTCAAGTACATAATTATTTACTTTTTAAAATTAACGTGCCTATTGACACTTTAATGTTTATAGCATCTTTTATCACCTGAACGTTTGACCTTTTAGACTCCAATCAAATTTGAACCCGAACGATCAAATAACAATCATTATAATTATTAAGTTTATTATTATTAATTAATGTACGTATTGCTACACGCCAATATCCAATGGCGTGAACGAAAAGGCCTCTGGACTTCATCGTAATTATCGGCCCATAAAGTGATATCTCAAACGGGCATGAGACGGCCCATAAATGGCCATCCATCGATCTCTCTCTCTTCCTGAAATAAAATTCTCCATCTTTTCGAGGGTTTAGGGTTTGCGGTCACTTCACCAAAACCCCTCTCCGATTCCCGGAGGGGCTCCGGAAGCACGGAGCAATGGAGCAGCGGTTGGCGAACACATGGCGGATGACAACAAACGAGAGGAGCTTCGTCGAGGCCGCCCTCGCTGCGGACATCCGCGTCGACGGCCGCCGGCCCTTCGATTACCGCCGCCTCACTATCGAGTTCGGCAGGTGCAGTAGGATGCTCTCTCTCTCTCTCTCTCTCTCTCTCTCTCTCTCTCTCGCGTCGTAGTTCCTTTTTTCTTTTTTTTTTGCTTTTCCATTTGATTTGTGTTTTCGTCAGATTGTCGTGGTACTTGTTGTCTTCATCCCAGCGTTCTATAATTTGATGAGAATATACGGAAATGTGATTTTCTTTTAATTGTAGCTTGTTTTCGTCTGATTCAGTTGGCTTTTGCTTTGCGAGCTCTGGTGGATTGCTTTAATGTTACTTCTTCCTTTTTTTTTGTTCTTTGATGTATGTGTTCACAATTCCTCTGTCAAAACGCGATTATGATTCATATACTGCTTAAAGCTTCTTTCTTAGTACTTCCTTCTGATGTTTTGCAAGTTATACTTTTTTAACAAATTTTCGGGGGACTTAAGTTGAAACTTGCACAAATTACTAGAATGGATTATGATGACATTGTTATCACAGTGTCGATGACAATAAACTGAACACATTCTATTCTTTGTGTAGGGAAAATGGTTCCTCAAAGGTACTACTTGATCAGACTTATGTGATGGCCTATGTTACTGCTCAGCTGGTCCAACCATATCGAGATCGGCCAAATGAAGGCACATTTTCAGTATTTACTGAGTTCTCACCAATGGCTGATCCATCTTTTGAAGCAGGACGGCCAGGAGAATCTGCTATTGAACTAGGCCGTGTTATAGACCGTGGTCTTCGGTAAGTGCCTTTGATATGAATACAATATTTCGTTAGCATGCAATACGTTGTATTTTCTTTTTCTTTATTTTATTACTGCAAGAAAATAGGAGCATTTCTGGTACTTTTTATTTAACACAATATCAAGTTAAAGTTTTCTTTGTTGTAATGTTTTCAACTATTTGTTATTACCTTTCAGGGAAAGCAAGGCTGTAGATATGGAATCCTTATGTGTTGTTTCTGGGAAATCAGTCTGGGCAATTCGTGTGGACCTCCACATTCTTGATAATGGAGGGTAGACAAGAAATTGCCAATTGTTCTGCTACAGTAGTTCAGTTTTGTATTGTATGAGGACTCAGCATTTATTTATTTTTTCTATGAATTAGGAATCTCATTGATGCTGCTAATATTGCGGCTTTAGCAGCTCTCATGGTTTTTCGGAGACCTGAATGTACATTAGGAGGAGAGAACAATCAGGATATTATTGTTCATGACCCTGAGGTCAGCCATCTCTGCATGTTGTATAACTCTTTTGCCTTACATGTTAAGATGTGAAATTTGATTTCCTTGCTGTGTGCAAAATTTCGTTTTAGCCAGCAACAACACCATATCTGAAAAACTCATCTCTTCAAGCACTGTTTTCAAGTTATTTTGTTGTATGGGCTTGTCATCTTTCTAATCACCTCCTTATTTTATCTTATGTTTTGAACAGGTCCGAGAACCTCTTCCACTCATAATCCATCATCTGCCCATAGCAGTTACTTTTGCTTTTCTTGGTGAAGGCAACATCGCAGTACAGTGAATGATATAGTTTGTCCTTTATATTTATAATTATTTCATGTTCCCTATTCTTTTCACACCCACTTTGCCATGAAATCTGTATTCCCCAGATACTTGATCCTTCTTATAAGGAAGAAGCTGTTATGGGAGGAAGGATGACTGCTACACTAAATGCAAATGGTGATATTTGTGCTGTTCAAAAGGCTGGTGGTGAGGGGGTTATGTCTAGTGTGATAATGCAATGTCTAAGAATCGCCTCTGTGAAAGCTGCTGATATCACAAGCAAAATTAAGAATGCAGTGAGTGATTTTTCTTCTGAACATGTTATTATTTAACATGCTAAAGTCTTTATATAGCATCAGATATCCACATGATATAAATGTCATATGCTAATAACAATTTTGGCATGTATAGTTTTTTGGACTGCTGCTCGTCGCTTCATGAACATAAATTGCAAAGTGTAATCACTGTATCTTTAACCTGAAGGTGATGAACTAGCCACTGGGTGTGCATTTTCTATATTGCACAGAGTTAACGATACAAGAATGGTGAGAAATTATATATGTTAGGTCTTCAAAATTTTCTGCAGTTTGATGTGGAGTTCATAGGATTTTCATATAAAGGACAGTTTGAAATCATAATAACTTGCCTTTTTAGGGTCCTGCACTATGTTTGGTTGACATATTTGCCGTGAGAAGTCGAGTTTTTGCAAGAAACTTATCTATAACATGCTATTCACCTGTTGGGATGTCAGCAGTCAGAGGTTGCTGCTTACTGTTCTCACCACATGTAATATACCTTCGTGGAGACTTTGGCACCAATGCATTCTGCTGCCATAGAATTTTTCAATGCACTTGTAATAAAACAAAAAGGATGTTTTACATATGAGTTCTTTCATCTCTAACGTAATCAAGTTGATGTCGTTGCAGGTTGATGCATACAACAACGAGAGAGTGCTGCTGAAGGTTAAGCGCCATCAATCATTAGTAGGGCATGAGGTTAGCATCCCAGTAAAAATGAGCCAAGTTGAAAATTTAAAGCAGCAAGAAGATGTGTTAAAACACGAACCCGAGAGAAGCGACAATCAAGTTGATGACATGGCCATGGTTGTCAAAATCGCTTTTCAGAACGTAAAAACGTACGATTTTACGACTCTACCATTGAAAAACGTGCTCGATTTCACTCTGGAACGTTTCCGGCCAGCACGCGGTAGAATCGCGTGCTGGAGCGTAGAATCGCTGGAGACGCACGTCTCCAGCGATCCCACCTTTTTTTTTTTTTGCGGGTCACGTGGTCACATGATTGCAAACCCAATAAGGACGAAAAAAAATCGATGATGCCCTAGGCCCCTGCTTACCGCCGCTTGCTGCCGTGGCTTGCCGCTGCTTGCCGCCGGTTGTTGACGCCATCTGCCGTGTGTTACAGTCGCCTGCCGCCATGTTTTCCAGCCGTCTGCCGCTCTGCTCTGCTGTCGCCTGCCCCCTGCCGCCTGCCATTTCTGCCGCCTGCCATTTCTGCCGCCGTGAATCATCGGTACACCCCTAGTCCCCTTCTTCTCTCTCTCTCTCTCTCTCTCTCTCTCTCTCTCTCGCCGGTTGTTGCCGCCTGCCGCCTTGTGTTGATGCCTGCCGTGTGTGTTGCAGCCGCCTGCGGCCATGTTTTCCAGCCGCCGTGTGTTGCAGCCGCCTGCCGCCATGTTTTCCAGCCGCCGTATGTTGCAGCTGCCTGCCACTCCCCGTCTCCTCCCTCCCTCAATCTCTCTCTCTCGCTGTCGTCAGTCTTTCTCTCTCGCGGTCTGCTCCTGCTCGCGCGACTCGCCGCCTCTCAGCGCCTCCCTGCCCAAGAGCAGGGAGCGCCAAGGTCTCCCTGCTCTCGAGCAGGGAGCGCCGAGGTTTCCCTGCCCACGAGCAGGGAGACCCACGAGCAGGGAGCGCCGAGGTCTCCCTGCTCGTGAGCAGGGAGTGCCGACTCGTCCAAGATGATGAGCATTATGATTCGGAATTAGGATTTAAAACTTAAATTAGGAATTAGGGTTATGTAAGTGCATGCTTAGTTAGATTTTAATTACTGTATGCTTTGTTACTATTGTATGCATAGATAATAGATTTAGTGTTACAGTCACAGACTTAGGTATTGAAAAATGGCATCTGGTTAAAACTTATTCTAGTTTTGGTAATTTGGAATTGATCCTTTGACATGTTGCTTGATGTTTTGGTAACTTGATGAAATTATATTATTATATTCAATTTTGTGTTAATTAATATATTAAAAAATAATCCGGTAGAATCGGCCGTGTCGTGTTACGTGTTCACGATTTACGTTTTTTCTCGGCCCTCCGTGTCGTGTCCGTTTTACGAGTTTGACAACACTGGACATGGCTATAGAAACTAGTACTTCTTTGACAAGGGAAAGCAGAGGAAACTCTTCCGATGCATTTGTCGGTGGTCCATTTGTCGGTGGTCCATCGAAGTGGTGATTTTACTATATTGCTTTTGTTTGTATTGATGTAGCTCAGCTAATTACATGCGTGTCGTCTGCATGGACGTGTGTACCTTATTGTAACTATGCCCTTGTTTTTCAGGGACCCGTATCCTACGGGAAATTCTTCGAGATATCCAAGAAGCTCTCATAATTTACCTGGTATTTGGTTCTTTACACCTAATTTATTTATTTTAATCGAATTTTTCTCTTGTGAGGGGTTGAGAGGAAAGTTAGAAGGCAGCGTAGAAATTAAACTGGAAGAGGTCGGGAGTAAAGTGATGAATAAATAAAAATGAAGAAAAATGAAAAAATATTATCTGTTGGGAGAGGATTAGGACGGATGATAGAAAAGGAGACCATAGTACACAAGCATTAATCGTATCGATAAATGTAACATCAAATTTAATTCTTTTAAAGCAGAACAAATGAAACAAGGAAACCTCTATTGCCGCCTATCAGTTCCAATAAGTGTGTGGGCAACTTAGCCTTCCGACAATCCGACTAGTTGTTAGATGTCACTTTCATTTTTTTAAAATAATAAATATTTTTTTATAAATTTTTGTGGCACTTAAGTCTTAAATTACATTTCGGCAAGTCAATTTTTTTTATCAACTTAGGTCAAATTATAAAAAACATATAAAAAATGAAGAAATTATGTTAAATATCATGTAAACTATTTTTTTTTGTTCTAAATATATTTTAAAGTAATATTTTAATGATTACATTAATCATGAGATTGCATTGAATTGGATAGTAAGATCTTGACAAATTTGGGGCCTACCAACGTTATGTGATATTGTTGGGGGTATTATGTTATTGCATTTTGCTAGAACAGTATGATATTGTTGGATCAAGCAGGACAGTTAGGGAATAAAATATTTAATCCAAGAACAAATAAAATAATACCTTGAGTAAAATATAAAATCCATGATGAGTAAAAGTGATAGAGCATGATTATGACCTTTCTATTGATGCATTTATAGTCAAAATTATATGTTGTAATGAGGAAAACGTGAGTCTGCTCCGAATTAGGTGGTATCAAAAAATTAGGAACCATTAACTTTTTTATTCATAATTATTACAGACAAGACTTTAATCTTTTCAATGAAACCTTTTCATTTTATTATCTCAGATAAATGCTTACTAACAAGAATAAAGTGTAATAAAATTATATGTATATTTTTCAAAGTGTAAGATAAATTGCTTGGCGACAAACTCTGTGTTAGTCAAATCCAGACCCGGGTTAACCACTACATTAAGATATAAGCAGCTGTAGAACTGAGGCGTAATATGCTCATACATGCAGGTCCATTACCATTTTTGGGTGGAAAACAAGAATCAGGAATCAAAGCGAACCCAGTTGAAACCATCTCTGAGCAGATGAAAAGTCTGACTAGCAATTCTACCACCGCAGCTCCGAGCAAGATCCAGCAGAATGAGGCCCCAAAGAGTTTGAAAGACGCAGTGAAGCCAAAAGGTAAAAAGAAGAACAAAACGTGAAGCGCCTAATTGTGCTGGTTTAAGTGCACAATTAACATGTTCACTGTTTTGAGGAGAGTGGAAATAGCCATCACAATGCACTGCACCATCCTCATTCTTTTATTTTTTTTGGTTGCAGATAAGAGGCAATTGTCAGCGTGAAACTAACTTTTTTCTTTATAACCTGTAAGATTGCGTTTCTGTTCGTGCCCTTTTAATTAGGGATGCCCCTATATTTAAAGTAATTTTGATTTTTATCACTTTATCATTTTTGTTTTTGATTTAGCCTATCACTATAATTTGTTGGGTATTAATGTCAAATTCAGATTTAACAATTGTCACGTCCGAGTAAATGAATGAATGTCAATTAGATACAAGATTGTGGTTTAATCAATGTGACTATAACATTGTCTAGAATCAATAAAATTTAGATCAAGATGTAATGGGTGAAAAATTAACTAATTTAAAACATGGCATTTAGTCATGGAAAAAATGGAGCCACGTCGAGCTTTATGCATCATATTCGATTAATTTTCATTTAAGAACTTTTAATCTCATTCAATGAAAAAAAGAGAAGAGGTACCGCAATTTGATTAAAAAGGAAAGGTAACATGGTGTCTCATTTTTAAAGAAGAGAGAGATCATTAAGTTTTTTAGTCATATACCTTAAAATTTTTGAATTAATATCCTATTTTAATCAATAATGGTAGAGGTTAAAGTTACAACCAATCTAAATATGATAATTATTTAGACAAAAAGTTAACTTATTTGTAAAATTTTTGTCCTATGCTACGAACAATTGCTTGGCATCTAGCTATGACGAGTTGGAAGATATCATTTGGGTACATTTCTAGCGAGCACCCCTGGGGGTAGGTATCGTCATGCGAAGGAAGCACAGCTCAGGAACTGTGTCGAAAAATCCTTTGGAATATCAAAAAAGAGGTTTAAGTTGCTTCGTAGCCCTATTCCGTATCCATTGAAGGTTTAGAAGCTTATTGATAGCTTGTTTTGTGATACACAACTTCGTGAAACGAAACCAAGGCGATGACAAGTACTTTAACAAGACTATCCGACCTGATCCCGATGAGGTGCGTGCTGATGACTTGTCGCCTTCTGTACCTACTTCTGCAATCGAGAAAATAAGAGGCGACATGCTTTGGGACGGGATAGGATCCAGGTTGTGAAGTGATCATTGACGGTGCAATAGTAAGCTTGTGTTATGTAATTCTTTGCAAAAGTAGTGTTTACTTCATCCTTCATAGTATAGTAATAGATAATCACTTTTAGTATTCCACTTTCAATTTCATTCCTTCTTTGATTTCATTTAGTTACTTCTATTGTTGTCATATTCACTAACTACTGCACTTGATATACAATTCATATTACTTGCATCGTGTAAGGTTTTTTTGGTCACGTATAGGTTCATAATGTTCTTTCTTTTTGCACTAACTTATTCAGAAAATCATGACTCAACCCACTAGGATGGCGCCACGCAAATACTATGTTGCAAACCATTAGTGTACGACTCCTGGGCAGAATGTCAGGCCCAAGTTATGTTAGTATGCAATATGTGCCACCCATTCAAGAGGCTCTATAGCCGGCTCCAATTGTTGAGAGAGTGGCCCAAGACATTCTTTCGTGAATCGTCATCTCTAGTTGCAAGTGTAGGAGGGATGCACTTGTGTTGTTGCTGTGTTCATTGTTAGCTTTGGCACTCGGGTTTCTGATTCGTAAGTGTTGTAGTGAAGGTTCTAAGTGTTAGTGTTTGACAGGTTATGAGTTGTTTTGCAGAGCAACCGGGCTTGTGTGGCTTTTTGGTGTTCATATGGGAATGATATTTTGTGTAATGTTATGTAAACTATTATGTTAACATTCCATCTTTTGGTAGACGGGTCTAAGGATTTGTAGACAACTATTGTGTACTTGGTTACCTTGCATTGTTATGTTGTGAACTGATGTGGCCATGTTGAACTTTCATGTAACCTAATGTTGGACTGCTCTTGCTAGTTTTTGCCATATGTATGTTGTGCTTCATATTAAATTCTACTTTTACAGATATCTAATGCTATGTCTAGTATAATATTCTTCCTCCTCTTGTGGCCTTTGATATGCTTTCTAAATTAGTGTCAATGCTTGTGAGCTTCAGGTCGAGATTGTCCATGTTCATATACCTATTTATGCCACTACAAGAGGATATCAAATGTTAACTAAGTTATAGTATATTATGCTTTTTCATAATGTTGTATACTGTTCTTCCACTTGTTCCATCATGTTGTATGTGTTGTATGCAGTCCATGTTGTGCATTGCAATGTCATAGTCTACGTGAATGTTATGCTATGTGTTTTATGACGTTAATCTTTGTTTTACTACAATGACCGCATGTGGAGGGCTGTGTTTATCGCCTGAGAAATGTTCAAAACATTCACTTGTTATCTTGCTCTATTAACTTGATTTGGACGGTGTCGTGTGAAAAATTCAATGGCGTTACCTGATTACACAGGGAAGTTCTAATCTCCTACCCAAACAACAGCTAGAACTTCCAGGAATCTAGGCGTCCGATCAACTATTAAAAGTTCTAATGACACCGAGTATCCTCCAAACATAGGCAAGAATTTTTACATCAATCCGACAAGTTCTTGGAACTTAGGAGAACTCAAATCCCCTTAGCCAAACACAACCTTGAATAATCTTTTCCATTTTTTGGTTATGTATGGAAAGATAGAAATAAAATGACTACCATTTTGGGTATTCACTTAATTTTGTTAGGTTTAGGTGCTTTTCTTCTAGTATTCAACTTTATTATTTGTTTGTCACACAAAAGAACTTTTTTGAACGCCCTGTGGAGATAGATTTTGCTAAAGAAAGAACTTTTACTACAGCTCAATACCATTTTTTCGTCCAAATATTTCTACGAATACATTTTTTTGATAGAGTACGATTTTTTGGGACTGCCATTCAGAAAAGGAGTAATATTGTTGTATGTGAAAGATATGTATTGTTCAAAATTGTAATGTTCCTACATTTTTAAAATATTTTTTCCAATTTTTATCCCTAAAAAAGTCTTAAATTTTGAAAATTTTAATTTGAGGATGGATCCCAAAATTATTAACATCCTTTGAACTCAACTTTTCCATGAGAAGAGGCAAGCAACCTTGGTTCGAAAGTCCCATTTTTTTAGCACTGCTCCGGGTCCTGGGAAGGTTTTCTTATTTGACTAATTCAAAACCGAGAAGATAAAATATTAGTTACAAATTAATTAGTAATGATTTATTTCGTAATCATTTCAAAATTTGGATTCGAGCTATTAACACGTATTGAGGGTTTGAGAATTCATCTTAGTACCTATTGAAGTGAAGCAACTTGGTTAAAGTCAGAAAATTTAGTTAGACTCCTAAAGCTCCCATCCAGAAACGGCCTGCACAGGAGAAAAAAGATGCAGCAGGAAGCGGACGAGGAAGCTCTCCAGCTACATGATGACGACGAAGTCGAAGGCGCAGTCGACTAGTGTGGCCGTCCGGCTTTGCAGTTCTCCTTCGACCATTGGAAGTCTACTTTATTCATAATAGGTAGTCCAAAATGTTCACAGGTTCGATGTTATGCCGTACAAGCACCAAATATTAAAGATATGTTGCGCTTAGGGGTGGAGGTAGTGGAGATGTAACCCCCCAAAATTCGACCCTAATTTAAATTTGCCAAACCCTAGGCGACATTACTTTGACCTTGATTTAATTTCATAAAACTTTACAGCGGAAACATAATCATAATATGAACATAAAACATCAATATCATAATAGCGGAAGAATTCAACATATATAAATCTCAAGATACATAAACTGACCCATGGGCCTAATAGACTCTAACGTATACCCAATAGAGAATTCATCATACATAAATGTGTTCAAGTGTAGTACATGACTCAATAAAAGGCCCATAAGCCACACATACTTAACCCTTATAAGGGTTCATCATTATGACATAATAAAAGTAAGATAACTTGGGCCATAGTCCGATAGACCCATGTGCAATGTCGCCGTCACGAGGCTCTCGCCGCCGAACCTAAGCCTCCTCCATACCTGCACGGATCCATAGGGTGCATGAAATTTCTCCCGTTAGAGTATGTTGAGGCCCATGCATGCTATGATCTTATACATAATCTCTACATGTCATGGCATATGCATTTCATCATCATGGAACATAAGTCATATGCATGCTATGAGCTACTTATGCATACTACATGACATGTGAATATATCATCATGGCAAGATAAGATAACATGTAACATCATAATCTTTAGGTCATGCATATCATAGCTTATCATCATACTTATCATTATGCTAATGCATATCATGATCTTATCTTACTTTACTTTGTCATCTTTGTTCATGACATCATATGATGCGACAAGTAGACATTCATAATGCATCCTCATAGGTGCCTTCTTCATACTTCTTTGTCGTCTTTAACTTTATGTCTCAAGTCATACATCATTCATCTTTTCATCTTTCATCTTTATTTAGAAGCTTTCTTATCTTGTCGATTGAGAAGGGTAGTGGCTCATAGGTCATAATCCTCCCCATAAGTGAGGACTTTATCCTCATCCTTAGATGAGGTCTTTATCCTCCCGGAAGGTGAGGGGTTTTTATTCTTCCACGAAGGTAAGGTCTTTATCCTCATTCGTCAATGAGGTCTTTCCCCACCTGTCGGTGGGGTCTTAGGTTGGGTACCGATTCGTCCCGAGTCATAAAAATGTCACACCTTCATCAATCCGTCTTTTAATCATATTCATCAATACATACAATCATTCAATACATGTTGCATATTTTAACCATATTTAAGGTCATATAGACTTCAAATCATGCTAAGTGTGGATATTCAATCATAACCAAATTATCTTCCAGAAACGGACGATCGTTTTGGGTCATGGTCGACCGCTGGACTAGTGTCGGACGACCGGTAGGATTATCGGTCGACCGTTATAGTTCTTTCGGACGACCGAAACTGGGCGTTTGGTCGAACGCTAATCACAAAGAGTGACTGCTCTCTGAATTGGACGACCGCTAATAAATCAATCGACCCTCATAGGTATTTCGGACGACTGAAAATGAACTTCAGTTCGACCTCTAATCACAATGTATGATGACTTCTCAAATCGGACGACCGGTGGAACATCGGTCGACCGGTTCATGACTTTCGGAGGATCGAAATGGGGGGTTCGATCATTCGCTAATCACAGAATGTTTTGACTACATATATCGGACGACCGTCGAAAAATCGGTCGATCGCTACATGTCTTTCAGACGACCGAAACTGTGTTTCGGTTCATCCGCTAATCACAGAATATCACAACCCTTCCAGAATGGTCGACCGATAAGGAATCGTTCGCTCGTTCTAGGACGATAGACCCCCAATTTTTACATCATTTCATTCCAAATATTACACACATTAACATATTGGACACATATTGACTTCCAAACATCTCATGAGGCATTTCTTAGCATTCTTAACACTATAATCATGAAGTACATCCGGTTTTCACATAAGGACATTCAACATACTATTCAAGTTTATTAATGTACATAAGTTTTAGGCAAGTTCACATGAAGCTAACATAACACAATAACATGATGACTAATAGAGTATTAAGCTAAGAAACACATGACATTCTAAGCATGATTAGCAATAGAGCATAGATCTTAATAGAACATGAGACATACAAACACTAATATGCATATCCCTTAATCATCCATTCCAAGAACACAAGGTAGGTTCTTCATGCCTTAATCCAAAAATACAAGCATCATTAGGCGGAGATTTGGGTTTTGGATCCCCTCAAACATACCTTGATTAATAAAGCCTAAACTCCTAATCTTCTTCTTCTACTTCCTTTCCTCTCCTAGCTTCCTTCTTCCCTTGCTGTTCATGCCAATGGAGAGAGTGAGGTGAGTGAGAGTAAGCTAAGAGAGATTAGAGAGGTAAGGGAAAGAATTACTGTAGCTACAATAACTCGGTTACTGTAGCTCCAAGGAGCTGGCCGAGTGAGAGAAGATGGGGAGAGATCATTCTAGCTTGGGGGTTTCTTTGGGGAGAGGCCGGCTGGTTAGGTGAGATGGAAGAGAGAATGTGTTGCATTTAGGTTATAATAATAAGGGGTTGGGCTTATGGGCTAGCTACATGTGGGCCTTTGCATTGCTTCACTTTTCCCTTATTAGAGCCGACCTCGCGTGCTCCTTGAACCATGTGCGAACGAACCCGGCCCACGGGTCACTCAACGAGGACGTTGAGTCCCTTGGGGGGGGGTGATTGTTTTTCCCCAAGTTGAAAGGACCAAGGGTGAAGAAAGATAGTCCCACATGGACAAAATACGAAGGTGGTCATGGGCTTATAAGTGGCATCCCTCTTTACCTATCAAGACACGTTTTAAATTCATGCGGGCCTTCGGCCCAAAGCGAACAGTATCTTGACAGATCTAAGAGGGTGTTATAGGAGAGGTCAGTGCACAATGGCGTCTCCGACAACTTGATTAGCTACCCGACGGGGCCGTTTGGCAAATCCACGATGGCGGCCATGACCGCCGTGAACGTGTTGTCGGGTGTGTCCTTCATACTTCCAATAGCTGGGGCACTAGCGACTGATTCCTACCTCATCCAGTACCACACCATCGTCACTGCGTCGCTCCTCTATCTTTTGGTACGCACCAACTGGCCATTAATTCCCTTGCCACCTAACAAAAATGATCGATGCGTCTCTCTGCCCTTAAAGCGTGAACTCAGGAGATGTCCTCTCTAATGGAGAATCATCTCAGGGATTGGGGATGTTATTGTTAAGCCTCTCGGCCGTGCATCCAAGGCAATGCGAAGGATCATCCATCTCGTCCTCACCTTGTGATCCGTCCAGGCTCCAATCTACCGCCTTCTTCCTCTCCCTCTCCCTGGTGGCGCTAGCGCAGGGTGGACACAAGCCCTGCAGGATTTCGGAGCCGACCAGTTCGATGGGAACAACCCGGAAGAAAGCAAGTCCCAGAGCTCCTTCTTCAACTAGTGGTTCTTTAATTGGCCTCGCCACTAGGGAGACGGTCATACCCATTTTCCTGAACTACGTCTAGGACAACATCAGCTGGATCCTTGGCTTTGTAATCCTATTCATCTTGGTGGTGCTTGCCCGTGCCATCTTCTTGTTGGGTTCCTGGAAGTACCGCTATTATAACCTACCCCCCTTAAATAAAATTCGTCCTCGAATTTTAGTAAATCTTAAATTGCTTATCGAAAAGCCTTGGAAACACTTTTCTCGCATTTCCTCTTCAAGTTCCCTTGTAGCTTCTTGTCCACGGTGATGCTTCCATGCCACTTTGACCATTGGTATGCTCTTATTCTTAAGATGCTTCACTTGGTAGTCTATGATCTCTATTGGTTGCTTCACATAAGTCAAGTCCTCCATGATATTCGGCTCCTCAATCCGAATCACATTTGCTTCATCATGGACATACTTTCGGAGCATTGATACGTGAAAGACAGTATGGAGTCTTGCATAGGAAGGTGATAGTGCTAATGATATGAACCAGGAATAGCCTATATTTGCAGCCGGTGATAGAAGAATGCTCTAACAAAGTTAGATGATCAAGATAATGGTGTGGATCTCAGGCATAAGAAAATTGAAGATAATGAAGAATGTTTGGAATTTACAATTGATCCATTGCAAGATCGAGTTAGATTAGATCCAACTTCTCAACGTGTTACGAATTGGGCCGTATGAAGAGTCAACATAACTTGGGCCAAATAAATCATGGTTTAACCATATTTATTTGGAATTTTTGTAATTAATTATACATGGAAATTCTGCTGAGATTTGTAAGAGGAAATTGAGTTTGTTATTTTACTAAATTAGTTAGGTTACTTGTGGGCTAAGTTAGACTATTTTTTTTAGCCCAAATTCTGTTATCTAGGGCCTATAGATACTGCTATTTGTAATTATTTTAGACATCTTTGAATCTATTGAATTATGGCTTAATTGATTTTGCTGTGAGGAAACTCCTGCAACCCGTTCTTCGGGAACTTCCGCCGTTAATTACAAGGTTGGCTATCTTGTGATTAAATCCATCTATTTATAATATTGATTGCTTGGTTCATTGTAATTTTGATGTTGATATTCCGCTGCCTTGAAAACTCGTTTGATCTCGTTTCTTTGATTATCATACATTATTCCGGTCACTCAAGGCATTGTTCTTTAGCATCATATCAGTTGGTATCAGAATCGCGTTTTCGATTCAGTTTTCTAGTTATCTTCCATTATTTTATTGCTCCCCTATTTCAATTTCTGAAAAAAAAACACCACAAAAAAATCTGCTTTGTTAGTTCTTCAAACCCTAGCCATCTTCCTTATTTGCTTTCTTTTGTTCTTCAAACCCTAGCCATCGTCATCTATTCTTCAAAATCTGGTGCAGTTTTGAAAAAAAATAACACAACAAAATCTAGTTTGTTAGTTCTTGAAATCCTAGTCGTCTTCCTTATTTGCTTTCTTTTGTTCTTCAAACCCTAGTCATCGTCATGTATTCTTCAACATCTGGTGCAGTTTTGAAAAAAAAAATCACAAAAAACTGCTTATTTGTTGTTGAAACCCTAGCCGTCATCCTTATTTGTTCTAAAGTTTGTTGTAGTTTCAAAAAAAAAAGCTGAAAAAAATTCCAAAAATAGAAAAAAGACTGAAAAGGAAAGTGCAAGAAAGGAGGAAAGAGAAGAATAGGAAAATAATCTGAAAAAAGGAAAAAAAAGATTCAAAAAAAAGAGGAGAGAAGAAAAAAAAGGAAAGATTATTTTTGGAGAAAAGTGCAAAGAAATTTTGAGAATAGAGCAATTTGACTCAAGGGAGGGTGATATTTGATTTCATTCCAATTTTGAATTTTTTTTGATATCTGTCCTTACTTGACAACATTTTCCTGATTTCTATTTCAAATCAATTCATTATATATCTATCCTTATTTGGCAATCTTTTTTTTTCTGATCTCTATTCTAAAATCAACTTCAAGTATTTTTTTGATCTTGCAATCATATTGATAAATCAGATTGATTCAATCACACATTGCCTTTGTATTGACTTGCATTAGTTCTCCTAGAACTTGTTGGAGGGTTCAAGAGAGGAAAAAGGTTGAGTGGTAAGTACAATTGAGGGAAAAAGTCAAATAGAGTTGATGTAAAATACGAGTGTCACCACATGAGGTAGTGAGATTATTTTATTAACTTTTGTTGGAGAAATTTTCTACAATGTCAACAGGAAAGGACAAAGAGTTTAATCCTCAAAAAGGAAAAGTTGATAAAAGAAGAATGATGGAGGTCATGACACAATATTTTCAACATCTTGAAAATATGATCACTGAGCTTCATGAGGAGATGGATGTGCAGAAGGAACAAATTGGACAACTACAAAAAGTTATACAACCAAAACACAAAAGAGATCGCCAAAGACACCGTTCTCTTGTTGATGGAGAGATGGAAGAGGAAGATGATGAAGCCTCTGTTATAGATTGGAGAAGTCATAAATGTGTTCAGATTGGTGGAAGAAGACATGAACGAGAAAGGGATAGAGATGCTACTGGTCCAAACACAGGTTCACTGAAATTATCTCTCCCTACCCTTCAAGGTAAAAGTGATTCTGATGCCTATATTGAATGGGAGCAAATGGTAGAAAGTATATTTCATCATCATAATTATTTTGCTGAGAAAAAGGTTAAACTTGCTATCATATCTTTTGCTGATTATGCTATTACTTGGTGGAATCAATTAACCATTAATAGGCGTAGAAATCGAGAACCTCAAATTGAAAATTGGGATGAGATGAAAACCATATTGAGGAGAAGATTTGTTCCTCCATCATATAATCATGACTTTCGTATGAAATTGCAGACTATGAGGCAGGGATCAAAGACTATTGAGGAGTACTATAAAGAGATGAAAATGACACTCATCCACGCCAACATAAAGGAAGATCTTGAAGACACAATTGCAAGATTCATATGTGGGCTGAACCGAGAGATTTCCAGAGTTGTGGAATTGCAAGAGTATTTGGAGTTGGATGAAGTTCTGCATATGGCTATGAAAGTTGAGAAGCAATTGAAGAATGATATCCGTCCACATGGAAAATTTGGCAGTTCAACTTCTGTTTGGAAATCAAAATGGAGTGCAAATTCCAAGTTAGTTGTTAAGCCAACTCAAAAATTGGAGGAGAAAAACAAAGCTGAAATTTTCAACTCAAGGGATAAGGGTCATATGGACATGATGGACAATGATGATATTGCATCTAAAGAACAGTTGTCACAAGAGAGTGCAGCTTCCTCAGGAGAAGAAAGTGGGAAAGAAATTGAAGAAGCTGTGAAAAGTTTAGTTGCAGAACATCATTTGAAGAAAGATAAAGCTGATTGTACAATAACTCAAAACATTTCTGAGAGTTGTGAGAAAGGCAAAGATGAAAAATATGAGTGTCATAACTTGAGTGATGAAAATGATAGCCACACAACTTTTGAGTGCTTAGAAAGGCCACCTTCTGAAAACATTGAGATACAACATTTAGATGCTGAGTATTATGAGAGTTGTGAGAATGAGAGAAGATTAGATATTGAGTGTTTAGAATGATCATATCCAAAGAGATATGAGCAAAAAGACTTGAGTGTTGAGGCAAAAGAAAAAGAATTCAGTAAATTTTGTCCTAACACTAACCATCTTTTATCTTTTGATTCTGATTTTTTCTTGCATATATGTAGGAGTGGAATACATGAAGTTATAATTACTATCTTCCAAGGTTCTGAAAGAGGTTGTAGTGAATGTGTGACGGAATGTTTGAAAGGTCCATATCCTTGCTTTTAAACTTTATATTTGTTTGATGTGACTAACTTGTAGGTCTTAATTGAGAGAAGTATTGAATGGCATGCAAACATTATACCTGAATTTTCTATTCCACCTTGTTATCAATTGAGTGCTGATAAACTTTATTTGAGCCATATGTTGAAATTTTGGAATGGATATTTTTTAGTTTTGAACACTTTTGAATGGTTGATTATGATTTCTAGATTTTCTGATGAGCCCAAAGTCTTATTCATTTCCTTAAATCAAACCTTGTGCTCAAATAAAATCATTTATTCTAATGATTGTTATAATCTTCCATGTCATTTTCAAAAATCATTAGCATGTGCATTAGTTGGACTTCTGTGCATTTTTCATCAAAGATTTGAGAGTAACTTCTATGGAGATATTTTGATTTATAACAATCACGTTTTGAGTAGTTGTAGGGATTTGCATGATTCCTTGAATGAGCCAAGTTATTTGTGTGGTTATGAATCTTATAATATTTCAGATGTTAAGAATTCATTTTATTTCGTGGAAACTAATATTTTTATCTTGGATCCACTTAACAATCTCCATATTGGATTCCTAGTTCTTTGGAATATATTGCACATCTTATTTGAAAAGATCCTTATGCGCAAAGGAAGGTCCCCGAAGTTTCACAATTTGTTTCTTAAAATACCATCATCTCATGGGCATAAGACATTTGATCCAGGTGAGTATGGGAGTAACATTACTTTTTATATCACTTATGTTGTTCTTTCTCTACACTTGCAGGATATTAATAGGATGGTATACATTGTCTCATCTCATCTGACACATGAAAGGGAAGTATCAATATTTCCATTATGCATGTCTCAAATTATTTCATAAATTTAGATATGTGATAGGTTATATTCTCCTTATTGTGAATATAGATTCGAGGATGATTCCTTTTGAAGAGGAGGGAAATGATATGAATCTGGATATATTTTTCTTATTGAAAATGCAGATTCGAGGACGAATCCTTTTGAAGAGGAGAGGAATGATATGAACCAGGAAAAGCCTATATTTGCAGCCGGTGATAGAAGAATGCTCTAGCAAAGTTAGATGATCAAGATAATGGTGTGGATCTCATGCATAAGAAAATTGAAGATAATGAAGAATGTTTGGAATTTACAATTGATCCATTGCAAGATCGAGTTAGATCAGATCCAACTTCTCAACGTGTTACGAATTGGGCCACATGAAGAGTCAACATAACTTGGGCCAAATAAATCATGGTTTAACCATATTTATTTGGAATTTTCGGAAGTAATTATATATGGAAATTCTGCTGAGATTTGTAAGAGGAAATTGAGTTTGTTATTTTACTAAATTAGTTAGGTTACTTGTGAGCTAAGTTAGACTATTTTCTTTCAGCCTAAATTCTATTATCTAGGGCTTATAAATACTGCTATTTGTAATTATTTTAGATATCTTTGAATCTATTGAATTATAGCTTAATTGCTTTTGCTGTGAGGGAACTCCTGCAACCTGTTCGTCGGGAACTTCCGCCATTAATTACAAGGATGGCTATCTTGTGATTAAATTCATATATTTATAATATCGATTGCTTGGTTCATTGTAATCTTGAGGTTGATATTCCGCTGCCTTGAAAACTTGTTTGATCTCGTTTCTTTGATTATCATATATTATTTCGGTCACTCAAGGCATTGTTCTTGAGCATCGTATCAGCTAACTTATAGGGCGCTTCGCCAACTTTCTCTAGAATTTCGAAAGGTCCGATATACTTTAGGGTCAACTTTCCTTTCTTGCTGAATCTCATAACACCCTTGGTTGGTGAAACTTTGAGCATTACATGATCCCCAACTTCATAGAGTTTCTCCCTTCTTCTCAAATCCGCATAACTCTTTTGTTTACTTTGCACCGCTAACATCCTTTGCTTGATAAGATCTACTTTATCAACTTACATGTGGACCAAATCCGGCCCAAGATATCTTTCTTCTCCAGTTTCACTCCAACATGCCGGCGAATGGCAAGGCCTTCCATATAGAGCTTCAAATGGAGCCATCTTGATGCTTGAGTGATAACTATTGTTATAAGCAAATTCCACCAAAGGAAGGTAGTCATCCCAATTTCCATACCAATCTAAGGCATAAGCCCTAAGCATATCCTCAAGTTTTTGGATTGTTCTTTCACTTTGGCCGTCGGTTTGATGATGGAATGCCATGCTAAAATTCAGTCTTCTTCCAAATACATTTTGGAGGCTTTTCCAAAATCTTAATGTGAACCTTGGATTTCTATCCGAAATAATAGAAGCTGGAATTCCGTGCAAATGGATAATCTCATTCACATACAATTCTACCATACTTTCCATGGATTGACTCACTTTCATAGGAATGAAATGAGCCGACTTTATCAAACGGTCAACTACAACCCAAATTGTTTTAAGTACTGCATGCATCACTATAAACAACATATCCTCCACTTCCTGAAGGAATGACTAGAATTGGTGCCGTTGTAAGTCTTCTTTTTAACTCTTGAAAGCTTGCTTCACATGCTTGTGTCCATATGAACTTCTCGTCCTTTCTTGTCAACTTGGTCATAGGTGCAGCTATCTTGGAGAAGTCTTGGATAAATCTTCTATAATATTCGGCAAGTCCCAAGAAGCTTCTAATTTCAGTCACATTCGTTGGCCTACTCCAATTAGTAACTGCCTCAACTTTAGCCGGATCCACGGCCACTCCATGTCTTGACACAATATGTCCAAGAAACATTACTTCTTCAAGCCAAAATTCACATTTAGAAAACTTGGCGTAGAGCTTATTCCTTCTCAAGGTTTCCAACACAATATGAAGATGTTCTCTATGCTCCTCCGGGCTTGATGAGTAGATGAGGATGTCATCCACAAATATTATCACAAACTTGTCCAAATATGGACGGAAGACCCTATTCATCAAATCCATGAATGCGGCTGGCGCATTCGTTAGTCCAAAAGGCATAACTAAAAACTCATAGTGCCCATACCTTGAACGAAAGGCCGTCTTTGGAACATCTTTCTCGGCTACTCTTAGTTGGTGGTAACCACTCCTTAAGTCGATCTTGGAGAAAACTGACGCCGATGACAGTTGATAAAAAAGATCATCGATTCTTGACAAAGGATACTTGTTCTTTACCATCACTTTGTTGAACATTCGGTAATCGATTCACAACCTTAAAGAACCATCCTTCTTCTTAACAAATAGCACTGGCGCACTCCATGGTGAGACGCTTGGCCTAATGAATCCCTTGTCTAAAAGCTCTTGTAATTGAGTCTTTAGTTCATGCATCTCCGCCGGAGCCATTCGGTAAGGTGGCTTTGAAATGGGCGCGGTACCCGGAAGTAGTTCAATATTGAACTCGACCTCCCTTCTTGGCGGCAATCCCGCAATGTGTTTCAGAAAGACATCAGGATATTCTCTTATCACATCCAAGGATTCAAGTGCCTTGGGTTGTGAATCCGTCTTGATGACGCTTGCCAAAAA
Source organism: Pontederia crassipes (assembly GCA_030549335.1). Lineage (NCBI taxonomy): Eukaryota > Viridiplantae > Streptophyta > Magnoliopsida > Commelinales > Pontederiaceae > Pontederia > Pontederia crassipes. The sequence continues at coordinate 59,022,788 of CM060189.1, read as the reverse complement.
TTCTCTTGGATAGTTGACTTCATGCTTCTTTAATTGTCGAGAAGCATATGCCACCACCTTGCCATGTTGCATAAGCACACAACCTAAACTGGTATTGCATGCATCACTATAAACAACATATCTCCACTTCCTGAAGGAATGACTAGAATTGGTGCCGTTGTAAGTCTTCTTTTTAACTCTTGAAAGCTTGCTTCACATGCTTGTGTCCATATGAACTTCTCGTCCTTTCTTGTCAACTTGGTCATAGGTGCAGCTATCTTGGAGAAGTCTTGGATAAATCTTCTATAATATTCGGCAAGTCCCAAGAAGCTTCTAATTTCAGTCACATTCGTTGGCCTACTCCAATTAGTAACTGCCTCAACTTTAGCCAGATCCACGGCCACTCCATGTCTTGACACAATATGTCCAAGAAACATTACTTCTTCAAGCCAAAATTCACATTTAGAAAACTTGGCGTAGAGCTTATTCCTTCTCAAGGTTTCCAACACAATATGAAGATGTTCTCTATGCTCCTCCAGGCTTGATGAGTAGATGAGGATGTCATCCACAAATATTATCACAAACTTGTCCAAATATGGACGGAAGACCCTATTCATCAAATCCATGAATGCGGCTGGCGCATTCGTTAGTCCAAAAGGCATAACTAAAAACTCATAGTGCCCATACCTTGAACGAAAGGCCGTCTTTGGAACATCTTGCTCGGCTACTCTTAGTTGGTGGTAACCACTCCTTAAGTCGATCTTGGAGAAAACTGACGCCGATGACAGTTGATAAAAAAGATCATCGATTCTTGACAAAGGATACTTGTTCTTTACCATCACTTTGTTGAACATTCGGTAATCGATTCACAACCTTAAAGAACCATCCTTCTTCTTAACAAATAGCACTGGCGCACTCCATGGTGAGACGCTTGGCCTAATGAATCCCTTGTCTAAAAGCTCTTGTAATTGAGTCTTTAGTTCATGCATCTCCGCCGGAGCCATTCGGTAAGGTGGCTTTGAAATGGGCGCGGTACCCGGAAGTAGTTCAATATTGAACTCGACCTCCCTTCTTGGCGGCAATCCCGCAATGTGTTTCAGAAAGACATCAGGATATTCTCTTATCACATCCAAGAATTCAAGTGCCTTGGGTTGTGAATCCGTCTTGATGACGCTTGCCAAAAATTCTCTTGCTCCTTTCTTGATCATCTTGCTTGCTTTGGTTGCTGAAATTAGCACTTTAGCTTCCTTGGAAGGAATTCCTCGGATCATTGTGGGCTTTCTTTGAGGATCACCTATAAAGACTTTCTTTTCTTTGCAATACATACGAGCATCATTATAGGATAACCAATCCATTCCTACAATTATATCATAATCTCTCATAGGAAGTAATATGCGATCACATGGAAAATTTTTCCTATCTATTTCTATAGATACATTGGGAATATACGTCCTAGTGGTTACCATGCCGGTGAGAGTCACTACCTCTAGTTGGCAATTAGTAACTAGAGGCCTTACTTCTAGCATGCTAGCAAATGCATGGGAGATAAAAGAATGGGTTGCCCCCGAATCGAAGAGAACATTTGCATGGTGACCGACAATTAAAATATTACCTTGGATCACGTCATTTTCCTGGACAGCTTCATCAACATCCATGGCGAAAACCCTTGCTGGAGCTCTTGGTGGGTTTGCAATTATTTTTTCCCTTGCCCCGATTGTCCACTTGCTTCTCCGGACAATCCCTTATGTAGTGGCCCATCTTGCCACCGGCTCTGGAGTGGCATTCACCGGTATGAGGTCTCCCACAAGTAGTGCATACCGGTCTTGCTTGCTCCACCTTCTTTGGGGAATGATAAAGGACTTTTCTTGAGCTTTTTCCCTCATGCGTCTTGATCACCTTTCCTTTAGCATCTTTCCTTTCATTGTACTTTCTTTCATGTTCAGTTGCGAGGTCCACCGCATCCTTCACGTTGGTGCAGCGATCACTCCTAACCCATGGTTGCAGTCCGTGATTCAGCCTATTGATAAACCTCTTCGTCCTTCGGAGCTCATTCTCATTGAGCTCCCCATACTTCTCCAGCCTTAAAAATGTGTTCACATAGACATCCACAGTCATATTGCCTTGAACGAGGTTCAGAAATTCATTCCTCTTCTTCTCTTTAACATGATCGGGAAAGAAGCGTGCCTCGAATACTTCCACAAAACTTTTCCAATCCACTTCTTCTTCATTCTGGAAGGTGGTCTTCAATAGTGCTTTCCACCATGCTTTTGCTTGGCCGCAAAGGCGATGAGCGGCATACATCACTTTTCGATCTTCGGGGCATTCCATGACTCGAAGGATATCCCCTACATCCTCAACCCACGATTCAGCTAATTCGGGTTCTCCTACTCCATCAAACTTTGGAGGTTGGAGCCTCAGGAACCTCTCAATGGAATAATTTGGTTCGTTAGTCCTTTGGGCATTTTGTGCCGCTCGGATTAATCCATCAAGGAACGTGTTCCTTTCATGCTCCTCATCAATAATGGCCCGTCTTGAAGGCATCTACATTCACAATTAAATAAACATAACATCATCATTAGCATGAGTTAAACATGGAAGAACATGTACCTTTAGGATTGGTGGCACCTCATGACGATTGCACATGGACTTTACACTTAAACATTTTAGCCAACCTATGGCTTAAACACATAAGAACCAAACTATGGCTCTGATACAATACTATAACGCCCCCAAAATTCGGCCCTAATTTAAATTTGCCAAACCCTAGGCGACATTACTTTGACCTTGACCTAATTTCATAAAACTTTGCAGTGTAAACATAATCATAATATGAACATAAAACATCAATATCATAACAGTGGAAGACTTCAACATATATAAATCTCAAGATACATAAACTAGCCCATGGGCCTAATAGGCTCTAACGTATACCCAATAGAGGATTCATCATACATAAATGGGTTCAAGTGTAATACATGACTCAATAAAAGGCCCATAAGCCATACATACTTAACTCTTATAAGGGTTCATCATCATGACATAATAAAAGTAAGATAACTTGGGCCGTAGCCCGACAGACCCATGTGCAATGTCGCCGTCACGAGGCTCTCGCCGCCGAACCTAAACCTCCTCCATACCTGCACGGATCCATAGGGTGCATGAAATTTCTCCCGTTAGAGTATGTTGAGGCCCATGCATGCTATGATCTTATACATAATCTCTACATGTCATGGCATATGCATTTCATCATCATGGAACATAAGTCATATGCATGCTATGAGCTACTTATGCATACTACATGACATGTGAATATATCATCATGGCAAGATAAGATAACATGTAACATCATAATCTTTAGGTCATGCATATCATAGCTTATCATCATACTTATCATTATGCTAATGCATATCATGATCTTATCTTACTTTACTTTGTCATCTTTGTTCATGACATCATATGATGCGACAAGTAGACATTCATAATGCATCCTCATAGGTGCCTTCTTCATACTTCTTTGTCGTCTTTAACTTTATGTCTCAAGTCATACATCATTCATCTTTTCATCTTTCATCTTTATTTAGAAGCTTTCTTATCTTGTCGATTGAGAAGGGTAGTGGCTCATAGGTCATAATCCTCCCCATAGGTGAGGTCTTTATCCTCATCCTTAGATGAGATCTTTATCCTCCCCGAAGGTGAGGGGTCTTTATCCTTCCCCGAAGGCAAGGTCTTTATCCTCATTCGTCAATGAGGTCTTTCCCCACCCGTCGGTGGGGTCTTAGGTTACGATTGGTCCTGAGTCATAAAAATGCCACACCTTCATCAATCCGTCTTTTAATCATGTTAATCAATACATACAATCATTCAATACATGTTGCATATTTTAACCTTATTTAAAGCCATACAGACTTCAAATCATGCTAAGTGTGGACATTCAATCATAACCAATCATCTTCCAAAAACGGACGATCATTTTGGGTCACGGTCGATCGCTGGACTAGTATCGGACGACCAGTAGGAATATCGGTCGACCGTTATGGTCCTTTCGACCAAAACTAGGCGTTTGGTCAACCGCTAATCACAGAGAGTGACTGCTCTCTAAATCAGATGATCGTTAAAAAATCGGTCGACCGTCATAGGTCTTTCGGACGATAAAAAATGAACTTCGATTCGACCGCTAATCACAGTGTGTGATGACTGCTCAAATCGGACAACCGGTGGAATATCGGTCGATCGGTTCATGACTTATATTGGACGACCGTCGAAATATCACAGAATATTTCGAATACTTATATTGGACGACCGTCGAAATATCAGTCGACCGCTACATGTCTTTCGGACGACCGAAACTGTGTTTCGATTCGTCCGCTAATCACAAAAATGTCGCAATCCTTCCAGAACGGTCGACCGATAAGGAATCGGTCGCCTGTTCTGGGATGACAGACCCCCGATTTTTACATTATTTCATTCCAAATCTTGCACGCATTAACATATTGGACACATATTGACTTCCAAACATCTCATGAAGCATTTCTTAGCATTCTTAACACTATAATCATGAAGTACATGGGGTTTTCACATAAGGACATTCAACATACTATTCAAGTTCATTAATGTACATAAGTTTTAGGCAAGTTCACATGAAACTAACATAACACAATAACATGATGACTAATAGAGTATTAAGCTAAGAAACACATGACATTCTAAGCATGATTAGCAATAGAGCATAGATCTTAATAGAACATGAGACATACAAACACTAATATGCATATCCCTTAATCATCCATTCCAAGAACACAAGGTAGGTTCTTCATGCCCTAATCCAAACATACAAGCATCATTAGGCGGAGATTTGGGTTTTGGATCCCCTCAAACATACCTTGATTAATAAAGCCTAAACTCCTAATCTTCTTCTTCTACTTCCTTTCCTCTCCTAGCTTCCTTCTTCCCTTGCTGTTCATGCCAATGGAGAGAGTGAGGTGAGTGAGAGTGAGCTAAGAGAGACTAGAGAGGTAAGGGAAAGACGTACAGTAGCTACAGTAACTCGGTTACTGTAGCTCCAAGGAGCTGACCGAGTGAGAGCAGATGGGGAGAGATCACTGTAGCTTGGGGGTTTCTTTGGGGAGAGGTCGGCTGGTTAGGTGAGATGGAAGAGAGAAAGTGTTGCATTTAGGTTATAATAATAAGGGGTTGGGCTTATGGGCTTGGTACATGTGGGCCTTTGCATTGCTTCACTTTTCCCTTATTAGAGCTGACCTCGCGTGCTCCTTGAACCATGTGCGAACGAACCCAGCCCATGGGTCACTCAACGAGGACGTTAAGTCCCTTGGGGGGGTGATTGTTATGCCCCAAGGTGAAAGGACCAACGGTGAAGAAAGATAGTCCCACATGGACAAAACATGGAGGTGATCATGGACTTATAAGTGGCATCCCTCTTTACCTATCAAGACGCGTTTTATATTCATGCTGGCCTTCGGCCCAAAGCGAGCAGTATCTTGACGGATCTAAGAGGGTGTTACAGGAGAGGTCAACGCACAACGGCGTCTCCGACAACTTGATTAGCTACCTGATGGGGCCGTTTGGCAAATCCACGAAGGCGGCCACGACCGCCGTGAACGTGTTGTCGGGCGTGTCCTTCATGCTTCCAATAGCTAGGGCACTAGCGGCTGATTCTTACCTTGTCCAGTACCGCACCATCGTCACTGCGTCGCTCCTCTATCTTTTGGTACACACCAACTGGCCGTTAATTACTTCTCGCCACCTAACAAAAATGAGCGATGCGTCTCTCTGCCCTTAAAGCGTGAACTCGGGAGATGTGCTCTCTAATGGAGAATAATCTCAGGGATTGAGGATGTTATTGTTAAGCCTCTCGGCCGTGCATCCAAGGCAATGCGAAGGATCATCCATCTCGTCCTCGCCTTGTGATCCGTCCAGGCTCCAATCTACCGCCTTCTTCCTCTCCCTCTCCCTGGTGGCGCTAGCGCAGGATGGACACAAGCCCTGCAGGATTTCAGAGCCGACCAGTTTGACGGGAACAACCCGGAAGAAAGCAAGTCCCAGAGCTCCTTCTTCAACTGGTGGTTCTTTAATTGGCCTCGCCACTAGGGAGACGGTCATACCCATTTTCGTGAACTACATCTAGGACAACATTAGTTGGATCCTTGGCTTTGGAATCCTGTTCATCTTGGTGGTGCTTTCCCGTGCCATCTTCTTGTTGGGTTCCAGGAAGTACCACTATTATATCCCTGACGGGAACTCAAAGATCTCTAATGCGCTAATCAAAGTAGAAAAGTAGTGTCGGAGTCCTTCAAATCTCACATCTAGTGATGAAGCATCAGAGTCAGCACCACTTCTACATGTATCTTATCACAACAGGTAAGCTCAATTCTTAATTTTACTCAAAGATCCATTGCTTACATTCTGATGCACTCTTAGCAGAATTTCAGACGGACAGAATTGTGCACAAAATGGTTGTCTTGTGGAAGCTGATGGCTGGCTCGGGCTGCTTTCAATATGGGCGACGCCACAAATGTTCGCCATTGTTTTTGCTCCGCCATCCACGTTCTTCACCAAGCAAGGCAGGACCTTGGATAGAAGTATAGGGAGCAAACTCCAAGTGCCACCTGCATCTCTGCTGGGGTTCATTGGTGTCACCTTCATTCCCATGTATGATCGAATCATTGTGTAATACCCATAAAATTTGAATGGACAAAAATGCCCTTATGATGAGGGGCAAATGGAGAAAAGAGAATATAAAGCTAAAAATCAGTTGAAGAAGAGAGCTCCATTGGTAGGAAATGAAGTCTAGAGGAAGAAAGGATCATTCAGCTAGGAGAGAAGAAGAAGAAGCTTTGGATTCAAAAGATTTTTGGACAAGAACACATGGATTAATGGATTGTTTATTAGATTTATAATCCTCATGAATTTGTCTGCCACGCGATAGATTTGGAAAATTCACCAAAACTCGTATCTAAAATATGTGAAGATTATATGTTGTTTTCCTAGGGATATAATGTGAAGATAAATTAGAATCAATCAATTTAGTGACTTATGGAGTGAGTACGGAACATTGAACCGATGAGGTGTTGAATTTGTTCATATTGGAAAATCGTAGTTTGTTCTCTCGATTTTATTGTTGTTTATGGATGTTTAACGTATGAAACACGTCAAGTAAAGCCTAGGTGGTCTATAGATGAAATTGTGTTTGTGTACGATGAATTTAAGTGGTCGATTCCATGATTTGTGGTAAGAATCGATCGATCGGTCGAGTTGATTGGTCGTCTGGTCCGTAGGCTTCAATATGTAGAACCGTCAAATTACGTTTAAATCGGTTGACCGGTCCATCAGCGGTCGATCGGTCATTGAGTTTTTACACATGTGAACATCACTGTTCAAATCGGACGAGGCGTCGGATCGACATAACCACTGTTAAAATTGATCGACCAGTCTAGTAAGCGATCGTGAAGTCGAAAAACCACTGTTAAAATTGATCGACCGGTCTAGTAAGCGATCGACCGATCCATGAGTTTTCATATATGTGATTACTACTGCCTAAATTAGACTTGGCATCGGTTGACTGACTGGGCAAGTGACTTATGAGATTGGAACCCACTATTTACATCGGTCGACCGATTATGTGGAGCAGTTGATTGTTCCACATGGGTGAAAATTTCGATCGATCGTGCGACTAGTCGACCGGCCAATCGAAATATATGACTTTGAAGATTGAACTCTCTAATTATTTTACCAGTTATTAACAAGCTTACATCATGCAATGCCATGCCATGTTGCCATGCTTTTATTGATATGAATTCCATGCTATGTCATGTTATGTTTTATGTATGTATTGACATGACTGTCGTGCTACTGATTTACTCACCTAGAATTCGATACTGCATGCTAAGCCGTAGGTTTAAAATAATTGTATTGAATTGAACATATTGTGGTTTAAACTTGGCCCTCAGCAAATCAGACTATTATTATTATGTATATGTACATACTTATGGATTATGGATTATGGGATATGAGATTATGGATTGACACGACTTCGAGGTGTCAATTGGGCCTGGCCAGCCCTTCATGGTGACGAGGACAACCAAGTACCACAAAACATCTAAGGGTTCATTAATATTGATTGTTAATGTGTGAGAATTGAAAAATCCTGTAAAAATATCACTTGAATAATGAAATGGCTAGATATTGACATTGTTGTTGTTCATGTGCATTAAGTGTTAATGCAATCATTTATCGACTAGCCATTGATTGATATCGCATGGGCATTTAATGTAATGCAATCGAAGTCATTGTTATCGAAATGAATTGGATTGTTCATGAATAATTTATCGATATATTCCATCATGTTGCCTTTATCATGTTTTATAATTTCATCGCAAGTTATTATTTTTAATTGTGGCCCTTACATACAACTAATGGGAGGTGGGCCTCTGCATTCGGGTTCATGCAGGCTTGCAGGAACGTTAAGGAACGGTGACAAGCTCATGATGGCAGTTAACACATAGCGTCAGCCTTATGTTGGGTCATAGTATGTCATTATATTTGTGTGTCATGTATAAGTCGACCTATGGGCCTTATGATGGATTATGTTGGAGTTTGAGTTATTCGTAGACTTTTGAGTTTCTTATATATTTGGGCTATCTGCCATAGTATATTTGATGTTATTGGGCTTAGTGCCATATGGTCCATTATGTTTTTTCGCTTTCGCTATGTTTTCAAGTAGAATAGTTTTTAAATAATTTCGTTTTCCATTGCTTATTCTCATCATATGTTTTGTTGACTTTTGGGTCAACTATCGCATTGTCCACCATGTAACGTGCTCCGGGACCCGCTCGTGACACGTGTCATTAGGCTGATTTCGGAGGTGTTACATGTTGTGCCTGTGGCCGGGAAACCAAATGGCTTCATAGTGCTCCAAAGAATTGGAGTGGGGTTGGTCCTCTCAATTGTAGCAATCATGTATGCTGCTCTAGTGGAGATGAAGAGGCTCAAAGCTGCTAGAGGATATGGATTGACTGCCAATGGTTGTGATACCAATGAGCATATGGTGATTAATTGCTCAGTACATTTTGTTGGGAATGTCCAATTTGTTCAGCTTGATTGTCTTGCAAGAATTCTTCTATGGCTAGGTTCCTGATGCATTCAGGAGCTTGGGGCTTAGGTTGTATTTGAGCATCGTTGAATCTGGTGAACTAGTAATAACCCAAAATTTTGGGCCAAGAGTATTGGGACTTTTTGGACCAAAATCATAATGTAACTCTATATAAAGATCTAACAACCCTATTAGTAAAGGTGTTTATTGGATCGGGCAGCCCGGTCCGTCCGCTGCCCGATCCGATAACATATTGGTTAGTCCATCCAAGTTCAGGCCCGGGGCCATCCAATTTCTTAATGGGCTTGGGTCTATATCAGGCTGGACAAAGTTATTCATCCGTTTGTCCGGTACCGATAGTCCGATATCCATCCGATTATTTATAAGCCGCCCATTAGCCCATTCGTTAATCGTTAATAAATTAAACTTATTAAATTAATAATATAAATATTATTGTACAAATTTATTTTAATTAATTCATGTGATGCCATTATGTTATTTAGCTAATGTTAATTGGTTATGCAAAATGCATGATTCTAATTTTTTATTCTTTTATAATGATACGATCATATATTTTATATAATGTATAATTTTTATTCATCTATAATGTTATTTATACTTTATGCAAAAGTAAGAATGTAAGATCAATTTATATATGATGAAAATAATGAAGATAGAGAAGACGAATCTTTTACTAGTGTTGCATAATGTATAGTTACCTTTTGGTAGTAATATATTATTTTTATAAATTTTATTTTACTTAATATGATACTAAATATGTAATATTTTATTTTTAGCACAATGGATTTTCGAGCTCCTTCTGTCGTGGGCGCTGTAAGCCGAACTACGTAAATATTTTTGTCTCTCTTATTTATATATGAAAACATAATGAGTAAATATATGATAATAAATTGAGGAATAATATATTATGATGTCCTTTTTATTTCATATTATAGGACAGATGATTTTTGAGATATTGTCAAAAACATTAATGGACTAGTCTGGCCCGTCTAATTGCCGGCCCGATCGTTAAGGTTCGATAGACCTTAATGGGGCGGACAAGGCTAGACACTTAGTGGGCAACCAAATGTCCGTCCGATAAGATAACGGGTCCGTCCGATATTCGGTCAATGTCCGATTGACATAATCTATTAGTAGCCCGTCCGATCCGTTAAGCACCTCTACCTATTAGTCTCCCCACAAACCTAGCCATCAACTCTTCCTCCTCTCTTTTCTTCTCCATAAAGAAAATTTTAAGATTGGGAGATCTAGAGTGTCACGACCCCGAATTAAACCTTGGTCTAATCCGCAAACCGTGGCATAATACGATCGATCAAATTCTTATGGCGAAAGTATCATGGAAACATGTGAAATAAAGTTATTACATTATTGTTCACAACACGTTTATATTTGATCTCAGAGCAAGTAAACATACTAATTCAAACTTATACATTCTAAAAGGTTTCTTGAACATCTAGTTTTTACACATCATATGACACATTAAGAGGAGTCACACATCCTCACAAAAAGAAACTAGAGATTAAGTCTCATATCTATTTTCTATCTTCAAAAGTGCTTCTAATCTGACAAGTGATTTCCAAGCATGACCAGATGATTGGTTTACTGATATGAACAGTGTTAAAACAACATTATGAGCAAATAACAGCTTAGTAAGTTGAAAACTCGTAACTTACCACATATTTAATTTAGTTAAACTAATAAATATGTGAGAAACTTATATCAAAGAAGATAACATGTTATTACTTATGAACAAGTATCATATTACGAAGGATACTACATCAACTAATCTCAAATGAAATAACATCTTTAGCATATCATATAACATGTCACATATTTTTTTTACTTCATATAACATTTCAAATATCATATCATGTACCATGTCATATCATGTATGCACGTATGCATAATGCACATGTCATATTACTAACTAGTCAGAGGAACATATTACCCCGTAGGGTTTCATATCATCCCAAATAATGGGGTACATTTCCTACAGAAGACATATCATCCCTGACCAAAGGCATCATATCATCCCGTAGGACATCAAATCATCCTTTTCGGGGTACATATATTATCCCCTAGGATACCATATCATCCCATGAAAATGGGTACCCTTCCTTGCATAAGACATATCATCCCGGCAGAGAAAATGCAATGCATAACAGATAAGATGCAGAATGCATGCATTAACCATATCATATCACTTAGATACATATCATATAATTGCCTTAAAGGTAATCCACTCACTTTTCGATCGTTAGTCATATCAAATGACATTCCAACGACACAAGAGGAGGTTACTTCTAGTGCACCCTAGTACACTAGGAACTCGTGTGGTGCTAAAACATCATGCATAACAATTAGTAAACACGTGATATTAATACAATTATAATTTGGCATCGTAATAGACTTTATGAAGCCTAATCCTCTAGAAATTTCTTATTTAAGGTCTCTAAAAATTTCATTAATACAACTATATTCTTCATCTATCTAATATCCTGACAGATTGAGTGGTGTCGGGTGTAAAATTCATAACTTTTGGAATACTTATGATAATTAAGTAATTTCAATTTTCCATAAGCCACCGCTGCAACAACAACAAAGTCGCGAACCCCAAGGTTTAATTTATATAAAGCTCAAAATTTTATTGATCAATATTGTTCTCAGAAAATTAAGAGATTTGCCTTTGTTCTCTTGTTCTAACAGACTAAGTGATGTTTGCTTTAAAACTCATAGCATTTGTTTTACATGGTCTATAAAGATGATTCCACTTGGATTACAAAGAGAACTTTAACATCTTTAAGACATATAAATTAAGTACTTAAATTGCCATAGTATTTACAATTCGAACTACTCATCATAGAAAACAGAAAAGGCGACTCAGAATAATAGACTCATAACTTTTCTTATACAAATCCAATTAACCAGATTATAGAGCCTATGGAAAAGACTCAATTAGGGTTCAACCTATGAAATTTCATAATTTTTGAAGAAATCTAAGATGCCGAGATCATGTTGACAACTTTTCGATAGGGTTTGGTGTCCAGCAAAGATGAAACTTCATGTTGGTTAACTAGGATTTGATCCACACCACAAGAACATGGACATAGAAGCACAAAGATATTTGGGAGGATTAGAAGAACAGATGTTCATCTGAATTAATAGGGATAATTCATAGGAAAGTAGTAATCACCTTACCCAATAGGAAGCCCTAACAACTAACCCTTGATTCCCTCTTCCTTTCTTCTTGTTCTCCTTGGCCTTGTTGCGTCGATTCAACTTTGCCCTTCGAGCTAAAGAAAATGGCTTATAAATTTTCCAATTATTTATTTTATTTATTCGCTTATTTAAGATATTACATGTAAATAAGAAACTACCCCCATTTGGATTCAAATAAAATATTTATAAAATTAAATTCTAAAGGAATCAAAATATAATTTTTTGTCCAAAGAACAAAATCGATCATTTTTTTTCTAATTTTTTGATTTTGTGCAATCATTTAACCTAACTGATACTCCTTTAAAAATAATTAAAATTCATATTTAACATACATTCATATATAGGAACAATTATCGAGACTTAAAATTTCCAAATTCTAATATCTTTAAAAAGTCATTTTTCCTCGTCCTGACATTTGTCATCAATTTCAAGTGTTGGAATCTATGGAGTTAATACACATATTCTAACACACTTATCATAATTCCTTTCAATCATATAATATATGATTAATGTATGTAATCTTACGTGAAGTCAATCGTGGATATTACATAGAGCCATATTCTTCATGATGACTACTTTTAGGATCCATATGAAGGAGGAGATTAAGGGTCAAGGGAAAGGACAAGAAGACCTAGAGGCTTCTAGATGATGAAGAAGAAGGAAAGATGATTAGGAAAAGGAGGATTTTAGATCTAAAATCCAAATGTATGTAAAGGGGATTCAAACCCCTCTCTCCCCTCTCAATGATGTTTTTGGTTGGATTGAGAGTTTCAAAAACATCTTGTTCTTGATAGGGATTTTTATTGAGGTTGTATAAATGAAGGTTGCATGACGAGAGTTTCATGATTTATGTTGCATAATTAGTTAAATTCGTGACTATTTTGTAATAATTATTTGGATAGGTTTTTCTATTCAAAAATTACAAATAATATATCGATCGAAAGCCCTCGAAGTTCAGTTTCCACATAAATTTATTTCATATGATTTGAAGATGTATAAAAATACTAATGATCCAAACATTAGACTACTGTCATGTATAAAAATTGTAAAAAGTATCATAAACTGAAAATACTGAATTAGAGTTAAAAATTTATTCACAAGTTAAAGGTTCATGTTATCTTTCTGTGAAAATTAGAATCATTTGAAAAGAATAAATATAGATTAAGTTATTAATATTGTAGTGTTTGCTGCCAGAATACTATGTAAAGAATAGATTTTGGTAATAATATGAATTTCTACGATTAAATTCTAAAAAGATAAAATTCATAAATTTTATATGTGATTCCTATGAAAGGATAGTTCTCAAGAAAATTAGAATCAATCAAAATGAACATCCTTGTATTAAGTTATAATGTTTTGGTTGATGATATGTTAGAATTGTGAAAGAAGGAAAGTGACATTATTATTTATGTCATCATTTCTTATGTTAATATTATGCATTTTATTTAAATGTTCATATACATTACAAATACATTATTTGTTGATGTATAATGTTTTATGAGGTTTCATATATTTTATCTATGAAGCTATTTATGAAAAATTATTGATGTATTGATAATCATCTAGACACGTTTAGATATGCTCAGCCGTAATTAGGCTAAAAGATAAAGAAAGATTGATGTGAATGTTTGATGTATTGATGACCATAATAAAGTATGAAATTGAAAGAAATGTCTTGGTACTCATTATGTTAAAGAAGTAAATGCCTTTCACTTTATAGCGATTGAAACTTCTTAGGAAATAATGTCATCACTTGAAAGGGTGTTTGAGATTTCCTAAGGGTATTAGCATAGGTGCAATGATGTTGCCCTTAGCCGTAAACTAAGTAAAGATAAAAGATGAGGGCAAGAAGTAAATGCCTTTCACCTCACGATGATTGAGACTTCTTTTGAAATAATGTCATCACCTAAAAAGTGTTTGAAATTTTTCGGTGTCCTATGAACTAATGTAATGATGTAAAGATGAAAGAAGAAATAAAGAATAGTGCCTTTTGACTTTACAGTGATTGAGACTTCTTTGAAAAATAAAGTCATCACTCAGAAGGTGTTTGAGATTTCCAGAAGTAAATGCCTTTCACTTTATGGTGACTGAGACTTCTTTGGAAAATAATATCATCACCTAAAGGTGTTTGAGATTTTTCATTTCCGTATCAACTAATGTAATGATGTCCACATATACTAATTATTAAGCAAAGAAGAAGCATGGTATATGATGAATATAATGAAAGTAAGTATTGAATGTAAAGATGTGAAGTAAATGTCTTTCACCTTTTGGTGATTGAGACTTCTCGGGAAATAATGCCATTACTAAAAGGTGTTGTGATTTTTCAATGTAAAGATGAACGATGTTATAAGATAAAGTAAGAATGAAACTAAAGTTTAACTTCAAAGTATTTTATAACAAAGAAAGTTAAAGAAGATGATGAAATAAAATTCTACACTTATGTATGTACTTCAAGGGAACCTAAGCTTATAAGTAAAGTCCTGCATCTGTGTATGTACTTTCTAAGAAATAACATCCCTCATCATAAAGTGTGTGTATTCCTAAAGATGAATAGGAATAAAGTACCTTACCATTATGATGTATGTGTTCCTAAAAATATGACATGATATGAAATGAAAGTCAAGATGATATTAAGTGATAAAGATAAAAGATGAAGATGATAGGTGAAGGACCACATAAGAAAGATAGAAAGAAGAATGAAAGAAGGTCCAAAGGGTTATAAAGTAATTGAGGAAGTATAAAGTATGAAAGATGTTAACTAATAAGTAAGGATTAAGGAGTGATAAAGAAACTCTTAGGATGTACATAACAATGGAAGTGAAATGAAATGATATGCCATGATTATGTATGAATGATATGAATACATCTTTCTATTGTATGATACTAGGAGATGATGAGTTTGAATTAACTAGGTATGGAATGATGTTTATATTTCAAGAATGTTATATGAAGAATGAATGTAAGTATGATGTAATGTCATGTAAGGTTTATGAGATAGTTCATGACATGCATGTTCATATGTTATTGTTATTATGATGATGATGCATCGTATGTAGTATCATAGGATAGCATGACATGCATGACCTTTACATACTCTAATTGGAAAATCCTGCACTCTAGATCCGTGCAGATAACTAAGATTAAGTGATGGATGACAGCTCAAACTCATGATGAATTGTTGCACATGCTGATGTTTAAATATGTCCTATAGTTCTATTGGAACATTGAGGTTAATGATGTAATGAAGATTTAAGTATTTAATATTTTTTGAAGTATTAGTTATGAATCATAATTAATAGAAAATTTTTATTTATTATGATTTTCTCTAAATTGTCAAGTTTTCTGCTATTAAATGATGTATGGCAAACGAGCTACCACGTAAAATTGCCCTAAAGGATCAAAACTTTCAGGATGGATTTCGGGTCATTACGCTTGTGTCAGTGATCAATTACGTGACCGGTAGGTGATGAGGACAAAGTTGGTTCTGCGACAACCTGAACCGTGCGTATCTTGATTATTTCTACTGGCTTCTCGCAGAAATCCGACTTTGCAAAATCTTATGTGTACAAGAAGAAATCCAACTTTGCAGCATAAGTGGGTATATACAGTTGTACTTTCATGTGTTTTATGTTATACATACAGCACTTTTCTCAATTTTGCTTCTTGTTTGGTTTGATTGTTTGATGGTCAGATAATTCATTGCTGAAATGGAAGATGATATTTCTTCTTTTTACAGTTGACACGAATGATATGCCAGAGTCCATCATGTCTCTTATCATGCCATCGCACGAGGGCGTGTTGGGAACATTCTAATCCTTCATTGGCATTGGCATCTATGATGTTTTTTTTGTCACAAGCTTTCTGCTATTGAGAAATTACTCCCACGGGTTTGCTTCCCTCTGTTTTTTCACTGTAACGTGCCTGAGGCTTGTTCTACCTCAGTAAATCAAACTCTTCATCCAACTTATCAAAACTGTGGAGAGAGGGCAACGGTATAAAGCTCCGGAGTTCCACCAACGTCATTGCAGTATTTCTCTATCATCTCACATGTTAACTACAAGTGGTATCTTGATGCACTTTGACCTACTGAGCATATTTGGCACTGGGGATTTGTGGATTCATAATCTTAGTTGAATATATGATTAAATATGCATTTCCAAAAGAGTAATTGATACAAACTAAATTACATTATTATTATCATCATGTTGTTATTGCATATATGAATTAAGCAAATGTATGCTAAACTTACACTATTTATTGATTAAAAAAAACTTTGATGGATAATGTCCTACTATTTTAAATATATATATATGTAAAACATCCATTTTATTGTTAAAAACACTATCTTCGTCATTTCTCTAATGACATATAGATTTTTTTAGACAGATATTGTTATGCAATAGATATTGTTTACGCTAGAATCTAAATGAAGAAGAAACAAAATGTAACATAGCAATATACTTTTTGGATTTTAAGAAGAAAAAATATTTTAAAATTATGAATAGATTTGGTAATGTATCAAGACAGTAATGGCAATGTTATAAAACAAATTTAAACTATTCTCTTATATACAAAATATGAGCAGAATCTTACCATGGGGTCAATTCAAGCAATACAATTTATTTTAGACAAAAAAACTAAACTGTTAAACAAGCAAAGTCCAAATGTGGAGTCAACAATATTTTCAACCATGTTAATTTAATTATACAAATTACCAAAAGAGACTAATAAAAGTATGTGAGAATTCTTGTAACACCCTGAAATTTCGACCCTAGAAGCTAGAGGGCAAATAGGGGAATTCAGTAGTGCTAGCCCATTCGTCATCACTTAATCACAATAATATGATTTAATAACCATGCAGCGGAAATTAATAATCATTTAAAATAAGATAAAACCATCATTTGTTTAGCAGAAGACTTTAATAAAAATAGTCCCATCATCATGCCATAGAACTAAGAAAAAATTCATTATTTTATAAAACTCTTCTAAATAAAAACTCTAGATACTCATAACTCATTATTCCTATGCCATGTGCAACTTCGCCATCATGAGTAGCCAACCATCCATCCAAGCATATCAGTTACCTGCACGGATCCAGGGTGCAGGATTTCCCAGTTAGAGTATGAAAGGCCATGCAATGATATGAATACTAAGTAGATACTACATGACATATATATGACAGTTTCATAATAAGGAGGAACATGCATGCCATGTCATATTCATAAAATGTACATGTCATCTATTCATATCATACGGTCATCAGGAACAGTAAGTCATGTAACAATCAGTCGGTAGCAGTCAACATCCCAAGTAGCTAGCACTTGTTATTACCTTATTTCAGTAATATCCTCAGGGTTACTTCATAACCCATTGGATCCCACTTTCGTGATCATCAATTCTTTCAGTTCAGTCAGTCAATTTTTTATCTTATCAGTAATTGAAGAATCATATTGGTGCCCTCCAGTAGGCTATCTAAGCCTTAGAACCGAGGCTCCGTCGCCCGAAGGTGAATGAGAATATACATACTGTTGCCGATAAGATACATTTATTCTCCCAGGAAATGCTAACTCCAAAGTGAAGGCCATAGTAATTTTTCGAGAGAAATTCTAACACAATGGAACATGGCACAATATTTCCTGTCATCAATTTGAGGGACAAAAAGTAACAATATTCTTCAATTGGGTTCACTATTATCAAAATCATCAAATAGTTATGTCGCTCAGTCTTTGATGCGGCTATCCATGCAATTCGTGTATCTATGTTCAATACAACCATCAATTAGTAATACCTAATAGTAAATACCTTAAAAATAATTTAAATATATCATAAATCCATTTTTTGAATTGTCAAGGATGTGATTGGGTTCGTCACTGTCATGACAAAAACCCAAATTATTACTCCCTTCTGCCGCGATCGCGACAACGTCACGACCGTGACAGAATTTTGACCCTTCCGTCTTCTGTCACGGGCATGATGGGGTATGTTACGGTCATGAGAGAAGACCTACTCTTCAACCCTTCTATCACGGGCATGACGATGGCCGTCACGACTATGACAGAGTTCGCTGACAGCGCCCCCTCACCCGATTTTGCCTGATTTTTTACCCAATTATGATTAAATCTTTTGGGAAAAATCGTCTTGCATTATGAACAATTCATACACGCTTTACAGATGATAAAACATCAATTAGTTCAAAACATGTAAAATCATGCTTTCATCAAGATTTAGGGTTCTTCCCTGAAAGCATACAAAAATTCCTAATCAGGTATCCTAGCATATAGGGCTAATCATGAATTATAAAAATAATATCAGATCTCATAAAATCTGTAAAAGTGCTCATCAAATCCCTCAATAGGAGAAAGGTACCATATTGCTTTCAATCCAATCATCAAAACATTAAGAGGGGAGAGAGGGGTTGGATCCCCTTTACATACCTTAATCTCGAATCCTTCTTCTCTTTCTTCCTCTTCTTCCTCCTCCTTATTCTTCTCTTTCTCCTTCCTCATGACCTAGATGCCAAGATGTGGAGAAAAAAGGTGAACAAAGATATTAGAGGGCTTTATATAAGGGAGATCATGAGGGTTTGGAGAAAAGTCCAAATTTCCCTCGATAAAAAATCTGGTGTATTACACTTCTAAACCTTAACAATATGATAGTGATTTTGGGTTTTTTAGTGATAACTTGCTGAAATTAAGTAAAAGGGTCAATTTTTTAAATTTTTGGTCTCCCAACTCACTAGCTGCAAGTGCATAGGTAAGTTGTAGTAGACTCAGGTTGTCGTATCCACAAGAATTTGAAGTCTAAGGCACCCTAAAATAATCTAAATTAGTTCTACTTTAATGGCTAAAAACAGATTTTCAAAGGGAAGTGAAAATAGATTTTTAATGGAAAGTGAAATGATAACAGATTTTTGGGTTGTGGAAATTTATCAAAATTGAATTATAAATGCTAGAATGAAGTCTAAAAAGGTTCAACTATCAATGAGGAAGGTTCTTCTAGGATTTGGGGTTCATCTAAATTAATTAGGGATGGAATAGAATAAGTTATCATTAAATGTCCAACTTTTGATTCAACTTGAAAATGGCTGTTCCCACAGCTCAATTGGCCTCTAACTAAGCAATATATGATTATATAGTAGTTAGCTAGGTTGAATCAAAAGAGGGTCCTCACTGAAAATCAAGTTATCATTGGGCTCAAAAGAAAGTTCAATGCTGATTTTTTGCAATTCAAGGAAGTTTGGAATGATAACTTGCAATTGCAATCATAAAAAGATAGAATCATTCCAATCAACCAAACCAGGACAAAATATACCCAATAATAGTACTTGTGTTCCATGATTCATCTCTAAATTCAAGGGAGATTTAAAATCAATCTCTCGGTTGCAAGAAAAAGTGAAATCCACACAAAGTTCTATTTGATTGGGGTTAAAAGACATTCAAACTTTAATGGGAAATTAAGTGATTATCCAATGCTCCTTGGGTTATCTTTGACTCTCAAGAATGGCCTTAAAACTACCTCTCAGTAGTAGATTAAAATGAGGCTTAACAATGAAAATCAGAAGTTAACTAAATGAGAAAACAGAAATCAGCATTTCAGGAAAATCAGCAATGTAGATTGATGGAATTCAAGTTTGCCAAATGCCTCTTGACCCATCTCTGGACTGCAAGAGATTCCTAGAGTACACCTCTCAGTGATTTGAATAAAATAGGGATTAACAATTGGCAAGTCAGATTCCAAACAATCAGAAAATAGAATTTAGAATCAAAACTCAGAAATCAGATTTTGGAAAAATCAGATTTGAATCCTGAATTGTCAAACATCTTGATTCATTCATGAATAAGATCAGGACAAATATTGGCCTCTCAGTTATTCAATTAATCTAATCCTTGATGACAATCAGATCCAAAAGCCCAGGAAATCAGATTTTGAAATTCAAGAAACCAAAAACCATGAAATCAGTATTTTAGAAATCAGAATTTTAAACCAATGGAAATCTGACTTACCAACTGATTCTTGACCCATCTCTGGACTACAAGACATCCCTAAAGTTCACTTATCAGTGATTGGAAGAATTTATGGGACTCAATTGGTAAAACAGATTCCAATAAGAAATCAGAAAAATCAGAATTCTGGTTTTCATTCAAAAATTAGTGGAAAAATTTGATTTGAGTCAAATGATTATCCAAACAATCTTGATTCATTTCTGAACAAGATAGGGACAATAACAACATCCCATGGGCTCAATTAATCAGGTTAGAAATGAAGAACAGATTCAACATTCATAGGAATCAGATTCAAATTCAGAAATTCAGGAAACTAGGAAATTAGAGTTCAGAAATCAAGTTTGCAATAAAATTGAATCAAGAAATCTGATATTATCTCATAAATCATTCCTGAAAGATGTTTAGATCAAATAAGACCTCTCAGGCATTAATTACAAATGGATATAATGACAACATAGCATAAATCAATATAGAACATTTCTGAAATCTGAAATATGAAATCAGGATAGAATTCAGTGCAGGATTATAAATCATTCCATATCAATCCGAAACTAATCTAAACTACTACCTATCCTAGAAGAAATGGAGTTTAGCTCCTCATATTTACAAGATTTGACATCAAATGGGATAAGAAACAGATACAAATCATGGATGCTTGAAGACTCTCGGCCAGCAGCAGCTCCAAAACCCTTCCTCAAACCTCTGAATGACCAGCCCCCTTCCTCCTGCAGAAATTCCACCTTTTATATCACTCCTCCCCACCTTTGGATCAGCATCAGAACATTCTCTATGCTTTGATTGCAGCCATGTGTCCGCTGCAGAAATTCCAACTGCAGATTCCTTTTTGTGCAGGAAAAAGTAGATGGTCCCCCCTACTTTTTCCACTTTTTGGACACCTTTTCTCCTTGCCACAAAAACCCAAACAGCAAGCATCAAAGCTCTTGAGTAGTATTTTGACAAATAAGGATTAGGATAATGCTGGTAACTAGTTCAAATATCAGATGGGATTATGTGTTGTGCAAGAATGAAAACTTATATCGATATGAATGAATTTAAGGGCCCGGAATGATAACTTGTCACAAATCATGGAAATTATCCAAATGTAAGTGATTCAAAGCATTAGAATCATCAAATGGACTAGGGTAACAAGTGAGTGTAGTCAGAAATCAAGTATGAATGAGATTTCTAAGAAGTGATAACTTGGGTGCCCAAAAACGATAACTTATATGAGTAAAAAATGATAACTTGTGATAACTTGAGTTGTGGTTATCCAAATGTGATGAAATTTGACCAGCAATGAGTTAGAACAATAATAAGATGATTGCTTAAGGTCCCTGTGCAGAATTAATGGTTTTGCATGTTGAAATGATAGAATTGCCCTTTAACGATAACTTGGCACTTGAAAAATGATAACTTGTTCAAATGGACTTAAAACTTTGCACAAGTTGAGATGTGACTATCCAAATATGATTTATACATGATAATGATGGATTTAGGGCAAGAAAACCATTGAAAATCAGTTCATTCAAAATAATGATAACTTGACACTTAGGAATGATAACTTGTCCTCAAAATGATAACTTGGCATAGAATTTAAATATTAATGGATTTTGGAATTTCAGAACCTCTATGCACATGGAATTGAGTATGAAATGAGGAATATCAACTAGTTATCATATTGTTTGCATTTCAAGTATAATTGACCCAAAAATAGGCAAAAATGGGACTCGATATGTATGAATTGCATCTAAAATGGGTTAGAAACATATAGTGATCAGCAAGTGATCACAATACTAAACAAAGATAAGTATTGGACATGTACAACAACAATATTTTAAGTCATAAAAATTCCAATTAAATCGCTATAAAGAAAATAGTGCACCGACAAAAAAGACAAATAACTTGATAGTGCAAGCAATAAGATTTTCTATTGAAATAGCTGTGAAAGTTATAAGTTTTAATTGAGAAAATGATGAAATGATTCAATAGTTTAAAATAGAATAATCTCCACATCACTGTTGTCATGACCAGACCGGACCGGCCGGTCGAACTGATCGAACTGTCAACCGGTCACTACAACGGCCAATGGGCCACTCCAAATTTGGGAGTGACATTGGACCGCTTTGAATCATTTCAAACCGGTTAAAACCAGGATGAACCGGCCAATATCAGTCTGGATGAATAAGGCCAATTTTTTTTTTTTTCACTAATCTAATTATTGTGCCTTAGAATCACCTCTTAGACCCATTTTATATTAGTTGTCTTGCCCTCACTTTCTTAATATCCTCAATGTGGGACTATCTTCTTTATTTGTTTTCCTCATTTAATAGTTAACTTTGTCTTTACACTTTTGATATGAGATTATTTATTTGTTCAATTTTTATTCATTAGTTTGTTCTTACTTTATATTTAACAATACTAAACTATTTTATCGATGCATTTTTATTCTTATTTTGTAGCAATTTAATATATCATACATATCTTTTACTTCAACAAATATTGTAATCGTGACTTTATTTTTTATATGAAAAATTTACATTAAAATTTATAAAATATTAATATAAATTTATTAACTACTAAATTAATATGTATTAATTTTTAAAGTTTAACTTATGATGTCATTTTATATGATTGTGGACAATATGTGATTTGACTTAACATACTTTTTACAATTATAATATTTTATTCTTATCCGGTCCGATCGGTTCGACTTGAAACACTACTCCGATCCGGTTCTTGCAACACTGCTTCGCATGATGAACACCGTTCAAAATAAAACTGTACAAACAATCATTAACACGAGTTTTGTGATTATCAACATAAAACTTTGCAGTTAAAGTAAAATATTAGGAAACACACAACTTTTTAAATAAAAATTCAATGGCAAAAATTATAAAAAAAACCATAAATAATCGATATATAGTTTATAAATTCTAGTTTTTGCGAACAATATAATTAGGAAGGATGACAATCTAAGATAGTAATACTTTATATATATATATATATAAGAAGGAATACAATTACTCTAAAATGATTGAAACAGATATAATAATGTTTACATATATTAATGCAATTATTCAAAGAAATAAATTGTTTCTTTTATACCAAAAAAAACTTGAGAATAATTTTACTGAGTCCAAGCAATGCTATATATTTTAGAAAACTGACTTAGTAGATAAGAAATCAAGCTTTGGAGAGAGGAGAAAATATGATCATAGAGTTCAATAGTTTCCATCTCTTCTTTACAAAACACAAAAAAGAAGAAATATGGTTTATTTAGTAGTTGATCACATATGTGTATCTTGTAACTCACCATAATTTTCACAAAAAAAAAATTAAACCTTTTAATTTTTCTGATGAGGGATATTGGATGCCCAATCCACTAAGTGGGTGTCTGAAATCGCGACAACCAATTAAGATGCTGTCGATTGATTCCACAGAATGGGCGTGCAGTGGGCAGATTTGAAAAGAAGACCCATTTTGATATTTTTAGTCATAACTGCCCGAATTTTGGGGAAGATTTCATGTAGCTCACCCCTCAACTTTACCTGTAAAGCCCATTTCCTCTTCACTCTCTCATTCTCTTTCCACATTTTTTGGGTGTTCCTCCATTGTTTTGGCTCAGCCAGAGGAGATATGCTAGGTGTTGATGATGTGGAGAAGAAGATGAGGAATGAGCAACTAGTAGGGTGTGGAGACCAAAAGGACCAACCAAAAAATCGACTAAAAATGTGTGTTTTGGGGATTTAGATCACTGGGTAGTTTTTCAAAGGATTTTCATGTTGTAAAGACCCTGCTAGACTTAAGATCCATGATAGAATGGAAATCATGCTTTTTAGTTCTCTGATGATGATTATAAATCTTATTTATTCCATTATGATTATTTTAGGTTAAATCATGTGCCATGAAACATTTATGATATGGATGTGTGTTTTACAACAATTGTTAATACGTTAGAGCATATTTTTTAATAGATTATGATTATGTGATCATAGACGAGTTTAGGTTAAGGGTTATTTCCTCTAATCACCCCTAAACTATCACGATTTTCTACATCTAACCCTAGACTACGAACTTCATATTTTGAGTCCCTAAACTTTCGCGATTTTTCCAATTTGATCCTTCCGTCCAATTCCGTCGACTTCTTCGTTATTTTTATTTTTCACATTTGTGAAAATCCATTATATCCCTCTCCTTAAGTTAGTTCATTTTTTCATAAAGTAATATATAATAATATATATAAAAATAATCAAAAAAAGAAAAAAAGAGAGGGGGGTCGCCGCCCCCCTCTATCGTCGTCGACGCAGGGGGCGGCGACACCCCTCCTCTTTCCCTGCGCACGCCGGCGCAGGGAAAGAGTGGGGTGGGTGGGGGTGGGAGGGTGGGTCGCCGACCCCCCTCTGCGTCGTCGGCGGCACAGACGACGATGCAGAGGGGGGCGGTGACCCCCCCTCCCTTTTTTCTTTTTTTACATTATTTATATATATTATTATATATTACTTTATGTAAAAATGAATTAACACTTAAGGGTAGGGGTATAATGGACTTTTCACAAGTGTGAAAAGTAAAACATAACAGAGAAGTCGACGGAATTGGACGAAAGGATCAAATTAGAAAAATCGTGAAAGTTTAGGGACAAAAAAAAATGAAGTTCGTAGTTTGGGATTAGATGTGAAAAATCATGATAGTTTAGGGGTGATCAGAGGAAATAACCCTTAGGTTAAAATGATTTGATTGTAGGCATGAAGATGTTCATGAATAAATAAGAATAAGATATTTTTCTTAAGAATGTATATGATGGATTTGATAAGATCTATGCAAAAAAATGACTTAGAGATCATGTTAGGAAGAAGTTTATATATGCTTAGATATATATTTTTGTGAAAAACTAGTTGAAAATCTAAGGATATCACAATGATCTAAAATGCCAAGACTCCAATATGATCAAATGGTCGACCGAAAACCCATTTCGGTCAACCAGTGATTAAGAACCAAATTATTTATTTTGTGCCCTAAATGGATCAGATGACCAATCGAGGTTTCAGATGATCAAGAATCGAGCCATGTATTCTTTGCCCTAAATGGATTAGATGACCGGTCAAGATTTCAGACATTCGCAACTCTCAATCGAGAATTGTAGTTCTATCCAAGGGATATCGGATGATCGTCCGGTCTATCAGACATCCGATCCATGCTCGACCCTTGAACGATTGAAACTAGACGATGGCTGATGAAATCATAATAGATCGAGCATTCACCACACTCAACGAACAACCGATGAACCCTAATGAACTAGCATCCTCCCGACTAAATGGACAATTGAGGAACCATACCAGAATGGGTCACCGCTCGACTCAGTGAGTCATCGCTCGACTTAGCGGGCACCCAATTCATGGAAAGAGAATGAGTGTGACCTTAATTAATAACTATGATTTGATTAGTCTTTGTCCACATGATTGTCCGTATGATTCCTCAAAATAAACTAGTGCCAACTTTGCCCCAAAAAACCTTGATTGTTCCATGTGAACAAAGAAATGGTTGATAGTAAATGAAGATAAAATATGAAACTAAGAGTTTACCATTGCCTACCTAGATGAAAGATTATTAGCCTTGTGTGAGGCACTCCTTTGTGGAGGTTATCGTGAGCCACTCAACCTTTTTTGGGGACATTATCGGCCTTGTGTGAGCTTGTCCTCCCCCTTTTAAGGGGCATTGCCAGGCACCAATCCCCTACTTGTCCACCTTGATCTAAATAGTCACACACTTGTGTGTTTGTATAGTATTCCCTAAAACTGAAGAGCTCTTCTAACTAATTGAAAAGATGCAAAAAATAGATAAAAGAAAATGGAAGGACTATGGCATTGTGCAAAGAAATGAGACAATTATGCATTTCCAAGTGAAAGATGATAAATGTTATTAATGAACATGAAATTGAACTGTAACTTCTATTATCCCCTTATGATGATCCTCGTGATTTATATGATTTATGATATCTTATTTTGATTCCATGCATATTCTTATGGATCACCTTCATGACCTATGAGGGTTCACTCCCTTGTGTTGATCATCGTAGGTACTTGATTTGTCTGCGCGACATGGTTGATATGTGTGCGGAGACTTCTGCTCAGGTGATGTGTGCACATAGTTATCATAGAGTTATGTCTACTCTTTTATCTTATGGAGTTCTATGTGAGACGTATGTTCTATTTGTATTATGTCATAGACTTTTATATGCCTACACATGATATTGATGTACCCTATACTATCATACTTTCACAATGATGTATTCTTTTATATTATTTATTATTTTAGCTTTCATATTTTTATATTTAATTGTTATAATAATTTATTTTTAGGTATTTCACTTATACCCTTATTAATCATCTAGGTCAATGAAAGCGTCAAATGTATTTAAAAATTGTACCTCTTCGGAAGAAAATTTTGTCACGTGACGGGATTGATTTTGGGACGATACCATTCTCGTAAAAAATATAATTGAATTGATAGATTAAAAATGTAACAATTGAAGATAGGTAGATATTAAATGCTTTGGTCTACTATTATGAGAGACAACATTTTTTACTACAATTCTCATTGAAATTAAGGACAAATAATTTATAGGAAAATATAAATAAATATCATGAGGCAGTTTAAATGATTGTTTAAACAAAAAGAATAAATAAAACGATTTTATGGAGTCTAGAAAGCAATCCACACGTTTTATATTTAACTAACAAGAACTATAGTTCTTAAGTTTTTTTATTTACAATATGTAAACACTTAAAAATATGGATCACAACTATTAACAAATAATTGTATGCTAAAAATAAGAATCTAATTAGATAACTTGTAGTGATGGTACAAAAATACTTTATAAATAAGGAATCAAGCTCTAAGTTAAGTAGTTTCCAAAAGATAAAAAGAAATCTGGTTCATTTAGTAGTTGAACTGTGCATACGCATTCTTTTGAAATTAATGAATGAATTTATATTTTAAAAATATAACAAATAAGATAAGCAAATTTTAAACTCCTTATAGCCTATTATCCTCATAGATAATATTTTTTACTATAGTTCTCATAGAAATTTTAAAAAAGAAATAGATTATAGGAAAGTATTAACAAATATGATAATAGGCAAAAACATATATAAATGATTTTACAAAAGATATAACCAACAATTTTGTGGACTCCACATGTTGTAAATTTAATTGAGATAAAAACTATAGTCTTTAAATATTAATTTTCAATATGCAAGCACTTAAGAAATGGATCACGACTATAAAAACAACAATTATTCAACAAAACCTTATTATTTATTTAACCTAAATTGGATTGTTGAACGTCCAAACTTTCTTTTTTGTGGATGATATGCCCTGATATGCTTGATATTTTTAGGTAGGTGAAATCATAGTTTCTTTGAGTTTTGATAAATAGCTGAATCGATAAATTAATTTTGAATAAGATGGAATTAAATATTTTGATAATAATTAAAAAATGAAAAAAAATGTTTCTTAATTTGTCATATCGCTAGGATGAATATGATCAAAAGAGAATAAGAGATAGTTTGGAAATGAGGTTGGAGTTTGAGTTATTAAGATTAGGGTTGGAGTTCAGTTAAAGGACATGCATGCCACTATTTTCAAGTATTGAAAGAAAAAGTTTTTTACTTTATGCTTAATGTGGATAAATTATGTGTACTTTGCATTTATGTTCAACATGCATTTATCTCATATTTTAATATATTTTCATGCTCGAACACATGCTATATTGTTGAATCACAATTTTTATGATTTCTCCACATCTATCTTATGAATATACATTCTTGGGATATTATTTTTCATGTAAAAATCTCAGCCGACAAAACATGGGAGAATATATACTCCCACACGCACGCATAGGGGCACACAAGGGAATATCCCTAACCTGGACACTTAAACAAATTTCAAAGCAGTTGACACAATTCACCAGGACAGCTGTCCAAAGCAGCAAATAACAAAAAAGTGTCTTTCCATATCATGCCAGCAGATTCTCTCACACTAGGAGGAAGCTTTCTCTACAATTTATGGCAGAAAAAGACAAGGAAGTTGGCTAAGGGGGACCATGAGCAGATTCCTTGTGCTAGAAAAGCTGAAAGAAAAAAAAACAAGAAAATAGTTATATACATGGACAGGAGCTTCAGTCCAGCGAAGCCAAAACAGCTAACAACACCAAGCTTGTAGGGACCAGCCAACAGAACTGCTCAACTGCTCGATACTTGACAGAGATGAAGCTTCATCTGGAGTATTTGGAGGTATCAAAGGACAAAAAGACTAGGAAGCAGGAGCAAGAGAGACTATAAAAAGGAGGTGAAGGCAACAAACCGAGGTTCTAAATCTTCAAATCCATTCGACATTGCTGATGAAGGGGGTTGGAGAGAAGGCTACAGCCAGTAGCCTCCCTTCTTCTTCTTCTTTTTTTCCTTTCTTCTTTTTTCTCTTTTTCTAACTTCTGATGTGTAACTAATCAGTCAGCTAGTAGTTGGAGGATGTTAATCTTGAGATGTTTATGTTTTATTTTTACTTTCTGATTCTTCTCGCTTGTTAGACTATCAATTTCTTTATTGCTCTGTTGAATCATGTCATATTTTATTTTGTTTAAATCTGTTGAAATGATTCTGTGTATTGACTAAGCTTTAGAGCTTGTCTCGAAAGCAATCCGAGAGGGAGTTATACCCTCTGTTTAGCTGAATGTCGGGCGGTATAAAAGCTGAACAGAGTTATCTTCTTGCAACTCGGACAAGCTCTGCTTCTGTGATTTTGGTGTTCCTGAAATGGTGTTTGATAGTCGTTAATTTATATTACGCTCGTTCTTCGATTCCCAGCCCGAGAGGTGTTTAATCCTATGTTTTGATGATAACAAATTAAATTTGACATAAAAGTTACTAATCTATGCTCAAGTGATAATAATACAAGTGTAAGATGATATGACTTCATTTGTAGAGAAATCGTCGAGTTAAATGACCAAAATAAAAATTCTGCAATACGACCGGTCGACCGACCCTAGCAATCAATCGATCGATAACAAGCAGGAGAAATGACGAGACTATACCATGCATTGCACCGGTCAACCGGATCAGCGCAGAGATAAATTCCAGAAATGTCGAGACTATATCGGTCGACGGTCCGATTGTTAACCAACAGAAGAACGCATTCAAAAAATGTCGAGCCTAAACCGGTCGCGTCATTACACCGGTCGATCGGACAACGGATAAAATCACATATATGGTGCAATAGTCATATTGACCGATCGACCAAACAACAGATGAAATCATAGATATGGTGCAACAGTCATATTGATCGGTGGATCAGCCAATTAAAGCGGTTGACTGGTCATAGTGACAGATGAACAGTAATGATTATTTTTTAAGGAGAAATTGTGGAAGATTTTTGAAAGAATTTTTCACCTGTAGAAGTCTATAAAAGAAGTGTCAAAGCCTGAAGAAAAATCATCTAAGCAAGCAAGATCATTCTAAAGTTCCTTTCAAGTTCTTGAGCCCAAAGTTGCAAATTCTTCCCTTTCTATTCTAAGCTTTGGGTGTGAGAAAAATTTTATAAAAAAAGAGAGTTAAAGGGAAACATTGTTTCTGATCTAGTGAGGTTAAGAGCTCTTTGTAAGAAGATGTGTGTCTTACCTCTTGAGCAGAGAAGAAGATGTGTGATGTAAAGAGGGTTGTTCTCTCCCTACAAGAAAGGAGAAATATAGTGGATCTCTGGCGGTCTCGAGGTCGAGAAGTCGGAGCGGGGACGTAGGCCAAAAAGTTGAGGCCGAACCTCATCAACATATCATGTCTTTTTGTGTTTTCTCTTTATCTCTCACTTACGCTTTATCATTATTTGCTTGTGATCAGTTTTATTGATTTTTCGAAAGTGATTTTGTGAAATACAAATTATACACCAATTTACCCCCTCCCCTCTCTCCCTCTTGGTACTTTCGATCCTAAAGAGGAATATTTTCCATTGAAGTCTTGTTTTGAAGCCGAGGTGAGGCCGTTCTGAATTATAAATAAAAGGACGTGTACAGAAATGGACGACCGAATAACTACTGGAACGACCGCTAATTATAGAGAGGGCAAACATTTTTAAATTAGATGACCAAATTACTTTTGGTCGACCGTTCTGAGCGTCAAACGAAAGAACAAGTACAAAATGGATGATTGAAGCAGCTACACGAATGACCGCTAATTACAGAGAACAAAAACATTTTTAAATTGAATGATCGAATCACTTTCGGTCGACCATGCTGGGCGACAAAAGAAAGAACATGTACACAACAGATGATCGAAGTCGCTACCGGAATGACCGCTAGTTACAAAGAGCTCGAACATTTCTAAATCGGACGACCAAATTACTTTCGGTCGACCATTCTAAATAGCGAAGGCAATGACAACGGCTAATCCTTCTATGGATTACCATCAACAAATGACTACACAAAAAAGACAAACGAAAATAGCTATTTTTCTATACAAGGCGGATGCCCGATACTATAACGAGCGACTGTTGAGCATATGACAAAAGGCGCAACGACTAGTTCCAATGCAAAATGGGCGCCCGAAATCAAAATGAGCACCCGAAATCAAAACGGGCGACCGTTTCAGAAGTGATAGCACAACTTTTTTAAATAATTTTACAACAGCCATATTTTCAAGAGAAGCCTATAAAAGGGTTTCAAAAAATTTAAGGAAGGCTATCCAAGCAAGGCAAATCACTCTATAGTATTTTTCAAGTTCAAAGCATTTTTAGAGCTCAATCTTGCAAATTTTTTGTAAGAAGAGAGAATTGGAGGGAATTCTTGTGTTCTTGATTAGTGAGTATAAGAGCTCCTTGTAAGAAGAGGTGTGCCTTACCTCTTGAGCAAAGAAGAAGACATTGTGGTGTAGAAGGTTATTCTCTCCCTAAAAGAGAAAGCTAGTGAATCTCCGACGGTCTCGAGGTCAGAAAGTCAGAGTAGGAACGTAGGCCAAGGAGTTGGACTGAACCTTGTCAACATATTGTGTCTTTCTGAGTTTTGATTATTCTTACTCGCCTTTTACTTGCTCGTGATCGTAAATCAACTTTTACGATTTTTTGGTTATAATTTCTTATACACCAATTCATCCCCCCCCCCCTCTTGGTATAATAGTCAAGTTGCTCTTATTTTAAAAGTTTAAACATATTCGAGGGCATCAAACAGTTTTACTTTGGGTGAAGGTCAATCCACAAATTGTCCACCACTTTTAAATACTTCAAATTTTGCCTATTAAAAAATTAGAATGCAAAAAAGCTTATGTATGCTTTATTAATATTGATATTTGGGATATAATTGAAAATTAATTTGATTTGCATGGAAAATCACCTTTGGAATATATTGAAAGTGAGAGATTACTAGTGAAGTTAGATTGGAAAGCAAAAAATCATCTTTTTTATGCTTTAGATGCAACGAATTTAATCATGTTTCTAATTGCCAAGTGCTTATGAAATATGGAAAAAATTATCATTACACATGAAGGTACCGATAAGGTTAAGGAATCTAGACTAACATTTTGAATCATCAATATGACTCTTTTAAGATGCATGGAAATTAATCTATAAATGGAATGATTGTATGTTTTAATAATATTCTGAATGGCTTAGTCTCCTTGGGCAAGCCACAAACTAATTGGCACACGAAGAGAAGTGAAGAAGTTAGATTTTAATAAAAAGTGAAGAAGTTTCTCAGATCCCATTCTTTCAAGTGGCACACAAAGAGAACTATGATTAAAGCGGACTTGAACAAGTTAGATTTTGATGATCTCATAGGTTCTCTCTTGATCTATGAGATTAGAATCAAGGAAGATGAAAAAACAAGTATTTCCAAAAAAATAACTTAGCTTTGAAAGCAAGGATGAATGAAGGCGAAACAAGTGAAGAAGATGAAGATATAGATGAAAAGAAACTAGCCTTGTATGCCAAGAAGCTTGACATACCTTAGGTTTGCCAAGCAAAAGAAGAAGAAGGAATTCTCCAAAAGAAGATCATTGACAAGCAAAAATCAAATAACTTGCTTTGAATGCATAAAAGTTGAACACTATAAGAATGAGTGTCCAAATCTAACTAAGAAAGAAAAGGAGTGAGACAATTTAAAGAAGAAAAAGAATGCTCTTCAAGCCACTTGGGATGGAAGTGAAGATGTAGAGAATGACTTCAAAACCTCATCAAGTGATTATGAAAAAGCTTACATATATCCAATGGCAAATAGTCATGTATCATATAACTCATCCGAATCTAGTGATAGCGAATCTTTTGATATGCATTGTGAGTTTAGAATTCTTATAGATAAATATATATTCCTTAAAAGGAAACATGATGATTTGAAAGTAGAATTTGACAACTTGAAAATGAACATGATTTCAAAGTATGTGAAAATTGTAACTTACTAGATGATGAGAACTCTAGTTTAGAATTTATGATTGAAGTCTTGAAACTAAAAAACAATACTTTGAATTTATCTTGTGAAAAACAAATTATAGTGTTAAATCTTTGAAGAATGAGAATCATGTTTTAAAAGGTGAATTTGAAAAGTTTGCAAATGGAAAATGCTAGATGCAATGCTATTAACACAAAGAAGACCTTTTAATAAAATATGGACATGATTTTAGCTCATTAGATACTAAGAAGGCTATTTGTTAAAGCATCATAAAATCTTCATGCAAAATCACGTATCACTTGCTTTCATCGTGGTTATGAAGGACATTATTCTTATGAATGCAAAATTAGAAAAGGGATAAATAGTGGTATGAAGAAGGTTTGAGTCCCCAAAAGGACCATTTCTAAACAAAATTGACTCAAGCAAATTTGGGTACCAAAAGGATGATAATCTTGACATCTTTCTTGGAGGGGCTCCAAAGGATAATGAAGATAAATGATATTTGGGTAGTAGATGCTCAAGACATATGACTAGTGATCCATCAAATTTCGTTCCCTTAGAAAAGAAAATTGCAGGAAAAGTAACCTTCGGAGATAATAGTAAAGGAAGAGCAATTGGTATAGGTAATGTTTGTAAGAATGATAAAGTATACTTGGAGAATGTTTTGCTAGTTGAAAACTTAAAACACAACTTAATTAGTATAAGTCAATTATGTGATAAAAACTATTTAGTAAAATTTGAAAAGGACAAATGCTTGATTCTAGATGAAAATAAAGAGGTTCTACATATGAGTTTTAGATACAATAATATATATATATATATAATTGATTTTGAAAACTTCAAATGTGAAAAATGTCTTAGTGTTATGATGATGATATAAATCTTTTGCATAGAAGATTAGGACATGTAAATTTTGAATTGTTAAATAAATTTTAAAGGTTTACACAAAATTAAATTTGAGAAAAATTAAATTAGTTAGAGGTACACACAAAATTAAATTTGAGAAAAATAATGTTTGTGAGTCATGTTTTAAAGGTAAACAAACTAAAAACTCATTCAAATTAAAATGTGTTATTAGTACATTTAAGTTTCTAGAACTTTTACATCTTGAATTATTTGAACCTATTGATGTGGTAACTTTATGAGGAAAGAAATATATATTTGTGATTATTGATGACTTCTCTCGTTTTACTTGGACTATCTTTCTCACAGGTAAAGATGAAACTATAAACATGTTTTATAAATTTGCAAAAAGAATACAAAATGAACTTCAACTAAAAATTGCAAAAATTAGAAGTGACCATGGAGGTGAATTTGAAAATTATAAATTCTAATTATTTTATAAAGAAAATGGAATTACACATAATTTTTCTACTCCTAGGACAGCTCAACAAAATGAAGTGGTAGGAAGAAAAAATAGAACTACTCAAGAAATGACTAGGACAATACTGAATGAGAGTAATTTGCCAAAGTATTTTTGGTTGAAGCCGTGAATACATCATGTTATGTTTTAAACAGAATTTTACTTAGACCTCTTGAAAGAAAAACATGTTTTAAAGCATTATATGGAAAAAAGGCTAAATGCTCCATATTTCAAAGTGTTTGATTGTAAATGTTATATCTTGAGTATCAAAGATAAATTAGACAAATTTGATGCAAAATGTGATGATGGTGTGTTTCTTGGATACTCTAGTACAAGTAAAGCATATAGAGTGTATAATAAAAGAACACTAGTTGTCGAAGAATCTATCAATGTTAAATTCAATGAAGCTAATAATTTTTTACGAGCAAGCAAGTGAATGATGATGAGGAAGAAATAGTTGAAGTGGAAAGGCATATTGTAGATGTTCAAATTCAAAATAAAGATTTGGAAGAAGTAAGAATGGATACTTTAAATATGGAACAAATGGAAGAAAACATAAGTGGAAGATAAAATTATTCCATAGAATTGGAAACATGCATCATCACATCCATTTGACCAAGTTATAGGTAATATAAATGAAGGTATAAAGATGAGACATTCCTTGAAAAATTTGTGTGCATTTTTGGATTTTCTTACACAATTTGAACGTAGTAATATTAATGAGGCATTGAATGATTCAAATTGGATAAATGCTATGCATGAGGAACTAAATAATTTTGAAAGAAATCAAGTTTGAAAGCTTATAGAAAGATAAAAGATTATCCCATAATTGGTACTAAATATGTTTTTAGAAATAAACTTGATAAAAATAGGAGCATCATAAGAAATAAGGCAAGACTTGTAGCAAAATGATATTCACAAATAGAAGGAGTTAATTTAGAAGAAACCTTTGCTTTCGTTGTTAGACTTGAGACTATTAGAATGCTTTTACCTTTTACATGTTTTAGAGGATTTAAATTTTTCAAATAGATGTAAAATCGGTTTTTCTAAATGGTTTTATAAAAGAAGAAGTTTATGTTGAGAAACATCAAGATTTTGAAAATTTAGATTTTCCTAATCATGTATTCAAACTTTATAAACCTCTTTATGGACTTAAACAAGCTCCTAGAGCTTGGTATGAAAGACTAAGTACTTTTTTTTATTGAAAATGGTTTTCAAAAAAGAAAAGTTGATACCACATTATTTTTGAAATATTTGAAAAATGATATTTTAATAGTTCATATTTATGTTGAAAAATTAACATTCAGACTAGTTTTTATGTTGTTTCTTTGTTTTGGAAGATTGAGTGGCGTTACCTTTATGATTTATATAAAATAGTAAACATTCCATGTTATGTTACTTATAATTTTTCCTAATAGTAGACATCCGAGGGTGCCACTCATAAACTTTCTTGAATTTATATTTATTTGGACTGAGGACAAAAAATTTAACAAATACTGGTTTAATCTTTAATTTGATTCTGACAGACAGAGTAGGCTTTCAGTAAAACATTTATAACTTTGACTACACATCATTTTCGAGTGATTCCAATTGTAAATGAAATGTAACACCTGCATCTAAAGACCCTAAATTATCAAATAATTACACATATGGAATTCGATACATAATTTATAAAATAGGGTAACAATTTCAGCATACAGAATGATAGCACCTTAAAGAAGAGAACCTAACTTTCTCTATAGACATATGATTAACTTGATTCCAAATGTCAATGAAAGTTTATTTAGAGAGGATCAATCTGAGTAAATGTCATAATTTTTTAAGCACTCAAACATATGGATTTGTATAGATAAAATTTCAGAAGCAATTTGGAGATGCCTAGGGTTACCCTTACTCATGAGCTACATGGCTTTTACCCCATAATTAACTAAGATATGAGAATGAATGAGGTGAAAGAGGTTCAGAGGAATCCTAATTACAATTACATGTATTTAAAATCAATGGAATAATAGTAGAACTTACCCAAGATCAAAACCCTAGTTTGTTCTTCTTTTCCTCCATGTTCTCCTTGGTTGTTCTTCAACATTTCATGCTTGCTTAGGTTCGGATGGGGTTGATATGGGATAAGAAGGAAGGTATTAGAATATAAGGTAGGAAGGGTATAAACCGACTTAAGTTCGGTCATGGATGCAAGCTCAAGTTTGACTTTCATGTTAGCATTATTTACATGTCATGCCATTTAAGTAAATAGCTTTTGCGTTTTCCATTTATTTATTTATTTATTCATTTACTTAAGACATTACATGCAAATAAGAAACTACCCTCCATTTGGATTCAATTAAAATATTTATAAAGTTAAATTCCAAAAGAATCGAAATCCGAATTTTTGTCCGAAGAACAAAAATCGCAATTTCACATATTTTTTGATTTTACACCTTATTTTACTCAACTAAGGATCCACTTAAAATTTATTAAAAATCATATTTAGCATACTTTAACATAAAGTAACAATTATCAGGACTTTGATTTTCTTAATTTCAACATTTTTGAAAATCATATTTTCATGCCTTAGGCGACTTTTTGTCAATTTCAGCGATCAAATACTAATAGTTACCACTCATGACTTAACACCTATATCATTTTTCTTATCGATCATATGGTATAATATTAACCTGATTATATGCAAATTAAAATTGGGATATTACAGAAACCATATGATGTGAATAGTGTGGACTGTGATTAATTGACTAATTTATGGATCAGAATCAAGAAAATTTTAATTTACTGAATTGTGATCAAAACTCCTCACTTCACTCTACTGCAAGTGCACAAATCAGAGTAGTAGACTCAAGTGTCATATCCACAGTGATTTGAGAGCTAAAGACTCACTAACTAGATTAGACTAATCCTAAACTAAGATAGCTAAAATAGCAATTAAGTGAAATTGAAAGGTAGGACAGAATTAACTCTTTTTGGTGTTAAAATGATTAAGGTGGAATGAAATCTAATTACTTAATTAGATACCTTAAGGGGATTTACAATTAATGATAGATTCTCCTAGGAATGGGGTTCATCTAATTCAGTATGGATGGATTAGAACAATTCAGTAATGCAAGTCAAATCAGATTCAACCTATGTAAGACACTGTTCTCACAATGCATTAGAATTAAAACTAAACATCATATTCTCATATGAATATTATCTAGGTTGATTTAGGAAGGATCTTTACTGATGTTAGGTTATTATGAAGTACAACACATGACATTTACTGATATGCTAAAAATCCTCTCAGAAGTAGCACAATCAGTGAAGTGTAGAAATGATATCACAATTAATTGTCAATTACAATGATGGAACAATTGATTCAACTAACCACACAGAGATATAATTAGATCCAATCACTAATGCTAATATTCTTGGTTTATCTCTAAACAGTAAGGGAACCTATAATCAGCCTCTCGGCTGCCAATGCAATGTAAGGTTCACATTAACAAAAGATAATTGGATGCATCAAACTCACAACCACATATTGGAATCAAGGAACTTATCATTGCTCTTGATTCATTTCTGAACAAGAAAGAAATCATAAATCAACTTCTCAGTTGCCAATACAATCAGGATTCACAATGACAAGAACAGATTCCAAGATTTCAAAATCATACTAACATCAGAAATGTTCATCATCCATTCATAACTAAAACTAGACTACCACCCTATCGTAGAAGAGCTAGAATTTAACTCCTCATAGATGTTTAAATCAATACAAAACAGAGGAGAAACTCAATCAAAAATATTTTGAAAACAATAGGTAGAAGAATCGGCTTGATGTTTCCTCTTGGCCCCTTCCTCTCCTTCCTTCAGCTCCAAGTGCAGAATCCTGGAAAATGGTGGCTGCCCCCCACTTCCTCCTAGAATCCTTCCTTTTATATGATCTCTCTTCACCCTTGGATGCAAATAAGAAGCTTCCATTCTTCTGATTCAAGCCACATGTCCTAGTCCCCAATTTTCCAGCAGATTCCTCACAGCTTTATGGCAGCATACAGTGGTCCCCCCCCCCTTTTTCCAGCCAGATGCACACTTGAATTAGCAGCTGGATTGGAGAGAACAACAAGCATTAAACTTATCAAATAGAAATTAAACAAATAGGGGTTAGAACAGCATATCAATCAGCTCAATTATCAAGTGTAGCATAGTATTGCACAAAAATAATAGTATTACACATAAATGATAATTTCATGTACATTGAATCATAATTATCCAAATATGAGCAATTCAGAACTTCTGTGCACATGAAATTGAATATACAATCAGCGAAATTATAGCATGGTCAACTAGTGATCACCATAATAGAAAATGCAATTGCAAAGTTCAAGTTGAAATTTCTTACAACATCTCAAGCTTATTGCAGCTAATTACATTCCTATGGTCAAAATATATCACGTGTGCAATTTCATTCTAGGGAAAATCGTAGCAGCCAATGGACAAACCAGCTTTCTAGTCCATATTTCCAAAATCCAAATCCAAAGAATTATCAAGACAATATCTTTTGGAATGGACAGCACTATCACCCTATAGTTTATGATCAAGATCAAGATGCACGCCCTTAGCTGTACATTCAAGTGAAATCATTCCTTCCAACTGAATCAACAAATGACATTCCACTTGATTTTCAACTGCAACACCAGTCAATGTCTAGAAGATCTTAAATTGATGTCTGTGATGCAAAAACTAATAGATCAACAAAATGAGTAAAGTAAGATGATGGAGGAGTTTTCTACCAAGGTCGAAGGACTTCAAATACAATAAAGGCTGTTAAAAGTTCAACTTCAGCAAGTTTACTTTTAGAATTTGCCAACACAATCTGCGAAGTTCTCCAAATTATATATATACACCTCAAGAAAGGACCAACATGAAGTTGATGATGGAAAGGTTTATTAAGCAACATGAACCGCAAAATCAATCCATAAGGGAGTTGTTTGTTAAGGTTGAAAGCCTAGATAGTAAAATCTTAGAGGAACAAATATTTTAGCAATCACTTGACACTTTTTCTGAATCAACTCAAACTAGTCCTAAGGAACAAAGTGAGGACATGACATATGAAAATGAAAGATAAATTAAAAGACATGAACTGTCTACTACTGAATTTCAGATTTACATGATGAAGAAATCAATTATGATGATGAAATGATGAATGCTAAAAAAAGGCCGCAACTCAACACATAAAGTCAATTCCAAAATATAATCATGAAGAAGTTGAATTTGAAGCAAGTAACTAGACATGTTCAACAGTTGAAATCAACTCCACAGCTGACCCCATATGCCCAAAAATTGAAGACACTTTCTGTACATACCAATAAGAGATGATGCAAGCTGAAAACTGTCAACCTATTAAAATACAAGGCAAAAACTTCTTAAAAGAAATGCAGAATTCATAAGCTAAAAGAATTTATCATATTACTAAAGTCATGATGCGGTATCAAGTACTTCAAAAGATGAAAGCAACCACACTTTTAAAAAGAAAAACAAAAAAGTGGTTGTTGAAATAAGATGAAAATCCTGAGGAAGCTAGGAAGAATTTCTAAAGAAACACAACATCTTAAAGAATGAGTCAAGTTAAAACTAAAACTCAATTACACAAGATAAAGCTCAAGCTATTTTCCAAGAATATGAAGATTACTTGATCCAACGTGTTTAGGGTGAAACATAGACAAGGAACATTAGTATTTGACATGGGAAAGATGTCCAAATCTGTTGGACATAAATTGAAACATATGAGTTTGATGCACCAAATCTAATTTAGGACTACAAACAATGGCGCTTATTGGGAGGCAACCCTACTAATAACATTATTTTACTTTTTCTCTATTTTCTAGGAATCAAATAGCCTCAATCACTTGCTAGGGAGTTATCCACTTCTACTGAAACATATACTACTAAACTTCTCCCATCTATATAGATGCTCCTCATTGCATACTCTCTTGTCTTTCAGTTATTATGACTTTTACTTAATGAACAAACCTGACAAATGTTCTAATGTTATTCTATGTAGACAAGGAGAGTAATTCATTGATCCAATTCAAGGTGTACTGAAGCCATAAAAGAACAACTGAAGAAATAGATACCTAACCCCATGCACTCATCTCCCCCCATATGAAAAATTCAATCTCTCCTAGTTTAACCAACACTGAGAGTAGTATTTAGCTTAAGTTTGGGGGAACCAATGGTATTTCTTCTTATTTCAATTGATACTATTTCTCATAGTAAATATCATTATTGCTAAATTTTTGAAATCTAACATTGTTGCTAAAGTTCTAAAATTTTTCAATTTTTTTCTAAAAATCTATTTATTATAGCTTTCTAAACCTCAACACTTAAGTACTTTACTATGTCATCAAGCATTAATTCTTGAACATTATGTATGACGACACTATTAGCATTTTAGCCTGTCGACAATTCTTCCTTGAACATTTCTAAAGTAAAACATAATGA
Organism: Pontederia crassipes; assembly: GCA_030549335.1. NCBI lineage: Eukaryota > Viridiplantae > Streptophyta > Magnoliopsida > Commelinales > Pontederiaceae > Pontederia > Pontederia crassipes. Next base: position 58,982,184 of record CM060189.1, on the reverse strand, counting down.
CATAAATGATCCTGACCTAAAATCAAAGTATATGACATGTTGGCTGACCCTCCACATAACCCCACTAAGGATCTTGCAATTGCACTTATTCGTATGGCATTAAACTATGATCTGCTACAGTGTAATAATAATAATAAATTGTATAGTTTGCATACCTTCATTTCTGCACTTCTCTTCTTTTGTGTATTGGAAAATATTTTTACTCTTTCTTCAATAAAAATCTCAAGTGTCTCACATGAGTATTTTAGAAAGAAAATGTGGGGGAAGATTGTTGGCAATTCCTCTTTATCTCGAATAACTACTCCCTTATCCCCTCATTTGAGGAAGATAAAAGTAGCACCCGAGCCGAGTATTCTAGGAAGAAAGGTAAGGAAAATGCTGAGTGAAAATTTTATTTTTTCTTTTCAATTTCTCAATGTACAATTGAAGAGGAGGTTGGAACAGCAAAAAAAAAGGGGCAAATGAAAAGCAAGTTAGTTTAATCAGGGACAGTAAGTGTTCCCTACATATGTGTATAATCTTTTAATGTTAATACAAGTCAGAGGAATGCGCACATTCTTGGGTGAGATTATGTGTATGTTTAACCTATAGTGTGGTCTAATTTGACACTCATGGAGCACTTGCTTAAGACATGGGTTAAAAAACCTTAAATGTGTAGATAATGTTCAGATAGAATGAGTATAAGGCTAGGGAGATGTAGTGTTATGCATAATGTGTTTATGAAAATTTGAAAACTTTTGACCCTAAGTTCTTATTGCTTGAGGACAAGCAAAGATTTAAGTTTGGAGTAGTTTGATGGGGAGAAATTATATATACTTTTCATTTATATTCAACATACATATAATGTTTTGATATGTTTTCATGCTCGAACACATGTTTTATTGTTGAATTACAATTTTTATGATTTCTCCAAATCTATCTTGTGAATTTGCATTCTTGAGATACTATTACTTGTTTTGATTATTTTCCATGTAGAAATCTCAATCAGCAAAACATGGGGGGAATACTAGTGTATGTTCTCACACACGCATGGCCATGCATTGTTGACTGCACTTGGACACTTACACAAATTTGAAAGCAGATGACATAGTTCACTAGGATAGTTGTCCAAAGTAGCAAACAATAAGAAAGAGATGTCTTTTCGCGTCATGCCTATAAATTCCCTTGCACTAGAAGGAGGAAATTTCCTCTACACTTTATGGCTGAGAAAGACAATGGAGTTGGCGAACAACAGTTGGACATTTGATAGCTAAGGGGATCACGAGCAGAATCCTTGTTCTAAAAAAGCTGGAAAAAAAAATAAGAAAACAACTACATACATGGACATGAGCTTCAATCCAACTGAGCCAAAACAACAAACAACACCAAGCTTGTAGGGAATTAGCCGACAGAACTTCTCCATACTTGACAGAGAGGAAACTTCGTTTGGGGTATTTAGAGGTGTCAAAGGACAAAAGAGTGGGCAACTAGCAAGAGCAAGAGGGCTATAAAAAGGAGTTGAAGGCAGCAAACCAAGGAGGTTCTGAATCTTCGAATCCATTCGACATTGCAGCAGAAGAGGGTTGGAGACAAGTCTACAGCCAACAACCTTCCTTCTTCTTTACCTTACTTTTTTTCTTTCTTCTTTTCCTCTTTTTCTGACTTCTGTTGTAACTATCCAGTCAACTAGTGGCTGGGGGATGTTGATTTTGATATGTTTATGTTCTATTTTTACTTTCTGATTCTTCTCGCATGATAGACTGTCGATTTTTTTTACTATTCTATTAAATCATGTTATGTTTCATTTTGTTTAAATCTATCGAAATGATATTGTGTATTGATTGAGCTTTAGGTCTTGTCTCGAATGCAACCCGAGAGGGAGTTCTACCCCTAATTAGCTGAATGTCGAGAGGTATAGAGGCTTAATAGAGTTATCTTCTTGCAACTTGGACAAGCTTTGATTCTTCGATTTTAGTCTTTCTGTGATTGTGTTTGGTCATCAGTTCAAACAATGCTTGTTCTTCGATTCCCAACCCAAGAGGAATGTTTTCCATTGAAATCTTGTATGCATACTGAGAGATGGGACAAGGTTTTAATCACCAAAGACGAGATCAAGAGCTGCGTGTTTTGGAGCTAAACTTATTTTGATCCTTGATTTGCATCATCATCTTCCTTTCGATTTTGTCCTATTTTGATTGATTCTGTGGCCTCCTATTTGAGAGAGAACTTCTATCCTTTATGCTTATGGAGGATCCGAGAGGGTACGCAGTCATAGAGTCATCCTTAGATAGGTCATCTAGGGTCACGGTCTTCAAATTTAGAACCGAACATTCTGAATAGCCGCAAAAGTTTCTCACCCAAGAGGGTTATCTTCAACAATGAAAGTCCAATACGGACAGAGGTTCATTAGAACTTCCATTATCATCCTAAGAACCTGTAAGGTGGAGTTCGCATAGTTCAAGCTCAGTCTTTATTGAGAGAAATATGTTCTTCTACCTGTATCGGTGCTCACATTAGAGTGTTGTCCGAGCTAGAAGATTGACCCACAACATGCGTGAGTTGAGCCACCCACGTACACGAGAGTGTCATTAGATGAGCAAAGTGTTATTTATCACGAGTACATGCCCATGCACATGCTGAGGGTAGTCTATAATCTTATCCATACCTTAACATCCCAAGAATGTTAATCCCAGTCAAAACATCCCCCTAAGCTCGAGTGTTTATCTACACTGACTTTTTCTACTTTTGCATTAAAAATCTATTAAAATTAGTGTAGTTTTATTTGTTGTGATTTCTGGTTAGTAACATTTCATTTTCTCACTTTAAACAACACTTATATACTTAAAATTTTCCTTCTAAATGATTTCAATCGTGAACTTTTTAACTTTATCCCTGTGGATCGATCCTCAAGCATTACAATAACATGTTGCATACTTGCAGTTCTTGTCGTAATTGTGTTGAGGAATTATAAATTTTAAAGTTTAACTTGATATTTTCTTGTGAAGTAAGGATAGTCGCTGGTGTGGGAGTAAACAAACGTCTAGAGGTAACTAATCCTCCTATGTAGCTCTTTCATACGAAGTGCATTATTTTTTTTTTTTTTGTTATTCTGGGCTCCTCACATCACACAATTTTTTACATAGTTAGTGATCAACAATGTGATGCGAGCAATACGATTTTTATTTACAATATTTGATATGCCTTCATATCCCTTTAGCATTGGGTATTATTTTCAAGTGCAAGTTCTTTCACAACATGCTTAATTGTCTCTAAGTACCTCTTGTTCTTTTGAGACATATTAGATCTTTCGATGCCAAAGGTCATAATTATCATCATTTACCTTTTCATTTGTGTTCAGACTAGTAATGATTGTTTTGAAAACCACCATGGTTTTGTTTAGTCACAAAATTAAAAAAATAGTGTTCTGCATGTTATAATTTGTCTACAAAAACATAAAAAAATGAAATGACAATTGTAATGAACCGAAATCCACCCTAAAAGTTTTGGTTATTTAGGAAATTTCACGTCGTTAGCCCATTCGCCATACATCATTTAATAGAGAAAGACTTGACAATTTATAGAAAATCATAATAGATAAAAACTTTCTATTAATCAAATAGGCTAATATTCCATAAGGCATTAAATGCCTAAACTCTTCATTACATCATTAGCCTCATTGTTCATCTAGAACCTTAGGACTTATTTAAACCTATGCATGTGCAACATTTCGTCATAAGCTTGAGCTATCATCCATTACTTAATCATGGTTACTTGCACGGATACAGAGTGTAGGGTTTTTCAATTAGAGTATGTAAAGATCATACATAACATGATATCCTATTACATGATACTATTTGTGATGCATCATCATCATAATAACAATAACATATAGACATGCATACCATGAAGTATATCATAAACCTTACATGACATTACAATCATTCTTCATGTAACATTTATGAAATAAAAACATCATGTCATGCCTGTTTCCTTCATATCCATCATCTACAAATATCATACAATAGAAACATTAATTCATATCATTCATACATAATCATAACATAACATTTCACTTCACTTCACTTCCATTGTCATGTACATTCTATGACTTTTTTCATATAACTCTTTGATCCTTACTTCTTGACTTCTTTCATGTTTTATACCTCCTCAGGGTTGCTTTATAACCCTTTGGATCTTCTTTCATTCTTCTTTTCTTTCTTTATTATGTGATCTTTCATGTGTCATCTTCATCCTTATCTTTTATCATATAATAACATCTTGACTTTCATTTCATATTATAAATCATACTTAGGAACACACACATCATAATAGTGAGGGACTTTATTCATAGTCATCTTTAGAAATACACACACTTTATTATGAGGGACATTGTTCCTTAGAAAGTACATACACAAATGCAAGACTTTACTTCTCAGACTTGGATCCCCTTGAAGTACATACATAAGTGTAGGACTTTACTTTCCATATTTATTTCATCATCATCTTAACGTTCTTTCTTTGTTAAAAGATACTTTTAAATTAACTTCACTTTCATTCTTACTTTATATTATAACATCTTGGATCTTAACATAATTGGAGAATCATATCAAATCATCACATGGCTAGCTAGGCCACATCCTTGGGAACACACACAACATAATAGTGAGGGATTTTATTCTAAGGAATGCACACACTATAATAGTGAGGGACTTTATTCCGATGAATACACACAGTATAATAGTGAGGAACCTTATTCCAAAAAATACGCACACTTTCTGATGAGGAACTTTATTCTCTGATAAGTACATACACAAATTCAGAACTTTATTTCGGGGCCTTAGGTCCCTTTTAAATATATACATAGGTGCAGGACTTTGCTTCTCACAATTGATGAGTGACAATGACATAATTCTTCAACTTTAGGTGCATTATGCTTTCCAATACAACAATCAATCATATCCATCATTTTTCATCTTCTAACCTAATTACGGTTGAGCATTTCTAAACGTGTGTTTAGATGATTGTTGATACATCAATCAATGTTTCATGAATAACATCATATATAAAATGTATGAAATATAAAAAAACATTATACATCACAAATAAATGTATTTGGAATGTATATAAACATTTAAAGAAAATGCATAATATTAACATAATAAAATAATATAACTCAATAAGTAGATGTTCTTTTGATTGATTATATTTTTCCTGCAAAATATGCTTTCATAGGAATCACATATAAAATTCATGGATTTGATCTTTTTGGCATTTAATTCTAGAAATTAATACAACTATCGAGATCTATTCTTTACATAGTAATATGGCAGCAGACACTAAAATTTTAATAATTTAATTTATACTTGTTATTTTCAAATTATTCAAATTTTCACCGAAAGGTATCACAAACTTTTAACCTACGAATAAATTTAAAACCCTAATTCAGTATTTTCAATTTATGATATTTTTTACAATTTCGTCTCAGTGTTATCCGAGACAGCATGAGAGTAATCCGATGTTTAGATCATAACTATTTTTATACATCTTCAAATTGGATAAAACAAATTTCTTTAGGAACTAGACTTCGAGGACTTTCCATCCATATATAAATTACTTATAATTTTTGGATAAGTAAAAGTTAACCAAATAATTATTACAAAACAACCACGAACTTAACAGATTATGCAACATAAATCATGCAACCCTCAATTAAAATTCCTAAAAAGAACAAGGTGTTCTTGAAACTATCAATCCAAATAAAATATGATTGAGAGGGAAGAGAGGGTTTGGATCTCCTTTACATACCTTTGGGTTTTAGCTCTAAAATTCCCCTTTTCCTAATCATCTTGTCATTCTTCTTCATCATCTAAAAGTCTCATCTATGTCTTCTTGTCCTTTCCCTTGAACCCTTAATCTCCTCCTCCATGTGGATCTTAAAAAGTAGTCATAATGAAGAATATGGCTCTAGATCTCCCAACCTTAGAGTTTTCTTTGTGGAGAAGAAAAGAGAGGAGGAAGGGTTGGTGGCTAAGTTTATGAGGAGACTAATAGGATTGTTAGACCTTTATATAGGGTTACATTAGCATTTTGATCCAAAAGGCCCAAATATCCTTGGCCCAAAATTTGGAGATGTTACAACAATACGCATGAAATAGTAACATCGAGAGGTTGCTATGCTCTCACTTATCTCCTATTATCTTTAATAATATTATCATTCATTATTTCACTGAAAAAATATTATCATTCATTATATTAACAATGTGACAAAATTTATCTAGGTTTTTTTTAAACACACTTCAACACATAATTCAAAATTTTCTACCTTATGAATTTTTAATCAACTTACAATTCAAAATCACCAAAATTCATTTTATGTGGTACATTAAATTATTTTTTTATCTCACTAGAACAATGAAGACTAGTGCACCGGGAGCTCTTCCTCAAATTGTACCAATTAAATAATGACGCATTATTCTTTGCCTTAACATTAAATTAGGAAAAATTATGCTACCAATATCATACATCAACCTTATGTTTTAATATTGTGTTCATAATACTCCAAGCCAATTTCTCGAAACCTTTTTAGACATGCATTCTAGGTCACACACTAGTTAACAAAAAAAACTATTAGTTATTGTGATAATATTTAAATCTCAATATTCCTTAGTCCTATAAAAGAACTATCTATGTTTCCTCTATTGCATATTAACTATAGTTTGTATAATTAGACCAACTAATTATTCCTTGTTATAAGAGTCCTAGACTTGCATGAAACATTGAATTTAGCACATAGTAAAAATAATTAGTTCAAATTCTAATTTCAATTCAATTTGGAATTTTGTTCAAGTTATCATGCTTAATAAATTTGGGCATACAAATTTTAAATTCAAATTCAAAATTTTAATATGTAATCAAAATTTTAGGAAGACAAGTATTTGCTATAATTTTGGGCATAACGATTTTGAATTCATAATCAAATTCTTAATTATTCAAATGACTTCCATTATAGAATTTAGATCATAGCATACACAAATGACAATGTTCATTTTAGGCATGATAACACATTTATTTGGCAATATTTGACACTAGAATGAATGCAAAACTAAATTATTTAACTATTGCATTAAATTAACAAGTAATTTTTAATAGTTTTAAATATCATGCAATATTTTAAATTTTACAAAAAATCCTAATGGAAATACACATCATTCCTAATTTTTTGAAATTTTGAAATAAATATTTTCTATTTATACTTAGTTTAATACTCACGTGAAAATTGAGAAAATAAAAAAATATTTATTGTGCCTCTTCGACGCACAACTTCTAGTCCATATGTGTGCAACATCTGCACACATGTTGGACACTCCAAGTTGCGCTCACGAGAACAGTTTCTTTTTTTTACTACAACTTATGAAAAAAAAATTAACATGTTGGAAATTTAGAATTATAAATCTTCGTGAACGTAAAAAAAATTTATTAAAAATCTCACCTATCAGAGTCGGGCATATTATCTAAAGTAGAGTTAGTTGTGCTTGGACAATGACCACTAGCTGTGTTGGACTATGAGTACCGCTTCTTGAACATTGGGATGACAACCAAAAGGAAAATAAGAAACAAATGAAGCCTAACATATGAAAACCCCAGCAGTAATTCTTCAACTGCAGCTCCGAGCCTCAAAGCATTTGAAAGAGTCAAAAATAAAAAGCAAACACTGTAGCGCATTATTTTGTATATTTTGCTCGTTATTCGTCACGCGATGTTTTTTTGAAAACGCCACCCCTCCTTAGAAGGTCCAATTATTGTGATTTGATAACTCACACTGAATGACTTTCCTATAAAAAAAAAAAAAGAGAAGAAACTGAATGTGAAGCGCTAAACTGTACTGGGTTTGTTAAGTATCCTCTCGGCAGCTGCATGTCAGATTCGTACCTTTGTTCTTTAATGTTTGATTGTGCCAACTGCGAAATTAATGGTCGCAATGTACTGCACCATCCTCATTCTTTATTACTGCAGAGCATAGAGGTAAGTGTTGCAGGGTTGATGTTAACATCTTTTCTGACTTGTAGGATTCTATTTCCAACTGTGCCATTTCAGTGTGTACTCTGCATCCAGCTAATCATTAGGTGGAACCATCCGGTATTTGCTTCGTTAGGTAAATTTCGGCTTTTGAGTTTCCCTTTCTGTGCATTGTCTTATTGTAACAAGCTGCCGGGGTCATATCCTAATGGCTCTTGCCTTGTTGAAAGTGTGCTCACATTAGACTCCGATTTTGTGCTTATGACGGAGGCTTGGGGCGCCCTTGTGAGTATTCAAAGATGTAACTGAGTTTGGGTTTTTCGGAAGGGAAAGAAGAGAGGACAGAAGTGATTTAGGGGACTCCCGATGTCGTTGAGCATTCCAGTCGATTCTATCGACTGATCAAGGGATAATGATCATTATTTCAAGAATGGTAATCTCCTCATTCACTAACATTTTCCACGTCTGGTTGGAGACGGACTCCGGCAACTTGGTGGTCATCGTCAAGAAACAATCCAAGTGCCCTTGAAAATTTTGAGCCTTAATGATAGAGCAATGATCGGCATTATTAGATTTTAATTAAATATAATAACCAAATGTCTCACCTGACAAATGTGGGTCAGCATTCATCTTTTAATCCCTTTTGATCGTACTTTGTGTTTCGAACTTCGTTATGAATAATAATAGATAATCCACTTTTGTTTAAAAAAGAATTCTCTACTCCGGGGAGAGAGGCATTTTCACCCTTGATAATGAATCTACTGAAACAGAAGTGCTCAATAAACTAGTAAAGCTGAGATTATAAAATCGCTACACACAGCTGCCCAACCCATCTATATATATCAGGAACTTTGCCATGGCTTGCTCATGCATCGTTTCAACTGTCCTTAGAGAAAGCACAGTTTAGTTTGGCCTGTGTTTGTCTTCTGTCTATTCTGTTAACTACACGCCAAGCAAACTCTGGTTTGCATTACATGTGGCAGCACTGGCAGAGATATCTGCATGCCGTCGGTCACTCTGCGCCTACTTCTGTCCACTGTTTGCTCGCAGAGGGAGTCTGCTAAATTTGGAATCATCAGAGCGACTAGAGAACTACCATACTAATTTCTTTAGTTCGCTCAGATGAGGCCTAGGCCGTAAATATATAATATATTTATTGGGAGTTCTGTTCTTTAAATATTCAGTGACGATTATTATTATTTAAATTTTATTTGGTCATTTTTCATATTTTGACGTGGTATCAAAATCTTTTGTGTGTGTCCCATGGGAAAAAAAGGCCACTTTCGATTTCATTCACATGAGCTAATAATAAAAGAGATGCTGAATACCTTCATATCAGATATATATTTGTCTGTTGATATATAAGAAAAGTCCTGATGAATCGAATTGGAATAGATAAGCAGCTATCAGATACATGATAAGAGGCGATTTTAATATATTAATTGAGCTCAATGATGAACTAACCTCCGACTTACGGACTTAACTTGCACGAGTTAAAACGTTACTTCTCCATCAGTTACATAAAAAAAAGATTAAAATGTTCAATTATTATTATTAGGTAATCATGATGGGAGCCATTTTATCCTCATTTAATTGCCTTAATCCTTTTTTTAGGTGAAATGATGCAACAAGGTCGACCACCTATTTAAAATATTTCTCTACAAAATGTTAACATCTGATCCTCTGTTGGATACCATCTAGACGCCATCGCTAACCAACAATGGAAACTAAATTTAGCTTCCGCAATTTTGTTCCTTTGTACCTTAGATTTTGTTTGCAGGGGAATTGATGAATCACATAAAAATAATATTTAAGACAAACGAATAAATAATTCAGATCATAAATGGCTTTTTACATTTTTCCCTGGTCATTCAAAAGTGAATACTTCTTCTTTAAAAATTGAAAACTTAATCGACAAATTTGCTCGCATTTTTCTTAAAAGAAAGTTTAAATTTAATTTTTATATTAATTCTGTTTCTTATTCTTTTTTTTTAGTTTTAAATGCAAAGGCCCCCAAACTCGTGCATATTATAATATCCAACTTCCACAGTGTTTCTTATCTCCGTTTGCCTTCCAAACGCAGAAGAAATGTTGCAGGGAGTGGACGAGGAAGCTCTCTGCCTCCACGACCCCGACGCAGTCGAAGGCGCCGTCGACTACTACGGCCGCCCGGCCACGCGGTTCGCCTCCGGCAGGTGGAGGTCTGCTTTGTTCATAATAGGTACTCTAAAATGCTTCACAAATTCGCCATTATATGCGTACGTGATGCATTTTGCACAGCATGTTGAAGACTTTGCGTCGTGCACAGGAGTGGAGATAGCGGAGAGGGCGGCGTACTACGGCATCTCCGGCAACCTGATTAGCTACCTGACGGGGCCGCTGGGAGAAACGACGGCAGCAGCGGCGACGGCCGTGAACGTGTGGGCGGGCGTCTCCTACATGTTTCCCATCGCGGGGGCGCTGGCAGCCGACTCCTACCTCGGCCGGTACCGCTCTATCGTCGCCGCCTCGCTCCTCTATCTCCTGGTAAGCACCAACCACTCCAGCCATTAATGACCCTCCCACCACCTAATGAACGAACGATGAGTCTCTCTGTCCCAGAAGCGTGCACGCGGGAGATGTCTTCCTTGCGGCACGTAGCACGCACGAACTGGCAGCATGTGCTGCTTGGCTGCTCCATGCACAACCACTTCAGTTTAAAGATAGAAGATTCAAGACAAAGCTACATCTAATTGTTCTTAATGTTTCTTTCTAATGGATTGGAGCTTAATCTCAGGGACTGGGGATGTTAACCGTGTCTTCTGCGTATACAACGCAATGCAAAGGATCATCCACCTCGTCTTTGGTCGATGGCCCGGCCAGGCACCACTCTGCCGTCTTCTTCCTCTCGCTGTACCTGGTGGCGCTGGCACAGGGTGGCCACAAGCCCTGCGTCCAGGCGTTCGGGGCCGACCAGTTCGACGGGAACGACCCTGACGAGAGCAAGTCCCGGAGCTCCTTCTTCAACTGGTGGTTCTTCGGCCTCTCCTTTGGTGGGACAGTCACAACCATTTGTTTGAACTACGTCCAGGACAGCGTCAGTTGGGTCCTCGGCTTCGGAATCCCGTTCATCTTTCTGGTGCTTGCTCTTGCCATTTTCTTGTTGGGTTCCAGGACTTACCGCTATTATACCCCCGAAGACAACTCCAATATCTCTAATGCGTTCATCAAAGTAGCAAAGCGGTATCGGCTTCCTTCGACTATCACATCTTGTGATGAAGCATCAGAATCGGAACCACTTCTGCATGCGTCTGATCACAAAATGTAAGCCCGGGTCTTAATTCCACTACTGTTCCTGAAGGATTCATTGCTTACACTCTGATGCACTGTTGTCAGGATTTCTGACGAAGAGAAGTGTGTAGAAGATGATTGTTCTCAGGAAGCTAAGGGATGGCTTCGGTTGCTTTCAGTATGGGCCACATGCCTAGTGTTTGCCATTGTTTTAGCTCAGTCGTCAACGTTTTTCACCAAGCAAGCCAGCACCATGCATAGAAGAATAGGGAGCAACCTCCAAGTGCCACCTGCATCTTTGCAGGGGTTCATCGGCATCACCATTATCGCCTTCATCCCGATCTATGAACGCATCGTTGTGCCCGTGACCAGGAAATTTACTGGGAAGCCGAATGGCATCACACTGCTTCAAAGAATTGGAGTGGGTTTGGTCCTCTCGGTTATGGCAATTGTGTTGGCAGCTCTGGTGGAGACGAAGAGGCTCAGAACTGCGAGAGAATCCGGACTTACTGATCTGCCAATGGCCGTCATACCGATGAGCATATGGTGGTTAATTCCGCAGTACATTTTGCTGGGTCTGTCCAATGTGTTCGCCATGGTTGGACTGCAAGAATTCTTCTACGGTCAGGTTCCTGATAAGTTCAGGAGCTTCGGACTTGCTCTCTATTTGAGCATCTTCGGATTTGGTGAACTCATCAGTGGTCTGCTTGTATCGGTGATCAATTATGTAACCGGAAGACGAAGTTGGTTCTCCGACAACCTGAACCGGGCGCATCTTGATTACTTCTACTGGCTTCTTGCATGTCTCAGCGCAGTAGAGTTTGTAATCTACCTGTACGTTGCAGGATCTTATGTGTACAAGAAGAAGCCAGACTTTGCAGCATAAGTGCATGTGCTTTATGTTATATATACATCACTCCTAAGAATCTTTCCCCATTTCCACTGTAGCGCCCAGACGGGACGCTACATATGGGGACATTGCCTCTTTCACCTTTTTTTTTCTTGACCAGTCGTTGACCGGACAGTCAATGTGAAAAAAATACGTAGCAGAAGGATAAATGAATATAATATTATAACGGAAGGCTTCATGAATATAATAATAAATAACATAGTAAAAAAATTCAATAGGCATATATATGAATAGCGGAAGACTTAAAGAAAGAGAATAGTGTAGTAGAAAACTATACGACAATATGAAAGCAAATGCGGAAACTTAATATATCAAAGGTTCAACTAGCTTTCATAAGAGGCACTAGTACATGAACCACATACGTCCAAAAAGTGACCAACATACATCTAAAAAAGGTACCTTAGTATGAGTAGACAATCTCATTACTAAGTACGGTGCGGGAAGCAAAAATGTGTACCCGTCCACCCCAAAAGGTAGTGGCTCATGACTACAAGACTAATCTAAATAAAGTAACGACTCTGGTCCATGAGGACCCGGTAAGATCCGTCGCCATACACAACCCAACACAGGCAACGGTACATAAGATAACTAGTACTACGTTCAAACAGGACCATATGCAATAGGACGCCGCCCCGCCGAGACACCGCCTCCCGGATGACCATTATGTACTTGTGAGGATCACACAGAGGAGCAAGCTCAACCGTTAGCATAAAGCTAAGTGCGGGTTCATATAAGTCATAAATCAGTTCTATCCAAATATAGCATGAAAAGAGTATAATGAAATAATCATGGATAGAGATTTATCAGTCATGGCATAAATAGAAATCATAATACTGACGTCATATAAGAGAGTCATGATCATCAAAGAGGAACACACACTACTAGAAAAATACTGAGTACCGATAATCAGCCCGAAAACTGTCGGTAACGTAATTATCGACGGTTTTTCAGTCGGAATCGATCCGTCGGAAAAATGGTCGTCGCAAACGGATTTGCGACGGTTGAAAATAATTCATCGAAAATATCGACGGTTCTGACCGTCGGAACAGCCCCGGCAGTTCGAACCGTCGAAATTTTCCGATCCGGCCGACAGCGGCCTTTGGCTGAGGAGAGAGAGAGAGAGACCGGCGCGGAGCGGGAGAGAGAAAGAGAGAGAGACGCCGGCGCAGAAGAGGGTCGCCGGTGCGGAAGAGGGTCGCCGGCGCGGGAGGGTCGCCGACGTCCAGCGTGGGAGAGGGTCGTCGGTGCGGGAGAGGGTCGCCGGCGTCCGGCGAGGGAGAGGGTGCTCGCGGTCGGGAGAGAGAGAGAGGAGAGGAGGGAGAGAGAGAGGAGTGGAGGGAGGAGGGAGAGAGAGAAGAGGGAGGAGGAGGAATATATATAAAGGGAAAAAGTGGAAAGAAAGCGGGAAAAGGGAAAAAAAACGAGATAACGAAATTTTAATTACTGACGGTTTCGGCCTCGAAAACGTAAATATTAAATATTTTTATAATTACCGACGGTTGTGACCGTCGAAAATATATTTAGTTATATATAATATTTATTTTTTATTTGACCGACGGTTTGAACCGTCGGTAATCGTTACCGACGGTCAAAACCGTCGGTAATTGCGATGGTTTAGACCGTCGCTAGTTATATTAATAAAATACTCTTTATATGATATTATTATACATTTACCGACGGTTACGACCTTCGAAAATTGCGACGGATTTTGCGACGGATGGATATCCGTCGGAAATATCGACTTTCCTAATCGTTGAAAAATTAAATAATAATATAATAAATTATATAATTAATTTTTTTTATTTTCGACGGTCGTGTCCGTTGGAAAATTCGTCAAAAAAATTTAATAATAATATAAAAATACATAATTTAATTTTTTTTTATTTCCGACGGTCATAACCGTCGGAAATTGCGACGGATGGATATCCGTCGAAAATATCGACGTTCCTAATCGTCGAAAAATTAAATAATAATATAAATTATTTCTGACGGTCATAATCGTCGAAAAATCCGTCGAAAACGGAACCGTCGAAAAATCCGTCGTAAATTACGACGGATTTAGAACCGTCAAAAATTATCCGTCGAAAAATCGTGATTTTCTCGTAGTGACACTTTCTGGGGCGGATCCGCCGCCAAGGCGGCCGGATCCGAACGCCCGGCGGCCGATCCGGCCGCTGGAGGCCGGATCCGGCAGCCTGGAGGCCGGTTCCGAACGCCCGGCGGCCGGATCCGGCCGCTGGAGGCCGATCCGGCCGCTGGAGGCCGATCCGACCGTTGGAGGCCGGATCCGGCCGACAACGGCCTTTGGTCGAGGAGAGAGAGAGACGCCGTCGCGTAGCGGGAGAGAGAAAGAGAGAGAGAGACGCCGGCGTAGGAGAGGGTCGCCAGTGCGGGAGAGGGTCGCCGGCGCGGGAGGGTCGCCGGCGTCCAGCGCGGGAGAGGGTCGCCGGTGCGGGAGAGGGTCGCCGGCGTCCGGCGCGGGAGAGGGTGCTCGCGGCCGGGAGAGAGAGAGAGGAGAGGAGGGAGAGAGAGAGGAGTGGAGGGAGGAGGGAGAGAGAGAAGAGGGCGGAGGAGGAATATATATAAAGGGAAAAAGTGGAAAGAAAGCGGGAAAAGGGAAAAAAAAAGCGAGATAACGAAATTTTAATTACCGACGGTTTCGGCCTCGAAAACGTAAATATTAAATATTTTTATAATTACCGATGGTTGTGACCGTCGAAAATATATTTAGTTATATATAATGTTTATTTTTTATTTTACCGACGGTTTGAACCGTCGGTAATCGTTACCGACGGTCAAAATCGTCGGTAATCGTTACCGACGATCAAAACCGTCGGTAATTGCGACGGTTTGGACCGTCGCTAGTTATATTAATAAAATACTCTTTATATGATATTATTATACATTTACCGACGGTTACGACCTTCGGAAATTGCGGCGAATTTTGCGACGGATGGATATCCGTCGGAAATATCGACGTTCCTAATCGTCGAAAAATTGAATAATAATATAATAAATTATATAATTAATTTTTTTATTTTTGACGATCGTGACCATCAGAAAATTCGTCGAAAAAATTTAATAATAATATAAAAAATACATAATTTAATTTTTTTTATTTCCGACGGTCGTAACCGTCGGAAATTGCGACGGATGGATATCCGTCGGAAATATCGACGTTCCTAATCGTCGAAAAATTAAATAATAATATAAATTATTTCTGACGATCATAACCGTCGAAAAATCCGTCGCAAATTGCGACGGATTTAGATCCGTCGGAAATTATCCGTCGAAAAATCGTGATTTTCTTGTAGTGACACTTTCATAATCATGTGCCATGCTTACTTTCATTTAATCATATTTGCTTGCTTTCGTACTTTCATTTCATTCATCTTTCATTCGTTCGTAACTTTACTTCTTTACATACATCTATTCATTTCATCTGTACATTCATCTTTACTTTCATCTTTTGAAGAGCTCTTCATCTTTAGGGGAAATACCATTGCATGAAACTGATGATACAACTATCTAGACATCATATGCCCGTGGGTGATCAATGCCACGTCGAACCCCGTCAAGTTAGGATGACCTCGCCCTCGGCGAAAGAAACCATCCGTGGGAGGAACTCTTGCCTAGATAGAGCAAATGGTAAACCCATGAGGGGGCCTGTTACGAGGCTGGAACATCATCCCTCATCGTACCTGTGCTTGTCTTTCGATTCATCGATCAAGGCAAATGCAGGTCTTCATCTTTCGATGGATCTTTGTTTGCATAGAAATCTAGTGGGTGGAAGTTTATTTAAAAAATCAGGTTTAAGATGGCAAGATCATAACTTCCATTCCACACGACAAATGGCCGAGGGTCACGGTCACCTGCTGAGAACACTACGATCGACCGAAGAGGTACGGTCGCTGCTTTGCATTATTCTTATTCATCATGTCAAAATTCATCGCTATTCATTATCATTCATTGTCATTCTTTGTCATGTTCATGAAGGTCGTCATTACTTTAAAGTCATAGTCATTATCGTACATCGGAAAGTTCTCGAAAAATCATTATCGTTCTGGGCATAATCCTCAGAGAGGTCAATAGTCATAATTAGGTGAGAGACATAGTTTCATACAAGATTTGGGGCAATAAGATTCATAGGATCAATATAGCAATGGATCACAGTTTTTCACATTTGATCAAAACTCTAAGGTCGCAATATCGGAGTCGGGGCTGCAACCCGGGCCGAGTAAAAGAAACCGGGTTGAGTAGGCTTTGATTAGGCTCGGTCTGTCGGGATGAAGACCGAGAGGAAAACTCGGGCCGGGTTGGGTGTACACTCGGGCCGAGTTGTGAAGGCGAT
The DNA here is from genome assembly GCA_030549335.1 of Pontederia crassipes. Taxonomy (NCBI): domain Eukaryota; kingdom Viridiplantae; phylum Streptophyta; class Magnoliopsida; order Commelinales; family Pontederiaceae; genus Pontederia; species Pontederia crassipes. The sequence goes on along the minus strand of CM060189.1, from coordinate 58,965,658 downwards.
TGAGTTGGGAGAAGTAATTCTCCCGATCGTCTTCTCCGTGTAGAAATCCGGGCCGAGTCGTGGGTGACTCGGTCCGGGCACTTGGTTCTCCCCGAGCTCGAGCTCGACATCCATGGTGGACCCGGGCCGTGCGGGTAACCCGGTGCGGCCAGACCGAGCCCGGGCCGAGTTCGGAGCATACACTTATGAAATACAAATCGTCTAAAATGTATTACGTAGCAATAACAGTCCTAGGCATGCATCTAAGAAAGAAAAATGTTAACCACATGTCATACACATATAACAGTCCAGATCAGTTCGTTCATGCATGAGTTCGTTCTCTTTTTCATACATTTCTTCATTCAATTGTTCCATTTGCATACAATGGTCGTTCACCATAGTTCATTCATCATGTGCTTGAGTTCATGAGCATTATGCATAACTTGAAGGATTTCGGTTATAGATTCAAATCAGGCATGCTCGTTCATTTCGAATCCGATTTATGAAAAAGATCTCGAACCACACACCTTAAAGCCTAAGTTATGGTCAGGAAGCGTTCGCAGTTCGTCTGAGTCCTCCTCTGCTCCTCACATCGCCGGCGCCGGAGTGGTCGTCGACCTCCGCGTTCTCTGGTTGTTGTCCACTCATCGAAGGGAGAGAGCAGTGAGAGACGAGGCATTTGCAGCGAGATCTAGAGGGAACAGGGGGGTTCTTTCTCACCACGTTAAGGTCTCTGTGGTTCGCCTGTGCCAAAAATGTCCTCCGATGTCGCCCGCTCGCTGCCTGCTGCCCCCGCACCGGAGACAAGAAGAACGAGTGAGGCACGACAGTTCAGCTAGGAAAATAGAGAAGCAGAGGGAAAAGAAGAGAGGAGGTCAGGCGTCATTTATAGAAGAGGGGAGGACGCGAGTCGACCATTGTCTCCCTCTCCTTGATGATAGCCGAAGATCCGGTGGTTGGATCTCCTGTAGACGGCCAGGCGCGGCCATTGGGGACGCTGGCCGGTGGTCAGGCGGCTCCAATCGGAAGGAGGGAGGAGCAATCGAGTGGAGAGAGGGACAGCAGCATAATAAGACAAGGGAGAAGAATAGAAGGAGAAGAGGATAAGTGGTAAAACACAAAACTTAAGAAAAGGGGAAATCCAACTTACGTTTCCATCATTGCTCTTCTCTCTCTCTCTCTTTTTTTTTTGACAACATTGACCGTGTTGTTACATTATAATACCCATAGAAAAAGGATTCGTCCCCGAATCCAGTAAGATACAGGGCTTACCAAATAGGTGTGAAAACTCTTTGTGCATCTCGGACTCGAGTTCTCACGTCGCTTCTCTCCCGTGATGGTACTTTCATGCGACTTTAACCAATGGAACCTTTTTGTCTCTCCGATATTGGATCTTACGCTCCAAAATCTTGGTCGGGTACTCGGCATAAGTCAGATCTTCCTTTACGTTAGGTTCTTCGATCCTCACGACGTTGGCGTCGTCGTGCTTGTACTTCCAGAGCATGGATACATGGAACACATTATGAACTCTTCCGTAAGAGGGTGGTAGAGCCAACCTGCAAGCTACATCGCCAACCAAATCGAGTTCCTCAAAAGGACCAACAAAGCGAGGACTGAGCTTCCCTCATTTGCTGAATCGCATTACGCCCTTCATCAGAGACACCTTCAGCAAGACTTGGTCTTCGACCCTGAAAATCTGCTCTTGGCGCTTCTTATCGGCGTAACTCTTCTGGCGTGACTGTGCCACTTTCATTCTCTTTCGTATAACATCCACTGCGTCTGCATACTCCTAAGCTCGGAGTGTTAGCTCCTCGCTCATGGCTATCCTCTCGCTGACTTCGCCCTAGTGAGCGGACGAACGGCAAGGTCTACCGTACATCGCCTCAAAAGGCGCCATACCTATACTAGGGTGATAGCTGTTATTGTACGAGAACTCAATCAGTGGGAGATCCTCTCTGACTGTCCGTCCATCTCAGGGTGGAAGGCTGTGCTATAACTCAACCTGGTACCAAAAGCCTTCTGAAGACTCTTCCAGAATCTCGACGTAAACCGAGGATCATTATCAAATACGATCGAGACTGGAATCCCATGCAGTCGGATGATCTCTCATACATATACCTCTAGAAAACTCTCCACGAACTGCTTCCATTTGATCTGAATGAAGTGGGCTGCCTTTGTCAATCTGTCGACCACGACCCAGATGGTGTCGTGACCCTTCTGTGTCCTGGGTAGTCCAGATATAAAATCCATAGTGATGTTCTCCCACTTCCATTCCGGTACTCCTAGCGGCTTCATGAGTCCGTATGGTCGTTGGTGCTCGGCCTTTACCTGTTGGCATACTAGGCATCTGGACACGTAGTCGGTGATCTCTCGTTTCATGTCATTCCACCAAAAACTGTGCTTGATGTCCTTGTACATCTTCGTACTACCTGGGTGGATGGAGAACTCAGACTTGTGTCCCTCATTGAACTCGAAACCCAGAGGCGATTTCGATATCTGATTCCACCATCGTTACCGATCTTAAAGCCCTCTGGCTCATTCTAGCTTCTCTTGATCATCTTCATGTACTCTGCATCTGCCATCTGTGCCGTCACAATCTTGCTAATGAGACTCGGCTGTAATTGATGCATCATCAAGATTGCCCTGTGCCCTGTAGCTCGACGGTTCCACTGGTTTAGTTCCTCGATCATCTCGTATCAGCGCAACTGGAGGAACGCTAGTAAAGCCTCCCATTTTTGGCTAAGAACATCGGCTACCGAGTGTGCTTTTCCGGGATGATAGTTGATCGCAAACTCGTAGTCCTTGAGGAACTCTACCCATCTTCGCTGTCGCATGTTGAGTTCCTTCTGTGTGAAGATGTATTTCAAGCTCTTGTGATCGGTGAACACCTGAAATTCTTCACCGTACAGGTAGTGCCTCCAGATCTTAAGTGCAAATACAATCGCTGCCAACTCTAAGTCATGCGTCAGATAATTCACCTCGTGCTTCTTCAGCTGTCTCGAGGCGTGGGCGACTACCTTCCCATGCTGCATTAAAACACGTCCTAGGCCAGTGCCGCAAGCATCGCTATAAAATAGTGTATCCTCCGCTTCCTTATGGCAAAGTGAGAATCGGAGTAGAGGTCAATCTGTGCTTTAGTTCCTCGAAACTATCCTCGCTTCTTTAAATTTTCCATTCTTCTTCGTCAGCTGTGTGAGTGGGGCTGCTATCTTTGAGAAGTCACGGATAAAACGCCGGTAATAGCCCGCTAAATAGAGAAAAATACGAATCTTCGTAGCATTCTTCGGCCTGTCCCAGTTGGACACTGCCTCAACCTTCGCTGGATCCACCGCGATGCCTCGTCGAGATACAATATGTCCTAAGAACACATCTGCTCCATCCAAAACTCGCACTTGGAGAACTTTGCGTAAAGGTGATGCTGACGTAAACTTTCCAAGACAATCCGTAGATGCTCCCGGTGCTGCTCCGGGCTGGAGGAGTATATCAAAATATCATTTACAAAGATGATCACAAACTGATCTAGATGCTGCTTGAATACCCTGTTCATCAGATCCATGAACGCTGCTGGGGCATTTGTCAGTCCGAAAGGCATGATCGTGAACTCATAGTGGCCATACCGCGATCGAAAAGCAGTCTCCTCTTATCAATCTTCGAGAATACTGAAGCCTTAGATAGTTGGTCGAACAAGTCGTCGATCTTGAGTAGTGGGTACTTGTTCTTGATCGTGACTTTGTTCAACATCCGATAGTCGATGCAGAGGCTTAAAGATCCGTCCTTCTTTTTCACAAACAGAACCGGAGCACCCCAAGGGAAGATGCTAGGCCGGATGAATCCCTTATCGAGTAACTCCTGAATCTATTTCTTCAGCTCTAACATTTCCGTCGGGGCCATACGATAAGGTGCCTTGGAGATCGGTGCCGTCCCTGGTGCTAACTCAATCCTGAAGTCGATCTCCCTCTTCGGCGGTAATCCGAAGATATCATCCGGGAAGACATCCGAAAAATCTCGTACAACATCTATCTGCTGTAGAGCTGGTGTAGGGGCATCGACTATCGTCACACTAGCTAGGTATCCTCTGCAACCTTTTTGTAAGAGCTTCTATGCCTTCATGGCTGTCAGTATAATTCCACTGTCTGGCTTCGACGTGCCTCTGATCGTCATCTTCTTTTTTCCTTTGGTGTCGATTATAACCTTCTTCTGTTTACATTTACCGACACATCATGGTATGACAATCAATTCATACCTAAGATGACGTCGTAATCCACCATGGGGATTACAATTAAATTAGCAGAAAAATCTTTCCCATCCACTACGACTAGTACCTCAGGGAGGTACTTTGCCGTGCGGAGGGTCCCCACTGGCGTCTTTACATTCATACTGTGCTCCATCCCTTTTATAGGTACAAGAAGAGTGGAAGCACATGCCTCAGAAATAAACGAGTGCGAAGCACCCGAATCAAATAGTACTAGCATAGGCAAGCCAGCGATAGAAAGAGTACCTCGGATAACCTCGTTATCCTGCGGCGTCATGTCTGCCTGGACATTGTAGAGACGTCCTGGTACTCCTCCTTGGCCTCGTTGGTTCTTCGTTGGGAAATCTCGGACGTAGTGTCCGACTTTTTTGCATCCGATGCAAGCACCTGTCTTCCGACGACATTCCCCTGAATGACTCTTACCACAATAAGTACACTCATGTCTGGCCTACTGTGGTGGTGCTGGTAGCTATAGGGGAGGTGGCTGTGCCAGTGCTTGCCTTTGAGGCTGAGGCTGAGGCTACATTCATTCTTACTGTCGATTAGCATCATATCTATTATTTCACTATGTCACTTAGTGCTAATTTACCTGAGACGGACGACGTGCTGGCTGACGGGGAGCCTCAGGGCGTGGTCACTGGTAGGGCTAGTGGTGACGATCTTGGCGTGTGTCATTACGAGGTGGGCGACGATCCTCCCATCTCGGCTTGGCTGACTCTACAGCTCGGGTCGGCTCCTTCTTCAGTTCGTCACGCTGCATCTGGATCTCACGCTCAATCCGATATGCCATTCGAACAGCCCCATATAAGTCAATCTCTACGACGTAAGTCGCTCTCTCGTGAATGGTGTGGTGAAGTCTGTCTATGAACTGTTCGGCGTGGTCCTCTTCATCCATCTTGTCTTTGCTATAACGCTCCAATTGGATGAAACGTGCATGGTATTCTGCGATCATCATGTTGCCTTGGCACAGTTCTTTGAACTCCTTAGACTTTTCTTTTCTTCGGTAAGTTGGAGCGTACTGGGATTCAAATAGCTCCTTAAAGCTTTCCCAAGAGATGGTCTCCTGACCTGGGAATCTCATGGCACGCGCTATCTCCCACCAGTCGTTGGCTCGACCGGTGAGCATGTGGACCGCGTATCGGACCTTGCTATGTTCACCGCATCTGCTGGTGATAAAAAGATTCTCCATCCGAGTAAGCCATTGGACGGCCTCCTCGTAATTCACTGCCCCTCGGAAGTATGGCGGGTGCAGTTTCAAGAACTCCTGGATCGTGTCCTCCCAATGAAGAGCCATAATTGGTGCTGGGGGAGGGTACGGTCCTGGGTACGTCGGTGCTGGGTACACCGACACTGAGTACACTAGCTGCTGGGATGATGGCGGAGGCTCCTGTGGTTGTACAAGAGGTAGTGTCTGCTGTGGCTCATCCCCGACCTGACTCCTAGGGACGGAGTCGGGTCCTTCAGCCAACGTGTCCGGGGTGATCGTCACTCGGTTAACACCCCGTCCGCGCCCACGGCCTCTGCCGCCTCGGGCTGCTTGACGTGTCGTAGGAGCCATCTATCATATTAAAGCAATTCATTTCAATAAAACAATTCATACTTTGAAACATAGATATCATACTTACCGGGAGTGGCGCAGTGTTACGTTTCTCGGGGGCTTTGCATATGGAGCCTACCTAGACCTTAACTTCTATTACTAGGACGTCAAGAGAGTCCTAACGTTAGGCTCTGACACCATGAAATATGTAGCACCCCGAGGGGACGCCACATATGGGGACATTACCTTCTTTGACTCTTTGACTTCTGTTCTTGACCAATTCGTTGACCAGACAGTCAATATGGAAGAAAATGCATAGCGGAAGGATAAATGAATATAATATTACAGCGGAAGGCTTCATGAATACAACAATGAATAACATAGCAAGGGAATTTAATAGGCATATATATGAATAGCGGAAGACTTAAAGAAAGAGAATAGTGTAGCGGAAAACTATACGACAAAAAGAATACGATAATATGAAAGCAAATGCGGAAGCTTAATATATCAAAGGTTTAACTAGCCTTCATAAGAGGCATCAGTACATGAACCACATAAGCCCAAAAAGTGACCAACATACATCTCAAAAAGGTACCTTAGTATGAGTAGGCAATCTCATTACTAAGTACGGTGCGGGAAGCAAAAAGGTGTACTCGTCCACCCAAAAAGTTAGTGGTTCGTGACTACAAGACTAATCTAAATAAAGTAACAACTCCGATCCATGAGGACCTGGTAAGACCTGTCGCCATACACAACCCAACACAGGCAATGATACATAAGATAACTACTACTACATTCTAACAGGACCATATGCAATAGGACGCCGCCCGCCGAGACCTTCGTACATGAAACACCGCCTCCCGAATGACCATTATGTACCTGTGGGGTCACACAGGGGAGCAAGCTCAACCGTTAGCATAAAGCTAAGTGCGGGTTCATATAAGTCATATATTAGTTCTATCAAAATAGCATGATAAGAGTATAATAAAATAACCATGGATAGAGATTTATCAGTCATGGCATAAATAGAAATCATAATACTGACGTCATATAAGAGAGTCATGATCATAAAAGAGGAACACACTTTCATAATCATGTGTCATGGTTATTATCATTTAATCATATTTGCATACTTTCGTACTTTCATTTCATTCATCTTTCATTTGTTCGTAACTTTACTTCTTTACATACATCTATTCATTTCATCTGTACATTCATATTTACTTTCATCTTTTGAAGAGCTCTTAATCTTTAGGGGAAATACCATTGCATGAAACTGATGATACAACAATCTAGACATCATATGCACGTGGGTGATCAGTGCCACGTTGAACCCGTTGGGTTAGGATGACCTCGCCCTCGGCGAAAGGAACCATTCATGGGAGGAACTCTTGCCTAGATAGAGCAAATGGTAAACCCATGAGGGGGCCTGTTACGAGGCTGGAACATCATCCCTCATCGTACCTGTGCTTGTCTTTCGATTCATCGATCAAGGCAAATGCAGGTCTTCATCTTTCGATGGATCTTTGTTTGCATAGAAATCTAGTGGGTGGAAGTTTATTTAGAAAATCAAGTTTAAGATGGCAAGATCATAACTTCCATTCCACACGACAAATGGCCTAGGGTCACGGTCACTTGCTGAGAACACTGCGGTCGACCGAAGAGGTATGGTCACTACTTTGCATTATTCTTATTCATCATGTCAAAATTCATCGTTATTCGTTATCATTCATCGTCATTCTTTGTCATGTTCATGAAGGTCGTCATTACTTTAAAGTCATAGTCATTAACGTACATCGGAAAGTTCTCGAAAAATCATTATCGTTCTAGGCATAATCCTACTTGGTTTTATTTCATGCAGAGAGGTCGATAGTCATAATCAGGTGAGAGACATAGTTTCATAAAGATTTGGGGCAATAAGATTCATAGGATCAGTATAGCAATGGATCACAGTTTTTCACATTTGATCAAAAGTCTAAGGTCGCAATATCGGAGTCGGGGCTGCAACCCGGGCCGAGTAAAAGAAACCCGGGCTGAGTAGGCTTTGATCAGGCTCGGTCTGTCGGGGTGAAGACCGAGAGGAAAACCCGAGCAGGGTCGGGTGTACACCCGGGCTGAGTTGTGAAGGCGATTGAGTTGGGAGAAGTGATTCTCCCGATCGTCTTCTCTACGCAGAAATCCGGGCCGAGTCGTGGGTGACCTGGTCTGGGCACCTGGTTTGCCCCGAGCTCGATCTCAGCATCCATAGTGGACCCGGGCCGTGCTCGGGGTAACCCGGTGTGGCCAGACCGAGCTCGGGCCGAGTTCGGAGGAACTCGGGCCGGGTTCGATCAAGTCGTAAAACAAGTTCTCGTAGTTCATCTTTTCTGGTGATCGTCGGAGCCTTACAACTAAGTTATCTACTTCGTGGGCATACATTCATGAAATACAAATCGTCTAAAATCTATTATGCAGCAATAACAGTCCTAAGCATGCATATAAGAAAGAAAAATGTAAAGGACGTCATACACATATAATAGTCCAGATCAGGTCGTTCATGCATGAGTTCATTTTCTTTTTCATACATTTATTCATTCAATCGTTCAATTTGCATACAATGATCGTTCATCATAGTTCATTCATCATGTGCTTGAGTTCATGAGCATTATGCATAACTTGAAGGATTTCGGTCATAGATTCAAATCAGGCATGCTCGTTCGTTTCGAATTCGATTTATGAAAAAGATCCCGAACCACACACCTTAAAGCCTAAGTTACGGTCAGGAAGTCGTTCACAGTTCGTCTGAGTCCACCTCTGTTCCTCACGTCATCAGCGTCGGAGTGGTCGTCGACTTCCGCGCTCTCTGGTCGCTGTCCACTCGTCGAAGGGAGAGAGCAGTGAGAGATGAGGCATTTGCAGCGAGATCTAGAGGGAACAGGGGGGTTCTTTCTCACCATGATAGTTCGGCTAGGAAAATAGAGAAGCAGATGGAAAAGAAGAGCTCTCCCCTCTCAGTGATGTTTTTGTTTGGATTGAGAGTTTCAAGAACACCCTGTTCTTGATAGGAATTTTGATTGAGGGTTGCATGATTTGTGTTGCATAAATCTATTAAATTCGTGACTGTCTTGTAATCATTATTAGGATAAGTTTTACTTATCCAAAAATTATATAATACATGCATGGAAAGCCATCAAAGTCTAGTTTTTACAGAAATTGGTTTAATATGATTTGGAGTTGTATACAAATAGTTATGATCCAAACATCGAACTGGTGTCATTCTGTCTCGGGAATTCGTGACTGTTTTGTAATCATTGTTGGGATTTTCTTATCCAAAAATCACAAATAATATATTGATAGAAATCACTAGAAGTCTAGTTTCCACAGAAAATGGTTTCAGACTATTTGGAGTTCTATACAAATAGTTATGATCCAAACATCGGGCTGTTGTCATATTGTCTCGGGTAACAGAGAGACGAAATTGTAAAATATATAATAAATTGGAAATATTGAATTAGTATTGAAAATTTATTCTCATGTTAAAGGTTCATGTTAGCGTTCTATGAAAAGTGGAATCATATGAAAAGAACATGTATAAGTTAAGTTATTAATATTTTAGTGATTGCTGCCAAAATACTGTGCAGAGAATGAATTCTGGTAGTTGTATGAATTTCTCGAAAAAAGTCCCAACTCATGTTAATGAATGAAAATTGCATGTTGTAATGTGTTATATGATGCATAGATGCTAATAGAACATACCTAAAATATGTATGATATTTTAGATTATTTTTCTTGATGTTTCAATATCAAAAATTAAGAATTGAGTGAAAGATCGGACTTCCAGGACGTTGTCCCGGAACGACCGTGATAGAGATGGGTGAAACCAGCACTCTGTCACGACTGTGACAACATTGTCACGGCTGTGACCAACCAGGTCACGACCGTGATGACGACTCAGCACGACCGTGACAAAATATGTCACGACCGTGACCGTATGCGGATGAATTATTGACCATTGTCACGGGCATGATGCAACTATCACGGTCGTGACAAATCGAAAATGAAAGTCAAGTTATTTTAAACCTATTTATTTATGTATATAGGTATGTATGGATGTGTATTGATTGTATACGACACGTAGATACACGTAATGCATGTTCAGTCGTAATTAGGCTAAAAGATGAAGAATGATTGATATGAATGATTGTTGTATTGCAAAGCTTAATGCACCTAAAGTTGAAGAAGAATGTCCTCATCACTTATCAATGGTGAGAAGCAAAGTCATGCACCTATGTATGTACTTCAAGGGGACCTAAGCCCGCGAAGTAAAGTCCTGCATTTGTGTATGTGCTTCTCAAGGAACAAAGTCCCTCATCAGAAAGTGTGCGTATTTCTTGGAATAAAGTCCCTCACTATTATAGTGTGCGTATTCTTCGGAATAAAGTCTCTCACTATTATAGTGTGCGTATTCTTTGAAATAAAGTCCCTCACTATTATGATGTGCGTGTTCCAAGAATGTGGCCTATGATGATGTGATATGATTCTTTCAACTATGTTAAGATCAAAGATGTTATAAGATAAAGTAGGAATGCAAGTGAAGTTAAAGTCTCTTATAAGAAAGAAAGAATGTTAAGATGATGATGACGAAGTAAAGATGGAAAGTAAAGTCCTACACTTTTGTATATACTTCAAGGGGACCTAAGCCTGAGAAGTAAAGTCCTGCATCTGTGTATGCACTTTCCAAGGAACAATGTCCCTCATCATAAAGTGTGTGTATTCCTAAAAATGACTAGGAATAAAGTCCCTCACTATTATGATGTGTGTGTTCCTAAGCATGACTTATGATATAGAATGAAAGTAAAGATGTTATTATGTGATAAAGATGAAGGATGAAGATGACACATGAAGGATAACACAATAAAGAAAGAAAAGAATGAAAGAAGGTACAAAAGATTATAAAGCAATCATAAGGAGATGTAAAGTATGAAGTCAAGAAGTAAGGATTAAGGAATTATGAAGATACTCCTAGAATGTACAGGACAATGAATGTGAAATGAAATGATATGTTATGTATGTGATGAATGATATGGATGTATGTTTTAATTACATGTTATGCAGGTATGACATGATGTTTATGTTATATGAATGTTGTATGATGAATGAATGTAAACATGATGTATTGTCATATAAGGTTTATGATATAGTTCATGGTTATTGTTATTATGATGATGATGCATCACATGTAGTATCATATGATAGGAAGCATGACATGCATGACCTTTACATACTCTAACTGGAAACCCTGCACTTTGGATCCGCGCAGGTAACTAAGATTAAGTGATGGATGGCAGCTCAAGCTCATGATGATGTGTTGCACATGCTTAGGGTTAAATAAGTTCTAAGCTTCTAGATGAACAATAAGGCTGATGATGTAATGAAGAGTTTAGGCATTTACTGTCTTATGGAATATTAGTATATTTGATTAATAGAAAGTTTTTATTTATTATGATTTTCTCTAAATTGTCAATTCTTCCGCTATTAAATGATGTATGGCGAATAAGCTAATGGCGCGAAATTACCCTAAATGTCCAAAACTTTTAGGGTGGATTTTCGGGTCGTTACAATCCCATTGTAGTATTTCTCTAGCATTATCAGTGCTGATGCGTGACAATTAAGCGCAAATATACTAGCAAGTATACTAGAATCGTATCAAGTAATAAAGAGTGAATAGAGTGTCGAACCCATGAGGACTAATCTAGATTCTTATCTTTCTAACTTAAGTTTATTAATTGAGATAGTAACAAGAATTGATTTGAGATAAAAGTAATCTGAATTGATGACAATCAGAGATAATGATGCCTTTAATTAACGTGAGAGACAGTTAGAACTCAGACTTCGTATCCCTATCGTATTCTCTTAATTATCAATAATTAAGTATAGACTTCTTGTAGAAAATAAACGGATAAAAAGATATAGGACTCAAAAACTTGAGGACCTATCTACCCTAATAAAGAATATAATCAAAGCACATTGAAAACTCAATCCACTTTAATATATTCTAAACTAAGATGCATTAATATGAAAGGTTGCTTGAAGTAAATGACTCAAAAACTTGAGAACATAACTATCTTAAATAAAAGTAAAATCAAAGATGTCGAAAACTCGATCAACTTTAGCCTATTTTATCCAAGATGCTTTAAGTTGCAAACCTCCGTTTACTGATATAATTGTTAGCAATTAAAACTAATTTACTAACAAAAATATCAAACTAACAGAACTCGGCCCGAGTCAGAAGGAACTCGGCCCGGGCTGACTCAATACTTTCTATTCGGCAGAAATAATGAAGGAACCCGGCCCGAGTTTTATCCAACTCGGCTCGGGTTCTTCACAGAGAAAATTTCCGATAGATTTCTCTTGCAGAATTTATGTGAAATTATATGAAATTAATGCAAGAAACTAATAAACTCATATTAATCATGAAATCCACATCATAATCATGTTCTCAAAGTCTAAACAATAAAATATATTAAGAGAAAACTGAGGTTCAAGCGTAGTCTTCCTCTAACAACTAAACTAATCCATAATCGAAAGAATTAACATCAAATTCGAGGGAAAAAATATAAAATAAAGATTAGAAATTATAAATCAAACTCCCAAGAAGTGGTGGACGTCTCTAGAACAAGCTTTGGCCGAAACTATGCTCCAAACGATCGCCCAAAACCACAAAATCTCTACTTCTTCGATTGATTTGCAGTGGCACGTAGTAGAACTTCGTCTCTCATTTCTGGTGCGGCTAGAGCTTCAAACTCTCATATTGCCCCCTCCTTGGCTTCGTGGTACATCCATATTTATAGGAGTGGCAACCGTTTTCGATTCCGAGTTGAGTTCACGATTTAAATCCAAGTTAAAGTCGGCCGAAAAATCACACGATCTGCCAGTTTGGCTGATTTGTACTAACTCGGGCCGGGTCTGGTCCAACTCGAGCCGGGTTCTGTTCAGATTTTATTTTCGAGTGGAAATCGATTCGAATTCGGTTTTTTACGTCAACCCGGTCCGGATATGATGCTAACCCGGCCCGGGTTTCTCTTGAACTCAAGTATATGTGCTATTTGTGCTCCGTTTTACATGCTATTCTGATCCGATCGCTTCGCACCTCTAAAAATGATGATCCTGAGAATAAAATAGACAAAAAGTGGGTAGCTTTGGACTCAAAATAAATTAAGAAAATAGATGCGTGCAATGGTAAAAACTATGAAAAATAATCTAAATGATGCATGTAAAACATGTATAATAATGCATGCATCAAATTCCCCCAAGCTTGAACTCTTGCTTGTCCTCAAGCAAGCATCAAGGCAAGACTCAAGAGTCATAAATGAACTATCATAGTCTCCACCCCATGACTAATACTTTTCTATTACCATCGTTTTATAAGTCCATCACCAAAGTATCTATCCACAATCCATAACCCAGCCTCATAAAATTTCTAGAACTTAAACAATTTAAACTTATTCTAGTTCCGCTCTGTGCAAGAAAACATATAGTCTCTCAAATAATAGCATTAATGTTGAATGCAAAAGTAAAGAGTGAGCTTAATTTTACTTTATTCACCTTATTATTTTCATAGAGAATTAATTACTCATGTGCTTCTCCATATTGCTCAAGGTGGTTCATGTAACATGCTTTCGACCGACGGATCCCAGAGCAGTTGCCCTTAGATCGCCAGGCAAGAATCTCCTACGGGTCTAATCACCCGAACACACCAAGGTTTCGAATAATACATTTATGCATCGTTTAAAACTTGTCCCTTTTCTGATTTGGTACTCTTGTGCTTCTCCATATTGTCCAAGGTGGTTCATGTAACAGGCTTTCGACCGACGGATCCCAAAGCAGTTTCCCTTAGGTCGCCAGGCAAGAATCCCCTACAGATCTAATCACCTGAACACACTTAGGTTCCGGATAACACAATTATACATTCTTATAGCTTTTGGAGTTTAACTAACCCTCTTTCAGTTTATTTATTTTAAGCTCACAAAAATGCTTTAGGCATTCAATAAAAAGGCTACTACCATCAAGACATAAAATAAAAATAAGAAATGAAATGCGAGCATGAACAGAAATCAGTGGTATAAGTATCCATAATTTTACTTGGCAACATACACTTTTCAAATTACCCAATACTAAGGTGATGGAACAGATAAAATTATGGCAAATAGAATTTCATAAGTACACAGGGTGTGCTTAAATTTCACTTAAGTGCAAATAAGAAGAACAAACAATAAGGCAAAATGATGGTGAATGGTATTTTTGTGATTTTTGAAATTTTTAAATTTTTATGGATTTTCATAAGATGTAAAGATAAAGCAAACATGCAATACTAAAATAAACTAAAAGAAAGCAAACATGATGATGCAGTACAGTAAGCAAATATGATGCATGAAATGCAATCTCCCCCAAGCTTGAACTAAACACTGTCCTCAGTGTTAGCTAGACAAGGTAAGGAGTACAAGATGAAAGACTCAAAAAGATAGAAAAGAAGAAAGGAAAAGACACGACCAGCTAGTCCATCTCTGGAGGCGGTGGAGGTGGTGGATACTGTCCGAAGTAGTCCTGAACCAGCTGCTCAAGATGATCCTGACGGTCGTTAAGCTGTCGAAACTGAGCCTGAGTCTCCTGATGGTGCTGCTGCATCAGTTGGTACTGTCGCTCCTGTCTCGCAAGAAGTGCGGCCAATGTATCCTGCAATGCTGAGACATCGAAACTAGCAGGAGCTGAAGCATAAGTCGGCTGAAAAGTAGACCCTTGCTGATGTGGTGGACTCGGAGTCATAAAGGATGGCTGCGAGTGCTGTGAAGGCCCCTCATCCTGCAGAGGTACTAGATCCTCATCATCTAGATCTGGATGTGCATGAGGGTCTGCTATGTGGCGAGGCTCCACCTGTCTCAAAGAAGAAAAGTATGTCCAATTCGCATGATCGAAAACAGGGAAGCGATCAGCATCTGTGCATGGCAATGTCTCGACCCTATTGCAAAACTTGAAGACCAGACCACCTGAAGTCCTCTCGACAAGGTTCATCTGAAGAACCGTGGTCATCCCAATAAATGTGGGCTCGATAGGCTCAAGAGAGGATAGGTCAAGGCCCAAATAAAGGGCTATAGGAGTAATTAGTCCACCATTAATAACTTTGCATGAAGACTTGGAAGCTTGTCTCTGAAAATTATCGTCTAAGATGGTGCCTAAGTTGATTTGCCTTCCTTCCACCATGGCCCATAATATTTCCAGCTCTGTGGTATTAATCGCACCCTCGCTTTCTCCTCTACCGCAGATAGTGTAAGAGATGATCCTATGAGCATATCGGAATACCGGATTCTGAATAAGATTTGCTTTAGCTCGGGATGGAAGGAAGGGCTCGTCATTGGTTATAGCTTTCCAGAAAGCAGCTCCCTGAAACTCAGGAGAAGTAGCAGAAGACTCCAGTAGGGGAAATCCATAAATAGAGTTAAACTCCGGCATAGAAAAGCTGTACTCAGTATTAAAAAGTTGGAAGCTAACTCGATGGCGCCGAGCAGAGCACTCATAAGCATATGAACTGAAGAACTCATGGCACAACTTCTCGTACATCAGCCACCGTTTATCTAGAAAAGTCTGCATCCCCACCCTCTCAAAAAGTAACATAATATCAGCATCAATATTCAACTCTGCCATTGTTTTGAAGCATACGTACTGGGTAGGAGTAATAGTGAAGAAGAATGTCTGCCGGTAACGTTTCCGTTGGGTAGAATCACGAAACTCGAGATTAGTAGGTTGCGATGGTCGATCTTCCGGTTGGTTAGCTTCATTATCAGCCGTCGAAGAAGCATGGGAGCGATGGACTTTTCGGTGAGGCTGCATCATAGCCAATGTAAGTTGAAACACACTGAACCAAACCCAGCCCGGGTATGCAGTTAGCGCGGCCCGGTATGAGCTATAGCATAGGATGCAGTCGACGAAGACCCGGTCCGGGTATGATGCTGACGCGGCCCGGGCTGAAGAAGAATCGACCACGGCCCGGGATGTCGCGAGTCGTAGAAGCTGCTGGCTAGAGCTCGGACCGGGTATAGAGTCGGCGCGGCCCGGGTATGAGCTATAGCATAGGATGCAGTCGACAAAGACCCGGTCCGGGTATGATGCCGACACGGCCCAGGCTGAAGAAGAATCGACCGCGGCCCGGGATGTCACGAGTTGTAGAAGCTGCTGGCTAGAGCTCGGACCGGGTATAGAGTTGGCGTGGCCCGGGCTAGAGAAAGGCAAAATGCAGGCCAGATTATGCAAAATGCGGCCAGGGCGCTGACGGTCTCCGGGCCGCCTGCAGAAGATCGCCGGACGAGGTGAGTTCGGACCGACGGATGTTTGGTGGAGGGGCGGCGGCGTTGATGCGATGTCAGGGGCGTTGCTGGTGGCAGATTTGGTCGCTGGAGTTTGAAGCAGAGAGGCGGCAGCGTGGCAGATCAAGGACATGGCCCGGCGCGTTTGAGACAAGGAGAGGTGGTGTTGAACTCTTGGTAGCCGGCGTCGGAGGAAGTGGTAGGGCGAAAAGATGCCGACGTCGGAGAAGAAGATGAAGAGCGGTGATGTGGTCCCAGAAGGCTAGTTTCGAGCAACTTTTAAAGTCAAACCCGGGCCGCGTAAATGCCTTGAAGACCGGGCAGCACTAAAGCCGCAATAATGGCAGGTAGGTGGCAGATCAACGGCCAAAACCCGCATTTGAATTTCGAATTTGGCCGGATTCGTCTTGTGAATATCCGACGAAACAATCGTGGAACACAACCCGGTCCGAGTTGAGCAGACGCAGAGCGGGTCGCACCGAGTGATGTTTTGTATAGCGGCTTCTACCCGGCCCGGGTGTGTAACAACCCGGCCCGAGTAGTGTGGTCCTGACATGAGCTTCACGAAAAAAAAAAACAAAAGCGCGGTCCGAGTTTCATGGTGCCCAGGCCGGGTTAAGCAATAGAAAAAGGTGAACAATTCAGTTAATTGTAAAGTTAAGTTCATCCGATTATGGGCTAAAGATGAGACTTCAAAATAAAGAATTAATGGACTAAAATTTACTAAATTATGACTAGGCCTTGATATAAAGAAACCAAATCTAAGAAAGCAAAAGAAAAGTAACAATTCATCTAAGACTCGACGACCTAGACTAACAAAAGGATAATATTAAAATAAAAGGTGCAACAAAGAAAATCTCACCGCGATTAGTTGATGTGTTCGTGAACGTTCAACACGGTGACCTGACTAGATGCGAGTGAATATGCACCCAACCGACTCCAACTTTTGGTAACCTTGATCAGAAATTTTGGCCTTACCCTTCAAGTCAATTCGAGATTTTTCCATATTTTGAATTGCTTTTGGACTCTTTGGACGCCATTGTTGGGATGTGGTTGGTGCTTTCGATGTTGATGCTATAAATGATGCGGCTTCCTCTTTTTGTTGAAGCAGAATAGGAGGCAAGTTCGTAGTTGGGGTTAGAACTTCCGAAGGCCAGCTCCTCCTTCGAACTATTCCATCTTCAATTACATAATCACTTGTCTCCTTTATCCTCCACTCTGTAGTCCATGTTCTTCTTTGATAATTTCTTCGTGGTCTCCATCTTTGATAAAAATCTTGGTGGTGACATGGGCATACAATAATTGGAGGATAATTTTCTAGGCAAATCTTTTGAGATGAGTCAAATTTAGAAGAAAAATCTGCAATCTGCTTCTCTAATGTTTGGATCTTTGCCTCCATCTCCTCGAATTTACTCTGAATATCGAATAATTGTGGAGGCGGAGGAATATCATTATTGACTTTAACTTGTGATGTCAACTGAATCAAGTGTGCCTCTAAAGATTGAATAAGTTGATCCTGTAGGTTAATCTTGTTCTCAATGGTTGAAATAAATTGACACAGCATCTCCTCAAGATTGGACCTTGATTCAGGCGAGGACTTTTCTTCTTGTAAAGATGAGAGGGCATCATCCATATCTTGGCCATGTTGCTTTAGATTTGAAATTTGAACCTCCATACTCTGTATGAATTCATCTTGCGTGGAGATCTTCGTCAGCAACGTCCCCATCATGTGAGTAAGCAAGACTAGTGGGTCTTGCGATGTATTGCTTTCTTCTACACATGCATGGGGTGGCGTGATTGTATTTTGTCCTGGAAAGTTTACACCAACTTGTATAATTTTAGATGCAGAAATGCCTTCGTGTTGAGGGCAAGATAAAGCTTCAAGTTGTTCTTCTCCAGGAGCTTTGATAATCTTGCTACCTTCAATCGGCTTGGGTTGTTGTCTGGATTTATTCTTCTTCGCCATTGAAGATTAAACAATTTGTCTTTAGAATAATTTCCTGAAACACACAGATAGAAACTCGTAAAAGTATATGAAGTGAAGAATCCCAAATAAAAATATGCAATAAAAATCTTCAAATGCAAGAATAAAAATAAAATCAAGTTAACAACCAAAAGTAGAAAAAATAGAACTAGAAATAGTCCCCGACAACGGCGTCAAAAACTTGATGCGTGAAAATTAAGCGCAAATATACTAGCATGTATACTAGAATCGTATCAAGTAATAAAGAGTGCATAGAGTGTCGAACCCACGAGGACTAATCTAGATTCTTATCTTTCTAACTTAAGTTTATTAATTGAGATAGTAACAAGAATTGATTTGAGATAAAAGTAATTCGAATTGATGACAATCAAAGATAATGATGCCTTTAATTAACGTGAGAGACAGTTAGAACTCAGACTTCGTATCCCTATCGTATTCTCTTAATCAAAGATGTCGAAAACTCAATCAACTTTAATCTACTTTATCTAAGATCCTTTAAGTTGTAAACCTTCGTTTACTGATATAATTGTTAGCAATTAAAACTAATTTACTAACAAAAATATCAACTAACAGAACTCGGCCCGGGTCAGAAGGAACTCGGCCCGGGCTGACTCAATACTTTCTATTCGACAGAAATAATGAAGGAACCCGGCCCGGGTTTTATCCAACTCGGCCCGGGTTCTTCATAGAGAAAATTTCCGATAGATTTCTCTTACAGAATTTATGTGAAATTATATGAAATTAATGCAAGAAACTAATAAACTCATATTAAGCATGAAATCCACATCTGTTCTCAGAAGTCTAAACAATAAAATATATTAAGAGAAAACTGAGGTTCAAGCGTAGTCTTCCTCTAACAACTAAACTAATCCATAATCGGAAGAATTAACATCAAATTTGAGGGAGGAAATATAAAATAAATATTAGAAATTGTAAATCAAACTCCCAAGAAGTGGAGGACGTTTCTGGAATAAGCTTTGGCCGAAACTATGCTCCAAACGATCGCCCGAAACCACAAAATATCTACTTCTTCGATTGATTCGCAGTGGCGTGCAGTAGAACTTCGTCTCTCATTTCTAGTGCAGCTAGGGCTTCAAACTCTCAGATTGCCCCCTCCTTGGCTTCGTGGTACATCCATATTTATAGGGGTGGTGGCCGTCTTCAATTCCGAGTTGAGTTCGCGATTTAAATTCAAGTTAAAGTCGGCCGAAAAACCACGCGATCTGCCAGTTTGGCTGATTTGTACTAACTCGGGCCGGGTCTGATCCAACTCGGGCTGGATTCAGTTCAGATTTTATTTTCGAGTGGAAATCGATTCGAATTTGGTTTTTAACGTCAACCCGGTATGGGTATGATGCTAGCCGGCCCGGGTTTCTCTTGAACTCAATTATATGTGCTATTTGTGCTCCATTTTACGTGCTATTTCGATCCGATCGCTTCGCACCTCTAAAAATGATGATCCTGAGAATAAAATAGACCAAAAGTGGGTAGCTTTGGACTCAAAATAAATTAAGAAAATAAATAAGAAAATAGATGCATGCAATGGTAAAACTATGAAAAATAATCTAAATGATGCATGTAAAACATGTATAATAATGCATGCATCAAGTGCCGCATGCATTGGTCGCAATTTGCTGTCGAGTCGAGGGGCGTGCAGGAAAAGAGGTTTCCGGAAGGACAGAAGCATCCCCCATGCTGAAGGTTGTGGCAAAGAGCTGAAATTCTTTGGCTGATGACAATGGCGGCAGCTGCATCCACAGTGCTTGCACCTCCGTGACGGTGCCAGTAGGCGTTCTAGGTGGTTAGCATGATGCACATTTTGCCCTACCTGCTCTGTTCTTGAGCATATTTGACACTGGGATTTTCTAATTAGATCCATCATATCAGCTGACTATGTGATGATATAGCAGCTCAAAAATTTTCAAATTAAAAATTAATTTTTATAATTGAAATAAATCCAAAAAATTAGAATTTGTTAAATAAAGTTAAAATTTGAAAATAAATAAAAGTATAGTTAGAGGAGGAATAAGAGAAGAAGAAAAGATAACATAAAAAATAGAACGAGAATAAAAAAGTTATCAGATAAAAAATAGAAATAATAATTAAAAGAAGATAAGAGATGTAGGATTGGATTAGGACTTCTAAAGAAGTTGAAATCAAGAGTTTTAAACATAAAAATATTTTAAAAAATAAAATAAAAATAAATTATTTGTATTATTTTAAAGCTTAAAATCAAGAGATAGTGATATTAATTAATTATTTAAATTAGAAAATTCATGAAAAATAAAAGATAAATTATGGACATGAAATAATTAGGAGTTTTAATTAGATTAGGACTTGGATGACTTTTTTCTTATAAATAGTACATCAAAAGGTTTCTTTCCAGACTTTTTCTCCCCTCCATTAAGTTTTTTCTTCATCTTTGAGGTATGTTTGCCTTCTTGATGTGCATGCGTGACTAGGACATCGGACTTTATCAGAAGTCTTGCCTTTGCCTCGAAAAACATGCTTAAAGTTAGAGGTTCGGGTAGTTTTGCATGAACGAGATACGTGCAAATTAGATTTCACCTTTGTATATAATATCTTGATAGAATGATTAAGATAACAAAAGATTAAAGTATAGTTTTTTATTCTCTGATGATCCATGAATAGTTTATTATTGATTTCATGCTAAAAGCTTGTGTGGTTTAATAGAAAAGTTAGGTTAAAGTTTCGAAAAATCAACATCCGGATTCAACCTAGCTTGAGCTGATAGAACCCACTTCAACAAATCAAAAATCCGACACGGTGAATGTCTGAACTCGACTCGAATTTAATGTGAACCTGGCCCAGATTTGGTCTAAACCTCGTCGGGTTTCGATAAGGTAATGTTATAGGATAAAATGTGCGGGCCTCGGTCTGAGTTCAACCAAGACCTGGTCCGAGTTTGTATGCTCGCCCTAATTTCTATTCGAATTTTTAGAAGAGTTTTTATGATTAATTATTGATGTGTTCAATGACTTTTTTGCTCATGTCTTGATGCATGATCAACTGAAATTGAAAAGATGGATAAAATAGAAATGTTAAAAAGGAATCCTCATGTTATTGATTGTTCTTTTTATGGATAAATTATCCCCTGAATGTTCACCATATTGATAAAGAAGTTAACAAAGAAATTTCAAATTATTATGATTTACTGATTTTATTTATTGATTCACATATTGGGTCAAGAAAACCATTGGATCAAAGAAAGCCACTTGATCAAAGAAAATCACTTGGTCAATCAACTTGTTAAGGAAAATTCTTTGCTCAACGAAAACCCACACGTGTGAAAAGATAAAGTAAAGTACAATTGCAAATTTTACTTGCATTGGATAAGAAGAAAGGTGAAATTGCATTTTGTAACTATTCAATCGCAATTGATAAACAGGTAAAGTACATGTATGTGATAAAGAATAGAATGAATGGTAAAGAATGAAAAGAAAAGAAATGTTATTGCATTTCTATATGATTATATTTTGAAAAGCTAAATTTCTTCTATTTGAGTTATTTCATTCATTTGTAGTATCTCATGTATTGAGTATTTACCCCACATGTAAATGAACTAAAAAGGATGCAGGCATGTGTAACGACGAAGTTCATTGTGATATAAAATGCACATGAGACCAAGTCATTAAACTACCTTATGACTTTGTAGTATAAAGTTAATTGAAAGTAAGATAGCCTTTGGAGGACTAGAAGTAAAGGAAAGGTCGAGAGATAGATTCACTTTCGCACTCAATTAAAAAATAAATTAATGGAATGACAATTGTGTTGACCTAAAGTGAGTCCACATATGTGTACTGCCATTGTTATGCAGATCAATGATAGTCTTAAATTAATTGTAAATTCCCTTTAAAAAGTTCTTATCATGGTCTACCATTAATTTATGGATCAACGGTGAGTCCACATATTTATGTCCATTTTGAGTCCACATATTCGTTTCATGGTTTAATATTATTTCACTTTTGCATTCCATGTAAGTAAGGTTCAAGAAGAAGGAATTGTCGATAATGTGATCCAAAATAAGCCAATTGTCATTATAAAGCACAAGTAGTTGGCACAAATTAAATTTGGATTATATAAAACACAAGTAAAGTTTAAATTTACGAACAATAATTTCCTTTCACGCAATCAAAGGTTGCAGGATAGACCTCTTTTTCCCAGTGGTCTATGGGGTTCAATTCAACGATGAAGGTAACTAAGTCCATGCAACATGATTTTTGTTACTAAATGATAATAGCTTTGTAGCGATTGAAGAGGTCTTCATTAATTTCAATGGTGTGATTCCTCTTCTAGATGATTTCTAAATTTGCAGACATGTGACTACTAGTATTGATGGTGACAGAGTGAGCGTTGGAGGAAAAGTTTGAATATTAGGGACCTCAAAAAATGAACTCCTCCTTCGAACTTGTCCATCTCTTATAATTCATTCATTCATCTTCTTGACTCGTCATTGAGTAGTCATTGTCCTTGTTGAAGACTTTGATTGTTGATGTCATCTTCTTTTATATGAATATTGATAATGGCACGAACATAAAATAATACTCGACCTCTCATCAATGTGGTTTGGAGATTCAAACTTTAGAGAAGTAAATTGCATAACTTGATTATTAAATGCATATAACTTTTCTTTCAAGGCATCGAACTTGAACTCTATGCCAAATGTTCGAAATGAATCATCTACTTCAAGTTGCTTCATTTAGTTCAACTAAGTTGTAAAGTGTTAGATGTGTTGGCCACTCATCTCTTGAAGATATGCTTTGACTTAGTTGAAGGCTTCAATTTGACAACATCCTTCATTTCTTCATTTTGATGTCACCGATTTGAAAGATAACTCTCCAATTTTTTTATTTTTCAAGTTTGTTTGAAGAATTACTTCTTTCAACTTATTTGTGATGATACTTCTGGGATTAGAAATGGATCTTCACATAGAATTTGTTGAAGCAACTTCATATTGTTGTGATTAGGGTTGTTCACGAATCGAGTTGTCCCGACCCCGACCCCGGATCCGACCCGACCCGCCTGACCTTGATCGGGCCGGGTGGGGGGGTCGAGTGGTCTCTATTATTTAATATAAAAATATTATATAATATTTATTTAAAAAACATAAAATAACTTATTCAACATTTAAACATTATTTTACACATTTAAAATATTTTATTT
The DNA here is from genome assembly GCA_030549335.1 of Pontederia crassipes. Classification (NCBI taxonomy): domain Eukaryota; kingdom Viridiplantae; phylum Streptophyta; class Magnoliopsida; order Commelinales; family Pontederiaceae; genus Pontederia; species Pontederia crassipes. Next base: position 58,942,385 of record CM060189.1, on the reverse strand, counting down.
TAATATTTTTTTATACATAAAATAAGTTGAAAACTAAAAAAATAAAAAAATTGAATCTTCGATTCGGGTCGGGTCGGATTGACTCGGGTCGAAGTACCCGACTCGACCCATCGGGGTCAGGTCGGGTCGGATCGTCAGGTTTCCCTAGTTGTGATTTGGTGTAGATTCACTGTGAACTCTATCATTTTGGACAATAGTTGTGTTTCCCTCAATTTGTTGATTGATGATCTTGAAGGTGTAGTGATATGCACGTGATGATCAAGTTGTGTACAAAATATTTAACCTGAAAAATTAGACAAATAAAAACAAAAGTGAAAGTAACAAAAATATAAAATCTCAAAAGTAACGTGACATCAAAGTATTAAGTAAGAATTAAATCTCCAACACGACGCCAAAAAGTCGATACGAAGATTTGTAACAAATAAATGTTCGCAAATGCACTAGTTGCTTAGGTAATAAAATTATTAAGAGCATAGAGCTATGGATCTCACAATAAATTAATTTACCTAACTAACTTCAAAGGTTAATAGGAGACAACATAGTTTTAAATTAAGGACTTTTAGAAAATAAAATTATAGAAAAGCAAATACTAAAATTAAACTAAACTAATATATTGATGTCTATGATATGATGATGGGTAAAAATGACCAAGAAAACTCGTTCAATTTCTTTAGTGATTAATTTAATAAAAATAATCATATTCAACTTTTTTTAGATGATTAGGAACACCTAATATTATTTTTCTTACCAAATAAATTAACTATTCTTACTCCTAATAATGTGAGAATACTCTTTCTGGAGGTTCTATTGCTAATCCTACTCATACTATAATTCTATGCGCAATTATTTCTACACTCCAAGATCATCCTTACCGAGTGAACTTAGCAAACCACATGATCTAATACTCTGTCCGGCTTGACATGAATTACTTCAATATAATAGTTAATAATGAGTTCTCCAAAAATCATGAACTAATAAATTGATCATACTGCTCAATTAATAATCAACTAATAATTCAATAAAAACTAAAGAAAAACATTATACATAGCAATCATATTGTTAAAAGTCAAACAAACTATAATCAACACTAAAGAATATTCACAAGTTTGTCTTAACAGTAAAACTCTAGCAAAGGTAAACATGAAAGATGAAAATTAAACTAAATTATCCCTATTATAGAGATAATAAAGATATAACATTGAAGCATTTTCATGACTTCCTATGATAGTGCATCTGTCATTTCGAAAGCTCCATTGATCAGACCTGTAAATTGTGTGACCTCGTGGTTGAGACAAATTATTTCATTGCTCGGTTGCTCATCAGCTTTGCTTCATAGTTCAACATCACCTTTCGCTACATAACAACATGGGACACAGTAATCAAGAGACAAAATCAACCTTTTCTTTCTTGTTTGCTTTTTGTTTCTAAAGGATTTGGAATATTCATAATATTGCTAACTTCCATTCAAAACGTGCAACTATAAAAGTGGTATGTCAAAGACTTCTGACTGCACATGATGGATATTTGATATTCCACACAACTGATGCCACTAGCCCTTAAGACCCAATTTGAGTCCGATGAGAGTGCCCCCTTATCCATGGGTTAAAAACTTAAAATTAACTCTGATGAATCCTTTACAAGTCCTTCACACTAACTATGGCTAATTTGTCTTTGCAAGGGTTCTAAGAAAGGCATCCATGATTGATCCTTAAGCTCGAAGCAAGGATGACATTATTGCAAGGTTAAAATATTGCATGCGAAAGAGATTCACATGCATATACATATACATCCACATGGATTCAGAAGTCTTGGTGAATCATCTTAAAACAAAACAAATGCTTGAATCTCATTCAAGAAATCTAGGTAGTCCTCCAACAGTTTTACGCCTTTCATTACATTATTATCACGAGGTTAACTATAGTGTAATTTTTTATTAATTTTTTTACTTAAATAGTAGGAATTTCTTTTGGGAGACGTGTCCTTCTATGAGACTACTTCATATAAGCATTTTTTTCTTAAGAAAAAAAATTCTACCACTGCAGTTTAGAACAAGATTCATCAGAATGAGGCCCCAAAGTTTTTTTTAAAGGAAATGCATATATATTAAGTAATAAGGTGACCACGACGGTCATGATACAAAAAGTTCTGGAGGCCTGAGTAGGGTTGTCCTCCAAAAAAATATTAGAGTTACTATTCCTACCTAAGAAAGTCGATTAAATGTTCGTGGGTAATACATGCATTTAAAGTTTACAGATGTGTGGGTCGGTAACTCTTCATGTAAGGACGATAATCTTCATGGGGCATTAAGATTGCAATGCCGATTGATAATATCTACTAAGATTGCAGAGTCTCTCCCCAGGATAGCATTCTAAATCCCAAGCCTAACCTAAGACCCAAGAGAGCACCATGCACTTCATCTTGGAGTGCATATGTAACCTTGCAGCTTATAGTACCTTCCATGATAAGATATGCATTAACATCACGTATACGAAACCCCACGCCACTAGCAAAAGTACGATGACAAAACGAGTCAACGGAGTTGATTTTAGTCCAAAATGAAGGTGGGCCCCCAAATGGACAACAGGTGTTCGAGGGTGATAAGTGTGTGCATAATCAATCATTTCCAAGTCCAAGCTACAGCTATGGCAAAGAGGGTTGATATTTAGGTTCTCGTGATGGAGCCAGGTGTGAGTATGCAGCTTGTGGTGCAATAGTGTAATGTCCTCAAATCGCATCTCGCCACGTGACAGTAAACGCTATGAGTTCTTCTTATGTGTACATTTTATTGATAAAAAATATGATTTTGACTAATCAACTCAACATCGATAAAGGCGAAAGATTTAATCATTATTAAGAATAAAAGTGAGTAACATCATAATATGTGGAAGACTGATAAATGACTTCATAGGAGTCCAAAGAAAAATTAATACATTAATTAATAAAAAGAAAGAAAAAAGCTATCCATCATAAGGACTTGATAATCATGTGCAGCCACCTACGAGCTCGATCTGTCACCGTTGGTCACCTTCATCATTTTGACCTTGGCATGCATTTAAGAACATACAGAGGAGAACCTCCCTATGTGTTCTACAACTCAATATGAAAGTAAGATAAATATCATCATAAAATTATGATACTAGACATGAATCATAAATGTAACATCATCATATAAAAGGAAAGTGAATCATGATCATAATATGAAAGTGAAAGTATATAAAAGGACATATGAATAAGAGATCATAATGAGTCATCATAAGAATGATAAAAGTCGGGCATCATAAGAAAGATTCTTTATTCATATGTGTTCATCTTCTTCATCATCTTATATTTTCATCTTTGACTTATTTGGGATATATTTCAACCCACGGGGAGGCCTACCTCAACCCTTCCATCGTCATCATCATAACTAGCAGAGTCAGCCCATAACTGAACGAAGTCAGCCCATAACCTGGTCGTCACCAGCCCATCATAAAAGAGCTCTCCATTTAACGATTTACGTCTTTTATCTTGTATATTTGAATTAATCAAGTCGAATCTTGAAAAGAACTTTAAATCGGAATAAAAGACAAGATCATGGAGAGTAAATCGGGATAAAATTAACATAATCATCATCATACTTATACTAGGATTAATTTTGTGGAACAAGGATTAAAAGATCACAAACATCTGCCTAATCTGGTCGGAACCCGGGCCGAGTAGGAAGAAACTCGGGTCAGGTTCATACATGGTCATCCTCGGTGAAATCAGGAAAATACCCGGGCCGGGTTCGGGTTACACCCAGGCCGGGTCGGGTCATCTTTTTGTCGGGACAACCGTCTTGCCCGACTGTTCGTCATGCATGGAACTTAGTCCGGGTCGTCTTCAACCCGGGCCGGGTAGTGCGATTGCAGAACTCAGGGAGTGCGGCAATGGTGGAATCCGGGTTGAGTTCCTACGAACTCGGTCCGGTGAAGGACCTGCACGGGCCGGGTTCGGGTGAATTCAGGTCGGGTTCTTCTTACGCAGAAACTGCGCAGACGCGCAGTTCGCATTCCGTTCATCTTTTTCAACGATTGCCGGCACAAATCAACATCATAGAACATCATGCAATAACCAGGAACTACCTAGAACATGTTTCAAGTCTAAAATCATGATTTTATCCCGAATCTATCCTAATTCCTTACCTCTTAGTTTCTGTCCAAGAAACTATTACTGCAATCCTCTTCTTTCTCTTCCTCTTCTTCCTCTTCCTTTGCCCGCTCCGCTCGGTTCAGGTGCACGTCCGGCGTCGTCCACGTCCTCTGGTTGACCTCCTATTGGCAGCGACGTCAGGGACGAGCAGGAAACAAAAAGGCGCACGAACAAGGAGAAACTAGGGCCGGCTTGTGAGGAAACGAAAAGGGGATTCTAGTTTGATTTGGCCTTATACTTATAGGGAAAAAGTTTGAGTTTGAGTTTGGTTGGAAATCAACTCCTTTTAAAATCTTATCCCAGATTTTATCTTTTTCCTTGTTTTTTTTCTTTTCCTTTTATTTCTTTTCTCCAATTAGGCTTGGGCGCATCATAAACCTCTGAAAATAAAATTCATCCTCGAATTCAGTCAGAAGTTAGGACTTATCAAATAATGTAGGAAATTCCCTTCGCATCTCAAACTCGAGTTCCTAGGTTGCTTTGTCACCTCGGTGATGGCTCCAAGCCACCTTGACCAGTGGTACATCTTTGTTGTTGTGACGTTTGAACATTTGTCTTTAGGATCTGGATGAGTTGCTCCTCATAAGACATGTCATCTTTAAGATTAGGTTCTTCATACCGTATAACATTTGCATCATCATGTTTCTACTTTTGAAGCGACATGGAACACATTATGAACTCGCCCATAAGATGGAGGTAATGCTAGTCTGCAAGCACCCTCTCCAACTAGCTCAAGTACCTCAAAAGGACCAACATATCTTGGGCTGAGCTTTCCTCTTTTACTGAACCTCATTACTCCCTTGGTTGGGGAAACCTTCAGGAGTACTTGGTCACCTATCTGAAAATTTTGTTCACGTCGTCCTCTGTCACCATAAAACTTTTGTCGAGCTTGGGCTGCCTTCATCCTTTCTTGTATCAATTCGACTCTTACTGAATATTCCTCTGTCTATTTCAGTTCTTTAGCATCCAAAATCTTCCTTCCACCTACCTCATTCCAGCATGCAGGTGAACAACATGGTCTCCCATACAAGGCTGCAAAGGGAGTCATATGAATGCTGGAATGGTAACTATTATTATAAGCAAACTCAATAAGTGGTAGGTTATCATCTCAGTTGCCCTTCCAATCAAGGGCACAAGCTCTTAACATATCTTCAACTGGTTGGATAGTCCTTCCAGTCTGACCTGTCCGTTTGTGGATGAAATATCATATTGTAATTCAGCCTATTCCCAAAAGAGTCTTGTAAGCCTCTCCAGAATCTGGTTGTAAACCTTGGATCTCTATCTGATACAATGGAGGTGGGGATCCCATGAAGTCTGATTATCTCGTGTACATATAGATCCATAAGGCTCTGCACTGATTGTTTGGACTTTATGGGTAGAAAGTGTGCAGACGTCGTTAACCGATCCACAATCACCCATATAGCATCATGTCCCTTCTGGGTACGGGGTAAGCATGTTATGAAATCCATGAAAATATCTTCCCATTTCCACTGTGGAATGGCCAGAGACGTAATCTTCCCGTAAGGCTTCAGATGTTCCACTTTTACCTGTTGGCAGGCCAGGCACTTGGAAACATATTCTGCAATCTCTCGCTTCATGTCATTCCACCAGAAGGTTCTTTGTACATCCTTGTACATCTTAGTGCTGCCCGGATGGATCGCAAACTCAAACTTGTGGCATTCATCCATCATTTTCCTTTTGAGAGCTTCATCACTTGGGACCCATAAACGATCTCTATATCAAATCCCACCATCTGTTGAGAGTTTGAAATTTGCTTCTTCTTTTGACATCTTCCTAACATCTTGGTATACTCAGGATCTTGAGCCTGAGTTTTAATGATCCTATCCACCAAATTTAGTTGTATCTGGTGCATCATCAGCTCCATTCCTTCGAGGCCTTGGTTTCCATAGGATTAACTCCTTCATCATCTTATACATACCCATCATCATATGAGCTAATGAGCCCTCCCACTTGCAGCTGAGTGCATCTGCAACTGAGTTCGCCTTACTCGGGTGATAATTAATGGAGAACTCATAGTCTTTCAAATATTTCATCCATCTTCGTTGTCGCATATTGAGGCCTCACTGAGAGAAGACATACTTGAGGCTCTTATGGTCGGTGAACACCTCAAACTGTACTCCATAAAGATAGTGTCGCCAAATCTTTAATGTGAAGACTACCGTTGCCAATTCAAGGTCATGAGTTGGGTAGATCACCTCATGCTTCTTCAATTGCCTAGATGCATATGCGACCACTTTTTCATGTTGCATGAGCACACATCCCAGTCCTGTGCCGCAAGCATCACTATACATCACATACCCATCAGTACCTTTCGGAATGGTGAGTATGGGTGCAGTGGTCAACCTAGGCTTCAATTCTTTGTGTTGTGTTATTCTTCATTTTTCGAATAAATCAGGATGTCATCCACAAAGATAATGACAAACTGATCCAGGTACGGTCTAAACACCCGATTCATGAGATCCATGAAAGTTGTAGGGGCGTTCGTCAGTTTAAAAGGCATCACTAGAAATTTATAGTGATCATACCTTGATCGGAAAGCCATCTTCTGTACATCTTCATCGGTCACTCTAAGATGGTGGTACCCACTTCTTAAGTTGATCTTAGAAAATACCGCGGCATTTGAGAGTTGATCAAAGTGGTCGTCGATCCGTGGTAGAGGGTACTTGTTCTTGACTGTGGCTTTATTCAACATCCGGTAGTCAATGCACAGTCTTAGAGAGCCATCCTTCTTCTTGACAAATAGCACTGAGCACCCTAAGGAGATACACTCGACCTGATAAACCCCTCATCTAAAAGTTCCTGAATTTGCTTCTTCAGTTCATGCATCTCAGCCGGTGCCATTTTGTATGGGGCCTTCAAGATCGGGGCAGTGCCTGGAAGGAGATCGATCCGAAAATCAATCTCTCGTGGAGGTGGTAATCCATAGATGTCGTCAAGAAAGATGTCTGGGAATTCCCGAACTACATCCAGCTGTTGTAGTTGGATCCATGGGTTGTCCGTCTTCATCACATTTGCAAGAAAACCTCTACATCCCTTCTGTATCATTCTTTGTGCTTTTATGGCAGATATAATAACATTTCCATCTTTGCCTGTGGTACCCCTAATAGTAGCCTTGTGTTAACCCTGGGTACCAATGATCATCTTCTTTTGTTTACATAGTACGGCCACATCATGGTAGGATAGTCAATGCATACCAAGAATGACATCGTAATCCGTCATTGGAATGATTATCAAATCTGTAGAAAAGTTCTTGCCTTGTATCTCCACTGGTACCTCAGGAAGGTACTTTGTGGCGTAGAGCATTCCCATAGGAGTAATTATCTCCATATGGTGACTTATATCATGTAGAGGTAAACTTAATGTAACAGCACAGTTTCTAGATATAAAGGAGTGTGATGCACCCGAATCGAATAGAACTGTAGTAGGGAGACTAGCTATGGATAGTGTACCTCTAATGACTTCGGCATCTACCGGTACTACATCTTCTTCTATGTGGAAGACTCTTCCACGAACCATGTTGTTCCTACCTCTTGCGTCACATGGAGCTGGTGCGGGATCATCCTTTTTAGTAGGACAATCACGAATGAAATGTCCTTGTTGACCATAGTGCAAGCATACTCCAATCTTCATTCTATATTTCCCGATGTGGAACCTCCTACAGTGGGGACAAGCACCAGTACCCTATGCCTGCTGCTGGGGCTGCTGACGTTGGGACTGCAAAAATGGTCATGACTCAATTTACTTCATCATAATGCTCTTAACTTCATGTTCATCATCTTTACTTGACGTTGAGGCTGTTGCTGGCGGTTAGCATCACGATGCTCATATCATTCCATCGAGGTTGGTTCTGAGCAGAGGGCTGCATAGGAGCCTTTCCTTGCACATCTTTCAATTCTTGTTGTTCTCTGGCATAGTTTCTTTCCATCGTTGTTCCTAACTCCACCGTCAGACTCACATTAGCACATTGGCCAGCTAAGGTGTTGGTCCTGATGATCGGGTTTAAGCCCTGGCAAAAATGATCTGCCTTCTATCTATCACTCATCTTGAGAGTGTTGTACCTCTCCAGACGAATGAATTTGACATGGTATTGAGACACCATCATTTGATCCTGACTCAGTTGCAAGAATTCCCTCTACTTCAGCATACGCTGGTATGTCGAGAAATAGCGTGCCTCGAATGCCTCATAGAAGCATTCCCAAGGAACGTCCTTCTGTCCTTCATATTGGGTATCCACCACGGTCCTCCGCCAGTCTAATGCAACCTCAGTTAAAATGCTGGTGGCGAATAGGACCTTCTTGTCCTCTCCACAATTCATCTATTGCAGTTTCTCCTTTATAGTCCTCAACCATCGCTCAGCCTTGTCAAATTTGCCCAAGCCATCATACTCTGGAGGGCGCAACTTCATGAATGCCTGAATAGTGTCCTTAGAGGACACTGGTGGTGTAGGCTGTACAGGCGGAGGCTGTACAAAAGGAAGCTGAACTGATGGCGTCATGAAAGGTGCGGCCTGAACGGATGGTGTCAGTACGGATGGAATTGTTGGTGCCCGTGATGGTGAGGGCTGCACCAGTGGGGACTGAACTGTCGGCTCCACAGCACGAGCCTGACTCATCTGAACCTCATTCTGGTCCTTTCCTTCTTGTTGCGGATTTCCAATCTCGTCGCTACCTCGAGGTCGTCTCCGACCCCAAGCTCTAGCAGTAGGTGCGCAGCGTGGAGGCATTTACATCATCATATTTAGAAAACATCCTACATCTTATGAGATAAGATAAACTTACTTGACTTCGGGTGGCGCGGTGACTGCTCGTGGCATTTGCACATGGACTAGACATCATACATTAGGATATGAGAATGCCCTAACTTTAGACTCTGATACTTAACTGTAACGCCCCCAAATCGCACCCCGCCACATGGCAGAATACGCTATGGGTCATCTTTACGTGTACATTTTTTTGACCAAAAATATGACTTTGACTGGTCAACTCAACATCGATAAAGGCAAAAGACTTAATCATCATTAAAAATAAAAGAGAGTAACATCATAATATGCGGAAGACTGATAAATGATTTCGTAGGAGTCCAAAGGAAAACTAATACATCAATTAATAAAAAGAAAGGAACAAGCTATCCATCATCTAAAGGACTTGATAACCATGTGCAGTCACCTACGAGCTTGATCTATCACCGTTGGTCACTTTCATCATTTTGACCTTGGCCTACATTTAAGAACATGCAAGGGAGAACCTCTCTATGAGTTTTACAACTCGAAGATAAATATCATCATCAGATCATGATACTAGACATGAATCATAAAGGTAACATCATCATATAAAAGGAAAGTGAATCATGATCATAATATGAAAGTGAAAGCAAATAAAAGGACATATGAATAAGAGATCATAATGAGTCATCATAAGAATGACAAAAGTCTGGCATCATAAGAAAGATTCTTTATTCATATGTGTTCATCTTCTTCATCATCTTATATTTTCATCTTTGACTTATTTGGGTATATTTCAACCCACGGGGAGGCCTACCTCAATCCGTCCATCATCATCATAACTGGCAGAGCTAGCCCATAACTGACTGAAGTTAATCAAATCGAATCTTGAAAAGAACTTTAAATCATGATAAAAGACAAGATCATGGAGAGTAAATCGGGATAAAATTGACATAATCATCATCATACTTATACTAGGATTAATCTTGTGGAACAGGGATTAAAAGATCACAAACATCTGCCTAATCTAGTTGGAACCCGGGCCGAATAGAAAGAAACTCAGGTCGGGTTCATACATGGTCATCCTCGGTGAAATTAGGGAAATACCCGAGCCGGGTTCGGGTTACACCCAGGCCGGGTCGGGTCATCTTTTTGTCGGAAGAACCGTCTTGCCCGACTGTTCGTCATGCATGGAACTCAGTCCGGGTCGTCTTCAACCCGGGCCGGGTTTTCCGATTGCAAAACTCAGGGAGTGCGGCAATGGTGGAATCCGGGTTGACTTCCTACGAACTCGGTCCGGCGAAGGACCTGCCCGAGCCGGGTTCGGGTGAATATGGGTCGGGTTCTTCTTACGCAGAAACTGTGCAGACGGGCAATTCGCATTTCGTTCATCTTTTTCAGCGATGGCCGGCACAAATCAACATCATAGAACATCATGCAATAACCAGGAACTACCTAGAACATGCTTCAAGTCTAAAATCAGGATTCTATCACGAATCTATCCTAATTCCATATCTCTTAGTTTCTGTCCAAGAAACTATTACTACAATCCTCTTCTTCCTCTTCCTCTTCCTCTTCCTCTTCCTCTTCTTCCTCTTCCTCTGCCCGCTCCTCTCGGTTCAGGTGCACGTCCGACGTCGTCCACATCCTCTAGTTGACCTCCTGTTGGCAGCGACGTCAGGGACGAGCAGGAAACAAAAAGGCGCACGAACAAGGAGAAACTAGGGCCGGCTCGTGAGGAAACAAAAAGGGGATTCTAGTTTGATTTGGCCTCATACTTATAGGGAAGAAGTTTGAGTTTGGTTGGAAATCAACGCCTCTTAAAATCTTATCCCAGATTTTATCTTTTTCCTTCTTTGTTTTATATTCCTTTTTTTTCTTTTATTTCTTTTCCCCAATTAGGCTCGGGCATTACAAATAATTTCCATGGGAAAGTTTTAACCTTTTGAGGGACATGAAGTTTCCAAATTATGCTCTGGTGTGGTCGTCCAAGTTCCTAAGGCAAGCCACGTTGGCGGCATAATAAATAATATAAAGATTGGATCTAGCCTCTTTGAGAGGGTCCTGGATTCATACCCATTTATCATCCTTGGCACAAGGTGTTACAAAGATGGAAAGGGTGAGTGAGACCAGAGCCTCCCCAAAGCAAGATTTGAGCATATTAACATTCCATTCCTTATTCCCCAGCATTAAATGATCAACATTCATAGAATCATTGAACAAGTGAATATTAATATAAGTCGACATTAGATTTAGCAGAATAGAAAGTGTTGCATCCATTGCCAACACATTTTTTGAAGCCATGTTTAGTCTCGCTAGAATTGTCACAATTAGTTGCCTGGACCAAGATCTATTGGTAGCTAGGTTTGTGTTAATCCAAGGGTGAAGTGTGCCATTTTTTAGTGTGGGAATGTGAACCCAATGTGAATTATAGTTGTTGAGTAAGGAGAGGACACTTTTAGCAAGTAAAGCAAAACAAAAATATTCAATATTCCTAATACCTAGCCCCCCATCACTAATGATTTTTTTGTTGTATTCTAGTGAATCACATGTAGCCCTTTGTTTCCATCACTTTTAGACCAAAGGAAACCTCTAGCCATCTTCTCTAAGGTTTCTAGTAAGTTATCAACAATATATATGGATCCCATAGCATAGTTTAGGATAGAGTTGAGCACAAATTTGATAGGTGTAGTATTGGCAGCAGTGTTCAATAAATAGGATTTCCATCTCGCAAGCCGATGGGAAGTTTTGTCCAGAAATATGTGTTGTTGGGCAGTGAAGATGTATTTGTAAGAGATTAAAACTCAAAGATAAGAAAAGGGAAATTTTCCTTGCCCGATGTTTAGATTTTTTGTAATGGCATGTTTGCATCTATTGTTAAGACCCCTAGGTATATATACTTCTGAATTATGTGGATTGATAAGTTTATTAGTAATATTGGTTCAGGATGGAGATAAGGCATTTGCACTTTTTGACGGATGCAGCAACTGTAATCAGTAAATCATCACCATATAGCATGTGACTAAGGGAGAAAGTTTCACTACAATATTTTATATATTTTTTGACCAATTTTTTGATGTGACGACATCATTGCAAAAGTATTCATCGATAAAGATTTTTTGACGGGCACACAAAAACATTTCGACGGGTAACGCTGTAAAAAGACACCCTTTGAAACTTTTGGCAAGACTAACCCATCAAAAGTTCCAAAGGATGGGCGCCCTTCGGAAGTTCCAATGATAGTTACCCATCAGAATTTTCGAGGGGCGCCTGCCCATCCATCACATGTTCACGGGAGTTACTTGTCGGAATTTCTAACAAGCACCTATCTATCAGAAGTTTGGACGGGAGTTACCCATCTGAACTTTCAAAGGGTGCTCATCCTTCGAAATCTTTTAAGGGTTTACCCGTCGAACACTCTTTTAAAAACATAAAAAAAATTCAACCACATGTCAATCCGGTCGCAAATGACCAAACCTAGCTTGTGCTTCGCCGACTTGTGGGCGGCAGGTACATCGACTGCAAGCTTAGGTGACCAGGAGATCAGTCGTTCTGGGTGAGGACGTCGGTGAGGTTGACATGGGCCGGCGTGGCCATGGGGACCTTGACCTCAGGAGAGGATAGGATGGTGCTGATCTGGATGACGTTTAGGTCGTACGGTAGCTCCTTCATGTCCTTGATGAAGATCGTCGGAGGGGCGCCATGTCCTCGGCAGCAAAGGTGATCGGTGATGTTGACGTAGCTGGTGGTGCTAGGGATGGTGACGGGAGGACTAGGACATGGAGGAGATGAGGGTGGAACTGCGGTCAGCTGGCGGGGAAGGCACCAATTTTGACGGCGTTGTCCTCGGAGGCGGCCGATGTGGGGAACATATGTATACCTTTCACCTATGTTCGACATGTGTTTATTTTGTGATTAGTTATATTTTCATATTCGAACACATGCTTTAATATTAAAATGCAATTTGAAGATTTCTCAACGTCCATTTTATGAAAAAGTGACATTTGTGGGGCATTTGACAACTGAAATCAGGTGGAACAAAACGCCAAGGAGTGGCTTAGTTTCTGATGTGGAACTAGGCTGCCATAATTAGGTTGGAACTGTTCCAAACTTTTGGTTCAACCTTTTAGGTGAAACTTTTTTCTCTTTTTACAGTTTTTTTTAATTCTACATTTCTGTTTTCTTTTCAACCTTTTTTCTTTTAAATGTTTTCTCTCTTGTCTTTGTTATATAAAATATCATATTTAATAAATATAACATATTTATTATAATATTATTATTACTTATCATTTCATAAGAAAATTTAATATTCTGTTAAATATAATTATTAAGAAATAAATTATTATATTTAAATTATATATTTATTTAAAAGTAATTTTTAATAAAAAAATTTAATTTATACTTTTATTTTTTTAAATTAATAAAATTCATATTATATTTATAATAGCTATTTTTATTCAAGCATCCAATAAATTAACCTATCACATCTATTTTTTTCATATCACATCAACTCCTTAGTTCCTCATCATTACGTTCTATTACATCCAAACACACTCCGAACTAATCGGTCAATTCAACTATTCACGTGAAATTTGAAAGAATCACAATTCCACTATCCAAATGTCCCCTTATTATTTTTGGGATATTTGCTTTTTGCTCAGTTTCTCATGCAAGATTCCAACTCGGGAAGGCCGGGACACGTTGGAGCGAGTGACTATAGGTGGAGGCATCCTTCCCTTTCTTTTTTTCTTCTTTTCATTGGTGTGATGAGCAATGGACGCCTCGTTGTCCCGTTTAATGTTGTGTAACTAAATTGGCCAGCGAGGGCCGAGGGCGATTGTGATGGGTACTTTGTTTTTTAGCTTATTTTCTTAGTATTTATCCCAAGAAGCAGTCATTTACCCACCCATGATTATTGTTTTTCCTATATTCGTTGTTTCTTTTTTGTTGACATTTTTGTGATGAAGTTTTGATTTCCAGGCATGTTTCTTCAACTTTCCATTCATTGTGCCTAGGTCCGAGAGGGTACTTATCTTCCCCAGCTCAAGCTTCACAGCTGATAGGTGAGGAGCTTGGGTTAGGTTAATTCATGCAAGGCAAAAATCTATGTTGGTGTTTCGACAGTCTGTTTTCTATTCAAATTTGTAGGCTCAGTACAGACTACCTATGGAAATGGTGATTTTCACTCGAGACTATGTTCACAATCCTTATCTAAGGCATGCGAGCTGAGAGGTTGGACCAGTGCTAGGATATGCTCAGGAAACACCATTTGCCTGGGTCTAGACATGGGGAATGCATTCGTGCATCCCCTGATTTTGAGAATCGATCTTTAATTTTTGGAACTTCGACCATTCATCTCAATGTCAACATTCTCCGTATGAGAAGGTACTCTATTTTCCAATTGTTACATGTGTGCCGAGAGGTGGAGCAATGGCTAGATTGTGTCTAAGGGGCTATCAATGGTCGATTCTACGGTGAGACCGAGAGGTGGACTCTGAGTACCCCCAAGGTCATGCATTTTTGCTGAAGTTCCTTTTCACATGAGGTTGAACGTTGGACACTATTGACGACAATAGCATCTCTCACTGGAAGGTACTTCATTCCCCAATGGTTACACTCATGCCGAGAGATAAGGTGGTCAATGGGTTACAATAAAGAGATGCTGTCGGTCAGTATCAAGCGAGGCTGAGAGGTGGGCATGAAGCATTTTCTATCTTTTGTCGTTGGAAAGTTTCTTTGTTCTATCAGTTTGAATATTTGGCATTGATGACTCTGGCCTGAGATGGTATTTTATTTTCCAATAATCGCATGCATTCTGAGAGGTGGTCTGACGATTGGGTTATGTCAAAAGAGTTATCAATGGCTGGTGTCGAGGAAGTTCGAGAGGAAAACTCGAGGCATTTTATGAATTGTCTTGTATGTGTTTTCTATCAACGTTTATCCTTCGTCTGAACTATTTTTTTTATTTATACTATTAGTGATTCTCGCCCAAGAGGGTAATCTATTCCTTATTTTTCGAATGAGTTTCAAGAGATGGGGTGGCAATTGAGTTGTGTCTAAGGAACCATCGGTGGGTAGGAGGCTGAGAGGTCTACCTAGAGTTTTCTTTATCTTGTCTCTCTAATCAGACTTAATGGAATCCATTCGAGAGGTTAATTGGATCTTGACTTATGTCTCAGAATTCCATTAAGTCCGGAGGTAAGGTTACATGGCACATGCCCCCACCTAGGTAATCGGTACTTTAGAATGTCTCTTTCTCATGAGAGCATGGCGGGAGCATTAAGTGATGACCCTATGTATGCAAGTCCAACAACTGGCATGCATGAGAGTGATCCTACTGTGGACAGCATCCATCACGAGAGTGGGAATGCCCATGCATGGGGGCATATGCTACCAATTTATGTGTTTTCTATGATTGGTTGAAGAAACGAAAATTCTGACACAGTCCCCCATGCTCTAGTCTTATTTACACTAACATTCGTTCTTTTCTCATTTCCATTTCCTTGCTTTGTTTTCTGCTTATATTAGTGTAGCTCTGGTGTTCATAAGTTCTTAGATTGTTTGTACCTACTCCTGCATTCCCTTTCCTCGAATTCGATTTTCTCATTTTCAGTAACCTCTTTGAATTGAATTCTGCTCGTACTCCACCTTAAATACTACATTCACCACTGTGCGCTTGCAGCCTCGTCATATGTGCTAAGAATCTTATAAATTTTAAAACTTATTTAAAGTCCCTTTGTGAAGTGGGGGCACATCCCCGATTGGAGGCATTCATGTGCATAAGGGCATTCTTCACCTTTGTCATCGAATCCTCACGCGGGATGTGACTTTTATGTTATTTTTAAACTATTTTACTCTCGTCACACACACCACACAAGCTAGCGACAACGGTGGCACATGATGCTGGGGCCGATTTGACAACCACATCGCAGCTGAGACATCGGGCACGGTTTGGATAGGTCTCACCTTCAAATGTGGGTGGTGGGCCATCGCAGACTCAGGTTCTAACTGCAGGATCACAAGGCACCAAGAGGGGGGTGAATTGGTGTTTAAATCGAAAATACAGATTTTACGAAAATCATCGCGAAAGCTTAAAATCGATTCATTAATATTTAAACCAATATAATAGCAATCAAATCACATGCATAATAGAGTATGAAGAAGAGAGAGAAAGATAAACTCGAGATGCACGGTGGTTTGTTGACGATGTTCAACCACACCTTGGCCTACGTCCCTGCTCCGACTTCTCGACCTTGAGACCGTCGGAGATTCACTAGCCTTCTCTTTTCTTTTAGGGAGAAAATAACCCTTTCTACACCACAATGTCTTCTTCTTCGCTCAAGAGGTAAGGCGCACCTCTTCTTACAAGAAGCACTCAAAACTATCTAAACAAGAATTCCCTCCAAGGCTCTCTTCTTACAAATAATATTCTCACTAAGAAATTAGAAGAGGGAAGGGATGATTTGCAACTTTGGCTCAAGAAAAATGCTTTGGATTTAAATGGAGCTCTAGAATGATTTGCCTTGCTTGCATTATCTTTCTTCAATCTTTTGGATCTCTTTTATAGGCTTCTCTTGAAAATTTGGCCATTGTAAAGTAATTCAAAAAGATTGTGCTGTCATCTCTATAACGGTCGATCGTTTTAGATAACAGTCGACCGTTATGAATAGTAACTAGCCATTGCGCTTGTCTTTTCTACGCAGTTATCCGTTGATGATAGTTCGTAGAAGAATTTTATCCGTTGTTGTTTCCTTTGCTCCCATAACGGTCGACCATTTTAGAAATGTCTTTGGTCTCTGTGATTAGCGGTCATCATTTTTTACCCATAACGGTCGACCGTTAATGTATCGGTCGACCGTTTTATCATTGATAGCCTGATAGATCTGCACTCTTTTATACATAACTTTTTGTACAGTTATCCAAATGAGATGATATTTAATTCTATGGAAAGATAACCAAATGCTCTACAACTTTTGTATCAATCATTCATTCAAAATCCAATGAGATCATAGTCAAATATTCAATCAAATTTCAGTGCATAAAGTTATCAATTTCAATTTAAACTTTATAGACCTTACTCATTTATACATAACTTTTCATACAAGTATCCAAATGAGTTCATTTTTTATTCTATGGAAATATAACAGAATTCTCTATAATTTTATGTTCATCATTCATCCAAAATATAATGAGATCATAGTCCAATATTAATTCAAAGTTTAGTACACAAGGTTGTCCATTTCAAATGAAACATTTTATATATTTACTCTTTTATACATAACTTTTCATACCAGTATCCAAATGAGATGATATTTGATTCTATGAAAAGCTAAATTTTATTTAAAATTTTCATGCTCACCTCTTATCCCAAATCAATTGATAAAGTAATCAAATATTAATGAAAGTTTAGCACATAAAATTATCAACTTCGAATAGAACTTATCGATCTTCACTATTTTTTACATAACTTTTGATACGGTTGTCCAAATGAGGTGATTCTTAATTCTATGAAAATATAAGAGGATTATATATATTATATTAATCTCTTTATCCAAATTGCATGATGGAATACTCAAATATTAAGTACAAGTTTAGTACATAAAAATATCAAATGCAATTTGAACTTTTCAAACTTCATTTAAACATAACGTTTTATGTGGTTGTCCCAATGAGGTGATACTTAATTTTCTAGAAAGATTAGAAAGTTATCTATAACTTTTATATTCACCTCTTAATATACAAACATAGACAACTATTAATTGAAAGTTTAGTGCATGAAGTCACTCATTTCTATTTAAACTTTTTCGACATTTTAAATATAACTCTTAATCTTTTGAGGTTTGTATCATCAAAATATAATTATATATGGATTAACAACTTTGCTCCAAAAATCTCCCCCTTTTTTATGGACAAACCAAGAAATATGAAAAATATATAAATTGGAAAGGAAAATATATCAAAGTCGAAATTTCACTCCCCCTAAAACTAAGCTTTCCTTACAATAGTAGATATGCACATAAGTCTTAATTGTAAGGTACTTTTCATATAGAGTTATATTCAAGAGGTCCACATAATAAATTAGGGGTTTATATATATTTCTCCTATATAAACTTTTTTTATCATATCTCTTATATTTCTTCCTCTTGTCTTAATTGTAAGGTACTTTTCTTATAAAGTTATATTTAGGAGGTCCACATCTATATAAATTTCTCTTATATTTTTATCATATTTCTCCTATATTTCTCCCCCTTTTGTTTCATCAAAAAATAATTTGCACAAGAAACAATATATAAATTTCCCATAATCATATCATCCTCCTTACAATATATTTCTCCCCCTTTTGCCATATAAGTAACAATATATGCAATAGGCAAAAATAGCTCCCCCTAAGTTTATGACCGGTTCATAGAGGTAAAAAGAAATCAAATTTAATTAGGAGTTATGAATAACATGTCTCAAAATATCATATAAGGAATTAAAATATTGCATAAAACTTTGAGACAACAATGATATGTCAAATCTAAACTGAATTATATCAAATAATCAAGGATTTGACAATAAAGATAGACGGTAACAAACAATATTTAAAGTGAAGGGAGAAAATAATCTTTCAAACTTTTGAACAAGCTCCCCCTATCATTATGATCAAATTTCTCTCTTTTTTTATGTTACTTTAATCCTTTATATGTTTATCTTTTCTTTGAAAGAATCAATAACAATATAACATTGCGAATAACGAGTCAAAATTTAATTTTCATAACATAAAGATTTGAAAATTAAAGGATTTGTACTAAGATATGATAATAAAATAATTTTTCAAATCATGAAAATGTAAATCCATGCTCATATAACTCATAGTTGATATTTTTCATGATATAACATAAATATCTCAAACGTAAATACATTAGTACACAAGTCAAAACGCCTTATAATATGATGCCATATCATTTCAAATTTCATAGATAGTCATGTATCATATGATATATGGCTACTCAAATGATAACAAATCATGATCATATAAATTAATGCACATTAATCTTATAGAACAAGAGTTTATTTACCAAGAAAAATACAAGTGAGGTACATGATATTTTAAAAGGTTCCCAAATTTTAACTAAAACTTCTTTCAATTTCAATTTTACAAAGCATCAAAAACTAGTAGATGACTAAATAAATATATATACTCACAAATTTTAACGACTAAGCATGATAAATAGTATAAGCATTTTCAAAGTCAAACATACACCCAAAAATTGTTTTTCCAATAAGCATAGGTTTGTGCACAAATTACGATTACTAATAGACAAGCACAAATAATTGTGACACAAAAGTATATCCAAGTTTAAAACAATACCTTTATCATAAAATTTGTGTTTGCACTCACTCAAATCCATTTTTCTTTTTCTTTCTTTGTCACAAGATAATAATCAAAATTTGTGACAAGAAATGAAACTAAAAGGTATTCAAAATTTAGTCTTTTATATGCTCCTTCTTTCTTAAAGTAGTTATTTCAAATTATGAATGAGAGAAATAACTTTCATTTCATGACATGATAATTTCAAATTGAAAAAATAAAATACATGTCAAAGTAGTTCACAAAGATGAACATACAAATTAACTTTAATAGAAGATATATGATTTCTTTAGTGATATGATTCATTTCAAATATGTGCATAAGCATAGAATTTAGCAATTAGATGTCTTATGCAATAATTTTCAAATGGAACACCAATATGATCAATCATCTTATTCCACATCATAATGTGCATGTATAAATGATAAGTCAAAATTCATAATATGTTCATGCACATAAAGCTCATAACATAAGAGTCATATAAATATAGTGTCAAACATGTTTATTATAAATATGAAGTCTTCTTTACAGATAAACAAAAAAGTTATTCAAGTTTAGAAGACTTAGCATTCATATTTTTATATGTCTTTTCCTTTTGCCAAAAATAGCCATGATATTAAATATGGCAAGAGGAAAAATAGGCATATAATCATCTTTCCTTTGACATGTGAACAACGTAAATTTTGCAAGCATATATTATCACAAGTCAATAAGAAGATATTATATATTAATTTATAAAATTTTCATAAGTTTGCATTTCTAAATATTCAAAAGATATTCAATTCTTAATTCAATATATTAAAACATCAAGTGTCATAAAAAAGCATGTGATAATCAAATTTCAATCCAACAAAACCACTTAACAATTTTTGCTCATAAAAATATAATTCTTTTATACTTCAAAATTATAGGCATCTTTTAACTATATTGAATCATTGTAGGATCACAAATATCAAGATGGAAAATAGAACACAAGGTTCATATAAATCAATTATACATGCTTAATACCATAATCAACATATTTTGAGTGTGAAGAATCTATGCATGCAAATTTTAGTATTGATATAAACACTCTTATTTCATCAAAAATGATTTTCACATTGAATTAGCATGATAGTTCAAAAATGTCAACTTAGCAATGATCATAATCTTTAAGCATATTTGATCAAAATGAGTAATATAGAAATTTACAAGATAAGATAAGCAAGATAATTTTAGTATGCATAAAAATCATAATATTTTGTCAATATTTATCTTTATGATAATAAATAGACAAATCCAAAGCATAAATATGCATCACATTAAAATGAGTTCAAATTTTCATTTTCGTACACACAATACTTTTATCGGAAACTTTATGTGTCCATCTCATTTCAACTTTATTTTCATTTTTCTTTTCATGTGACTCAAACCTACAAGTAAAAGATCAATTTTGGTATCAAAATTTGTTTGGGTCCAAGGTTGTTAGTCACATATCTTTTTAGAAATAATTTCATTTCACCATGATTAGTTTGTTCAACTATGCATAAAAGAAAATGGTGATCATGAAATTTATATGCATAACAAATAGAAATTATATTTCAAGCATTATCATGAACATGTGTAGATTCATAAAAGTAAGCATAATGATGTCCAAAATATTTCTTAAGTTTGTATTCAACTTAATTTTGCATAAATGATTCTCAAATATTAATAGATAAAATACTTTTATCAAAGATGATCACATATATCATTTTCTTTTGTCTAATCATAATGACAATTACAATAGATGTGGCAATGGATTAAGATATGCATATAGTTTACTTTATTTAACATGTGAGGAAGGATATTTTTCAAGTACATTATCACAAGTCAAAAGAAATTATGATATCAAAATTTAAAACTCTCTCAAACTTTGTTTTCAAAAAGTTGTTCTTATGTTTAAATTCCAAATTTATAAGTCATTTTTAATTTCAAAATTATAAATCATCAAATGTCTAAATAAAAGCAAATAATAGCATAATCAATTATACTTGTTCACATTTTTAAGGGTTAAGCATATGTAGACATAATCATTTTCAAAATAGAATGGTCCAATTATGCACAAGAATTTACCTTTTTTAAAAAAAATAATCATAGTCTTGTGTAAAAATTATGATAACTAGTAAATAAATTTAAATCTCAAATAATTGTTGCACAAAATTAAATTCAAAATATCACCGTTATGCACTCCTCACAAATATTTAAAAATATCAAGATAAATCCAAATGTCTTAGATCTTTATGAGTAAAAGTAAGATCATCTTAATTTTATATACCAGTATTTATCATCAAAATAAAATACAACTTTCATAAAATAGATATTTAGTTCAAGTCACAAAATCATCAAAAGTTTTGTATATCAAATCAAAATGCACATTCACACTTAATCATAGAAAGTATCATAATTTTTTGTTAACTTGAAGATTTTAAGGCTTTTATGCATTTGAGCTTGTGTATAATCATGATCAAGAATGGACACATTAAATGCTCACTTTTAGATATGATATGACATAATATGTGAAGAAAAAAATTTACTTCAATGATACTTTTACCAAAAAATGTGTGCCTTCACTTTGCTTGAATCATTCTTCTCATTCATTGTGAAGCACACCTACAAACAAAAATTATTTGCATTTTGGTACCCAAACTTGTTTGGGTCCAACATGATTAATTTTGGTTCCTTTAGGAATCAACATCAATTTCATGCCCATATTAGTAGATTTTTTAATTTGACATTCAAATGAATAATGACCATGAGCATTACAATAATGACAAATAGTATATGGTATAACACAATTATTTTGATCATATTTCAACTTTGAATAATCATAATTTTAAGCATGAAAATGTTTAACATTAAAAGAGCGATCGTAATAATGTTTATTCTTCAAATAACAATCATTGGCATGCTTTGATTTTGAAGAATAAGAATATTTCAAATAATATCCTTTTGTATTTTTTGACATTTTTCTTTAAGTTCATTTCTTTTCTATAATCATTAGAGTTTGCAAACATTATGTAAT